>CM071162.1:2757500-3975000 GCA_036417725.1 Clanis bilineata | reverse complement strand
TCAAATGCGGTCCGTATTCGGTTCGATTTAAACTTAAGTTGAAAAAAGATCGAGTTCCATGTTTTTCGAATTCGAGTGGCGCGAGAATTGCCTCCAGGCCATTTATTCTACCGGGAATTTAAACCCTGGACCACATAGTTTTTCAGTCTGTGTATGATGTTATTACAACGTATATAAGCCCAAAAATGAATATTAAACCCCAAAAAAACATAGTTATCGATAGTCGATAGAACAGGTCAATTTCGCATCTCTAACTTATATGTAAACAAATCAAAATCAATTTTGGATAGAAAAATACCAACTTCAAACTAACAAAGACCTTCGTAATGTATAATAAGATCCTATTTTAAGAATACATTAAATAAAATCCGAAATTATTCTATATTATTAGTGAAAACTGTTAACTAACCTGTGAAGGGTCAATGTAGGTTGATTTTTGCTTTTTCTTGCACTACACTGTTTAACACAGCACGAGGGCATATTTTTTAAATCTAGGATAAAGCCTTGGATATGATAACAAATCAATATTTATGCTTATTTTCACAAAAACACAATTTAATACTTCGCACGACCAAGTGTTTGACAGCAGATGTACCACAATACTCGGCGCTAAATATGGCGACGCGGTCACGAATTGACAAGCTCATGACGTCACACGACAATTTTGACAAAATTTGAACGCAACATTTTGTTTTTTACTGCTCTTACTCACGTAAACGTCCATTGATTAAAAAGAGACAAAATAATGTTTCTTAAGTATTTGTCGATTTAATATATATTTATATAAGTACGTTTTATATAGGAGAATAGAGCGTCTCCATAGTATTGTTATCTCATTGCAATGTTCAAACGTCATTGTAGCCGTCAGTGTCAACTGAGATGTCAATAAAAAGCAATTTTTAAGCGGTGACGTCACGTCCTTTTTTGGCGCGGGGTTTTGAAAGTCATATTTTGACTTTCGATAATTAAATGATTTGTGCATATTTCAATGTTTTTCTTTCTGGTGTGTTTATTCGAGACCTAGTTCTTAACAATGAACTAAAAAGAAAATTACATGCAAGTTCCCTATTACGAAATATTTTTTTACATGTTTAGGATAAACTAATGAATAGCCCTGTATACTTTTTTAAAAATAGTCAAGTGCCCAATTGAGAATGTCGATTGTATGATATTCAATAACGGCCGGTTTCAATAAACAATCTCAGTTCGAATGTGCAGATAGATTACAAAAATTGGCCAATAACCACACAGTTTGAACATGACTCCATCAAAAGACTTGATTTGATTGGTTAATAATCGCGCTCTATCTGCACTCTAAATCGAGATCGTTTATTGAAACCGGCCGTAAATGAACTGTGACTGCAAACACCAATTTTGTTTCTACATACATACATAAGCTCACGCCTGTATCCCCCGAAGGGGTAGGCAGAGGCGCACTAGCGAACTAGAACTCCCACATTTCGCCGAGCTTAGTTCCGTCCCAGATGTGATAGGGGGCGAGCCTATCGCCATATCGGGCACAAATTCCAGACTCCGGGCTGATATGGAAAAATCCAATATCACTTTGCCCGACCCGGGGATCGAACCCGAGACCTCAGAAACGTAGACGTACCGAAATACCACCACGCCACCGAGGCAGTCAGGCAATTTTGTTTCTATTTTGTTGTTACTTGAAACTCTTGGCATTTTAGCCTGCTCAGGTGCCTAGAAAACGCGGCCGACCACGCAAAACTCCCCAGGATATACAGGGGGTGATGACACATGAAGAAAGCGATGACATGATGCTTAAGGAGACTATGCTCGCAATGTCAGAACCACTGCCCGACTACTTACTGAATCCCAAGACTAAGAAAAAGTATGCCAGTATGAAGAAGAAATATGTCTATGACAAAACGTAAGTATTAATCATGCACAGCACGAAACTTGTGACCTCGTGGTCATAAGTCACTCAGTCGTATATGAAACATTCGTGCGTAGGGTCGTGCCAGCGTAATAATAATTAGACAATTAAATTGTTTTCTTAAGTTTACGCGAATGCTATTCATTGAAATAAAACGGGTTGGACTCAGTCAGTCAGTGGTCAGTCCAACCCGTGACCACGAAGACTTCAAAGCCTTCGAAACGTCGGGAATAAAAATCAAAACCAAATCGTGATAGAATCCGTAAAAATAGTTTTATTTCAATCAATTAAATTGTCTTATGTGATTCTTGAATATTTACAGAACATTCTGGGGTGTAAATTGTAATAAGCGCGCTCTCATTGTAATACGTAGTAGATGGCATTACTGACATTTGAGATATTTTTTTTGTATGGAAATTTACTCAATAGCCCCTCTAAAGTTAGTACATAATATTAAATCTCGTAGAGAAACACCGAGCATAGCCCTCTCCATAGCTCGCTGAGTGACTGTAAGCTTTCTAATGACCTGATAAAGGTTGCAGGAAGTCGCTGGATGTAGGCCGCTTCCAACAGGTTGATCTGAAAATCTTTGGGGGAGGCCTATGTTCAGCAGTGGACGTCCTATGGCTGATGATGACCATGATCATTAAATCTCTTTAATTAATAATGACAAAATCGATGTGAATAATGTGGAACATTCACTTACGCTTTAGCCTCTATCAGTCATAGAGCCTATCGCCATAGGCTCGCCCCCTATCACATCTGAGACGGAACTAAGCTCGGCGAAATGTGGGTGTTCTAGTTCGCTAGTGCGCCTCTGCCTACCCCTTCGGGGATACAGGCGTGAGCTTATGTTATGTTATGCAGTCATAGAAGTTACATGCATAGGCTCACACTTGTATCCACAAAGGAGTAGGCAGAGCGGACTAGAGAACTATAACTTGTAGATGTGATAGGGATGTGTCCACATACATAGGTGTGGCTGTGGTAACTATTTTGTATTTCTTTTCTTTTTTTTTATAGCAGTGACCGGCAAACAAGTAGATGGGTCACCTGATGGTAAGTGATCTCCATCGCCCATAGACACCCAAGGAAAGAAAATCATGGGTGCGTTGTCAACCTAAAAAGAGGGAATAGAAGGGGATGGAAAAGGCATTGGGCAAGGAAGGGGGGAAATGGGCCACCGGAAATCTCACTCACCGAACGAAACGCGACAGCAATACACTTAAGTCGGTTTTGTGTGAGACAGTGGTATCAAATCGGTCGAGCCCGTCCATTCGTGCTGTAGACGTTACTGTCTACAACGTGGCTCTACCGCTCAAACTTGTATTTGATTATAAAAATGGAAAGGTTTCAAGTATCTTGATGTTTAATTTTGAATATTACTGGGCACAGACATACTTGTGAAACTTGCGGCGCTTCGTTTACTTCAAATGCGTCGCTACAAGCGCACATACGCAGGCATTTGGGCATCAAACCATTTGTATGCAGGTAACTATAAAAAACTCACATGAAGTTGATACAGTGTTCAATGTTATGAAAGATCTATTGTTTCTACATTATTGAAGGTACTTTAACAAAAACAATTAGGTACTTGACTTATTCTTTTTAATTGATTTTATATGAAATTTACGTAATTTAAAATATAGAACAAATCCAGAAAGAAATATTCTCAAAAATAAAGAAGTTATAAGCCATTAAAGTTTGGTGTAACCTTCAAACTGCGGGAAAGAGAAGTATCAGTATAATCACATCACCGCCATAACGGTACGTGCGTTGGAAAAGGAATGGAAAGATATCTCCAATATCCACTCCAGAATGTGAAATATTACTGCCTCATTTTTCACCCATTTTCAATTCCATTTTTTTACAGAAGCGTTTATTTTTCATTTTATTCGCTTTTACATATAAATACGTGTATAAAATTAAACATAGTCAAGTACCCAATTACGAATTACTTCACTTAATTTGGTATGACTGAAATGTATTAAAATCTCTAAGTGTTGAAAATATTTTCTGATACCTTTGAAAACATATATGTTTTTGTTAATGCTATCAATATTTTTGTAATCCTGCGTATTTGATTCTGCTGGACATCGAGGCACGCAATGTAATTTTGTATTTTACAATCTGGTTTTTGAAGAGGGTTATTTTTATGCCTGGCGTGGACTGCCGCGGTGGGGTGGTCGTATATCGGTACGACTACCGTCCTGAGGTCTCGGGATCGATCCCCAGGTCGGGCAAAAATATATTGGATTTTTCCATATCAGCCCGGAGGTTGGAATTTGTGCCCGATATGGCGATAGGCTCGCCCCCTATCACATCTGGGACGGAACTAAGCTCAGTCAAATGTGGGTATTCTGGTTCGCCAGTGCGCCTCTGTCTACCCCTTCGGCGATACAGGCGTGAGCTTATGGTATGGTTATCTACTATATAAAAATAAGTCGGGTTTTCCCTTCTGACGCTGTAACTCCAGAACGCACGAACCGATTTCCACGGTTTTGCATTCGTTGGAAAGGTCTCGGGCTCCGTGAGGTTTATAGCTTTATAGTTTAAAGAAAATTCAGGAAAAATTTCAATAGAAAAGCGGGAATATCTTTTTTCATCTCTGATACATAGCATGTACTACAAACCAATATTTTAAGTAGATGGCGCCGGTGCGTGCAAAAAGATTTTCCAGATATTAGAGATTTCACAGACGGGGTGACAATCGAGCAGACAGATGGGGTGACAATCGAGCAGACAGATGGGGTGACAATCGAGCAGACAGATGGGGTGACAATCGAGCAGACAGATGGGGTGACCGACTGGGTGACAGACGGGTGACAAACAGGTGACAGACTGGGTGACAGATGGGTGACATACAGGGTGACAGACGGGTGACACACGGGTGACAGACGGGGTGACAGACTGGGTGACAGACGGGTTGACCGACAGGGTGACTGTCGGGGTGACCGACGGGGTGATGGACGGGGTAACTAACGAGGGTACTGACTGGGTTACTGACGGGGTCACTGACGAAAACGGACCAAAGTAGATCATCTCATTACCTCCTTTAGAATTATTGGATTATAGGTGCCTACAACTCATTCTTTCAACCCTCTCTCTCCTACGCAGACGAAGTTGCGCGGGTCAGCTAGTCTATTATAAAATTGTTTTTGTAGCGTGTGCGGGTACGCATGCGTGCTGAACATGGAGCTGCGCCGGCACATGATGCGGCACACCGGCATGCGCCCCTACAAGTGCCGCATCTGCGACCGACGCTTCGGAGACTACGGCAGCAGGCAGAAACACGAGAGGTACACTCCACCGCTCACAAGCAGTGACGTGCACAGGCATTTGATTTAGGATAGACAAAAATCTTGCCATATTAATTTTCTTAAATTTATTCTTGCTTTACTTTAACCATCATGATCATTAAAAATAAATCTCGTCGATTTAAAATAATACACCCAGCACTGTTTGAAAAACTCTTTTTGGTAACCATTTTTTTCTTTCATTATGTAATTTTATCAAATTGTCAGGGTAGACGATGTCTCTTTGTCTATATGAAATCTACGTCACTGCTCACAAGTTACATCTCATACACGTAACGCAACAGTTTTTCAAATATATCCCAGATTTGACTTCGATTCTTTTCTTGGCTGCCTGAATGACAACCCGACTCTGAGGTATCCATTTCCAAAACGTATTAGAAAGACATCAACCGGGAATCGTATCCGGGACTACCGGTTCACAGCTCATTTTGCAATATGTAGATTCCCTCAGAATAAATTTATCTCGCTATTGGAAAATCGACCCAAAGACTACATTTTATATGGTATAAAATTGTTGACATAAAATATATTGCATAAAGAAACATTAGCTAACTTCCACTTACGTGCGTCTATATAGATTCTGGATATATTAAAATAATCTAAGCATTATTTTGTAATACATATTTATATTTAAAAAAAAGATGGACCGAGCGTTAGGAACATTGAAAGTGAAGCAGGGCTTTCGGCCCATCGATCTATCATCACGTAATTGCGAAGACTGATCATCATCATCATCATGATTTGGCTAAGTTATTACGACCGGCTGCCTGCCTGACGTCAACCGTCTATGAGGGATCCAGTCCCGGGCAAATTAAATTAGAAAATTCGATTTGCCCGACCTGGGAAGGCTTATGGAGGCCTATGTTCAGCAGTGGACGTCCTATGGCTGATGATGATGATGATGATGATGACCTGGGAATCGAACCCACGACTTTTATATTGGCTGAAGACCGGGACGGTCTACAGCCCATATATAAGTAAGGGCTTTTGTAATAAATGTATATCTGTTTACAGATTGCATATGGGTGTACGTCCGTACCAGTGTTCGTTGTGCGGCAAGTCGTTCACGTACTCGTACGTGCTCACCAATCACATGCTCACGCACACTGGCGTCAAGAAATACTCGTGAGTATGCTGATATTATTTATATACTAATTTGGCATTTCACACGATGAACATCAATTTTGTAAGTCTTTAAATCAACTTTTTTTTTATTATTATTATTTTTCATTTGGCACAACATTACATATATTACAATTTTCTAGGCAAAAAGTGACAATCATGTTAGTGCTTACACAAATTATAAAGCTTCAATTAACAGGGGGCCCCAAACTAGGCAGAGCTTGTATCTTGGAGACCAGAGTTCGTACTCAATTCGTCTGTTTTTTAAGTACATATGTTACGCGATTTATTCGCTAAATGTGGACCGATTTCCAAGATTTTTGTGTTCGATAGGGCTTATTTCAAGGGCGATGCCGTATTTTATTACGGTCGCATAAATTATGAAGTCTGTCCGTTAAGTTCTTAAAGTGATTGCTTTCATTCAAGGACGACAAAGTGACTACCCACCCCTGATGGTAAGCACAGTGCAGTCCAAAAAATAAGCAATAATTAGTTTAATGGTGGTCACCTAAATCGTGCCGACGTGCATTTAATTTTACAGTAATTTAAAAATTTTATCCATAAGCAGTGACAGCTCTGTTAGGAACGGTACAGTCTACCGAGATATGTGTCGGAGGTTCGAGACCAACCCCAAAAATGAGCATGCATTACACCTTTGACTTCTATGTTCGGTGTGTTTTCATTGTGAATTATCGCTTACTATAATGGCGAAGGAAAACATCGTGAGGAAACCTATGCAGGTTTGCACCTGAGAATTTCTCCACAAGAATTTCGAAGGTATGTCAAGCCTACCAACCCGCATTAGGCCAGTGTGGTAGTCTAACTCGTTTGGTAGTCTCTAAGGCCTAAGCCCTCTCATTAGTAGAGGAGGCCGGCGTCCAGAATTGAGACAGTAACATTACAGAGCTAATATAATATAATCCATGTGACCGCGTGACGTATTAGACAAGTAGAAGTTTGTTATGCTATCATAGTGTGTATATATTACCAGATGCGACCCTTGCAACAAGAAGTTCACGAAGGCGCACCACTTGAAGTATCACAACAAGGTGCATCACAAGGAGCTCTACATTCAGCAGCAACTAGAGCTCGAGGCCAAGAAGGTCCGGCAGCAGATGAACGTCTCTGGACTCTCCGGAGTCATATCTGGACAAATTGTTGATGGGACTCTGCAGTTCATACAGGGAAAACCCGACGGTAGTTAAGTTTTCTTTTGTTGTTGGCTAAAGATTCAATCTGATGTTCTTTGCTTTTAAAAATAATGGCTTCCAAGCATATGCGATGATTTAGCCAATGTCAAGGTACATAGAGCAATTATGTTTTCACAATGACCATGAGACCCCGATGTGGATGATCTCAAAGTCCTGCTGGGATTATAGTGGTAACTCCTTTCAGTGCGATGCCTCTCATAAGATCACCGGTTAAAAGTTTCCACATTATACTGTCCATCTTCACTGAAGTTTGATGTATTAAACCACATCACTTAAAAATAACAAATAAAGATCTATATAATGAAATAATTTTAAGAAGCGACGCCCACCCTGTCAGACATCCGTCGAAATCTCAACCTTTAATTATTATACAAGATTACGATGTCTGACTAGCTATTTTTTTGAGTAATGGATTTATTAAACATTGTCGTTGGTAAAATCATCAACCTTTGATGGAGGCCATATTTTTTAAATAAAGAAGAAAAAGAAGAAGTTTAAAATTAACATTTTAAATTCATCTCGTCACCTCTTCAGTTGACAAGTTTTTTATTTATTTTGATATTATGTAACTATGCGCCATACCAATATGATAAATATGTGTAAATTGCTCTGAAAGTTTGCAATATTTCCACTTATGCCCATGAACCCAATACTGTGATCAACCACAGAATTGGGTATTTGACTAATGTTTTACTAAGCAGTGGACACAAGTATTAATTTTTCTACCAGATTAACTTTAATTTTGTGATAAATGATTATTATAGTGATAGTAATGTTAATGATTATATGTTTCATATTAAGATGAGGATGAGGAACAAGACGCAGACATACAAGTGTTGGACGCGGAACAAGACGACGAGAGGGAGACCGACAGGGCTGTAGCTGGCATGCAGGCTGTAAGGCATATTCTAAAATCCTATATTACTAATATTATAAACATTAATTTGTATGTGTGTGTAAGTTTGTTAGTCTTTCAGGCAAAAACTACTGGATAGACTTTAATGAACATTACATAACATAAGCTCACGCCTGTAGCCCCGAAGGGGTAGGAAGAGGCGCACTAGCGAACTAGAACACCCACATTTCGCCGAGCTTTAGTTCCGTCCCAGATGTGATAGGGGGCGAGCCTATCGCCATATCGGGCACAAATTCCAGACTCCGGGCTAATATGGAAAAATCCAATATCACTTTGCCCGACCAGGGGATCGAACCCGAGACCTCAAAACCGTAGTCGTACCGAAATACCACCACGCCACCGAGGCAGTCTTTAATGAAACTTTACATTTATATCAATTATATACATCAGAATAACACATAGGCTACATTTTACTCTAGAAAAATGTACAGTTCCTGTGGTACATTACCACACGGACGAAGCCGCGGGCATCCACTAGTATCCCATAATACCACCGTGCATTTATTTTCACCTGCGTTTATTCCTCTCAATGTGGGTACGGAGAGGTTACATTGCATTCATATAATACCACCATATATTTCTTTTCACCTGCGTTTATCCCTCAATTTTTAAAAAATATGTTTTACGGCGGGTACACACCAAGCTCTATATAGTATATCGATGCACCAACCGAACGAATGTTCGCGAATCTATGCCTGTTTCATCGACACAACAGCGAATGTTTGTTTGTATGAATGCAACAAGTGACGATTCGCGAACTTTCGTTCGGTTGGTGAGCACCCGCCATTCGATAGAGCTTATTTCAAGGGTGGTCCCATATAAATTTGGCCACGATCGAAGCAAGTTGGAAGTCGGTAAGTTAAATTTAATTTAATATTTTTGTTTTCAGGTTGTACTGGATGCATCTGAATTTTGTATAGATGAAGACGACAAATGATATACAGTTTAGTTATTTTTAATACTATATAATACGATATTTAATTAGTATATAAGTACCTATATACATTGTTGGTCACACGTTATACTAATATTATAGTTTAAAATAGGTACTGTAGTGAGAGGGACTACGACCGGAAATGAAAAAAGTTCGTAGTCCCTCTCACTACATTTTGGCGCCCAACGTGGGGCCCCTTTCACAGTCCGCTCCCCGCACACCGGCCCGCTACCGCGGCAGTCCGCCTCACAAACTAAGTCACATTCACATGTAGGTATAAATTCTAATTTACAAGACGAAAAAATTCGTGTCGCGTTCCTGGTGCGTCCGCGCCGGCCACGCGCTCCCGGTGCGTTCCTGATCCTACAAGTACGCGTTTCCCGCGCTTTTCGGATTACGCGCATCGGCTCCCCGGGTCGGCCGCGTCGCGCGCCAGCGCCGCGCCGCTGCCGCTGCCGCCGCCGCCGCCGCCGGCCGCGTCCGCAGCGCCCGCCGTGCCTGCCGTGCCGCCCGCTGTTAAGGGTGACCATCGAGCGCCGAGCACATCGCCAGTGACCGAGGTGGTAAGACCACCAAGTGCAGGTAAACTTTTTTGTGTATACTGCCGCAAAGTAGAACATAATCGTGATGTGTGCATAAAATTTAAAAAGAAAAGTGATCCGTCTAGTAGTGTTTCGTGTTACGGTTGCGGCCAAGTGGGGGTCATCCGCCCCAATTGTAATAACTGTAATACCGCTCTTTGTGAATCCGAAATTTTTTCGTTTTGTAAATTAGAATTTATACCTACATGTGAATGTGACTTAGTTTGTGAGGCGGACTGCCGCGGTAGCGGGCCGGTGTGCGGGGAGCGGACTGTGAAAGGGGCCCCAAGTGGGCTAGCGAGCGAGTACATCCAGCGGCTCGAGGCGGCGTTCCTTTGAAAACGCGAACCGTGGCCTTGGTCGCATCAGAGCGGTACTTGAGCTCGATAGAATGAAATATTAATATCATCCTACAGTACTACTTTAAACATTAGTTTAAACTGCTAAAAGAAAAAGATGTAGTATTATTACTAAGGAACTGTTCATAATTTTTATAATAGTAATAATTTGGGTAAGGCTTTTAAACTAGCGAAGGCAGGCAATCGTGTAGAGCAACTAAAGTAGTGTGGGAAGTGCAAAAAAATATCGATATTGACTTTGATATTTCGAGATGTATGTACATATATGATTGTATTGAACATAATTTAAGATGCTTACCCCCAAATGGTCAAACGCTGCCTAAATATTTAGGATGGCCTTACCGATTTAAGCACTCCTTATTCTTCAATTTGGCATGGTCAAACAGAACCTATCTCTTCACATTAAATGTAAGCAGGACCCAGTTTAAGGCCCGCTTATTTCATAAAACGGCATGGTCAACAAGTGCCTAAAGTTTGACAGCTATTTAAGGCCCGCTTAACTAGCATTTAATCGACATTAGTTTGAGAGTACCTGCGACCAATCTCAAATGAAACTATTGTATAGTTTGTGATGATGTATGAATGTTTTGTTACTCTTTCACACCAGAATGTCTGAAGAGATCTGAATGAAATTTGGCACAGAGATGGATTAAAGTCTGAAATAGCACACAGGCTACTTTTTTCCCCGGAAAAATGTATGGTTTCTGTAGGATAGATTTGTTTAAATAAATAAAATTTTACGCGAACGGAATGGCGGGCATAGGTTTGTATTTCATGATTTCCGTGTTGCGTGTAGTGTTTAATAATATATACCTATTACCTACCCCTTGATTTCAATAAAATGTATTTTTCCTCAATTTATCGCACTCGTAGAAGCCAAGACAAATAAAAGACTTCAAAAATACAATGATTAATTTTATTAAATCCGATCCACACTACTGCATGTTGCCGAATTCCTCAATCCTCTCCAATATAATGGTTTTTATATGGTTCTGCTGAAGCCGGCGTGAACTGGGACGTCCTGAATTCCTTTCTCAGATCGGGCCGAGTATTTTTCTTCACACGGTCAGACACAGTTCCTGGCAAGAAAAATTCAAGAAGACTTCTTTCATTGAAACGCTCCAAGAAATATCCTCCATATCCAAACTTCATAGTTTCCATAATCTCTCCATCTGCGTTGATGTTTATTACATAAAACAAAATCACTTCACATACAACAAACACAGTTATTTAATTACGAAAATAAATATAAACAAACAGGTCGCCATTTGCCAAATTTTTTTTTCAATTCTTCCACACAAATCATTGACTAAGGACGAAAGATACATACTGCCAAGTGGTAAATATTTTAACAAGATACTAATAAATTATAAAAAGATCCATTTTAAGTTCCGTTTCTATTATATAAAAATGTATAATAACAAAAAATAGACAGAGATAACATAAACATTACAGAAAAATTTACTACAGATGAAATATGATCGGAATGGCACATGGAATGCAAAAAAGTTAAATAAACATTATAGAATCATGTATTCTGCCAATTATTTATTATAATTATCTTAAAAAAAATTAAATGAAATAAAATGATTCTACGTGAAACGAAACAAAAATATAATTTTATAAAAATTTTGTAATCGAGAACAAACTTTTATTATCTGTAGCAAAATGATTGATCCTCAGCTGATTTTTCCGCCAAGTCTTCTCAAGTGCGTACGACCATGCCGCTCAAAAATTATTGTCTGCTTAACTTTGGGTAGTGCTCAAATGACTTGGATGATTGAGCACTGTTTGACCATTCGGCCCTTAATAATCAATTCAGAAATCTTGTGTTAGAAATATTATTGTATATAATTTAGTACTGGTAAACTCAATTGATAATGGTCACAGGAAGTCGCAGGATGCAAGCCGCTACCAACAAGTCGATCTGGAAATCTTTGGGGGAGGCCTATGTCCAGGAGTGGACGTCTTGTGGCTGATGATGATGATGAAACTTAATTGTTACTCATTCTTGTAATAAGTGAAAACAATTCAGTTTATTTCTTATTTTTTTGGGTTAAAGATTATTTCGTTATAGCATTAAATTATTTTCCTAGTACACTTGTTACTCACAAGATAATATATTGAGAAGTCTAACAATGTTAATGTATATTCTTTTATGCTTTCATATATTACAAGCTAGATAATTTTGTATACAGAATGTAATTTTATCGTAGAATAAGTAAATCGTATTTTATGGGTCAAGGCATAGTTTTGACGAGAATATCTCGTTAGAATGAAAAAATTATTTTACGTATTTTTGAAACCTCATCTTAAAAAGAAGTTGTCAGAAGATCGATGTTGCAAAATCATCTATAATAAGTTATTATAGATGATTTAATGATGATTGATGATTTGATGATGATATTAATAACATCGAAGTTGGCTTTGGAAATCATCGATAACATCGATAACCCCATCAGACAACATCGATATGTTTACTTTTAATACTAGAACATCTCTAGTTTATACTAGTTGCTGCAATACACAGAAATTAACTTTGCTGACTTGAAGTTATTCACAAGCAAAATTTCAGCTATTGTGTACAAAATGTGGACGGAAGAAATGAGCCAACTTCAGCTCGGTCGAGTTATTTTGTGAGTATTGAATATCGGTTCTGAGTATTTTATCTTTAAGTAAAATCATGCAGTTTTATCTTCACTGTTTAAAATAACACGGGCTGTTAAAATTTAATTTTATGTATGTTATACGATACTATTATGTATTAGCGAAGGAAATATGTGAAAATTACGTTTGTTCGATTAAAATCATAAATAAAGAAATTCTTGTTTAATTTCTAGCATAGGAGTATACCTATTTTGAACAGATTAAAAAAAAGAGGATTAAGTAGAAGTTAAGCTGCATCTCCTGCACTAAAACATTATACAAAACATCTACACAAAACACGGTATTTCTACTTTTTTCTATATTCCATTATTATATGAGCAGGAGAAAATGAAAAAAAAATGTTTTTTGAAAGTGTTTTGTTTCGAAAAAAACGTGAAGGAGACGCGGCGTTAGAAGACGCAGGAGCAACGCCATAGTGTTTATCGCAATATGTCAACGCAACCTGTTTCGATACCTACTCCAATGCTTAGAGCCATTATCTAACTTAAAGCATATATGCTCTAAGACTCCAATGTCATTGATATCTACCTCAACTAAGACCTCAATGATTGCAAAGTCATGTCTGTGATTATATCTACAGAGTGTTTCATAAAGTTTGTGTCAATAATAACTACACTTAAAGAGGGGATGGCTAGTAATCTAGCGGTAAATTTGGAACGATTTTTTTCTGGCTAATTGGGTCGGCTGCAAAAGATTTGCAAATCACCTATGGGGTAATTAATTATTTTTAGCTTACATAAAACTATTCCTATGCTACTTGCGAAGATTTATAGGTGCATTCCAATTTTAAAATTTTCATAAAAAAAGTTAAGTTCAGTTTTTATTTTTTAACTTTACCATTACGCTTTAAATCATTCTCCTTGTATGTGGAATTGTTATTGGTACTAACTTTATGAAACACTGTATAATTTGTACTGGTTATAATCGCCGATTTTGCTGAGCAGAAAGTTCGTGATGATATCCGGTAGATGGCAGTAGTAGGTTTTTTGAATTAGGCTCAATTGCACCACTATTATTAAGACGATATGAGAATAAAATATGAAAGCGCGAAGGGCTGGTTTTGACGTATTCTACGCGCACACCGGTGCGCGCATCAGCACGGTAATGCCCGCGACATATTAACTTGTCAGCACAAAGACATTAAACAGTTTAGCCTAAGAGCCAAGATGCTAACGCGCGTCATGACCTCTTGGATTATGAAGATTAGATGCTCAAACGAAAAAAAAGGTTGTGTCTTATATATTATGTTAACATTTATAAACTAGCCTAAATAGATAACTGAACGATCTGCAACTCGTTTAAATTAATTATTAATTATTAATTACCCGTGCACAGCAATGGAGCAGTAATATTACAGGGTTAAAATATTATTATATTGACCAACAATTTTGAAACTTTTAACATATACCACTATTATAGAAATGTTGTTTTGGAATAATCTTAAAATTCTTAAGTGGTCTATTTGACAAAATGAACCTATTTCGATGAATTTGGGTATGAGGATAATCTTAGCCATCTCAATCTGCAGACATTTTTATGAATTCAGGCCTAATAGGGATGAAATAATTGTTTAATCACAATTTAATTCAGTTGCCTCCTTGGTCTAGTGGCATATATGGGCTGTGAACCGAGAGGTTCTGGGTTCGATTCCCAGATCGATCAAAGCTAATTTAATTTAATAGATTTCGATGAAATTTTATATGAGGATACACTTGTCTTTAGGGACTCAAATGAGGTACTTAATTTTTTTTATTAACCCCTAAAGGGATGAAATACATGTTGAAAGTTTGGTTGGGCATTCGGAAACCTTAAAAGATTTTGATGAAATTTGGTATGAGGATACATTTGACCGTAGGGACTCAAATGGGGTACTTCATTTTTTTAACCTCTAAAAGGACGAAATAAGGGATGAAAGTTTGTATGGGAGTTCAGAATCCACTTAATGGATGTTTTTAATTTGGTATGAGGATATCTTTGGTCTGAGGACAGACACAAGGGACACAAGGGTTTATTTTTTTAAAACAACACCTATAGGCATGAATTGCTTTTCTTTCTTTCTTAAAAAAAAATAGATGATAAAAGTTTATATCGGAAATTAGAAACCGCTGATTATACGGATTTTGATATAAGTTGGTATGAGGATGTGATGTTTTGCAAACATGTGTTTATCTGCAAAAAGGGATGAATCTTTCTTCTTGGTCGCACTCTTCATTTCTGAAGGTCGTGTCCGTCTTGAAATTTCCGTCGCATCTCTCGGATGATCTTCTTCCAGGTTTTTCTGTCCTTAGCCTGCCTCATTGGTGTTGTTACTGAGAGACCCGTGAGTAGTTTTATTTGATCGGACCAACGGCTAGGCACACGCCCTCGCGGTCGTTTCCCTTCTACCTTTCCAACCAAGAGTAGTTTCTCCAAATTGGGGGGGGGGGTCCCGGCGAGCCACAATGTCCAAAATACTGTAGTCAGCAAAGGGATGAAATAGGGGTTGAAATTAGTTTTTTTTAATCTTTGATCCGATTGACTTTAAAATCGATATCTGAGTCGCCCCGTAGTTCCAAACGTCGAAACCGCTCTTAAAAGTGACAAAAGTGACCGCCATTTTGTACTTCTTTGTTTTTGGGCCAATTAACTTCAATATCGATATCTGAGTCACCCCGTGGTTCCGAACGACAGAACCACTGTCAAACATGTCAAAAGGGGCCGCCCTTTTTGTTTTTCTTTGTTTTTGGGCCGATTTACTTCAAAACAGATATCTGGGTCGCCCCGTGGTTCCAAACGACGGAACCGATGTCAAAACAGTCAAAAGTGGCCGCCATTTTGTTTTTCTTTGTTTTGGGGCGATTTACTTCAAAACCGATATCTGGGTCACCCCGTGGTTGCTAACGACGGAATCGATGTCAAAACTGTCAAAAGTGGCCGCCATTTTGTTTTGGGCCGATTGACTTCAAAAGGTACCTGGGCCGCCCAGTGGTTGCTTACGACGGAATCGATGTCAAAACTGTCAAAAGTGGCCGCCATTGTGTTTTTCTTTGTTTTTGGGCCGATTAACTGCAAAATCGATATCTGGGTCGCCCCGTAGTTGCTAACGACCGTACTGATGTCAAAACTGTCAAAAGTGGCCTTCATTTTGTTTTTCTTTGTTTTTGTGGCGATTGACTTCAAAACTGATATCTGGGTCGCCTCGTGGTTTTGTACGACGGAACCGATGTAAAACTGTCAAAAGTGGCCGCCATTTTGTTTCTTTTTGTTTTTTGGGCAGATTTATTTTAAAATCGATATCTGAGTCGTCCCGTTGTAGAATATTTAGACTAAAACGACAGGGTGGATCGAAAAATAATAGTTTTTACCGTTGGCCCTACAAAATACGCATGCGAAGCAGCGGGCAAAAGCTAGTATAAAATATGCTGCGACATGCCCAAATAAAATGGCGGCTACTTTTGACAGTTTTGACATCAGTTCCGTCATTAGAAACTACGGGGCGGCCTGGTATCGATTTTGTAGTCAATCGGCCCAAAAACAAAGAAAAACAAAATGGCGGCCACTTTTGACAGTTTTGACATCGGTTCGGTCGTTAGCAACTACGGGGCGACCCAGATATCGATTTTGAAGTCAATCGGCCCGAAACAAAGAAAAACCAAATGGCGGCCATTTTTGACAGTTTTGACATCGGTTTCATCGTTAGCAACAACGGGGCGACCCAGATATCGTTTTTGAAGTCAATCGGCCCTGAAACAAAGAAAAACAAAATGGCGGCCACTTTTGACAGTTTTGACATTGGTTCGGTCGTTAGCAACTACGGGGCGACCCAGATATCGTTTTTGAAGTCAATCGGCCCAAAAACAAAGAAAAACAAAATGGCGGACACTTTTCTTGATTTTGACCTTGGATCTGTCCTTAAAAACTACGAGGTGACCCAGATATATTGAAGTAAATCGAATTAAGGACAAAAAACAAATTTTCCATCCCTATTTCATCCCTTTATATGTAGGTTGAAATAGGGATCATGCCAGACATCCACCCCTTCTGGGGATCAAGTCCCAAATTAAATTACAAAATTCGCTTTGCCCTACATGGGAATCGAACTCACAACCTCCCGGTTCACAGCCCATATATGTTGCCACTAGATCTAGGAGGCGACTAGAAAAGTATCCTCATACCAACTTTCTTAAAAATCCGTTCAGCCGTTTCTGCAATCCCATATAAACTTTTACCCCTTTAGGGTTGTTAAATTTGTGTCCTTTTGGTCAAAAGTATCCTCATACTAAATTTCATCGAAATCCATCAAGGAGTTTCAAAATGGATTGACTCCTAGACTATCAATGTCTAATATTTGACACAAAGAACTGAATAAACGTAATATCAGAGTTGAAAATGTCGAGCACGTCCCTCCCCTTCAATGGTTACCGGACGACTGAAATCAACACGGGCCGTCTCAGAAAACAATGATGTAATGCCACAGCGTATGTGCAAAACCAATTTTTTCCTTATTGTGATAAAACTATTTAACTTGATGAAATTTTTTTTTCGACACAATGAAATCAATATTGATGTCTACGTTTTAAATCAAGTTACAAATTTATATCGTTCGCCGTACGGAAGATTCAAGCTTTTCAAAAACAGATGAGAGGTAACTTTGTTTTTTTTTTCTATCGAGAAAACTTTTAGTAATTATGTTTTTGCTCACGACAGAATTTAAGTTAAATGGTCTATTAATACATTTCCAAAAATTACCTTCGTAATCTTAGTACTTTAGGACACCCAAGCTCGTGAAAATCCTTATTTTGTTCTCATATCCTCTTAACCTAGAGTTAGTCCTATCCGCAAGTTAAGTTACATGTCATTCATACATTTTCTGTCAATTTAGCTTGCGGTGAGGACTAACTCTAGGTTAATAATAGTGGTGCAATTGAGCCTTAATAGTTTGCTGAATCCCGTATTATATCAAAATATACACGAAAACATAAATCAAGTATTTACCGTAGTGTGTGATGAAATAAGAAAACTTTCCCGCGCTAAATGCACAAGAAACGAGGGCGTCCAAATGTAAAAGAATAAAATAAGTTTTAATGAAAACTGACGCCGGCTGCCGCGAACAACGAGGTCTGTCCTTTTTATTTTTATACTATTGTAAAAATGTCTGCAAGTTTATGAATACTCAATAGACCAGTTTTATAATGCCGGGTATTATAATTAGCTGTTAGTTTAAAAAAAATATTGCATTAAGTAGGTATTAATAATAATTCGGTTTGTATTAAACAGACTTCAAACAAAGGAGGTTATCAATTCGACCCGTATGTATGTCTGTATGAGCTTCTGAACCTTCTATGCCAAATTTCATAAGTGTGCGAATGTATATATGTATGTATGTTTGTCCACGTATATCTCAGAAACCGTAGTGTGTAAGCATTAGTACATAAATTAATTGTAACATGTAATTAAGTTCAGTCGTTAATAAAGTCTTAAACAAACCATCGTCGTATTAAGACGTCTCTACCACTCCTCCTTTCTTTCTACTTGCCCTTATCCCACCTTGATTTGGGGTCGGCGCAACACACTTTATCAAGTATATTGCACATAGGATTTGGCTTAGTTTTTACGACCGGCCGCCTGCCTGACGTCAACCCCCTATGAGGGAACCAGTTCCGGGCAAATTAAATTAGAAAATTTGCTTTGCCCGACCTGGGTTCACAGCCCATACATGCTGCCACTAGACCAAGGAGGCGACTAGTCTCTACCACTCCTCCTACATTACATAAATCCTAAATTATATAAGTCGGATTCCGATGTTTTTTTTTTATTGAAGTACTGTAGGTATCTTCCAACTTGATGCAAGTTTCATCAAAATCGGTTCAGTAGTTTCGAAGTTATGGGAGAAAATGGTACAAGTCGGTTTTAAGATTTTGTTAAACTGTTTCTTTTATAGACTAGATTTCTTTCTTTATTCTAAATCTAGATCTTTGAAATCAATTGATGACTGTGAAATCTACACTGATACACTCCTCAATTACAACTTTAGTTATTCCTCTTTTTATTGTGGTTAATTGAGATTGGTTAATTAAATCTACTTAATTTTATAGTACGTTTGAATTAAAAAGCAATGTTATTCATTTCTTAATTTAGAATATAAGAGTCTGAATGTAGATAAAAATGTAAATGCCACCTCCCTCTGATAACATTCCTCGTGTTTCGAGTTATATGCTTGATTCTCTGTATTGTTGGTCAGAGGTTCTCAAACATATTTGACCTGATAATAATGATTTACAAATTCGAGACAAAAACTTTTTTTTTATATCAGAGACTGGCATTCGAGCAGATGGATCATTTAATAAGTGATCTCCACCGCCCATAGACACCCAACACACATAAAGAAGCATGGTTGCGTTCCCAACCTAAAAGGAGGGAATGGAAGCGGATGGAAAAGGGATTGGGGAAGGGCATGGGGAAATGGGCCACCGGAAATCTCACTTACTGAACGAAACGCGACAGCAAGCTGCCACTTTACGTCGGTTTTCTGTGAGACAGTGGTATCAAACCGGTAGAGCCGGACCATTCGTGCTGTAGACGTAACTGTCTACAGCATGACTCTACCACTCTACTTTTATGAAATGTCCTTGAGTTCGTTTCTATTAAAGATGGTTTTTAATTTTGAATTTCAACATCCAGGCATGTTAATATATCTATTTAACTATTATATTATGTACCTATGTCGAAGTAATCTTAAATTAGTTGTCAGCGTCCTTACTCCATGAATTTATTTATTTAAGACGCAAAACAGAATACAACCAATAAATTACCATCTATATAAATCTATGATACCTATAATTCTGTTTCATACCGAAACCCTTTCGTATCCTACGGAAGCTCTTGTAATGAAGTTTCTACAATAATATTATGTTGAGATGTGATTCAATCATTGAAGATGTTTCTTGTTTTGGTTGGATCACAATTTTCTTGAAAACAAAAAAACAGAAAGAGCCCCGAAAGAGAAATGACTAAACTTCAGTTAATTTAGTTTTAGTGTTTAAATAATGTGGATTGTGGGTGTTCTTGTTCATTAGCGCACCTCTGCCTACCCCGTCGGGGATACAGGCATGAGCTTATGTTATAATACCTTCATAAAACGAAAATGGTAGAAATAAATTAGATGTATTTATTTACCTTTGATTTAGTTAAATTATGTAGGTTATGATATTGCGGTTTGCACGTTTTAAAATAATCGTAAAACAGAGACAATAAAAACAAAAGTTATTAGTAAAACTTTGAGGACCACTCAATTTCGCTCCCGCTCGTAATAAGCGCATTAAGGGTGGAAAAATTTAAACTCGCCACGTCCCGAAAGTTTTCGCGTTTTTCTTTTTTACATTAAGGACAAAAAGGAAAAAAGAGCGCCTACTTAGAAGGGTGGCTCAACTTTTAATATCTTTTAGATGTAAATATACGTTGCTATTTGAGAAAATCCCGAGTCGTCATTATCTCAAGGAAAGAGAGTTTGAAATGGCGTGCTTTTATGTTTTTAAATTGTGAATTTACTGTATATCCAAGTAAACAGAGTGTATATGTGAGGCGCTTAGCGAATTTAAAAATCTGATGGGTTCATGCTTTATGGGAGTGTGTTTGCGATTTGTAGCCGATGTTTGGTGACTAAGTATGTAAGTCGATAAATTATATATTTAATCATACTACTTACAGTAATTACGTAAGAAACGAAAAAGGTAGAATTATTTCATAAATGTAGGATATTGGCTATTAATAATTACTTACATAATTATAATTCCGTAGATAGAGGTTGCTCGATGACGCACCTAATCACTTAATTATGGGTTATTTTATACTATTTAACAACTTTTGTAACTAAGCTTTGAATAAAACGGTCGGAACAAAACTGAATGACAAATATATTCTCTGGGTTGAGTGTAGATGGCGCTACTAACAAAACATTATTATCGAATCATTTAAGATAGGTAATGACTGAAGACTGGAGGCACCAGAAAGAGAGGAAGGCCTGTGTATCGGTGGGAAGACATTACTAAGTTAGTGGGAAAAAAGTGGATGCAAAAAGCCAATGACAGAGATGGCTGGAAAAGTCTGGAAGAGACCTTCAAATGAGGGGTTCTTGTTACCAAAGAAAAACGAAAAATAAAATAAACATTAGTCTTCCGTTTTAATTTTTTGTATCCTGGCTTTATTTCTTGCCAGTGTCTCTTCCAGACTTTTCTAGCCGTCTCTGTCATTGGCTTTTTTTTATTATATTTTATTAGTGACTGTACCTACCTATCGTAAGTAATGAATGGAAACTTCCAGCTTACAAATATTTCGACATAACGTAAGTTAGCTCATGGTTGTATGCCCGAGAGCATAGGCAGAGGCGAGCTAGCGCACTACAACACCCACATTTCGCCGAGCATATTTCTGTCCTAGATATTATAAGGGGCGAGCCTATCGCCATATTGGGCGACCCTAGTATACCCGATCAAACCCAAGACCACGACGGTGGTTGTACCGAGCGCGCAATACAACGACGCCATCGAGGCGTTTTGGGGTATCCCCGAGTCTGTATAGGCGTGAGCGTGTTTTTTTTTATAGCAAAGACTGGCAAACGAGCATATCGGTCATCTGATGGTAAGTGATCTCCACCGCCCATCGACACCCAAGACAAAAGAATCATAGGTGCGTTGCCAACTTAAAAGGAGGGAAATAGGGATTAGGTAAGGGACGGAGGGAATTGGGCCACCGAAAATCTCACTTCCCGACCGAAACGCGACAACGAGCTGCCAATATACGTCAGTTTTCTGTGAGACAGTGGCATGAAACCGGTCGAGCCGGCCCAATCATGCTATAGACGTAACTGTCTACAGCGTGGCTCTACCAGTTAAAACATTTAAATGTACATAATTGAATGTTAAAATAGGTGATCATATTCAGAAACCGAGGGCATTTCTTAGTCATTCCTATTATAATATCCTGTAATATTAGGATGAATTAGCTGTTTATACAGCTATGGCCTGAGTCCTGACCCCACAAATGTTCACCACTTAATTAAAAACTACACTTTATAAGTAAACAAATTAACAACAATACTTTGTGGACCAATGATTGACACTAGTGTTTGTCTACAGCATCACCCGCGGGCGCAACAAATGTGAGCTAACTTACAACAAACAAACAGACATTTTAACCGCCAGATGCGACCGCTCCTCTAGTTAATTAAAGAGCTTTTTATTACGCAAATACTTCGTTGGAACGTTTTGATTTCAATTGAAGCTTTTAGCTATAGCTTGGCAGCCTATGCGTGTGGCGAAATTCGGAAACAGTTTATTTTTATAGACTTCAAAAAAAAGGGGATTCTGAATCTGTTAATTTTTTTATGTGTTACTCGATATCTTCGGCAAACTTTGATCGATTTTCAATATTATTTTCGTCGTCGATAGAGCTTATATATTTTCGTTAAAGTCTGTTGAATTTTGAAGACGGTTTTAAAAGGTTAAAACTTTGTGATATTGTCATGACAAATAAATTGATAATAATGTCTTTATTATTTTCTTTCTACCTGCCCTTATCCCACCTGTATAGGGGTCGGCGCAACACACTTTTTCAATCATGTTGCACATAGGATTTGGCTTGCCTGACGTCAACCCGCTATGAAGGATCCAGTCCTGGGAAAATTAAATTAGAAAATTTGCTTTGCCCGACCTGGGAATCGAACCCAGGTCCTCCCGGTTCACAGCCCATACATGCTGTCACTAGACCAAGGAGGCGACAATATTGTCTTTATTCATTACTCAAAATATTATACTTTAATATTAGGTAGGCCTTAGGTACTTATAAAAACATTTACGTGCTTATTATCTTTAAGAAAAGTTTGTCACTTTTTTCCTTGCGTAACATAACACATTGTTTTAAAAATGAAAGGGACAAACTATTCTTAAAGATAAGCGCGTAAATATTTTTATAAGTAAGGGACATTATGTTCAACACTTTTTAAGCAATATATGCCTATTTAATTACTTACTTTAATAAGTTACTAGTGGCGTTTCAGGCACACATTGGTGCTGAAAAGGTTGCAAAGCTATATTCTTGTATAATTTCTAGTAGATAAATTAAGTTAAATAAGTTCTAATTTCACTGGAGTATTAATGGCTTTGGTCGGAGGTTAAAAAAGGAAAATAGAGCACACACTTCTGATTATTCTACCACTATGTTAAGTGTGTTCATTGTGAATTATCGCTTGTTATAACGGTGAAGGAAAACATCGTGAGAAAACCTGCATACCCGAGAATTTCTCCACAAGAATTTCGAAAGTATGTGAAATCTACTAATCCACATTGGGCCAGCGTGGTAGCCTAAGGCCTAACCCCACTCATTAGTAGAGGAAGCCCGTGCTCAGCAGTGGGACAGTAATATTACAGGGATATTATAGGATATTATATATATTAATGGCTTTTTCTAGGTAGAACAAAGCGTTTCAAGCACCAATTTTGTTTTACTAATCTGGGGGTTGACTCTTGAGACACGTTTCGAATTTGATTTCGATTCGGTTTCATTTATGGACTGCCTCGGTGACGTGGTGGTATTTCGGTACGACTACGGTTCTGAGGTCTCGGGTTCGATCCCCGGGTCGAGCAAAGTGATATTGGATTTTTCCATATCAGCCTGGAGTCTGGAATTTGTGCCGAATATGGCGATAGGCTCGCCCCCTATCACATGTGGGACGGAAGTAAGCTCGGCGAAATGTGGTTGTTCTAGTTCGCAAATGCGCCTCTGCCTACCCCTTCGGGGATAGAGGCGTGAGCTTATGTCTCATTTATTGACTTAAAATTCCACCGAAATCGAGTTAAAAAGTGCGCTAGTAACTTAGTTCATTAGTACTGATGCTGTACGCAAAATTGTATAGAGCGTGGCTCTACCGCTCAGATTTTGATTATCTGTTGTTCTATCATACACCTAAAATACATAGAGAGGTATACCCCTGTGTGCCACGAGGGTGGGCAGAGATTTAGCACTACTAGCTATGATCCTGGCATACCTCTTCCACACTTATAAATCTTATAAGACTTATAAGTACCTACATATTTTCATACATTTCCACCGGGAAAAGTTAATCATAACTTGTCCTTCATTTCATTATGTATCATTGTTTTATTTGATACAATATCATATTCTAGGGCGGATTGCTGTTAATTAATTTAATAAATAAGCTTATTTTAAAGAAACAATTAATTTTACGTACTTGCTCAAATTAACTTCGTAACTTGCTTATCAATTATTAAATTATAACATATTATACAAATCCGATACAAATGCGAGCAGATTGCCGCGAAATTATTCACAAAGCACCCCCGGCGCGGACTTGATGATATTGTATTAGGTGATCACATACGAATGCGATTTTAATGGATACGCATAGAGCGCCCCTCACAATCCACCGAACGATCTAATTTCGACTCCATAAAACCTATTTTTGCCGCCATTTTACGCGACACTTACGCCATTTTGTATTCTTTGCCCTCGCAACCCCAATCTAAATTAAAATCTAAAACCTTGTAAACAAGGCAAGTGCTCACTTTTTCGGGGATTTTAACCCTCGGAATTAACGAGAGGTATGAAATAAAAGGGGGTCCGGTTGGGATGCGTTCGTTGCTTTTGTTGTTTTGCGAATTTTTCGATAGCGTGTATGTTTGGTGATGCAATTATTTTACGCTGCCCGTTCTATTTTGTCTAGTGTTGCCAATTTTCTATAAAAATAGGTAGTTTTGTTACGGAAAGTGGTTGTAGTTTAATATGGGAATATTAATAATTATATTTATCTCGAACGTTTTTGGTGTTTAAATGAAAAAAACGTAGGCTTCATTTTTTTAATTAAAATTATAAATAAATAAAAATATACAATATTAAAAAGGATATAAAATAAACACAGCACAATTTCGATTAAAAGATCAGTTCAAGTACCAGGACATCATTATCGTCAAGAACTACTGCGGCGGATCCAAATGAGATAGATTTGTATCGATTGTGTACGGTGGTGATGATTTGATGACTAAAGAGCCCATGGGCGTCGCGTGCGGCAAATGAGGCTCTTTTCTATGCCGGAGTGACGTTAGAGAGTGCTCTTTATGCGGCTTGTCAGTAACTCTATGCTCAGGAACTCGGCCTCTTTGCAACTCTGCGAGGTTGCTGGCTAACTCTGCCGCGGCTTCTCCGTACAGCCTCTGTCCTCGGCGGACCTGTATTGGGAGCAATGTTAATGATCAGACGGGCGGTCGACGAATACCACAAACAATATAATTTACTTATATTTCTTGCTCGAGCTCCGCCGACAGTTCTTTGTGCACGTTCTTTGCTGTGCTACGATAGGCGGCGTTCATTCGGCAGATCTATTAAGTATTGAGGAAATAATATTTTACTAATTCGATAATATCTATCCAAGGCATTGATTTTATCAATTCTTATGTTTATAGCATTATACGGGAACTCTCATGTGTGAAAAGTGACTTGATAAAAGTCAAAATATAACGTCGAATGTAGAGCAATATATTTAGAGACGTAGTTACTTTCAATCCAAATATACGCGGAGATATTCGTTAATATACCTATTACGTTCCATATAGACGTCAGCATATAATAGTTAACCTGAGTCTCGAACATGTATAATTAGAAGACAATCAAATTCTAAATCAGCTAAATGCATTAAAATAAAACTAGTTTATATGGGTTTATATTTTTTTTCAGGCCGCTTCCAACAGGTCGATCTGGAAATCTTTGGGGGAGGCCTATGTTCAGCAGTGGACGTCCTATGGCTGATGATGATGATGATGATGATATGGGTTTTATGGCAATTTGGTTTTTATTTTTGGGCCCGATGTTTCAAGGCTTTGCAGTCATGGTCACGGGTCGGACTGAAGTGAACTAAATCATTTGCTAAATGCGCTTACGATACCTATTTCTGTGACATTCTAACCAAATGTCATTATTCCTAGCAGGCTCGATTGAATTACGAGTCTGTAAAGTTGTAACCTATGAAGAGGTCAATGAAAACGGATAAGAAATGTTGACTTAAGAGAAATAACCAGAACCGATGATGTCGTGGTAAGAGCCAAGAAACTTAAGTGGTCGTAGGCAGGGCATGTCAGTCGTATGTACGGTGAGAGATGGACAAAACTCATCACAGATTGGGTCCCCAGACATTATGCTCGAAGCAGGGGAAGACCTAAGGCGAGATGGAGAGATAAATTAATGAAGTTTGAAAAATGTTGGTGGCGTACAGGATTGGACAGGAAAAAATGGGTTATGTTGGGGGAGAAAAATCTCATTTACTAAGTACAATTACCCACATTCTGTTTGAATACTACATTTAGTTAAAAATTATGTGCACCCATCAATTAATGTATTGTTTGAATTTGTTTATTGTATACAATTCGGAAATATAAACGCTATAAATAAATGAAGAAAATAAATAAATAAATAAAGTTGTAAGCCTAAATACGCACCTCCTCCTTCAACTCAGCGCGTCTCCGCGACACCCACTCGATCTGCTCCTGTAGACGCTTGCACTCCTTCTCGTTGCCCAGCAGGTCCGTCCGCAGGGACTCCATGATCTCGCGGTACTTCACGCGCACGTCCTGATCGATCGCGTGCAGGTTGTCGATCTCGTTCTGTGTCTCGCGTATTT
This sequence comes from Clanis bilineata, assembly GCA_036417725.1. NCBI lineage: Eukaryota > Metazoa > Arthropoda > Insecta > Lepidoptera > Sphingidae > Clanis > Clanis bilineata. Next base: position 3,948,330 of record CM071162.1, on the reverse strand, counting down.
TGGACTTGGACAGGCGGAGACGTCCCTCCTGTGCGTGCAGTACGAACAGTAACGCGGTGTTAGAAATGGACAGTAGGTACAATTTCTGATCTTGGAGTATACTGGATTGCATTGTACAATATTCCAGATTGTACTTCACGTCGGTCTAATTCACGTTGCCAGATTTCACCAGATCCGGTTTTTTGTCAGGTTAATTTTGAACCACATATGTCGTGCTGTTGCGTAAATTGCTTACTTTACGAACGAAAACATCTACGGAGTATTTGAATTAGAGAATATTTATTTTCCGAGAATAACATAAGTTCACGTCTGTATCCCCGAAGGTGTAAGCAAAGGTGCACTAGCAAACTAGAACAATCACATTTCGCCGAGCTTCATTCCGTCTCAGATGTGATAGGGGGCGAGCCTATAGCCATATCAGGCACAAATTCCAGACTCCGGGCTGATATGGAAAAATCCAATATCACTTTGCCCGACTTGGGGATCGAATCCGAGACCTCAGGACGGTAGTCGCACCGAAATACAACCACGCCACCGAGGCAGTCGATTGATCAACAGCCTTTGTAATATTGCGTGTTGTTTCATGATTTGACCCATGATAGCGAGCGACAACATTATATTCCAGTTCATTAAGAGGGCTTTCGCGCCTTTCACTGAAATCGACGTTTTTGCTTGACTTTTGAAAGTGTCTCGCTGAAAATTTTTGTACCAAACAAATCCTAAAAACATATGCATTTTGAAGGTCATTTCATTCCGGACGTGGTGTACATCTTAATTTTTTCATTAAATAAGACAAAACCTTATGATTCCGCGTACTAGAATAGGTGTTTTCGAAAATGTTACTTTTTACTGACTTTTGATAACTTTTTGAGAAACTATACATTAATATTATGACATACAATTGATGCACACACAACAAGAATATCTTCTTATCCGTGGTGGCTATTGTATTTTTTTCACGTTTTATACAAAAATGTCAAGAAAATAGCTTTTAAAACAAACACAATTTTGAAAACTGCGTCTGAAATCATAATTTATTTTGCGCAATATAAACTACACATGAAAATAAAAAATATCGCATAATAAAGTTTAATATCTTGGCTTTTATAGAAAAAAATATGAGGGCCAAATTATTTGATATAATATCCAAAATATGTTTTTGAAACCATAGCAAAAATCGATATAAACAGCGAATAAATAGCCAGCCATTTGAACAGTCAAGTCACACCGCGCTGAGCGGTCTCAGAGTGAGGACGTATCGCATTTTTTCGTCATTTTCAGTTGTTCGAATTACGAAATTTTCAATTATTTGTAGTAATTATAGCGCGACCATACTCGACTTGATATTAGACGATTTTTGTTTGTATTCATGTTTTGAGATTTTCTCTAACTACATTTTTATTGAATTACATAATTGGATTTTGTTCTGATTTAAATTATTCATCTCATGATTATGATTGATTGTAATGAATTAAGCGATAGCAACTGAATAGAATTTAGAATGTGATATCTTTCTTTCTGCCTGTCCTTATCTCACGGCAGCGACCACGTGGGCTCAACATAACACACTTTTTCAAGCATGTTGCAGATAGGATTTGGCTTTGTTTTTACGACAAATTGCTTGACATTAACCCCCCCTCTGGAGTATAAAATGTAACAGTATATGGGTACTCTTTTTAGGTAATATAATATTCCCAACAGTTCCAACTAGGGGTCTTAAAATGAACATGCATAAGACGATGATCATGTCGAATTTTCATGTTGTGCACACTCGAAAATTAGTATAGGAAACTCTGGATATAGAAAAATGTCTATTACATGGGGTATCTACCTAAACAGGTTCGATTTTCAAAGAGGTCAATCATCAAATTCAGTTCGACTGGATAGCATTCGGCAAATTATGTTGTTGAGGTCTTCCCGTGAAAAATACCTCAGTGCCTGAATACAAAAGTCTTTCATCATTGTGTGTTACCGTTACTAGTGACAACTTACGGCCACTGAAACGAGTTATTTGACTATGAGGAGGCCATTTTTGTATCATGTGTGCGATTGTTGGGAGTTCTATAAAGCCTGAAAGTGATTTTTAAGTTTATCAATAGATGGCGTTACCATATTTTCTGAGTCATATTGAATATTTTACGAATTCTGAACGATTTTAAAGTCGTTAAGTGATCCGCGGTCAAAATCTAAAAAGTGACCGCCATTTTGTTTTTCTTTGTTTTTGGGCCAATTGACTTCAAAATCGATATCTGGGTCACTCCGTGGTTCGAAACAACGCAACCAATATCAAAACTGTCAAAAGTGACCGCCATGTTGTTTTTCTTTGTTTCTGGGCTGATTGACTTCAAAATCGATATCTGTGTCCGCCCCGTGGTTCTAAAGGACGGAACAGATGTCAAAACTGTCAAAATTGGCCGCCATTTTGTTTTTGGGCCGATTGACTTTAAAATCGATATCTGGGTCACCCCGTGGTTCCAAACGACGGAACCGATGTAAAAACTGTCAAAATTGGGCGCCATTTTGTTTTTCTTTGTTTCTAGGCCGATTGACTTCAAAATCGATATCTGGGTCACTCCGTGGTTCCAAACGAAGGAACCGATGTAAAAACTGACAAAATCGGCCGCAATTTTGTTTTTCTTTGTTTCTGGGCCGATTGACTTCAAAATCGATATCTGGGTCACCCCGTGGTTCCAAACGACGGAACCGATGTTAAAACTGTCAAAATGGGCCGTCATTTGTTTTTCTTTGTTTTTGCGCCAATTGACTTCAAAATCGATATCTGGGTCGCCCCGTTGTAGAATATTTAGACTAAAACGACATGGCTGATCGATAAATCAAAACCTTTGCCGTTGGCCCAACAAAATACGCGTGCGAAGCCGCGGGCAAAAGCTAATAATAAAATATAACACAAAACAATTATATAAATCAACCTTATATATATTTTTAAGTTAATATAAAAATAGTCAATACTTTAGTAACAGCAATTTTTTTTTAATTTATTTTGGAACTTGTGGAACACTGCCTGTGTTCCAAAATACTGCCTGTTGTCCTCTGTGCCCAGACGAAATATGAAAAACGATTACACGAAAAGAAACATAGGTTCGATGCTAAGCTAAAAGGAGGTGAATAGGTATTGGGAAAGGGACGAGGGAATTGCGCTACCAGAGATCTCACTCAACGAACTAAACGCAATAGCAAACTGCTACTTTACGTCGGTTTTCTGTGAGTCAGGTATCAAATTTAACAAAAACAACAACTCCTACATTACTAGACGACGCTTGTGTAGAATTGAATATTGATTACCTGGTGTGAGTCTTAATTTAATTAAAACTTGACCCAACAAGAAGTTCGAACCAATTGTTTCCATACCGAATATTAAAGAAGGCGGCCACGTTCAACAAGGAGCAAATAGAACATTTGGGAGGTTGAAATTTTCGTAAGAAACATAAGCGTTCGGTGGCTCCGGCAATACCAACTACAAGATATTCCATTGTCTCTGAGGAGCCCGGCCCGTACCTTGCGAATTTTTCGTGTGGGGATACCTGAAAAGTTGTGTATATCTAAGAAACCGACGACAATATCCCGATTAAAATAAAACATCCACGAAAAAATCACCGGCAGCATGTGTCAGAGAGTTTTCAAAGACTTGCAAAGATGTTTGCTAGATTCCCGACGACGAGACATCATTAAAAAAACATAGATGTTTGTTACGTCGAAGGAATCATTTGTATCATTTCTAGTTTTAATTATATTCATGTTTCAAATTTGCAAACGATTTTGGTCCACCGTTTAGTTTGTCTGGCTCGGAAAAAACATTCTTATCTCTGTTGCGGATCTAATTCCCGGTAAATCTTGCTAGAACAATACACGTCTGACTTGAAAATCTATACCAGGACCTCCTGGTTCACAGCCTATTTACGCTATCACTAGATCAAAGAGGTTACAGACGTTTTATTATTATTTCCGAAGGGCAAGGCGAATAAATTATGCAATTTATTTATTTATTGTGCCTATAGGCATCGCTAACATAGACATTTAAACGAGCATGACTGCCCAGACTGAGTACAACAATCAGTTAGAAAGCACCTTTCAGCAACATGCTTGAAATAAAGCGTGTATAAATATGATGCGTCGATCCGACATTGAAGTTTATTTTTCTAACTATTAACTACTAAGGATCAAGATTTTTCAATCCAAGTATACATTGAGTTTACGTGCCGGATTGCAACTCGGGCATGTGTGCGACGCACACAGGTGCAGCGCTGTCATAAAATACCTAAACTTGAGCGGAAAGATTTTGCTAAAGCGCTCTTAAGTAAATCCATTCTTGGAATTGTGTTATCAATACTGTTTACTAGTCACAAGCGACAAGCCCAATGGGACGATTTGCTTAATGTTGTCATGTACCTTCTCAGCAAGTTTCCTAGTGAGCACGTCGAGATGGTCGTCGAGGCTGTCCTTCTGTTCCACCTCGAACCGCTGCACCACGTTGTGATGCGGACACAGTCGGTGCACCAGCTGGACCGGCGTGCACGGCGGGCAGTCCCCCTCCGACTACAATAACAACCTTTTCTTAACCAAAGAAACTCAATTCGTCTGAATTCTCGACAGGTATATAGGGTGTTTCATAAAGTTGGTATCAATAATAACTACACTTAAAGAGGGGGTGGCTAGCAATCTAGCGGTAAAGTTTAAGATTTCGCAAGGCTCAAAGTTTTGGAATAATGGCAACTTAAATTTGTGATGAAAAAAATATTTCTGGCTCATTGGGTCAGTTGCAGCACATTTGCAAACCACCTATGGGATAGTTAATTTTCATAAGCATACACGAAGCCATTCCGGTGCTAATTGCGCTAAATATTTTCAGGTTGCATACCGATTTTAACATCCTCATGCTTAATCATTAATTAAAAAAATGAAGGACAATTTTTATTTTTTAACTTTACTATTACGCTTTAAATCATTCTCGCGGTATGTGTTATTGGTACCGGCTTTATGAATATATCTAAAACATGATACTCGTACCATAGAATACCTAAATCAACCATTTAGATAACGATGCGATTGAATTAATCCCAATAACAATAAAATAAGGACACAGAGAGACAAAATTGGCCATCAGCGTGTTGGTACAGTGCTTGCAAATACTTTCGCGGTAACGTTGTGTAAAACTCTATTAAAATCTCCGCAAATTACTGTAATGGCTTTTGTAAACCATATTCAATAGAATACTGATAAAATCATTAATTACAACAATAAAATTGTGACAGTATAATTGAAAATTTCATTTAAAACAGCGTTCCAGTTACTTATCGTAATTAGTTTAAGATGTTTATCATCTCTATTGGCTGATTGGAAAAATCAAACATGATAAATGTTTTAAATTGAATGAAAGGAACCGCTATACGAGAACTGTGCCAGAATTTTAATTTCTCTCCACATTTGCTCCTTTTCTCAGTCTCTTTACGGTCCTGTTAACACGTTACTAGTTATTTATTTTTGTTCATCTTCATTACTAACATACATTTAAGTAAATGTATATTTTTAAATGAGTTTTGAATAAAGTCGGAAAGCCATGACCATTACTAGAAACTTTGGTATAAATTGTATAATCATTAGGTGATTCTGGAGATACATATTTTGATATCGGCCGTTACTAAAGACTTTTATGTAATACTAGACAGGCTGCTCGGTACATAGAATTTGAGCACTAAGTTTCCGTCAATTGACCGCAACTCTCTATAGAGATTTTTTTTTTCGCGGGGACTATAGAGATCAGCAGCCCGAGCAGGAAAATTTCTGACAACCGTAAATATATTCGTGCTCGATGCGCGTCTTTGAAATTTGTATGAAATATTAATCAAATGTCATCAGTGCGCAGCGAGTTTACATTTACATTAGTTTTTCGTGCTCGGGCTACTGCTCTTTTGCTTGCTTAGTGCCAGCTTGTCTAGTGGTTTACATAGAAGTTTTTGGCCGTTACAGATCACGTGTGTCTGTGGCACTGGAGAAAGGTTCATACAACACGATTCCCGCTGGCTTACCTTTGTGAAATAATCGACTATATAATAAATACGTTATTCATTAAAAACTAGCATCGGCTTCCTCTTTAGAATGGTGCAACGACTTTATTAATCTAAGGGTGCAACCTTCGCTACTGTGCTATGGAGACTTGTCAGTTTTACCTTGGACCTCCATCTCCACCTAATGACGAGCAGCAGCAGGATGAAGGCCACGCCCAGTCCAGCGGCGGCCGCAGCGTACATTATTTAATTTAGCACTGCATAACATTATTTCATTTTATTAACAGCTGGCAAGTTCAATTTTAATTTCTGTCAAATTGACCTGACAAACATAGTTTGGATTTCGAATGACGTTTATTTAGTTTTAATTTGTAATTTGTCGAAGGAGGTTTTATGCAATTCTTATAGGACCAGCGATTGTATGGAAAATTACGTTGCGTGTAGAGGACTTAGAGCAATGGCGACGATTTGAAACTCACATTAGTATTTATTTTATTTCGGAATATAGGTAACAGGGAACAACCAAAAATTATATAAACAAAGGAATGGTCCTGTTACGTGTAATTAACACTATTGTTCACGTATTCTTTAGCTTAATCAGCTTAAAGCTAGATATAAGGTAAAAGTTTTTATGTGAGAGTTAGTTGCCACCCAAAAATAGTTCTCAGGCAGAAAAGTAAAAAAAAAAATATACCTATATCCCTCTATTATCCCTATTGTTCCTGTATGAAAGGTAATATCCGTAGTTAATCTAAATTTAATTACAAATCGGTCGAAGGGTCCCGAGAGTCGCGGCAGTGACACGGGCGCATCCATCACGTCCTGTCGACGGCTCAGGTGTCCTCACTTGACAGACACCAATACGTGTGAGCAAAGACTTTGGTGCTATTGTCAGATATTGTGATCAACACGGGTGATCACTAATTATGTCTATGGTTGTATTAAAAAGTAATCAACTTATTGAAAACTGCACATCTGTCTTTGCTGCCTTTTGTACCTAGGAATTTTCTTTATTTTGGTAAATATTATCTTTTAAAGTTAGCATTAATTCTGAGCATATTCGCTGCTACCCATGGCATTAAAGCAAAGATTTTTGGTAATATTTGAGAAGGAGATAATAATAAAATACCGGGCAAGGATTCCAATGTAGAGTAACAATAGAGCTAAAAAGTAACAATACATTATAGACGTATTTATATCATTATAATCCTACAGAAAATAATCGAACAAAACCAAAAGAAACCTGACTTTCAATGTAATTATTATAACATTACCGCAATAGATATTCGATCAGAGACATAATCGGGGCCTGGGGTGGAGTCGCCGAGGCAATTACGACCGATGTGGCGAATAATTGAAAGGGGATCGTTTTCTAATTGATTGTTTCTGGCCGACTGATTGATATGATAGAACGATTACTAATGCTAACGCGCTTGCGCGACGAGAATCTGGGTTTAGTGCACGCCTCTCTAATCTTATTGCCTAAATTTGGTCTAATTCTACGGAGTAATAATCCGATTTGTCAATACGTACTGTACAGATGTACCTCTATATATATTATTGTGGTATATCAAATAAGAACTGAGTTCATAATAAGTACTAATATGTGTGGTAGTCTTTCTTTCTACCTGCCGATATCCCACCTTAATGTGGAGTCACGCAACACACTTTTTCAAGCATGTTGCAAAGAGGATTTGGCTTAGTTTTACGACCGTCCGCCTGCCTGACGTCAACCCCCTATGAGGATTCCAGTCCCGGGCAAATTAAATTAGAAAATTTGCTTTGCCCGACCTAGGAATCGAACCCAGGACTCCCGGTACACAGCCCATTCACGCTGCCACTAGACCAAGGAGGTGACTATTAATAATTATTTATATATATTTAATATCTGTGTAAGTAAAAATTATTTTCAATGTGGTGTCGGCATAACACACTTTTCAAGTATGTTGCAGAATGGATTTGGCTTACATTTTACAACAAGCTACCTGCCTGACGATGGAGGATCCAGTTTCGGACAAATCAAATTAGAAAAATTACTTTCCTGACCTAGGAATTATATCCAGGACCTTCGGTCCACAGCCCAAAATATAGAGTACAGACCAAAAAGACGACTGTATGATTATTTATAACATTTTTGACTTTTTTTTATACTAATGAGAGAGGTTAGGTCTTAAAAAATACTTAAGTACATATTAAGGTAATTGTACCTAATTCAACATAATGCATTATATCAGCAGCGGAAGTAAATTGATAGACAGGTGCGGATTCAGATAAGGGTGTAACGGGTGCGATGCCTTCCATAAAGTTCTGGTAAAAAAAAAGTTGATAACATTATAAAATAACGTAGCTTAAACAAATCCGCGAAATAATAGGCCCGCTACTTGTAATACAACATAAAGGAACAGCTTAAAACAATCCCATAAGAAAACATTTAAATGAAGCCATAAAAGGGCAAAATGGCGGGCGCATTTGACATGAAACGCTCCGTGGCAGTACGTTCCGTTTCACTTGACGCGTGATCAAAGACGTCGGCGCAATATAGTTTAGATTTACTGCATACGGAAGCTAATTAGTTAGTAGTGGGTGGAACTACTACACGGGCCACTAACGCGCCACTCGGTAGTCCTGCATGCAACGGAACGTAACTGTTTCGTGTGGAATATGGTTACATGAGCGGGTAATTTAGACGCGCTCTAACTTCCAACTTGTTTGAGGTTATAAATGGTCTATTTTAATTTTGTGATTAGTAGTTTGCATTGTTTATGTTGTTGGCGTTAATGTGCTTGCTTTGTCCATTCAGTGTTGAGTTAACATTGAGAACGTGTGAGGTGAATTTAACGGCAAACTCATGATAAATATATTAAGAGTTGATATGAATATATTCTTCGTCGTCTAGTCTTCGTCGCCTCTTTGGTCTATTGGCAGCATGTATGGGCTGTGGACCGGGAGGTACTGGGTTCAATTCCCAGGTCGGGCAAAGTAAATTTTCTAATTTAATTTGCCCGGGACTGGATCCCTCATAGGGGGTTGACATCAGGTAGGCGGACGGTCGTAAAACTAAGCCAAATCCTCTTTGCAACATGCTTGAAAAAGTGTGTTGCGCCGACCCCACGTTAAGGTGGGATAAGGGCAGGTAGAAAGTAAGAAAGAGCCACGTTGTATACAGTAACGTCTACAGCACGAATGGGCCAGCTCAACCGGTTTGTTACCACTGTCTCACAAAAAAACGACGTAAAATGGCAGCTTGCTGTCGCGTTTCGTTCGGTGAGTGAGATTTCCGGTGGCCTATTTCCCTCCCTTCTTTCCCAATCCCTTATTCCCTCCACTTCCATTTCCTCCTGTTAAGTTGGCAACGCACCCATGATTCTTTTAGTGTCTTGGGTGTCTATGGGCTGTGGAGATCACTTACTATCAGGTGACCCATCTGCTCGTTTGCCAGTCTATGCCATAAAAAAGAGTATTTATCTGAATAGAATATGGTTTTTAGTATAAGCTATAATATGAATCAGGCAATATTAATCTTCGCTAATTATTTTCTATAATAATGAGGTAATAATAATCATCGCTGCCAATGTAGAGACATCGAGAGAAGCATCAATTCCAGTCTAATTACACTAAGAAAAGAAATGTGTTATTCGCTTATTTTAATAGATTCCTTCACACTAGTTTCAAATATGGTATTCATAAAGTGTTGCCGACACATTCACAGCTTAAAATACTTGTCGCGTTCCGGTAGGCGATCCGTAACGTGTGCGACGCCCCTACGCTACCAAATAACTAAAAATGACATCACTTTTTGTATAATAATTTGTTACTAATTAAGGCATAGAGAAACTTCTTTGATCAAGCGACAGATGCTTAAGTTTTTGTCTATGACATTGTTTTTGTCTACTGCTCGTTTTATAGAGTGATATAATTTATGGTATTAATTATGAGTGTGTTGGTCGATTTAAAATGTGGAAAATGACTTCGATCTTTATTGGTTTTTATCTATATATATAAAAATGAAACCCGTTTTCCGTTGTCATCGCATCACGCGTGAACGGCTGGACCGATTTCGCTAATTCTTTTTTTAGAATATTCCTCGAAGTACGAGGATGGTTCTTACGGAGAGAAAAATATGAAAAATTGTCAGAAAAAGTCTAAAAACAACACTTTTCTGTACTCCCATACAATCGATTCGTAATAATACTTAAAAGTCAATTTGAACTTTAATACCATACCATAAAGTTCAAGTATTAGTGGAGAGGTTCCGGGAAGGCAAAACAATTGAGTGTCGTTAGTATTGTTACGGGCTAACGGGGTTCAGGACAAACAATTAAACGCCGACTGTTCTCGAAACTGACTCAGCACTTTATTTAAAATTAAACACTGTACTGCACACAATACGCGTCGAAATAATCGCTCCGAATATTCGCTTCTCGCTCGTTGTTCACACTCGATCGCTTCCGAAGAAACACTGTGTCCCGCCAACACACACACACGCCTTTTATATTCGTCGATCTCTTATCGGCGCGTGACGTCACGCGGCCCGTCTCAGCGCGGCTCGAACGCACGAGAACGTTCTGTACATTTATGGATTCGGCGGCGCGGCGCGTTCGGTTAGCGATTATTCTAGTATGTAGTCGTAACACTGCCCCCTCCTAAGACATGCTCGTCCCGAGCATTGTTACAGCCATAATAACGCGCTAAACGGTCGACGTGAACTATCTTAGGTGCAGATCGCTGGCCTTTCTGGATTCGGTAGGTGACATCATTAATTTTGGTGACAACTCTATAGGGTCCGTCCCATTTCGCTTGTAATTTGGGAGACTTGCCTTTGCATCGAACTGGGTTGTGCAACCATACTAGTGAACCTTCGTCGAAACCGCTGTTGTTCATTTTTCGGTCATAGCGGGTCTTCATCCTCTCGGACATTTGCTGACCTGACACTCGGACGTGTTCATATACGTCATTCAATCTCTTGCGCAGATCGTCCGCGTAGTCTGTTACACTACGCGGGGTGTCAGGAGGGATACCAGTTATCAGGTCAGCAGGCAGTCGTAATTCTCTTCCAAAGTTAGCGAAAGCTGGTGTCACCGTCGTATTCTCGTGAACCGCACTACGATATGACAGGAGAAACGGCTGAATGTGCTTGTCCCAGTCTTTTTGCCTGCTTTCTACAACTTTTGCCAGGTATCTCTCTAACGTTTGAATAAATCGTTCCACCATGCCATCAGATTGCGGGTGGTAGGAGGTCGTTCTGGTTTTGTGAATGCCCAATACTCGACATGTTTCCTGAAATACTTGGGATTCAAAATTACGTCCTTGATCGCTGTGAATTTCTAAAGGTACTCCAAACCGGCAGAATACTTCATGGACCAATTTATCTGCGACTGTTGAAGCTTCCTGGTTGGGAATGGCAAATACTTCCGGCCACTTCGTGAAGTAATCCATGACCACCATGAAGTACTTGTTCCCGCTGTCACTTACAGGGAAAGGTCCTGCTACGTCCAGAGCAATCCGCTCCCATGGAGCTCCCACATTGTAAATTTTTAATGCTCCTCTACTTCGTGTATGAGGACCCTTCACAACCGCGCAAATTGTGCATTTACGACACCATTCCTCAACATCGTCTCGGCAGTGGATCCAATAAAATCTTTCGCGGATCTTCAGCAGGGTTCTTTTGACCCCCATGTGAGCTCCTGATAATCCATTATGGTAGAGCTGCAGAACTTCTGGGATCTTAGCTCTAGGGACTACCATTTGCAAATGACATCGATCGCCTTTTGCGTTTTCCCATTTACGGCACAGTACTCCATCATGTATAACCAAGCTGTCCCACTGGGCCCAGTAGCTCTTCGTAGTGGAACTTAACGCTGCAACTTCATGCCATTTAGGTTTCGCGGTACCAGCTTTTAACCGCTCAAAGATCGGTTTTAGATCTGCGTCACTATCCTGCGCTTCCAGTAGCGTGTCTCGCCACTCGTTGCTGAGGTCTGTCCTTATTATTCGCACAGGCACTTCTTCCTTAACCTCTTGTTTGACGCAGTGCTTGCAGTTCTCTGCGCAAGGTCTTCTTGATAGAGCGTCTGCATTACCGTGAGATTTTCCTGCTGCTGTTCGGCGGTGTTAACCACCCTCTCCTCAGGTCTATTTTCTCCTTCATCCCGTCGTTTTCTACAATTCAAGCGGAGGTGGCCCCTTTCACCGCAGTTAAAGCAGCGCGGACTGTACCCCTGAATACGATTGCGTGGTGGAGGTGATGCCACAACCTCTCTAATGCGGTGAGCTCGATGGTCTTGTCGTACAGCCTCTACTTCCAGCGCGTGAGCCAACGCATCTTTCAGGATCTCGTGATGCCCAAGCCTCACAGCAGCCCGCACCTCTAAGTCGCGAATCCCGTCGACGAAAGCCTGCACTAGAATTCCATCAATCAGTGCAGGTGTGGACTGGTAAGCTTTTCGAACCAGCTTCTCAGCTTCCAGGGCCCACTGCTGTAGGTTTTCAGTATTACGTTGAGCTCGATCCTTAAGCTGAGCACGAAAGACGTGTTCCAGGTGGGCATCACCATAACTCGACTCCAAGGCCTCGACCAGCTGGTCATATGTAACATCTCCGCCAAGAGCCTCCAGGACGGTTAAGGCCTGCTCACGTAAACCTAAGGTTAGAGCAGTCTTGGCTTGTTCCTTGGTCCACCCGTTTGCCTGCATCACGGCCTCAAATTGAATTTTGTAGGCCGACCAAGATGATGTACCATCAAATGGTGGTACTTTAAAACCACGTCCTGACGGTGCAGCCACCACAGAACTTGCGGCACTACACACACGTGTTTCTACAAATTGTTTGACGTCGGCGATTTGGGCTTCGGCCTTTGCAATACGCTGCTCATGCTGGTCCACTTGGTCTTTGATAATTTTTAATTCCTTTCCGACCGTAGCTTGCAAGTTTTTCATCAGTACGACCTGCTCTTCTTGCCCACGCTGCAGATGCTCCTCCAATTTACGCGCCTGCTCCTCTTGACGTCGAGCTTGCTCCTTCAACTCACGAGCCTGCTCCTCTTGACGTCGAGCTTGTTCTTCTTTGTCGCGTTGGAGCTGCTCCTTCAACTCACGAGCCTGCTCCTCTTGACGTCGAGCTTGCTCCTCTTGACGTCGAGCTTGCTCTTGCAGCATTGACATAATGGCCGATAATTCACTAGGTGCCCACGTTGGCGACACTCCAGATGGGCCTGCAGTCGTCTGCGTCATTGGCTGTGAAACCGGCTCTTGTACCGGACTATCGTCGAAACGCCCTCGGTCCATCTCTTGCTGGCGCTGGCTTCGGGTACGGACACCTTCGTCGTCTTGCGGGAACACCGGCATTTGTCCTTACTTCTGACACCAAATGTTACGGGCTAACGGGGTTCAGGACAAACAATTAAACGCCGACTGTTCTCGAAACTGACTCAGCACTTTATTTAAAATTAAACACTGTACTGCACACAATACGCGTCGAAATAATCGCTCCGAATATTCGCTTGTCGCTCGTTGTTCACACTCGATCGCTTCCGAAGAAACACTGTGTCCCGCCAACACACACACACGCCTTTTATATTCGTCGATCTCTTATCGGCGCGTGACGTCACGCGGCCCGTCTCAGCGCGGCTCGAACGCACGAGAACGTTCTGTACATTTATGGATTCGGCGGCGCGGCGCGTTCGGTTAGCGATTATTCTAGTATGTAGTCGTAACAGTATCTACTGGTTTGATTTGAAAAATTCTTTTTGACGCTATAACCAATAGGAGAAATCAAAAATGTTTAAAGCCGGGGAAGTTGGTATCTCAGAAACTACTGGTTCGAATTGAAAAATTCTTTTAGTGTTGACCGACGGGTTGAATTATGGGGTGACTAAGGGATACCTGACGGGGTGACTGATGGGGTGACTGACGGGGTGACAGACGGGTTACAGACGGGGTGACAGACGGGTGACATGCGGGGTGACAGACGGGTGACAGCCGGGGTGACAGATGGGTGACAGATGGGTGACAGGCTGGGTGACAGATGGGGTGACAGGCGGGGTGACCGACGGGGTGATAGACGGGTGACAGGCGGGGTGACAGACTGGTAACAGACGGGTTGACAGACGGGGTGACAGACAGGGTGACAGACGGGGTGACAGGCAGGGTGACAGACAGGGTGACAGACAGGGTGACTGATGGAGTGACAGAAGGGTGTCAGGCGGGGTGACAGGCAGGGTGACAGACAGGGTGACAGGCAGGGTGACAGACAGGGTGAGTGATGGGGTGTCAGCCGATGTGACAGACGGATTACAGACGGGAAGACAGACGCGGTGACAGACGGGGTCACAGACGGGGTAACATACGGGGTGACAGACGGGGTGACAGACAGGGTGACTGATGGGGTGACTGACGGGGTGATAGACGGGTTACAGACGGGGTGACAAACGGGGTGACAGACAGGGTGATTGACGGAACCGCACCGAAGTCACGTACTATCTCTCGAAGTTTAGCAAAACATATCATTACCTTTTTAGAATTATTGTGCTATAGGTGCCTACGACTCACTCTTTCAACCCTCTCTCTCATACGCAAACGAAGTTGCGCGGGTCAGCTAGTATAAGATAAAGTAATTTAGTTAGAGTATTTTGTAATAAGATATCATATACTGTAGGTATATAAATGTCTCCTGAGGACAGTAGACAATTATAGAATGATGTCTTATTATAAAATATTCTATCTCAATATATGTAATCTAACCTACATGGATTACGACTTCTTACATATTTTTAAAATATACCTATTATATAAGTCATAACTCTATTTCATTTTTCATGTATGCAGACACTGGGTTCTACGCTAAAGGTTGCAGTAGGTATTGAGATGACTAACAAATTTTAATATCATCATTTAAATATTCAAAACAATGCGCAACAATAAAAGAAAGCGCTGAATTATTCAAGTGCGTCAATAATTGATCGCGTTCTGGCACGAAGGACCAAATCCAAAATGGCCGCCGCTGGAAGTGTTCGCGCGGCTCCTTCCCGCGTATTACTAACATTACCATACTTCAGCCGGCGAAGCTTATTTAAATGCTCCACCGACTCCATTTAGAGCTTGGAAAAATAAAACTGGGGAACGGATCCCGCGATCTCTCGCTGAGCCGCTTTTGTGGTAAATATGTATAAACTTACTAACTTACTTTTACAATTCTCGGTTATTTTGCCAAGCAACCGTGGTCTTTGATACATACATTTTTAGGATCGTCGATATAAAACGAGCTGTAAAATAAAGTTGTCCAATGTGTAAGTATCTACGTTTTGTCGCCAGGCATCTTTTTATTTCATCGCATTTTATTTGAGAGCTCAGCTGGCAGTTGTGTTGTTTGCGGATCTCGAGTATATTTCACGGCACCCACCTAAGTAGGTGTCTTCATAAAATTATTCATACTGTATAAATATTTCGAATATTTGCTTGGATATAAAACGTATTTATTGTCATTAGATTTTTTTATTCATTATTATTTAAATAAGTAGGTACCTACTTAGTTGCTAGAAGTGTTAGTCGTATGCCAAAAATGCACTTAATTTCAGAATACAATAAGGTGCATTCTTGGATCAATTAAATTATGGTATAATAAGACACTTTCTAAAACGAAACAGATATCTAACCAAAATTATCTACTTTCTAAGACAAAGGATTTTGTGTTTGGATAAAATACTTTCGATACGATGATTTTTAAACGAATTCCCAGAAACGGATGAAGCAATACCACGCCTCGATTAAACTCCTCCAAATTCACCAATTTTAATGTTTGATGTACAAAACCACATCACTTTAGTACAACAAAAACTGCTTTAGACAAGCTTATGAATAAATTCAACCCGTAATCGACCGCACTGTGACAATTTCTGTCAAAACTAAACTAAGTGAAGAAACATTCCAGATTTTTGCCACAATTCCTTGACTAATTTTTGTCATAATGTATGTTGTAACCAGCTCAGTTAATGAATAAATCGTATGAGTTATATTGTACTTGCTTATTATTTTTAGCCACCCAGTCCAGATTTTTTTCATATATATTTGACAGTACTAATACATTTCATATTAACTATTTATTTTGGTTGGTTGGTGTCTAAATAACTCCTATTTATTTTGGTTTACCATGGAAACAGCTTAATTATATAAATAATTAGTATAAATGGCTAATACCTCGAAGCTATTGTTAAACGATTACACTAAAGCTTCTAGGACTTTTTGCGTTTATAAGAAGTTGATTTACATTTCTTCCTCTAAGAACATTATTTGAATGTAAAACAAAGCAAAAATTAAGCTAAACGATTAAAAAGAGCTCCCCGGAGCTCTTCATTTGAACAACGGCGTCTGAGAGAGACATTAGACATAAAAGATAAAGCGGAGTTGCCGCCAATTTCGTTCCATTACTCTCACGGCCGCACAATACTTATCCGTAAAACGGAACGCAAACAAACTGAACGTCGTTTTCCCGCCAACGATAACTTAATTTCAGTCCGCCATAAGTACGTGATTAGCGAGCCGCTGCCTTATCGGCCGGGAGGGTAATTAACCTCGGGGCCGGGGATGGAGTGCGCGGGGGTGTGGGGCTCCCTCCACACTCCCAGCCTCCTTGAATACCTCCTGGGTAATATTTCCGCCATATTATCCGCCCACCTTCTCCGCCAATGACGGCGTTTCCCGCGCTTTGTGTCGTGCCGTCGCCCGATCCGAAACGTTATAACTTGGCTGTGTTTTCTTTGGCAAATTTGGCTGTATTCGTGCGCTAGCTGCGGTTTGTTTTCGTCGCTACACGTTTATTATGCTAACCAGTCTACTAATTCGGAAATATCATAAGTAAATTCCATATTTGAGGTAATTTGACCTGTAACGTGTATGGTATAAGATTGAGGTTAGGTTTGGGGTTCGGTTAGTAGAGTAGGGTCCTGGCAGTTCATATTTCAGAGTGTTATCATCTTTTATTGAGTGCGAGCGGGTATTGTTGTCGGTTTAACAGCGCGGTTATCTGGCGCGGCGAGCGGTGTTTAGCGACGCCTCTGCTGATGAATGGCTTATTGCTATACTGTGTATACACACAGCTATAGGGAACTTTGTCGGTTAAAAAAGTCGATGTCGGTAGAATAGTATGTATATTTATGCAAGTCAAGCTGTAGTTGCACAGTAAACTACATACACAGTAATACGTACATAGTCAGAAATTAGTGAACCAAATTAGCAAGCTTTTATCGCTAATGCAAATATTTGTATGTTAGGTTTTTAATACTTAAAGACGCATTTTTGTATATCGAAATTGTATACTCGACTGCCTCGGTGGCGTGGTTGTATTTTGGTACGACTACTATACTGAGGTCTCGGGTTCGATCCCCGGGTCCGACAAAGTGATACTGGATTTTTCCATATCAGCCCGGAGTCTGGAATTTGTGCCCGATATGGCGATAGGCTCGCCCCCTATCACATCTGGGATGGAACTAAACTCGGCGAAATGTGGGTGTACTAATTGGCTAGTGCGCCTCTCTCTCCCCCCTTCGGGGATATAGGCGTGAGCTTATGTTATGTTATGTTATGTTAAAATTGTATATCCTCTGGCATAATTGAATGGTCAGTCATTAAACTTCACCAATAATCACCACCGACCAACATTCAATATTTTAAAAGCTGTGAACCAAGCGATATTCGCAAATAGTGAAACATTTTTCGTTACAATCGATGTGCCTAGAATCGTTTGTGAAATATATTTTTAATCGAGTAATCGATCACACTCCATTGAGGCGTGGCATCGGAACGGTCGTTTGTCAAAATTACCCGGGAGCCGTTAAGCCGCATAATTTTTGGCGCGAAACGTTGGACTCACTGAGAGATGAATCAGAATTGCTTTCATGGGGGCCATATTATTTCTTTTGATAGTCGACTATTAAAAGATGTTTTTCCCAAGGAATATCCTAAAGTACCATGATAATGACCTTTCCACTGAGGTGAAAATCAAATAATATTTTATGAAAAAATAATATTATGGTGTTTTATTCTGATGATGCTTAGTGAATTCGTAAGTATTACATTCACTGAATTAGTGCAACTGTGCTGGCATTAAGCCCAAACAAGATCTACATTTAAATATTTTGGAAAGTGAAATTTAGGGGGTCAGAGACCCGATCATTGTCTATGAATACGGCCCAGATGGACTCTAATTGGGTGCCGCGGCCGGCCCCCGATAAAGCTCGGTTTACACAGCGTTTTAATTAATAGAGGTCGTGAAGCGCGCGCAGGGCTGACACCCGCTCGCCCGTGCGACGCTCATTGTATTTTTGACGAGAGTTCCATATTAAATGTACTCACTCCGGCTCTGGCATCTCGTTAATTAATGTGAGACAATGAGGTGCTTTATCAATATAAACCCAACTAAGTTAATCTGAACATTCGTAAACTGCATGGGCTTTACCTATAAAAACATTTTCGCTTATCTTTTCGCTAAGAATAGCCTGTCACTGTTTCCTTGCGTTATATTGTTTAAAACTGAAAGGTGCACATTTGCCAAAAACTCATGGTCTAGCTACTGAGCTGGGTTTGAGGTCGAAAAGTAATAATGATTTCGTTGAAATATCTATAAATGAAAACAAAAGATAACTGTAACAAGCAAGAGCGCCAAAGTTGTCGATAAGTTTCGAATTCACAAGCTCTTGGGTGACCTTTCATGGCAAGAAATTTTCGTCATGAATTCTGTAATTACGGAGAAAATTGTGTTCAGTAACTCGATCATGAGATTTTGACATTTCTCGCTAGCGATTACGTACGTAAAATAATTTGTATGAAAAACATCAGTTCCCCACGTAACCGATGGAGGCGTTCGGGTGTTTGTCATACAAATATTTTACGTAGTCGCTAGCGTAAAATATCAAAAAAATGTCATGGTCGAGCTTTGATACCACTGCCTCACAGGAACGTGGCAACTGACGTAAAGTGGCAGCTTGCTGTCGCGTTTCGTTCGGTGAGTGAGATTTCCGTTAGCCCAATTACCACCCCCCTCCCTTTCCCAATCCCTTTTCCCTCCCCTACTCAATCATTTTAGGTTGGCAACGCACCCCTGTTTCTTTTTGTGTCTTGGGTGTCTATGGACGGTGGAGATCACTTACCCCATCTGCTCGTTTGCCAGTCTCTGTCTGCTATATAAAAAAAAGTTCAGCAATACTTATGTATGTTTTACTAGAAAGTAGTAACACTATTTAATTAGCCGAGGATAGGGAACCGATTATAATATATTGTCGCCTACTTGGTATAGTGGCATATATGGGTTGTAGACCGGGAGGTTCTGGGTTCGATCCGGACAAAGTAATTTTCTAATTTAATTTTCCCGCGACTGGAACCTCCAGAAGGGCTTGACATCAGACAGGCAGCCGGTCGTAGAAACTAAGCTGAATCCTTTCTGCAACATGCTTGTAGAAGTGTTTTGCCCAGACCACACATTACAGACGCCGATAAGGGTAGGTTGAAAGAAAGAGAGCAGATTATAACTTGCAGGATCGAAGCAGCCAGGCTATTTATGAAGTACCTAAGTCGCGTACATATAATTTTCATCATAATTATAAGAGTTAACATTTTAAAATGTTTTCATCACGTTTGAGAAAGAGAGTCTATAACCTAGGAATACGGAAACATATTCATTATGATGAACTTTACACACAGTAAATATTAAGCAAATATAAAAACAATTAATGTAAATGCGTTGGCAATTGCTAGTACATACATTCATAATTTTTATTTTATTTACGACATAACAAATCCAAGATACTGTAATGAAATAGGTTCCTGTAAAGACATTAATAATTTATGCGGCCTGCATCCAGCGACTTCCTGCGATCTTTATTAGGTCTATTCACTTGTAAGTACGTGAAAACTTCAGTCATGATCATCAGCCATAGGACGTCCACTGCGGAACATAGGCCTCCCCCAAAGATTTCCAGATCGACCTGTTGGAAGCGGCCAGTATCCAGCGACTTCCTGCGACCTTTATCAGGTCGCTGGTCCACCTTGTACGTGGGCGTCCTACACTGCGCTTGCCGGTACGTGGTCTGCACTCGAGAACTTTTCTGCCCCATCGGCTATCAGCTCAATATTATTCCCCAAATAAAAGTGATCAAGCTATTGAAGAATTGACTCTTAAATATAATTTTGTAAAGTAATAACTTACATTAAACTTGCGTCCCAATAGTGAAATAGCAGGTTTTGAATGTTTAAAAAGTAAAACCGAAACGCGAACGTCGCAACTCCCGACCGCGGTCGTGGGGTGGCAGAGATCGAGAACTTTTGGCGCAACGGAACGGCGACGCAATAAAAACCTTATAAAATTTCTAATGGGAAAACGTACGAGGGAGTTTTCGCTCTGAATTATGAATGGTAACGAGCTTCGCACTTAGGGTTGTCCGTGCCGAGATACTTAGGATATAGCATGCAAATGTACTTACCTACTATAATATAATATACGAAAAAAATAAATTATGGGAGTTCAGTTTTAGTTTAGTTTTAGATCTTTTGTCCACCAGTGGGATAATATGGGCTAATAAGTTAAGATAAGAAGATACATTTTTATCCAACTGCCTCGAAAGGAGGGTTAGTGTTCTTATTGTTTATTTAATACAGTTGTCAGTGCGAAATACTATCTTATGGCCATCGACTTATGATAAGATTTATCGATTTCAGACATATTATTACACACATTTTCTTGCATTTTTACTATCCCTGAAAAAAATATTTACAAGAATTATTATTTATATCGATGGCAACGAGAAGCCGCGGGTACGATCCTCGTACACAGATAATGTTTGTTCCGGGTCTAGGTGTTGTGAGACTGAAGTCTAGTATAATACTGTGTGGTCAAGACTCAGGAATATGTGCAACTGTAAGGCTTTATTTATGTTGAATGTTTCTATGTCCGACTCCATTTACGCTTTATTACTTTATTTCATACCTACAATTATCTAAACCGGACTTCCCCGTAAATAATAAATCATACCAGACTTCTCTACACCGACTTATAACTATTACCAAAGTGTGCTGATTGGAGATGTATATTTCTGACTACGATGGCTGTCAACCCTGTGGCCCGTAGCTCCCCTTTTGTATCGAAGTCAGAGTGCCGCCAAGTTCGCTCTTGTTTCTTTTGTAGATTGCGGTGTGGTTTATGTGATGCGAAAAATAACATTGTTGTACTTCTGGAGTTGTGCGAAGTTGCCTCCGCTTGGAGCTTGGCTGTCGACTGGCTGTTGATGTGCAGTTTAATTGCAAACGTTTTATAACCAAATGTTTTTAACGTCATCACAATAACAAGCACTGTAAAATAATATATGTCAAATGGTATTGTAAAGGCGCGTCTTCTGCTCATATTATTCTCGAAACACTACACTAAAACACTTAAACCGCGTCTCCTGCATTAAAATATTACACAAAACACCTACACAAAAATATGTTTCGCTACATATTTTTATCTTTGGTTCATTTTCCTATGAGCAGGAGACAGCGAAAATCGTTGTTTTGTGTATGGGCTTTTGTGTTTTGTTTCAAGAAAAACAGGTGCAAGTGACGCGTCTTTACAGAAAGCAATGTTTCTGTTTAAACTCACGTTGTCTCCATTTCATGGAGCAATGTACCATAGCCAACAATGAGAAAGACATGACTGATAAACAGGTCCTAAAAACTAAACCGAATTAATTTCTGCAAAATGCTTGAAAAATGTTGCGCCGACGCCACATTGGGATAATGGCATGTTGAAGAAGAAGATTTTTATTCATTACAACGCGCCCTTATTTCAAATAAATAGTTCGTAGTGTAAAATAAACATAGAACTGTTTCAAAAACAGAAACGAAACGAAACAGAACTAGAAGCGTACGTTCTGAAAACATAAAGGCTATCATAAGTTTTATCGTCGCTAACAAGTTTTATCTGAATTAATAGAGAGGCGATATTTCGTCGCCTTTTTATTGCGGCCTGACGCCACATCTAGACCCCCTATCGTATACTTATAGGTTATCATTTATCATCAACATGAATCATTATTTCCAAAAGGGTCCGTACTGTGATAAACATACAGCAGTTTCAAAAACAGAGAAAGATACAGAAACGTACGTTCTGAAACCAAAGAGGATTGTTTCATCGTTGGTAACAAGTTTTATCTCGAATAGAGAGGCGATATTTCGTCACGTATGTTTTGCAGCCTGACGCCTCATCTAAGTCCTGTCGTGATAATTATAAGTTATCATCATTATGATTCCTTATTTCCAAAATAGCTCGTACTGCGATAAACATAGAACATTGTCAAAAACAGATAAAGATACAGAAACGTACGTTCTGAAACCAAAAAGGTTAGTTTTATCGTCGCTAACAAGTTTTATCTCGAATAGAGAGGCGATATTTCGTCGCGTTCGTTTTGCAGCCTGACGCCTCATCTAAGTCCTGTCGTGATAATTATAAGTTATCATCATTATGATTCCTTATTTCCAAAATAGCTAGTACTGCGATAAACATAGAACAGTGTCAAAAAAGGCATAGAAACAGAAACGTACGTTCTGAAACCAAAAAGGCTAGTTTTATTATCGTTAACAAGTTTTATCTGGAATAGAGAGGCGATATTTCGTCGCGTTCGTTTTGCAGCCCGACGCCTCATCTAAGTCCCGTCGCGGGCGTGTGAAAACGTACACTTTTTAACACGCTTTTTCAGACTTAACACTGTCCCTTTTTTGCCGCGGGCGAGTGGGGCGGGTATTAAAACTTGTATATCGGATTAGACGAAATTACTAAGTGCTGGATCGAGTTAAGAGGGTACTGCGAGTACGGACGGTTTCGAATTAAGGATTTTAAAATGTATCGTATAAACAGATTTACAGTTTTATAGTAGAAGTGTGAAAATCATGGATGTGTATAATTTGAACCGACTTCAAAATGAGGTGTTCAAGTTAAATCTATACCTATATTGTTACTATTTATACTTAGGTACATATACATAATACCTACTGAAAGTTCACCCATAACTTCGACAAGCGTGGACCGTTTCAGTTGATTCTATTATGTTTTAAAATCTGATCTGATCTGATCTGATCTGTCACCACGTCCGTCACCCCGTCTGTCACCCCGTCTGTCACCTCGTTTGTCACCCCGTCTGTCACCCAGTCGGTCACTCCATCTGTCACCCCGGCTGTCACCCAGTCGGTCACCCCATCTGTCACCCCGTCTGTCACCCCGTCATTCACCTCGTCAGTCACTCCGTCCGCCACCCCATCAGTCAGCCTGTCAGTCACCCCGTCATTCCTCACGTGGGTCACCCCGTCAATCATCCCATTAGTCATCCCATCAATCACCCCGTCAGTCACCCCTTAGTCACCCTACCATTCATCCCCTTGGTCAACACTAAAATATTTTTTCACATCGAACCAGTAGTTTCTGAGATATAAAATTCCCCGCTAGCAGCATTTTTCATTTCTGCTCCGCTTCTATTGGTCATAGCGTGATGTTATATAGCCTATAGCCACCGTCGATAATTGGGCTATCCAACACAAAAAGAATTTTTCAATTCGAACCAGTAGTTTCTGAGATATCGCCTTCCCCGGTTTTAAACATTTTTCATTTCTGCTCCGCTCCTATTGGTCATAGCGTGATGATATATAGCCTATAGCCACCGTCGATAATTGGGCTATCCAACACAAAAAGAATTTTTCAAATCGAACCAGTAGTTCCTGAGATTAGCGCGTTCAATCAAACAAACAAACAAACAAACTCTTCAGCTTTATAATATTAGTATAGACTTATATTCACTCTATATTATAATATAATTAACTTATTCTAGACTGCCTCGGTGGCGTGGTGGTATTTCGGTACGTCTACGGTTCTGAGGTCTAAAGTTCGATCCCCGAGTCGGGCAAAGTGATATTGGATTTTTCCATATCAGGCCGGAGTCTGGAATTTTTGCCCGATATGGCGATAGGCTCGCCCCCTATCACATCTGGAACGGAACTAAGCTCGGCGAAATGTGGGTGTTCTAGTTCGCTAGTGCGCCTCTGCCTACCCCTTCGGGGATACAGGCGTGAGCTTATGTTATGTTATGTTATGTTAACTTATTCTAATTCATCGCAGGAAGTCGCTGGATGCAGGCCACTTCCAACAGGTCAATCTGGAATCTTTGGGGGAGACCTATGTCCAGCAGTGGACGTCCTATGGCTGATGATGATTAATTGATTATATTAGGAATGATGATTTTTACATTGCAATTTTTCGATTATGTAAAGTTTTATCCGACTACCACCGAAGGTGCGTAATGATATTCATGCTGCAAATTTTAAACCTTTCAACTTGAAAGTCCAAAACTTCTTAGTTCTTACACAATAATCTCTTCTCGACAATTACATTCTGTAATACAATAAGTTTATTCATTTGCAAAATGAACATAGAGGATGGAACTGGTTGTGAATAAAATATACCACACTCGCGTCTCTAATGCACTCATCAATTATTAGGCACGGGTACAGAGTTTTCATACATACGACGCGACGCTCTTCCTTGAATCGTAATGCTATAATGTTGGTTAAAGGGTCAGCACAATTGACCCATTTGGCTGGGTTTCATTTCGTCCCTTCTTCTATGTTAAGTGTGTTTTCATTGTTTTCAAGTTTCAAACCCATGTTTTTAAATATCAGCAGTCCATATTACTCAGAGTTAACGATAAATGTAGTTAAATCCAAACCACAATAAAAACGTAAACGTAAACGCAAATCAAATTAACTTGTAGACTCGCAAGTCGACTGAATCTGGAGGGTTCTTCGCTGGTCAAACATGACTTGTAAATTGATTGAGTTTCAAAGCGGAACCACGATAAATATAGTCAAAATTGAATTTATATTGGCAATTTAGACCTTATTAATGTTGTAATAAAGTTTATATATAATTTAAGTAAGTATAAACGAAAGTTAATTGATATAAGTACCTTGCAATACCCCTTTGATATTGAATCGTATTTAAATATGTTGTTTATTTAGTTTTCTGAGAAGTGGCAACTGACAACCGTGAAAAAGGAGATAGGGTAAAATTATACCGTTCGAGAATTAGTTTTTTATGGTTCAGCATATATGTTTATTTAATTAATTTGTGTAAAAAACTATTAGACAACATGAAATTACATTTGAATCCTTTTTAAATTAATGCGAATAAAAGCAATATTTGCCCAATTCCCTTGAATACCTACTAGCTTTTGCATTAGACTCTGACCGCGTGTTTTGCGTCTTAATTTATGTATTTCTAATATAAAAATAAGCTATATCACTCTTATGTATTGTTATATTATATCCTTATTTACTACATGAAAGAATGATAAAACCACAAAACACTTTCGCATTGATTTTTCTTTATATAATTTTGATCCAAAATATCTAGAACGGCGACAAGTAACAAATTCTTTATCTGACTTATAAAGTTCTAAACAACTCTATCTAAACATTGATAAATTCTCTTATTTGTTCAACCCGGGGCAGTGTAAACCGTAGCCGAAATCCGCAGCTCTGGCTAATGTATCCGATGGCAATATTAATAGCACTGGCGGGAAACAAACTGTTCCCAGAACAAAACAAATAAGACAATGGCTCCTACTTATCAAACGTATCTACTAGGTACGTACATCGAGGATTATGCAACGACATTGTATTATTACGTGTAAGAAATGGTATTTTTTTTTTTAAGTTGTACGAGTCAGTTTTTAGTTTTGATTGTTTAGAAAACGATGAAACGATACCTATGATGGCAGTTTTCGTTTTCTCCATTTATTTTAGTTCATTGAGTTTTTCGAAAGAATCGCTGCTAGTCAAATATACGGAACAGCGCTATTATTATCGTTTTTGGAAAATGTTATGGGAAGAAATAAATGGTTAGGAGCATCTATATAACATACCCTAGATGCTAATTTCTTTGCAAATAACCTCCTAAAAAGTGGTTATTGGAATAAAACAAAGTAAAAGATCACAAGTTCTAATTAAATCAATACAAATATGCAAGTGTTATAAAATAGCTGTTTAAACGAAATGATTTAGCGTTCTTAAATTTGAATTCTATCGGCGTCCGACTGTATGCATAAGGAGTGCTTAAGCACTCCTTTTTGTCCCATTTTCCGAGCGTCAACTGTGCATCTAGGCATATAATATATCGATGGTTCGGATACACAATATTGTTCATTTTTACATATACATACATATTTTCGCCATATGGCTTTTTACTATTCTATTACTATTTTTCCTTTGATATAACTTTGACAATAGAAATCTCCATGTTGCCATCCCATAGCCACTGTTCAGCTATACCGACACGTATTTGGAAGTTTGTGGTGTATCCGTTATCTTGGGGTACGCCGCTCGTCTTAATCACGCTCTGGCGAACATTACTCAGGCGCGGACCAGCTAATTGCCACATTTGTAGATCCTTGTAGTTTGGCCCACTATACACTACCACTACCCTGTACACACGGGTATTGTTGTGAATGTTAATTTTAATTTTTAGTATATGCATAATTATCATCACCTCCTTGGTCTAGTGGCAGCATGTATGGGCTGTGGACAGGGAGTTCCTGGGTTCGATTCCCAGAACGGGCAAAACAAATTTTCTATTTTTTTTTGGACGGGATTCCTTATAGGGTGTTGACATCAGGCAGGCGGCCGGTCGTAAAAAGTAAGCCAAATCCTCTCTGCAACATGATTGAAAGTGTGCTGTGCCGACCCCACATTAAGATAGGATAAGGGCAGGTAGAAAAAAAACCGTTGCCCATACTTCGGAACCCTGTACTGTGCGTGATCAGATATGTAGCATGCACTTGCCCGGTTTTTTTTTTAGTAACACGATTTGTACCGAACAGAAATTTGACGTTAGTCAAGCAGCAGGGCATAAAAACGAAATCTATTTTATCACCAACCAAAGGTTTATATGAGGTATTTAATACTCATCTTTATTCCGCAAAACTACTCATCTCATTATGACCTACTAAAGAAAAATGAATAATAGCCTTTGATTACTTTTTTAAATCTTTTCCTTTTTGCAACAAACATTTACGTCTTTATTTGTACCTACATAACTGTTGCTGTCAGAGACGTGGCACACAAGAATTCGGAGCCCCTTGAAGAGTAAAAATAATTGATCGTGTAAGAGTATGTAAGTACTTATTAGTTTTTCAGGGCCCCCTGGAGTTTTGGTGGGGGCGTGTACCTGCCCTTATGCTAAAGACGGTACTGGCTGCTGTCACTCAGTTTACTTTAAACATTTATGATAACATATTAATAATAATAACATTAGCCCTGTAATATTACTGTCCCACTGCTGGGCACGGGCCTCCTCTACTAATGAGAGGGGTTAGGCCTTAGTCTACCACGTTGGACTAATGCGGGTTGGTAGACTTCACATACCTTCGAATTTCTTGTGGAGAATCTCGGGTATGCAGGTTTCCTCACGATGTTTTCCTTGACCGTTATAGCTAGCGATATTGATAATGAAGACACACTTAACATAGAAAAGTCAGAGGTGTGTGCTCCTTTTTGGGGTTGGTCTCGAACCTCCGACACTCGTCTCGGCAGTCCGTACCATTCCAAACTGAGCTATCGCTAAACATTTATGATATCCGATTTAATACTGAAACAAAACTTTAATTAACACTAATTAAGCTTAAGTGGTTACATAATTAGATAATTAAACCTTCATCAAAATTTTATCTCCAACTACAGCAAACACAACTCCGCCCGCGCCATACATTTGTTAAAGCGAGAGATAAAAGCGGGTACAACTGTACTACACATTACCACCTTGTAAAATATAGAGGTGGCAACCCCCACCTGCTGAGATTGGCTCATTAATTTAACAGCGTGCAACACTTAAAGCGGGCTTGCCAACATTTTCCCAAATGAACTGGCGAATGCCTTGCCAACTTAATTTTGCCGCCATAACCTACAAATTTCATACAGTCTTGTATGGACTTATTTTGTATCCACAGCAGGGTTAAAATGGTTCTTTTAGGGTAGGATCTAAGCTTGCTGTATTGTCACCCTTGTGCTCAGGTAGGCAAAGGCCCTTTGGGCTTTGATTTGTGGGGTAATCTTGTACTGAATATTACCTACTTAATCGTTGTTAATTTAGATGCTATCCGGGAATCTTTGTGTGAGAGGTCTATTTATTATGTACAGCCTATTTAGATAAAGGACGTACCTAATGAAGGTTTAGATGTGCAAAATTAATGGCGACAGTATAAACATTTTGCTACTATGCTGTAGGATCTAATGAAAGTATATTTTATATAAACGACCAATTGAGGGACAGGGAAAAAATATTTTGTAGATACTACATTTTTATGGCGAACATTAAAATCATAGGGCATAAAATACTACCTCTATATATGAAATAATTAATTATTAATGCATTTCTTTAACTTTTAATAATAATAAAAGAGATAACACCAAACAGTCACACGCATAGTCTTGACCCCACACTAAGATCGAGATCTTGTGTCGTGGGTATCAGGACCTACTAGAGACTTTCGGTCTCACAATGTTTTGTAATTAAAATCAGTTTTATACCATATGCCTATCGTTTTGGCCATAAATATATACAATAATTGATGTTGGATGTTGTGAGACCGAAAGTCTCTTTTAGTTTTTGATACCAACAACTCTGTGTGTGATTGTTGGATGCATTTATTTATTTTAATAAAACGGCAAGGTTTAAGTATTCGTTAATATTCCTAAAAAAAGAAAGTAAAATCTATCGATTCTTTAAAATGTTCTTTACTGCTGGTCATACAAGCAATATTCGCGTTCATATGTTCGAATCAAATCATTTGTCATCACGTATCATGTACGGAGTAATTGTTCGCAGACAATTAATCAAGATTTGAGATTGTGTACACAGTTCTGAACTGATTTCATTAATAATGATTAAATTTTATGACCTCTTGGCTAATCTGGTATACAATAAAATGAATTGTAAAGAGTAATAGTGAAATAATTTCATTTTAGGTGAAGAAAGCAAACAAAATTTCTATAGGATAATTTTTAGACAGTGTAGATTGTTTTAAAATCGGTTCAATAGTTCTACAGCTTAGCGCGTTCAAACACACTCTTCAGCGATAATATTATTATAATATTGAACACAAGCAGCGATACCTCAGTTGGGAATGGTACGGACTGCCGAGACAAGTGGCGGAGGTTTGAGACCAACCCTAAAAATGGAGCATACACCTGTGACTTTTCTATGTTAAGTGTATTTTCATTGTGAAATAACGCTTGCGATAACGGTGAAGGAAAACATCGCGAGGAAACCTGCATACCCGAGAATTTCTTCACAGGAATTTCGAAGGCATGTGAAGTCTACCAACCCGCATTAGGCCAGCGTGGTAGACTAAAGCCTAACCCCTCTCATTAGTAGAGGAGGCCCGTGCCTAGCAGTGGGACAGTAATATTACAGGGCTAATATTATTTATTTTTATTATTGAACACATAGAAAAATAAGGAGTTGTATTACATGTCCTACGTATGTATGCATGTTTATCTGTCCCATCCATGTTTAAGAATTGTAAGTGAAACGAATTATTTTCCAAAGTTCCTATTGAAACCATTTTTTAGGTTTATACCATCTTTACCGGTCGCTATTGTTCATCAATAAATGTCAAGTTACACTTCTTGTTATACTTCTTTGCATGTCAATTGACACCAATCATTTTTATAATAGCTTATCGAATGATACTCGCACAATACATGGCCATATGCGCGTGCTGTAAATGCTGTCATTAACAATAACTACCGGCGGGAGTGCGGGACTTGACTCTCAGAGGAATAGGGGTGTCGGTTTATGGCGGTGTCGTTTATTTTAAATGTCACTAAATTATGAACGATAATGTAATGCGACTTGATTTGATCGTTTTGTTTTCACCACTTGTGTTTGTTCTGTTATTGTATGGAATATTTAATGGACTTTGTAATGGTATTTGTGATGATAAATTCAGTAAGATATTCTATTGTATCTTACGAGTAAAATATCAAGGTGCAGTTTTCAAAAACTCAATAAAGTAAACAGATTTTCGCGGGTTGGTGGTGATTTTTTGGACCTTAATTCTAAATGGAGATACGTACCTGACAGTCAACACAATCTTTTTAGGAGATTATGAAGAATATGTGAGTTTGTATGTATAATTTATAATATTTGGAAGTACTCAAATAATTTAACTGCCTCGGTGGCGTGGTTGTATTTCGGTACGACTACCGTCCTGAGGCCTCGGGGTCGATCTCCGGGTTGGGCAAAGTGACATAGGATTTTTCCATATCAGCCCGGAGTCTGGAATTTGTGCCTGATATGGCGATAGGCTCGCCCCCTATCACATTTGGGTCGGAATTAAACTCGGCGAAATATAGGTGTACTAGTTCATTAGTGCGCCTCTTCTAGTCCCTTCGGGGACACAGGCGTGAGCTTTTGTAAAATAATTTAAAAATATTTGTTTATTATTAAAAAGTAACACTATTGCTGAGTATTAAGCTACTTGCTTTGTGACTAAAAATACTTTAAAAGGAGCAAAACAACGAGCAAAGGTTGTTTTCAAAGCGAATAAAAACCCCTCTAACAACAGAGTGATATTATTATTCACAAATAAAATGTAATCCCATTCTATTCACAATAACAATACAAAATGGTCTTATTTTTGCTGCAAAAGCGTTCAGCGTTCAAATTACATAAACGCATTAATTTATCTCGCTAATTAAGCTAGCCAGCGATTATACGGCGTCGCTCGCTGGCTGGACAATTACCCGGCCTACACCCATAAATTGAGCTGCGAATATTTAATAATAATTGGCTTGCCTTTGTTTAACAGCGAGTGGGCGGGATCCACGCCTAGTTTTACCACCCTTTCCCCCTCAGTACTGGTAGCAGAATAATCACTGGATTACTTTGATATTTGTGTTATTAAATACATAAATTTAGAGGGAGTATACAAGATTAAACTGTATTCTACATCGAAAATAGTTTGTAATATAACTGTTGAAGTAGACAAAAAATAATATCAGGTTATCTTATGTACTTAGAGTCAGTTGACACTTGGCCTTTCAATATTTTAAAATTATGTATTTTTAAATTCGCCTCCTTGATCTAGTGGCAGTATGTATGGGCTGGACCGGGAGATACTGGATTCGATTCCCAAGTCGGGCAAAGAAAAGTTTCCTCATTTAATTTGCCCGGGACTGGATCGCGCAGAAGGGTTTGACTTCAGACAGGCGGCCGGTCGTAAAAGCTAAGCTAAATCTTTTCTGCAACGTGCTTGAGAAAATGTGTTGCGCCAACCCCACATTAAGGTGGGATAAGGGCAGAAAGAAAGTACTTTGAAATTATATGATTTTGGAAATGTATCCTTATAATTATCATCTCAATTATTTAGGTACGCGGGAAAAGCATTTTATTGCAACCGCCATGGCTAGGAAGAGGTGCGACGGCTATGTCAGGTTCTCCGGACTTACGACTCAGCGTTGAATCGCCTAGGAGATATGGAAACCCTTTGCTTACATAACACAACCTTCTGACGGTACAGTATATCTGGCTACACCGTTAAGCCGGTTATGAGCGGTCGGTAATGACGGTGTCATTTGCGCGGTGAATTATAATTGGGCTGATAACGCGCTGCCCGCCCGTCCCGCACCCCGCACCCGCACCCCGCACACCCATCAGAAACATCGCTCTATAATAGACAACTTAATTTTCATCCGCCATATTGTTTATCTATCAGATACTTACGGCATTTTGATTTTGGTTTTTAATATTTTCTAAAAGTAAGATCAGTTTTGTTTCGCTGCTTGAGTAAAAAAATCAGTCATCAAAGAAAAGTTAGTTGTAACAAGTAAATAAAAAAATAGATTAAATTATTTAAAATAATAAATAAATATTTTTTAATTTTTTTTTCGGTAACTCGACGATTGAGTGAACTTATTATTTTGGAGATAATGGAAAGGGAATGCTTTAATTTTATTTCTAGCACTGAGTACATTCTCGGTTCCACAAAGTAATAACACATTGGTATATCTTCTTCTATATCTTCGTAAAAAAGCCAAATCCTTTCTGCAACATGCTTAAAAAATTGTATTGCGCGAACACGCCAAGGTGGGATAAGGGCAGGTAGAAAAAAGATACCTACTTGGTGAATCTCAATTTCCTTTTTTCTCTTTAAATAATTGAAACCATTTCATTCCAGCTTTTACCCTTTACATTCTGATTAATAATAAAAGGCATTGTAATAACCTTTTTAAAAAGCGCAACGTCGCTTTAAATAAGTCGCTTTATAATCTGTTACAGGTGTCTCAAACCGAGCCCCCCTGCGTCACCTGCGAACACAAGTAACTATAGCACGTGCTCATTATAAACACGTGCCAGGAAATTATGTTTGGTAAGGGTATAGTTTCCAAATCTTCGCTAATCTTTATAAATCATAGAGATTGGCTTTGAGTAATTGGAATGGAACTTACGTAGCCCCTAAACAATATTTGATTAATAAGTATTATAAAATAGATAGGCTTCTTGGATGCGATTCTTACTTTTCTTAAAGGAACATCTACGTATTAATAATAATATTAGGCCTGTAATATTACTGTCCCATTGCTGGGCACGGGCCTCCTCTACTAATGAGAGGGGTTAGGACTTAGGCCTTAGTCTACCGGGCATACGCTTACGTATTAACATAACACATAACATAAGCTCACGTCTATATCCCCGAAGGGGTAGGCAGAGGCACTAGCGAACTAGAATACCCACATTTCACCGAGCTTAGTTCCGTCCCAGATGTTATAGGGGGCGAGCCTATCGCCATATCGGGCACAAATTCCAGACTCTGGGCTGATATGGAAAAATCCAATATCACTTTGCCCGACCCGGGGATCGAACCCGAGACCTCAAGACGGTAGGCATACCGAAATACAACTACGCCACCGAGGCAGTCAGTTTACGTATTACTATGGGAAAAATATTGTGCAGTTCGTGAATAAATTTGAAAATTAATGTTTTTTTATTTTGTATAAAAGAGTTAGCCACGATCTACTCGATTCGGTAAGGTTAAATACCAGGAAAATATTAGTTCCTAATAAAAAGTTATTAGGGTTATTACGCATTTTTATTTAATACATAGAAATATTATAACGCCAGGCAGAAAGACATAGAAATATTATTTAATAACAATGTAATCTAGATCAACTCATTTTGCGAATAGTTCTATCGCAAAATACGATTCATTAGGGCAAAGAAAAATGTCACGGTACACAGCGTGCGCGTCCATACAGCGATTTCCCGCCAATTAAACATCGTTGCTAAGCAACGGCCCAAAACTGTCATGGCTGAATTCGTAACTAGATTATTCTGGAGCGCTGTTGGTAACACAGTACCGTATCATCAATAATAAATCTGATCCTGGCAGTGTGAGTACTTAATATGAAAGCTTGTAATTTTCGTGGAAAAAGGGTATGGCATTTAGATATATCAATAGTGTTTTAAAGGTACATATTTTAATCGTGATCGACAGATTTTAACTTGGACGTGTCTGTTGATCACTTAAACCTCTGACGGTATTACGGTTGATTCTTTGGTGGGAAATAAATTTGAAATATAAGAGACATAAAGTTTCTTTTATTTAATTGCCTTTACCGCACTGTGGGAATTAGTGTAACACACTTTCTCAAGCAAGTTGCAGAAAGGATTTGATTCTGTTTTTACTACCGGCTACATGCCTAATGTCAACCCCTGGAGGATCCAGACCCGGGCATAGTGTGTTAGAAAAACACCCATCTGACTTGGGAATTGAACGCAAGACCTCCCAATTTACAGCCCATTACATGCCCATATACCTACATTGCCATGAGACCAAGGAGGTGACGCGTAAGTGTATCTATGTATGTATGAATTTAAATTCAATATGGCGCCAAATTAACCAACCAGCAAAAAAGTATCGCAAGAGCCAAACAAATGAAACGCCATTATTATTTCACAGGGTCAACGCAAACACGACGTTTAACTATGCAAAAGTTTATCCGACGCGTGTGTAAAAACTGTCAGGTACCATTTTGTTAATAGTTTAATCTGAAGCGGTTATCCGCACGCGGCCGCTCG
Source organism: Clanis bilineata (assembly GCA_036417725.1). Taxonomy (NCBI): domain Eukaryota; kingdom Metazoa; phylum Arthropoda; class Insecta; order Lepidoptera; family Sphingidae; genus Clanis; species Clanis bilineata. The sequence goes on along the minus strand of CM071162.1, from coordinate 3,914,164 downwards.
AATAACTACATCTGAATATTTTACTAGGCATTTCGGTTTTACAGGCTTCCCGTTAGGCAACGATTTTCGAAGCATTCGGTTTTATATTGGGTTAAATGGGTTTGAAAGTAGTTTTGCGTTTTTGGGTGGGCCATCATGAATGTTAACATAATCAAAATATTGAGTAACTAAAAGCGACTTGTAGCGCTATTACTAATATAGAGTTAAACCTAAACTCGATTAATTCTAGAGCTCACTCCCATCTTTAAATCAATATTTAGGATAGATATTTATCGCGGAGCTGCAAGTGGCCCTAATTAACTTTAATAATCTAAAGGTTCCATTTTTATAATCACGCACCGTTAATTGTTAGTTTTAATGTTCTAAAAATAACGGTAAAGTCCGCCATCTTGTTTCTTATGTCACCTTATTATTATTTATTATTGCTAATAATATTGTTGCACTTTTGGTGATTTCATTTGCTTCTATTTTTGCATTAATTTTAGTTTTGATTTAATCTTAATTTAAAGGTAGTAGTAAGCTGTTGGACAAATTGACAGAGGTATAACTCTAGATTAGTAATAACGCTGCAAGTCGCCCTAAGTACCTAAACATTTTAAATTACATTCTGTTTAATTTTGGTATTTAGGAATAAATGTCCATTTTTGCCGACTGATAATCCTATTTAGTAGATAATTTACAATAGCTTTGCGAGAACAAATCGTCTCGTAGGTACGTTCTATGTGTGCTGTGTAGACAGCGTGTCGCAAACTCGCAAGACGAGATTCGAGATTGGATGCTTTGTGAGCGCTTACGGAGGCAGAGTAAAAAATCTACACAATGCGGCTTACACATGTTAGGGGATATTCAGAAGAACGGTATTGGGTCCAGATAAAATAAATGTTATCGGTATTAAGCAAATAGCACTGCTAGTAATTGTGATTGGCAAATATTTTTAATTAGTTTCACCAATAATGGACATTGCATATTTTAGTAAGCTCTTGTAGAAAACAACATAACAATCATACTCTAATTTTATAACTTAGTGAGCGCTCACATTCGGCACGCTCTTAATTGGTCAAAAAAAGATTTTCTTTAAAGTAAAATATGGTGCTATGTCGTATATTTTTAATTTGTCCGCGTGTGTCGGCTCCCACATACATTACTGGCGACACAAACAAACGCAGCGGATTAGACCCCGGAGCGGTCTGCGATGCCTGGGGTGATGCCGTTTGTAAAATGTACATTTAAAGCCTTACTACACTTGTAAGATCCTGATTTAGCAAGTAGATCTAGCAGTAAAATTGCTTTTAAAAATCTTTTTTTTATTTATTGGTACTAAAAAACAAAATCATTTCGTATAAACTTATAGGGCCTTACTTAAAAACAGTTTAACTGAGCATATGGTAAAGAAAATTCTGTCCCGTTTATTTTCAAACAATGTAACACAAGGAAAGAAGTGATAGACTATTCTTGGCCATTTGCTCGGCCAAACTGTTTTTATAAGTAAGGCCCATATATCTTAAGTTCTCATTTTATTATATCGAACAGTTATCATTCTCTTATGAATAAAAGTAGGTACCATTCTTTCTACCAGCCCTTATCCCACGTGAATGTGGGGGTAGCGCAACATACTTTTTTAAGTATGTTGCAGACAGCTTTCGATTTACGTTTTTTTACGACTGCTTGATTGACGTAGTCTCGGCCAAATCATGTTAGAAAAACATCCGAAAGTAGTTACCCTTATTTGAGATATTTATTCTCTCAAAAATACCTTTTGCATTTTAGTTTCCTTTTATCTTTTAAGACTAAAACGTTTTAGTAGTAACATAAAACACTAGAAACGTCTCAGTTCCAATGAAACAAAACGCTAAAAAACAAAAGAATCAGCCTGTACGGAGCGGTCCCATTTAAATTGATATAAATTAATCCTTTAGCAATGCGCCCCTCAAGAAAGAAATCCCATTACGTCCAGATTCGATTAACGTTTTAACAGGATCCGAGCCCCTCGCGCGCCCCTTGCATCTTTCGCCCGGGTCCTTTAGATTGACCTATAAGTACCCCCTAGCTAACTACGCGTTTTAGTTTTAAGCTATTGATTCGGGGCATAAAAGATAGGTTTTCTTACTTTATTCGTATTTAGGTTTAAGAAGTTGTTGTGTGGGTTTAGTGGCTTTTTGTAATGAAGTTGTTGTATGTAGACTTGTGCTACTACACTGAAACATTACACAAAACACCTACACAAAACATTTTCGCTACCCATTTTTGTATATGGTCCATTGTTCTATGAGTTCTATGAGACAGCGCAAAACATTGTTTTGTGTAGGTGTTTTTGTGTATTATTTCGTGAAAAAACGTGCAGGAGACGTGGCTTTAGACATCACCAACAGTATAATATATTTAATTTTGTCTCTTATTTTTAATATCTGATACAAAAGACTTTCAAAAGGGTTAAATGTATAAGTATATGGGTTGAAAGGTATAGTACCTAGTACCTACCTATCTAAATATGAGACTTCTATAAGCAGAAAATAGGAATTTACAAATACTTACTCTATATCATATTAAATAACTGGTAAAGGTAAAGTGGCTAGAAGAATTCCTATAAAATAACTGATAGAATATTTTTAGAATTTTAAAGAAGATTAATTGATAATTTCGAATGTTGTCAATAAAAGAAGTGACATTTCATCTTTAATTTACAAATCCAAACACTCACGTGTAATAGTTCGACCGTAAACATTTGGACGTTCCAAACCCTTTAAAAATCAATTTAACTACACCAACAACAAAGCAAATAAAAACCCGACATCTTCAATTACACTCCTTTACCATGTACTGTGCAAACACTTGTACGAGATCTGTTTGCTGGTCTCGAATAGTTATTGGACTGGCATCGACGGCCGACGGTCTCTGGGGCATCGCGGTCGCATAATGTCGTTCTATTTATCGGAGTTTACCAAATGGGACCCGGCGAAATGAGAACGGACCTCGCCACTTATAATCGTGATTATGTTTTATTTGTTATGATGGTATGATGTTATATGAACGTAGTCAATCTTTGAGGGAGCTTTCGAAGAGCTTTTATATACTAACTTAGGTACTAACTACATGGTAATGAGAATACGTGTTCACAGAGTGAGATGTGAATTTATTGTGATTTTTAATTGTTATTAAAAAAAAAAAACTTTATTGATCACGTAGGCATGTAAAAAAGCACTTATGACAAGTCAATACAAGTAAATTTTTAAATTAGGATTAATATAATTTACATTATATATTTGAATTTGACGACGGGCAGGCAAGTATGGACATAATAACGATGGGATGGCTAAGATAGGGTGATAAGGGGAGATAGGAATAGAGTGTAAGGGAATGGATTGTATGGGAATGGCATATGGCAGCAATGGTGGCAGAGGATTGACTGGAAATACTGGAAGCAGTTGGCATTGGTGCGTGAGGCCCTATCCTAGCTAACCTACCTATTCTTAACTCTACACTTATAATCTACTTACAAGAATACATACGCAGCGTCTGGGCATATACGCTGACCGAAGCTTTATCGTGGGTGGCGCTACAGTAACCATAACAACGTTGTATCATTGTATATGTTCCGGTTCTCTTGACGGGTTTGCGGCAAGACTTGATGGTTGGTTGGGACGGGTATGGGGGTATCCCTGTGTCTGCATCGGTCATCCGCCTGTCTTGTCACAAGCTCTCGATTTGCTTCTTTCCTCTTCAGATTAGGAGTGTGAAGAAGCATAAATAGGCGGGCATGATTCTGACGACCACTGATAAATCCATTGTTTGTTAGTGGTCGCTAGTTTTTTGTACTGTACTACGCTTACCATGAGGTGCAGTGTCACTTGGCCGAGTCCAGATAAAAATATAAATAAAAATTATGAAAAATGGAATAACTCGTCTCATTGCTTTAGTCTAATTTTAACTGTGGTGAGATCCTGGGTTCGTCTATCAAGCGTTTACGTTTCAAAATTGATGTATTGCAGGTGTTTCAAGAGTATTGGAATTTGTACTAGAAAGTTAACGGGGTCTACGATGATCCCGCACAGTACTATGCATTATGAGTTTGAAATAAGCTCGGCAACCTGTGGGTGCATAAATCTCTCATCTTTCTGGGGTTTTAGCACATGACGACCTACGTGCGACTTAAAATAAAAATGAAATACAGACATACATTATAACATAAGCTCACGACTGTATTCCCGAAGGCGTATAGGCGTACTGACGAACTAGAACACCCACATTTCGCCGAGCTTAGTTCAGTCTCAGATTTGAGAGGGGGCGAGCCTATCGCCATATCGGGCATATATTTCAGACTCAGGGCTGATACTGAAAAATTCAATATCTCTTTGCCCAATCCGGGGATCAAACCCGAGACCTTAGGACGATAGTCGTTCCGCGTACGCAATAGATCTACGCCACGCCAATCGAGGCAAAGATATAGATAGAAGTTTTCTGTATTCAAATTTCTCTTTAAAGCGATGTAGTAAATGTGAAATAAGGTAATTAATTTAATATTATAGATACAAACAGCGCGGGGAACGATAATCAGTGCTAACAGGTGGGGCCTGCGATAAATCAGTGCGGCTGGACCCTACTCTCTGTCCTGTGAGGGGAACTCTCGGTATGGTTGTTGGATTAATTATCACTTATCAGTTTTAAATTATGGTGAATATTAAGGTCTTAGGTACCTTATATTTATAGCGAATTGATTTAAAAAAGATCTGACTGGACTAGAGATGTGTTATAAGTGACTAAGAAAAATTGTGCTGTCAAGTCATTGAAATACTACTATTTTATACGGATTCTATCACGATTTCTTTGCAGTCCGACCCCTGACCATGAAGGCTACAAAGCCTTCAAAACGTCGGGCCTCAAAATAAAAACAAATCGTGATAGAATCCATATAAAATAGTTTTATTTCAATTTGCGTAAACTTAAGAAATCAGTATGTCAAAAAGTCATAAGATATGTAGAGTTAATAAATATGACAAATGAAATAAAAACCTGCGGGTTTAAAACTTTTGTTACTTTTATAGTATCTATTAAAATACCTAGTAAAATATAAGTACCTAGTGCTTAATCTTCACCAGTAGCAATCTACAATTTGTGCCAATACGACAACTTCATAACAAAAAATTTATTCCGTAAACGAGGCGGTCGAATGCGCCGTGCTTTAAGGGAAAACCATTTGAGTTAAACTAGGGGAATGACAACAAGCGAATAGTCGTTGCGCCGAACCACCTCATTGATTCCGCTAATCCTGCGGGAATCTTAATGGGAATGCTCAGTGCGGGGGAAAATTGCAAAGACACGTGCCACTGTTGTGCTGTTGAGCAGCGGGACGACAAAACAAATATTGCATTAAGTTTGTCTCTGGATTATAATCGTGTTGGTCAATATATTCTTTTGATTTGAATGTGAAAGTAGGTCGCATTCATTAGCTTTTGAGCCCAAATCACTGAACGACGTTGACAGAATCATAATTTTCTAGGGACATAGTGGGAAAAAAGATAATGTGTGTAAACGCCAGAGTACATAACGCAAGAGCTAAGTAACGCTGCAAACGTAATGTCAGTTCTACATGTTGAAGATATAGACCGTAGGGCCTTATTTATAACATCATTTTCAACCGACTTCCAAAACGGAGTAGGTCCTCAATTCGTCTGTTTTTTTATATATGTTACGCGATATGTCCGCCAAATGTGGACCGAACTTCAAAATTCGTTTTGTGTTCGATAGAGCTTATTACAAATTTGGTCCCGCTCGGATTTGAAGTCGGTCCGTAAAATTTTTAAACTTGTAATTATAGCTTGTATTTTCCACATACGTAAAGAAAAAGAAGGACACCATCTCGCCTATAGTTAAACGGACGTCACAGAGAAGCCACGCACACAAACGCGCCTGTACAAAAGTGCCCGACGCACACACGCGACATTACGTTACGTGTCGATAGAACGAATGGGCCGAAAACCATGCTTCACTTTCAATGTGCCTAGCGCTCCGTCAATTTTTTTTCGGCCGTGATATTTTATTTAAGTACAGTTTGTCACGTTGTTCTTGCGTTATATTCAAATTCAAATTCAAATCATTTATTCTGCAAATAAGATATTTTAGACCACTTTCACATGTCAATTACGAAATATTGATTTTAAGATATTGATAAAGTAATAAATGCGTCGGCATTTCGTGGCTATATGAGAAGAAATGTTGAAACAAACTCAAGGCTTATATTTAAAGATAAGAAACGCTTAAATAATTTTATAAGAAAGAAGCTTTATTATAAGTCTATTAGACTTAAGTTACCTAGTAGCCATCTTAGAACATTGTTCTGCTTTAAAACCGGATATCTGGATTAGTAGAGCATACATCTGGATCCCACATTAGGATTCGCAGTACGAAAGGTTTACGAACTACGAAGAGCTTTGGTAATAATCACGCTGAGCCTTAGAATAATCTAAGCGCTGAGCAGTCAGTATTTGTTTCTTTTTATATTCTTGTCATTCAGCCAGTTTCACAGAAAGGAGTTTGAAAAAGTTTTACTCTCCAAAAGAGGTCTAGAGCCTCCTTTTTATGTTGGAACTACTTATTTGATATTTCAGATATCAAGTTAATACACGTACATTAGGTAATGGTTGCTGGCCTCAGCTCGTTATCGCGATACGATGCGATAAAAGACCCTATTATGTCGCGCGACAACCGAGAGCGGTCCCCAGCGCGCGATATTTTACTTTAGTTGATTTATTGCCTATTTGGGACCCTAGGTGTTGTTTTTGCCTGCTCCTTGGGAGGTAATTAGTGAATTGTCTTTGTGGGTTTTATCGGATAGTGTTGTGAAATCTTATTTAGATAAAGATTTTTATTTGAAACATACCCGCGCAAGGTCGTGCCATCGTGATAATGTTCAGACAATAACAATTGTCTTACATGATTCTAGAACATTCATAGAACATTCTAGGGTGTAAATTGTTATAAGTATTAGATGGAGTTACTGACGTTTGAGATTAAAAAAATGTATGGAAACTTGCTTGATAGCCTCCCTATAGTTAATTTTTTTCTACCTGCCCTTATCCCCCTTATCCCCTTAAGGTGGAGTCGGCGCAACACACTTTTCAAGCATGCTGCAGATAGGATTTGGCTTAGTTTTTACGACCGACCGCCTGCCTGACGTTAACCCTCTATGAGGGATCCAGTCCCAGGCAAATTAAATTAGAAAATTTGCTTTGCCCAAACTGGGAATCGAACCCAGGACCTCCCGGTCCACAGCCCATACACGCTGCCACTAGACCAAGGAGGCGACCTCCCTATAGTTAGTACCTAATATTAAAATCCCTTTGCCCAATAACAAATACCGAGCTAAAATGTATCATCATCATCAGCCATAGGACGTCCACTGCTGAACATAGACCTCCCCCAAAGATTTCCAGATTGACCTGAAGCTGCCTAAAAAATGTATACGAAAACATTATATTTCAAATTCATACTTATTGTAAATGCAATCACTTTACATAATCGTACCATTTAACCGATACATTTAACCTATTGCAATCGAAATTTCAATCCAACACCAACCATAACACAAAGACATGCACTGCGAGCTCATTTCTAATTTATTATTCAATTTTGAATTATTAGTATAATTTGAATAAAGACATCTAAACCGCGATGACATCCGAAATTAAAATTATACACATTAAGCATATCGTTTATTTTAATTTGTCACACCGTTGATTTTAAATAGAGAATGCAGTTTGTAGACAAAATGGCGGGCATTTACAGGCTATTTAACAATATTTAATGTTGATTTGTGCATGGACACGTGATATGTGATTTGCATAATCCTTTCATTGCAGTAAAATTATGGTATACCGGAATAATTTGATTGTTACGCTATTTGCATATTGTCTAAATTAAAAGTTAAATAAACATAATATGCACGTTGCAAGGCGTATCTAATACTAGTTTGTTAATTGTTAGTTTAAAATGAAATATAAGGGGCATTTCACGTGAAGCGGGCAACGAAAAAAAAGTGAGGTTCTGAAATTCGTTCATATTAGGCTTATTTATACTTCTAGAGAATATGAACGTGTACACAAAATATTTTTGTTATATGAGGTCTAATTGTCAAATTATGGCCTCCTAAAGAACTGACCTGACTGATGGAAGGGTTCCTTTAGGAATTATTTTTTGTATTGGAGTAACTTATAATAAAATAACAAATATTGTGTTTTGTGTAGAAAATTAAATGAACTTTTAGATTTTTGAGGTAGATTCGAAATTTAAATATTTTATCATGTGTTATACCGGAAGTAAAGATTTTAAATCAAAATTTTAGTAATTTGGACCAGACTAATTTTAATTTTTTTCATACCAAAATAAAGCTTGATATACACAGATTCTACCATAAAAATTGTAGAATGGGTGCTACATGTGTTTAGAACTTATATCAATTCGAGTACGTACATGTCGTACTGATCGAGGTACCTGACATTGCTAAAGTCGTCTGTGTTGCTTTATGCAAAGAATACACACAGTAAAATTGCTTTGGTGTCACCTATTTCTGTATGATTATAGTATTTACAGTACATTTTATATTATTAAACTACTGATCCGGAAGGAGGGTTAGGTTTTTCGAGTATATGTTTGTGTTTATATACGTCAATTCTTTGGCACGCTCTGCAGCCCAAACGGCTTGACGGATTTTAACATATGAGGTGTCATTTTATTCGTCTCAATAGTGGACGTAATATAAGATATAATATTTATTTGCTGTGCCTGCGCATTAAAATTGGAAAGGAGAATAAACAAGATTTTTTTCTATTATAATATCGTTATAAACACTTAACACTTTTTGTCAGATAGCAACACTATCGAAATGTTATTGAATGGCAGTCCCGGACTCGGCCTGTCATGAGCGGGTTTTTATATAAAGATATTATATTGAGTGGAGACTGTAGATGATCATTCTAGTGTTGACTGTCGAGGAAGTTACATTAAATGATACATTTTCTTAATATTCATTTATGGGATATTTACGGATTACTAATTCCGATTTAGCGACGCAAATAATAATGTTATGATAGATTATTTCTCAAATGATGGATATTAAATGCAATCAAAACTAAATAGAAAAAAAAACTTGTTTATTCTCCTTTCCCATTTTAATGCGCAGGCGCAGCAAATAAATATTATATCTTATATTACTCCCACTATTGAGATGAATGAAATGACACCTTATATGTTAAAATCCATTAAACCGTTTGGGCTGCAGAGCGTGCCAAAGAATTGACATATATAAACACAAACCTATACTCGAAAAACCTAACATTCCTTCCTGATCAATAGTTTAGTGACATAAAATTTACTGAAAATATTATAATTATACAGAAATAGATGACACCAAAGCAATTTCACTATGTGTATTCTTTGCATAAACCAAAACAGGCGACTTTAGCAATGTCAGGTACCTCGATCAGTACGACATGTACGTACTCAAATTGATATAACTCCTAAACACATGTAGCACCCATTCTACAATTTTTATGGTAGAATCTGTTTATATCAAGCTTCATTTTTGTATGACAAAAACTAAACTTAACCTGGTCCAAATTAGTAAAATTTTGATTTAAAATCTTTACTTCCGGTATAACACATGATAAAATATTTAAATTTCGAATCTGCCTCAAAAATCTAAAAGTTCATTTAATTTTCTACACAAAACACAATATTTGTTATTTTATTATAAGTTACTCCAATACGAAAAATAATTCCTAAAGGAACCCTTCCATCAGTCAGGTCAGTTCTTTAGGAGGCCATAATTTGACAATTAGACCTCATATAACAAAAATATTTTGTGTACACGTTCATATTCTCTAGAAGTATAAATAAGCCTAATATGAACGAATTTCAGAACCTCACTTTTTTTTCGTTGCCCGCTTCACGTGAAATGCCCCATAAGTAATAGTATTTTCAATGCACCGAATTTCGTTTCGCGTAAACTAATTATTAAAGGTAGTAGAGAAACATTAGATGGTAAATTATATTTAGTAAAATTAATATTTCTTGGTTAAACTCATGGTATTGTGAACCTAGACTGAAATTAATTTTAAGCCAGTAGTCCCGCAATACCTACCTACCATATATAAAATTGAGTTAAAACCACAGGATCGCTATAACGGGGTATAGACAAATACATTATATTGGATGGACGCATGGTCGTCAATCGTCATATTGTTATACTATCAGTGACTATCAAATACAAATTACTCGATCGATCATCCGAAACAATTCGCGCCAAAACACAACCCGTAGCTCAAACGTCAGAATAATTTGCGCGGCAATCAGAGCTCTATGGATTTGACCATAGAGAAAATCGGTTCTAATTTCGAAATATGTATTTTATTACGCGCGAAAAACACGCGTCAGCAACATGTCGCCCCCGGGGACTTTATTAGCGCTGGAGACCGTCCCATTATACATTTTTAAACCGTATCCATATAAATTAATGTCAATATCACCCTAGCGTAATATCAATCTCGCGCGTTAGTTGTTCGCGGATTACGTTACAAATAATATCATTTTGTACGGTGATTCGTTCTGAATGGTGCTACCTTCGGGTTTTATCGTGTAGTGCGCCTTCTAAGTCTTGATACTTTTTCAGTGTTGATGTTAAACATGTGTTAATAATTATTATGTTTAAGTAGCCAATAATATATCAAATTATCTCAAAAATCGAAATTTAACGACTCATCTAACCCGTTATTTATTTATTTTTATATTTATTTAAACTACTCATATCTATATTCTTAGGTGTTACAGTCGTTTTATCATAGGGTAAACAGTCAGATATACATATTCAAACAAGGAAACTGTATAATTTTTTTAAATTATTTATTTATTAGATCCTTAAGCGGAGCTAGTGAAAACCTTTTATTTTGCCCTATTAGAAAATGCTAATTTTAATTTCCATGAAGTAGAAAACATATTATAATCAAGAAAACATATAAAATTGAGTGGCATTAAAATTGTAAATGTAGCTTAATTTATTCGTTTTTATTCTTTGCCTTGCGTAACAATATCAATATTATCTAATCCAACAAGGTATTCTATAACGAAGTGCTCCCCCAAACAAGGGAGGCCAGTTTACTGTTTCTTTATTCCATTATGTTTTAAAGAGAACGTCGCGTCAGAGCTATCGCGCAAGTGCAGTGCAACCGACGCGACGCACACAAACGATGATTGCCAACTGACTGGCTGATTGCCGAGGGTGCGAACTGCGAACAATAGCAGTTCGAAATTCGAACAAGAATTTTAATTGCCACCAATGAGGGTATACCTTTTACGTTAATTAGCTGTCAAGTTGTCAAATTCGAATTTTGAATTGGAATTAACACAAATTATTACCCGTTACCTCTTGTTACAATAATTTAATACTGGGTAGTTATAGTATCTCCACGTGACACCAACATATCAAGTATACGCAACATTTTTGTAGAAGGAAACAAAGGTATGAGTCGCAGGACCTCTACTCGTTGGACTGACATTATGAACGTATGAGCATGGCCACGCGGTTCCCCAGAACAGTGTATAATACGCAATACTATCCCTATTATGAATAGAGAAGCAGTTATTACAAAATCCATCGTCGCCGTCACGAACTAATGACGTTGGCGATTCGCCGTGTTCCACACTCTCAAGATCCCCAACTACTCTACTAATTCTACCAAGAATACACAGTAACATGACTAAAAAGATAGATAATCACAATTTTAAAAACTTAACAGACCGACTTCAAATCCGATCGTGACCAAATTTATATGGGAATACCCTTTGAAATAAGTTCTATCGAACACAAAAATAATTTGGAAATCGGTCCACATTTGGCGGAGATATCGCGTAACATACATAAAAAAAAATACCGACGAATTGAGGACCTCCTCCTTTTTGGGAAGTCGGTTGATAAGCCTTTGAATCCTACATAATAAAACAAAGATGTATGATGTCTACCGATCCTCATTATTTTAAAGCTGCACAATGTACATTGTACAATCACAATTATGACTATTAATATGTAGAGTCTTGGATTCGTCTACAGGTCTACAGTGCGTTCAGGTGGGACACTGATATAGGCTTAAAATTATTTGTAAATTTGTTGTGTCTCATAACAACTACTTAAAGAAAACTTAATCTACACCATAAAAATCCCTCCACGAATTTGTATTGAATAGGCAAAAACCATAGCCGACAAATGACAAAAACACACTTCAATAGAAAACATGTTATAAAAATGTGACGTCATCGATCTGTATAATGTGACCACAGATATAATTGTAAACAAACTAGAGGGTAAAGGATCTAATCAAATAGGATGGGGATCCTGTTAGCGAGATCTCGATTGCGATTTGATACGTCACACCCCACGGCGCGGCGACGCGGTGTTGCCATGTCGATAATCTCATGACACTGTCGTATTATCTGACAACACCTTTGGTATATTTTATTACTAGCTTTTGCTTACAACTCAGCCCATGTTCTGTGAGACACTTCTTAATTTATAATTTGTACATTGGTGATGGTGGTGGATGGATGGTGGTGGATGGATGGTGGTGATGGTGACATTGATTAACCGGTCACGGGAAAATCTGCGTTACAAATTACAATTTGTAGGTTACATGCTATAGACACAGTTGGTTCAGGCCGGCATCAATCTGGAAAGCTGTGAGAATCGCCACGTTCTCTTACAATAGACATGTTTAAAAAAATAATTATAACTCATTTCATGCGATGTATAAATTCCTACTTCTTGGTGGTAAAAAACAGCGCTCCGATTATAAACATAAGCTCACGTCTGTATCCCCGAAGAAGGTGGCAGAGGCGCCCTATCGAACTAGAACATCCATATTTCGCCGAGCTTAGTTCCGTCCCGGATGTAATAGGGGGCGAGCCTATCGCCATATCGGACTCAAATTCCAGACTCCGGGCTGATAAGGAAAAATCCAATATCACTTTGCCCGAACCGGGGATCGAACCCGAGACCTCAGGACGGTAGTCGTACCGAAATACAACCACGTCACCGAGGCAGTCTGCTCCGATTATCTCCATATCTCTAATAATGCGGTCTCGTCATGGGAAATATTAAATTATAACATCAAAAAGTTATTTTTAATAAAGATAAATCCGTATCCAATCATGGGAACATTGGCCCCTTACATTACAAGTAATAGCATAACGAAAAAACAGTGACACGTGACGCGCATGCGCCGCCGCGCAAACCTTGACAGCTAAACAAACATGGCTACCGATTGCGGAATCAAATCGTTATTAATACTAATAGCAATAGGGATGGGATATGCTTGGTTTATAATCGAAAGGAAATGACCGTCATGTTGACCAAAATTTCATTTTTTTTAAAGTTCATACGAATTAGGTCTTAAACGTTTCACAGATAGTGTTTTCAGCTAACATTGTACAAGCAGCTGGGTCAAATAGACTCACCCTAGAAACTTGCTTATCATCTCAAAAAAGTTTCTCCATATCAATCAACTTCAAATATGTGATAAAAAATTAATATATGACCTGAAACATATGTTCGTACATAGCCATACGTCTGTTTTCGAAGTGGTTCGGCAGAGACAATAAAACGTAGCATATCAATAATAAAAGCACTCATCGATAATAATTATCGATATAGTAAAAAAATATAATACCCATCGATTAAACGTCGCATCACTAATCCACAAGACAAACACATTGTTCTTACGGAAACCCCCGTGCAAATATAATATCTATAATTGCTCTGGTTTTCCTCCCCCATTATATTAAGTTATAACAAATCACCAAGTGGATCATTTTTGGGGAGATATGATTTTTATGCAAACATTAACTAAGAGATCATTTAATTAGTCTTATAAAAGGGATTTGTTAGTTTACAAAATTTACAAAGTTTACCGTGCGTGATTTGATTGAGATTTCGTTGAATATAAATTAAAACCAACAAAAAATTTATTCCCAAGAGAGTTGGAAAGATAAAGAATACCTACCCTATTTCCGAGGCAGTCGGATAAATAGTATTTTTTTGTTAATTTCAACTTTCTTGTTCTACATATAAGGAACACAATGCCTGTTAATGAATCGTATATTTTTCATTATTGTTTTTTTTCAGACATAGTTATAGTTTCAGACGTACTTACTTATTTCAATCATAAGCAAGTGCTTTTAATTTCACCTTTGCCTTGTCAACATAAAAAAACTGATTATTCAGGGATAAAATGTAGACTTTTATGACAACTAGATTCGCTCAAAACTTGAACCTACATGACGCAACGTACATATAATAATAATAATAATAATATGTTTATTCATCTCCACAGATTCATTACATTCGATAGGTACAATAGATGGTTGTTAGTAATTTAGTGTGTTGTTCAAAGGACGGTAATGCATGTAATTTGTGGAAGATCTGGAGCCTAAACTAAGCCGAAGCTTGTGTTTTAGAGCACCAGGAGCCTCGACTACTTATATTTTATACAAAATTTAACCGGACGTGGAAGAACGTGCGCGTGTGTGTGTGTGTGTGTGTGTGTGTATAGGGGTGTTTGTACGTATGTGTGTGGATATGTGAGTGCGTGGATGTGTGTCTATTTTATTAGGAAGTAATTTCAAATAGCTATCTGACCATACATTTATCAATCGACTAATGTCTCTATCTATGCCCCTTACTTATAAAAATATTTAAGCGCTGTTTATCTTTATACCATAGGTTGTCCCTTTCATTTTTAAACAATGTAACGCAAGGAAAACAGTGACAGGTTATTCTTAACCATTAAGGCTCAATTGCACCACTATTATTAACCTAGAGTTAGTCCTAACCGCAAGTTAAGTTACATGTCATTCATACATTTTCTGTCAATTTAGCTTGCGGTTAGGACTAACTCTAGGTTAATAATAGTGGTGCAATTGAGCCTTACTCAGCTAAAAATGCTGTTTTCAGTAAGGCCCTATGCCCCTTATAAAAATACTTAAGTGCTGCTTATCTTTATACCATAGGTTGTCCCTTTCATTTTTAAACAATGTAACGCAAGGAAAAAAGTGACAGGTTATTCTTAACCATTTGCTCAGCTAAAAATGCTGTTTTCAGTAAGGCCCTATGTATCTGACATAGACATAGAAAATGACAGACACATAGAACACTATCTACGTGTAAAATTAACAGCTAGCGCCTAGCGCCAACAATGGCGAATATTAAAGCGAGCGGGAGGTATTCTGCCGGCCGGGCGCCTCTGTACAGCTATTAATTTACATACTAATTTATCTTGTAATTAAGTAAGCTGCTAATTGCTATCTCAGCCCTTCATAATCCTTTCGCGCTTGCTTGGTACCGTGGCGATATTTTTCCGGTAAGAATAGTAGAGATATTCCTTAAATACTTTGCTCCCTAAATATTCTAATACACGAGCTACTCTGCAGACAGTAACGTCTACAGTATGAATGGTATGTGAGATTCCCGGTAGCCTAAATCCCCCCTCCGTTCCCAATACTTATTGCCCTCCTTTAAGTTTGGCAACGCACCCGTCAATCTTTTGATATCATTGCTATCCATGCGGTGGATATCACTTGTCGTCAGGCGACTCACTTCCTCGATGCCAGTTTCTGCAATAAGAATACCAGTTTTACATCTAGATTCATGCCTGAGTATCATTTTCGAGCGACTTCCTAAAAAGAGAAGGTCCTCAATTCGTCTGTATTGTTTTTATCTATCTCTATGTTACGCGATATCTCCGCCAAATATAGACCAATTTTCAAAATTCTTTTTGTGTTCGATACAGCTTATTTAAAGGTTAGCCCCATATAAATTTGGTCGCGATCGGATCAAGTTGGAAGTCGGTCAGTTAAGATGTTATGTAACATTTATGTAACACGTATAACATGCTTGAGAACAGAGGTACCAGACCAATGAGTTCAGTGATTAAATCCTTCGACGATAGCGGCCGGCATGTCCTCCCTATGCCATAGGTTTGCGGCTGCCGTTGACACGTCGTCAGATAGACAGGGATTAAGGATATCTGCATCACAAAGCGTTCCTGCACCGTGGAATTGCGTTCCTCCGCCGCAACCGACGGGGGATGTTTGTAAAACGAAAAATGAATGACACCGATCACTCCAAATAGTCCGTGCGGTTTACAATTTAGGGAGGAAACCAAAGCTGGTATATGTCATATAAAAAAGATTTTGATTCGGTATTATTAATACAGATCTGATGAGGTTTTGAGTCGGGAGACGTGTTAGGCTCTGTTTCGATAATGTTTAATTTATCGATTCGAAAAATATTTATGACATATTCCTCTATCACACACATCGATTTAATATATCCTAGTTCTTTGCAAATATCAACACAATTAAAATTTTATGCAAATGTTATAAATTCGCTTTTTAAACGAAATGAGCAAGCGTTTTTGAATTTGAATTTCGAAATTTAGAATTCTATCGGCGTCCGACTATATGCCAAAGGAGTGCTTAAGCACTCCTTTGCTGTCCCACTTTCCGAGTCTCAACTGTGCATCTAGGTATATAATATATCGATGATCGAACACAAAAAGATTCTTAAAAAATTCAAACTTTGCGGAGACATCATAAAGAGACTTTTAATTTTAATATATGTAATTTCAATATAAAATAAAGAGAGTTTTAATAGGAAACTTCTTTTCAAGTCGCTGAAAAAGAAAAAGAAAACGAAAATATCACTGCGTCAAAACGCTCGACAAAAAATCGCACCCAACAACATTAATTACAAGTATTTACGAGTAAGATTTCAAACTGATTCGGTAGATCCGCCCGCCGGGGTATTGTTCGTCACAAAGACATCTCGTCTTGTTATCGAGTTATTTAATTGGATCCCTTGTTTAGAACACTCCGAGTTTCTAGATCTTGGAGTTTCGAGTTCATCTGCTATTGAATAACTACGCCGAGACGCTATTGTGTAAACTCTGTTATATAAGACTGGTATCGTTCTATACATACAATCTCTATAATAATGTATGTGGACTACATTATTATAGAGATTTTGTAAAGTTTGTTTGTAGACATCTCTGAAACTACCGAAATAACTTTGAAAACTCTTTCAACATAGGAAGTTATAAAGTATGATAGGCATTGTTATAAATTTGGGTTCGGTAAATAATCGACATTTACGACAAGACAAAAGAAACAAGAAGAGGCCATTCATTGCAGAAACGTAAACGCCTCTAACTGTAGTATTTAAAAGCCATGTTAAAGAAGAAAAAATGAGGTAATGATAATAATCATTTACTATCAAAAAAGGGAATATCTTTTGTTTAGATAGTTCTGCGAGTCTGAAACTAAGCAGCATAGCTTGAATCTTAAGACTCTTAATATTAGTTAATTGTAGAAACGTAAACGCCTCTTACACTTGTATTTAAAAGCCGAAGTAATGGCCTAAGAGCCAATTTCTCTACACAACTAATAAAAAATTGGCATTAATGTTAGGACGTTTAATCAATTAATAGTGGTTAGGTAAGACCCATCTATCAAATGATAATAACCACGAGTGTCTGTATGGGCGACTTTTGACAGCTTGCTAAACACAACATAACATAAGCTCACGCCTGTATCCCCGAAGGGGTAGGCAGAGGCGCATTACCCAACTAGTACACCCACATTTCGCCGGGCTTAGTTCCGTCCCAGATGTGATAGGGGGCGAACCTATCGCCACATCAGGCACATACATTAGTTTTTCGTGCTCGGGCTACTGATCGCGACCAACTTTACGTGGACCACCCTTGTAATAAGCTCTATTGAACATAAAAACAATCTTGAAAATCGGTCCAAATTTGGCGGAGAAATCGCGTAATATATTTAAAAAAATATAAACGAATTGAGGACCTCCTCCATTTTCGAAGTAGGATGAAAATATATATGTGGAAAAAACAAAAACTATCATCGTTTTCGAGAAGTGAGAGCTGTCAAAACTAACACAAGGACCCAGACCTGTATAAAGATATGGTTTAACACAATAACCCCAGTATAAGATAAGTTGAAGGACAAGTTGAAGAAGCTGAAAGTAACAACAGCATTGTATGAGCGGATATCTGAATGGGCTGTCATCCGACATTATCGGGGGAACTCTATTAATTCCTTTGAGAGGGTACCGAGCCACCAATCGATATGTTACAGTCGGAATGAGATTCAGGTATTGTGCGGAATGTACGCTTGTGACTAGAGATTTTTTTAAAGTAGTACGGTAGAAGATCGTCTTCTTGGTCTATTGGCAGCATATATGGGCTGTGGACCGGGAGGGTTTGGGTTCGATTTCCAGGTCGGGCAAAGCGAATTTCTAATTTAATTTGCCCGGGACTGGATCCCTCAGTGGAGTTGACGTCAGACAGGCCGGTCGTAAAAACTAAGCCAAAGCCTTTCTGCAATATGCTTGAAAAAGCGTGTTGCGCCGACTCCACATTAAAGTGGGATAAGGTCAGGTAGAAAGAGTTGGGAAAAATGAATCACCTATTTTTAAGTGATATTCAGGGCCCGTAAACACATTATTTTATAGAGTTCTGCAAGAAAAGAGGGGGTAGGAAGATTGGTTGATTCCGTAAAATGGGGTCCTATTCTATAAATTGCGACTCATTCAATAAGTTTTCAGGACACTGGGATTTTTTTATTTCATACGTGGGCAGATGAACTAGTAGCCCGCTTGATAGCAAGTTATCGACGTCCACGGATCGACAATACCAGATACACACCTAAGCCACTGCATACGGGAGGAGGCAGCGGCTATCGTATTTATATAATTGTAGCAGACTCATTTTAAAAATAGAATATAAGAACAACCTCAAATTTAAATTTTTAACACACCCACATAAAATAACAATTTTTAAAATAATAATTTACGGTTAATGAAAAAACCCGCATTTATTGCGATGAAACATTATTTAAACCAAGAATCCCTGGAAATTCACCAAACCACCGATATTACGACTACACAGCAACATGTATATGGTAAGAGGGTCCCATTTCACGGCTGAACACCCCGCTTCCGAGCTTCCAACTTGGATATCAACTCCTACACGTGATATGGAAAATATATCGCCGTGCGCGATTTAAGGATAAAAGCACTCTTTTAGTATGCGTGGATTAAAAAATACAACCGGCTCGACCGGTTTGATACCACAATCTCATAGAAAACCGACGTAAAGTGGCAGCTTGCTGTCGCGTTTCGTTCGGTAATGAGATTTTTGTTGGCCCAATTACCCCCCTCCTTTTCCCGATCCCTTTTCCCTCCTCTTCCATTCCTTCCTTTTAGGTTGACAACGTACCCATGATTCTTTTTGTGTCGTGGGTGTCTTACCATCAGGTGACCCATCTGCCCGTTTGCCACACTCTGCTATAGAAAAAAAAACTTAATTAATACCTTAATAATCAATATTTTATTACAGCTGAATATTTTCTGCAACATGCTTGAAATAGTGTGTTACCATATTGGAGTGGAATAAGGTTACGTGAAAAGAAAGAAAGATTCATGTCATATAACGTTGCGTTTCCTTTTCGAACCCAAAATCTATAAAAACGAGCAAAATAAGTGTATTAGATGATAAGACGTACGATGAAATGGACGAAAACCAGTATTTAAGACTACGTCGGTGACGTATTGCTATTGCGTGCGCGTTACGACCACTGTCCTAAGGTCTCGGGTTCGATCCCCGGGTTGGGCAAAATGATATTGGATTTTTCAGTATCAGCCCCGAGTCTGGAATTTGTGCCCGATATGGCGATAGGCTCGCCCCCTATCACGTCTGGGACGGAATAAGATCTGCGAAATGTGTGTGTTCTAGTTCCCTAGTGTGCCTCTGCCTACCTTCGAAGATACAGGCGTGAGCGTTATATGTGTATTTTAGAACAAAAGCTTTGTTGCGTATTGAAAAATAAGTATTCTATTTTAGATGAGTGACAATTACAGTGCTTAGTGCCTTAAACATCATCTAAACCCGTCTCAAACAACGTTTAACCCTTCCGAAAACAATTTAAAACCACAATAGGGCTCTCTTGACCCATTATTATCGTTTTAAAAAGCTTTTAAAGCAATAAAGGAACACGCGCCGAAGCCGCGTCCGCTCGCGACGGGCGCCCGGCCCCGATTGGCTGCATAATTTTTAATAACACGATCGAGTAAGCAGCTAATACGCTAGAACGCGATATCGCGATATGGAGGGTAGTTATAGCTTAACTGGCGGGAAAGCGGAATTGGCTTTTGTTGGCGTGAGCGGAGCGAATCATCTCAATTTTCTGCGCGCCTGGTACTTGCGCGATGCTGTTTTGTAACTGTTTTAATCTGTTCTCTTTGTTATTTCGTTCGTTATCTTAATATTACTTTTTGTTAGTGCAGCAAATACGTTAACAAACATGCAATCCAATCAGGTGTTTTATTAAAATGTCTCAGGTTTCAAATTGACGACAAGGTGTGTGAAATTATTTTCGTCGCAGTTGTCTAACCACTGCTGAATTGTAAGAGGCTTGTTTGTTTGTTTTTACGTAAAAGCTATTCTTTATATAGCTATTATAATTCCCAGAACGATGATGTGTTTTTGTTTTCTTTTGCAACAGCAGCCCGAGCAGGAAAATTTCTGACAACCGTAAATGTATTCGTGCTCGATGCGCGTCTATGAAATTAGTATGAAATATTAATCAAATGTCATCAGTGCGCAGCGAGTTTACATTTTTCGTCCTCGGGCTACAGAACAATGACGTTGGAGCCGCCTATAAAATCTTTGCAGTTGAATGACGACTCATTGATGAGACGAGCAAGCCGCTTGCCTACGTACGTAATACAACTATTCATAAACAGTAGCAACACCACCCGCACTTAAATAACAAAGCACTGAGTGGCAGCAGTGCCACTGCAGTGCATTGCGCTCGTCATCCTGAGATATTAGATGTTGTCTTATAATGCCCAGTAATTATATTGGCTACAATAGCCTTCAAATCGAAGTAAGGAACACAACATTCCACAATGTTACTTGGCAGTAGAAATAGACATTGCAAATATATATGTACATAGCGTTTAAATTCTTTGTGTACATACATATATCCAGACAAAATGCGGTGTGAGAGAATTCTACAAGTCCCGCTAAAAACCTATAAAACTGTACATCTAATTTAATGAAATCTTTTTTATGATTGATTGTTTATTAATATTAATATCTGATTGTAAACTGCTTATTATTGCTTCTTTTTTCAAAAAGACCAACGTCAGAGTTTCCCGCCCGTTGTACTCTGGAGAACCAGTGTTCCGAACTGGCGGTAGAGTAAAATTTTTGACGGAATCTAAATAATGCGTGACATTTTCGACCGACTTCCACAAAAGGAGGAGGTCCTCAATTCGTCTGTTTTTTTTAATGTATGTTACTCGATATCTCCGCCAAATATGGACTGATTTTCAAAATTCTTTTTGTGTTCGATAGAGCTTATTTCAAGGGTGGTCCCATATAAATTTGGTCACGAACGGTAAATAGGAAGTCGGTCAGTTAACTTGTGATTATATGGATTAAATAAATGATTTGATTTGGTATGATTACACAAAACAATTGAAATAAAATTATTTTTACGGATTTTATCACGATTTGGTTTTAATTTTTATTCCCGACGTTTCGAAGGCTTTGCAGTCTTCGTGGTCACGGGTTGGACTGAGATGTCATTTGTCCAAGAATGTTAGTATTACAAAATCTACCTTCATTTTAGAATTATACAGATTTTAAAAAGTTAACCGTTTATGTTCCGATCTACGCAGTACGAGCTCACAGTGTCTTGAGGTCTGGCAGCTGGTCTTTTGGGTTCCGATTTGATTAAATGTATAATTGGATCCCAGGCTTGTGCAAGCTTCCAACCATCTTCTCTATTGAAATTAGGATGTTTTTTAATTTCAATAGCCTCGCGTATCATCCTAGGTAGGAATCGTTGTTCTTTGGCAAGGATTTGTGGCTTGTCAAATCTTAGGTAATGTTTGGAGCCTTCCTCTGAATGTTCGGCAACTGCAGACTTCGTAGAGCGTCGGTGTTTCACGTCAGCTATATGTTCTTTTACGCGGGTCCCTATATTACGTTTTGTTTGTCCAATATAAGAGAGACCACAGTCACAATCAATTTTGTACACGCCTGGTTCTTGCAGAGGTATGTTACACTTGACGGGTGGTAGGAATTGACTAATCTTCTTAGGCGGCTTGAAATAAGTTTTTATAGAAGCACGCTTCAGGATATAGCCAATCTTGTCGGTGACTCCTCTTACATATGGTAATACAACCGGGACGCGTTCAACAGTGGCTGGTTTCACTCGGTTTCTGTGACGGCGCCGTGGAATTTGGAGCTTGTTGTCGCGCAGGACTTGCTTGACATGATGCAGCTCAGCGGCAAGATGTTCCTCGTCACAGATTCCTTGTGCTCTCTGAAACAAAGATTTACCCACGGTAGCTAACTGTTTCGGATGGTGGTGAGATTCTCCATTCAGGTATTTATCAGTATGGGTATTTTTCCTATACACAGTGTGACTCAAGGACTCATCAGAATTACGGATAACTAAAACATCTAAGAAAGCAAGAGATTTATTCTGTTCTAACTCCATAGTGAATTTAATTTTGTTGTTAATGGAGTTAAGATGATTTAAAAATGCAGCTACTTTATCTGATGGTAAAATTGTGAAAGTATCATCTACGTACCGTTTGTAAAACCTTGGTGAGACTGGGGCAGTGCTTAGGGCTGTCTCCTCAAAGTCCTCCATGAATATATCGGCGACTACTGGAGATACAGGTGAGCCCATCGCTACGCCCTCCACTTGTACATAGAATTGATTATTCCACAACATATAGCCAGATGTGAGGCAATGTTTGAGTAGTTCTGCATATGCCAGGGGTATGTTGTTCTCTGTTAACCTCTTAGATACAATTTCAATGCAGTCTTGTATTGGTAAGCTTGTAAACAGCGACTGAACATCAAAACTGACCATGGTTTCATTGTCAGCTAATTTTAGGTGTTTAATATCACTGACAAATTGGTATGAATCCTTCACAGAAGCCTTAGTGTTTCCTCTGAGTGGTGAAAGGACTTTTGCTACAACAAAAAACATCCTAATTTCAATAGAGAAGATGGTTGGAAGCTTGCACAAGCCTGGGATCCAATTATACATTTAATCAAATCGGAACCCAAAAGACCAGCTGCCAGACCTCAAGACACTGTGAGCTCGTACGGCGTAGATCGGAACATAAACGGTTAACTTTTTAAAATCTGTATAATTCTAAAATGAAGGTAGATTTTGTAATACTAACATTCTTGGACAAATGACATCTCAGTCCAACCCGTGACCACGAAGACTGCAAAGCCTTCGAAACGTCGGGAATAAAAATTAAAACCAAATCGTGATAAAATCCGTAAAAATAATTTT
Organism: Clanis bilineata; assembly: GCA_036417725.1. NCBI lineage: Eukaryota > Metazoa > Arthropoda > Insecta > Lepidoptera > Sphingidae > Clanis > Clanis bilineata. The sequence continues at coordinate 3,890,722 of CM071162.1, read as the reverse complement.
ATTTCAATGAGTAGCATTCGCGTAAACTTAAGAAATCAGTACACAAAACAAATATAAAACTGGGGATAAAAATATGTTTAAAAATCTATTTTTAATTTCCAACTCAAATGTTTCCAAACATGTCGCTTTCAGTCCATAGAGAAGCAAAAGAGCGTTAGAGTGATAAGGGAGCAAATAAATAAAAATGTCAAAAGTGTAACAGTGGCATAACGGGCCGGCATAATCCACCATGCCTCCATTGTGATGCTAAGTAGCGTTGTGATCTATTTTTTAATTACACGCTTCGACGGATCTCTAATAAGGGCGTTTGGGGACATCAGATGTTGATTTGTGCGAATTTACTTTTTGTGATAACAAAAATTATTAAATTATATTGGTTTCATAAAATCATATGAAAAAAAAATTAAATGATGTATAAACTACCATTATTTAATTGTAGTTATTTTAACCATTCGTTCAGACGGGAGTTTAATGGGTCTAGACTAGGAATAGTTGAGTGGTAGAGCCACGCTGTACACAGTAACATCTACAGCACGAACGGGCCGACTCGACCAGTTTAATACCACTATCTCACAAAAAAACCGACGTAAAGTGGCAGCTTGCTGTCGCATTTCGTTCGGTGAGTGAGATTTCCGGTGGCCAATTTACTATGCCTTGCCCAATCCCTTTTCTATCCCCTTCCATTCTCTCCTTTAAGGTTAGGCAACGCACCCATGATTCTTTGTGTCTTGGGTGTCCATGGGCGATGGATATCACTTACCATCAGGTGACCCGTGTGCTCGTTTGCCAGTCTCTACTATAAAAAAAATAGTCATAGTTTGCCCTTTTCAGAAGTGATTAGTAATAATATAGATGTGACTTATTACAAATAATTAATTGGAAAAACAAAGCAATCTCTTGTGAAAATTTGATTTGAGTTACATAAATAATATCCAGATGATCCCTCAGAGTGGATAGGCGTCAGTCAGGCAGGCGGTACTAAAAACTTGGCCAAATCCTTTTTGCAACATACTTGAAAAAGTGTGTTGCGCCGACCCCACATTAAGGTGGGAAAAGGGCAGGTAGAAAGAAATAAATAATATCTAGATGAAAACATAACATAAGCACTAAGTAAAAATAGAAAATGAAGATTATCTGACAATACAAAATGTTGAGAGCAATTTTCTCATACGAATTTAATGAGAGCTTTTACTATGCCGCGACTACACCCTCACAAGCAATTATGGATTATAAGCTGTATAAGAACTTTAAAAATTGCAACGTGTATTTGCATTTATTGTTGAAAATAAAAAGGCCGATATTTATATTCTGCTACTTTATCTCATGTTTAGACGTGATTAATGTTTTAAAATTTAAATCATTTCCAAAATTTTCCATTTCAATAAATAATATATAAAATATATTTAATGAATTATTTTTATTATTCTAAGATATAACGATTTTATTGTCTCGAGACAACATGTCGGACGGAGTGCACCGCCATGACTATGATTCTTTTTAAAAGCTTAAAGCTCGCTCAGGCTCCGCCTAAATATGCAGCTTTTAAATGAAGTTGTAGAATATGGCACGTTTCCATTGATTTCATCCTTAGAGGTTCCGTTATTTATTATTTAAAAGAAACTTTTAAATACGATGTTTCTAGGTAGTGGATTTACTAGAAGCAGCTGACGTCAGGCAGCCGAACGGTCGTAAAATGCAAGCCGAATCCTTTTTACATCATGCGTGAAAGTGTGCTTCGGTGGCGTGGTTGTATTTCGGTACGATTACTGTCCTGAGCTTTCGGGTTGGGCAGTGATATGGGATTTTTCCATATCAGCCCGGAGTCTGGAATTTGTGCCCGATATGGCGATAGACTCGCCCCCTATCACATCTGGGACGGAACAAAGCCGGAGAAATGTGGGTGTTCTTGTTCGCTAGTGCACCTCTGCCTACCCCTTCGGGATACAGGTGTGAGCTTATGTATGTGTATATATGAAAGTGTGGTGCAGGACTCACATTGGATTAAGATAAGGGCTGGTGGAAAGAAAGTTCTTTCAGGAATGCTATCGATTGGTGACATAATACCCTGGAAGGCTACCACCACGTCTTATAGCAGTATTATTATAATTCGTCGGATCCATGGTATCAATGGACACAGTGTACTGGATACGGCAAAAGCCGAGATATGGCTCAATTTATTAAAGAGCTGAGTACTCAATTGCCGGCGATTCGTGACGTTTAAGTGCCGATTGCGCGCCAATAAATTCCCGCCAAATCCCACATTTATACAGAACCCATGAATTTATACCAGTTAGCTTTTTCTATATCTTAACTATATTTTTTCTTTCCGCCTACCCTTATCTCATATTGTGGGGTCGGCGCAACACACTTTTTCAAGCATCTTGCAGAAAGGTTTCGGCTTAGTTTGTACGACCGGCTGCCCGCCTCACGTAACACACTCCATCAGTCAATTCAGTCTCGGGCCAATTAAATTAGAAAAATCGCTTTACCCGGCCTGAGAATCGAATTCAGAACCTCTCGGTCCATAGCCCATAATATATGCTGCCAATAGAGCAAGGGGGCTACTATATCGTAACTTTACTTTTAATAAATAGGTTTGCTCCAAATACATACTAATAGACTTCTTAACTTTAAGGTATACTTATATTAAAATGAAATTTGTTTCCCCGCTGATTCTTTAAACCGTTTCTGTGACGTAGTGGTATTTCGATTTGCGTGCACGGTACGACTATCGTCCTGAGGTCTCGGGTTCGATCCGCGGGTCGAGCGAAGTGATATAATTGGATATGACCATAGGCTCTCCCCCTATCACATCTGGGACGGAACTAAGCTCGGCGAAAGGTGTTCTAAAGGATGAAAGGGTGTTCTAGTTCACTAGTGCGCCTCTGCCTATCGTTACGGGGATATAGGCGTGAGCTTATGTGTTCTTTAAAAAAATATTCAGCGTCTCCAATATTGCCTCACTGTTCAGATAAAAGACGATTTACACACGTAAGCGCGTGAAATGAGCATCTTATTAATTTTACTATGTGGCTCACCGCACGCGTTTATTAGCCCGTTGAAAATCGCTTGGCAACAATATTTAAAGTTAATTACTTGAGGCGATATTTAATGCTGCTATTTCTGCACCTCATTATAATGGATGTCATTTGTTTCGAGAAAATAATGAATACTTTTGAAGATGTGACAAGACTGCTAATGTAGTAAGCATGGACCTAATCTTATTCTTAAGGTTCATGGTAGCAAGTAGGTAGTGGTACGGGTACGGCCTGGGTAATGGGTTCAACTCCTGGCTTCAGAGCATTGATATCTGTCTTCGTTATTGTAGCTGGAATAATTGTAAATATCAAGTTGTTCTAGAATAAATAAGTAAATAACACCCAACAGTCATACACATAGTCCAGAACCCACGCTAAGACCGAGTCTTCTGTCGTAGTATCAGGAACTACGAGAGACTTTTAATCACACAGCACCCAGTCTCGAAACAAATAAATTTATCTCGGTGCGGGGGTCAAACCCGCGGCCTCTCGCTTCACAGCCGGCTACTTGCTCGCTGCGCCACGTAGGCTGTCATTTCAAAATCAAAATCAAAATCAAAATCATTTATTGAATCCATGAAATGTTCAAACATTATTTATATTCCGTCAAATTTTAACTATACCGCCTGTTCGGAAGGCTGTTTCGCCAGAGAAGAACGGGCAGATTAAGGCATTAAGGCTGAATTATCCGTAATCTCATTTCAGCTGCTTTTATTCTACAACAAAGAGACAGCAATGATCCATCATACCTACCGTTTTAAATCTTCACAAGCATACTCAATAGCCTAAAACGTTTTATCAAGTATACCTCGCTCTTTCGTACAAGCCCCGACGGGAAGTGCATAAGTAGATAATATGCAAATCCGTGATTCGTGTCGGTTTAGTTAGTTATTCGGAGACGCGACTACGTGAACACGAGACGTTTGGGATGCGAACACCTCACTAAGCCTTAATTGGAAACTTGTAAAAGCAAGTGATAAATACTATGTTTATCGTTTACTTTCTTTATTTCTACTTGCCCTTATCCCACCATAATGTTGGCGCAACATACTTTTTCAAGCATGTTGCAGAGATGATTTGGCTAAGTTTTTACGACCGGCTGCCTGCCTGACGTCAACCCCTATGTACCCCTATGTTTATCGTTTACTAATCTTGCATTTAATAATCACAAGTTTAAAAACTTATCGGACCGACTTAAAAACTTATCCGATCGTTACCAAATTTATATATGGGACTACCCTTGAAATAAGCTCTATCAAACACAAAAATAATTTTGAAAATCGGTCCACATTTGGCGGAGATATCGCGTAACAAACATTAAAAAAATACAGACGAATTGAGGACCTTCTCCTTTTTCAGTCGATAAAGTAATAGTTATTAGTAAAATGATACCACGGAAATGAAGATGCTGAGGTGGGCAGGAGGAGACACCTTGTCAGATAGGATGAGAACTGAGTATATCTGCGGAAGCTTCAAGATAACACCAATAGAAGAAAAACTCGCGGAGAGCCGTCTTAGGTGGTATGGACACGTAATGAGAAGACCGGATGATCTTATGACCAGACAAGTCCTAAATATAAACACAGGCCCGAAGAAGCGAGGGAGACCCACCCAAACTTCGATGTCCGTCATCAACAACGACCTGAAGAAAGCCCAAGTAAATAACCCGAGGACCCAAAATCGTCATTTTTGGCGAAAAATGACAGGGAGAGCTGACCCTAAATTAAATTGGATAAGATTAGACAAAGAGAGAGAGTCATTAGTAAAATCATGTCAATTTTGTGAAAAACTTATGTTAATTGAGTACCTACAATAATCGCATTAAAGTATGCATAGTAGTGTATTCTTCACATTTGGCATTACTATACTTTATTTCTACCTGCCTTTATCCCACTCCATGTGGTGTCGAAACGCAACACGGAAATCTATAGTCGACTATAAGGCTGTGGACACGAACTCAGTGGCGGCGGCAGCGGCGCGGGGAGCGGCGCGGCAACGTATTGTGATGCCTGTTTCATTCATACAAAAGCGACAGTTTGTTTGTGTGAACGCAACAGGCATAGATTCTTTTGCCTTCGTTTGGCCGGTGCGTATCCGCCATTGAACCGGTCGGCACGCCGCGCCGCTGCCTTCGAATCCAGTTCAATTTAAGTCTATGCATTGGGACGCGCCGCTCGCCGCGCCGCCACTGCCACCGCTCCCAGCCCGCTAAGTTCAAGACCGCGGCCTAACTATAGACGAACAAAGTAAAAAGAAAATTAAATTATTTTCAATATCACTCACATGAAGTTGTTATTATGTAAAACAAGTAGTAAGTATCAGTTTATGGACCATATACTTAAAATTATGTCTCATAAAATTATATTTAAGTAACAGTTACCCTTACTTCGGTACCCTGTACTGTGCGTGATCAAATATGCAGCATGCACTTGCCCGGTTCTTTTTTCAATTGTCACTCCGCAATCGCTGCATCGCTTCAGTGGAAGCGAAGCGTTTGAAATCGTTTATAGCTGTGATATGTCTAATTGAATGTACACGTCCATTACGATGGTCACGGGTGTATGTTCTTTGATCACGTCACAGAACCACCAGTCACCAGCAACGCTGTGTCCGACGCGGTTCGTTACACCACGCAAATACACCCGCGAAGAGTGCAGAATTAAATCTGAAGTTAATAACTGAAATAGGTTTTGAAATATGAAGTGAAATTATTTAACACGTAGGCTTATAGCTATCTGTTATGACAAATCTAAATAATTTTTTGAGTGGTAGAGCCACGCTGTAGACAGTTACGTCTACAGCACGAATGGGTCGACTCGACCGGTTTGATACCACTGTCTCACAGAAAACCGACGTAAAGTGGCAGCTTGCTGTCGCGTTTCGTTCGGTGAGTGAGATTTCCGGAGGCCCATTTCCGCCCTCCCTTTACGAATCCCTTTTCCCACCCCTTCCATTTCCTCTATTTAGGTTGGCAATGCACCCATGATTCTTATTGTGTCTTGGGTGTCTATGAGCGGTGGAGATCACTTACCATCAGGCGACCCATCTGTTCGTTTGCCAGTCTCTGCTATAAACAAATGGTATCAAATATAAAGAAACTGTGGTATGAAAATGGTGGTAGCTTATACCCTGGATTAACACGTAGGCTACTTTTATCCCGGAAAATAAATTTCCATCCCAACGTTGTCACGGGCAACAGCTAAATCTAATATTCATATCTGAAATAGGTTTTGAAATAAGAATACAAATTGTTGCTGGCAGCTATGCTTTTAATAAAACGGTACCTTAAGGAAGGGGAATAGGGATTGGGAATGGAAGGGGGAAATTTGGCTATCGGAGATCTCATTCGCTGAACGAAACTAATAGCGATCTGCCATTTTACGTCGGTTTTCTGTTAGATCATCATTGGTAACAAACCTGTCCAGCCGGCCCATTCGTGCTGTAGACCTTACTGTCTACAGCGTTACTCTACCACTCAAATTCATGGTTGAAAAGCTCCTAAATGTTTAATATTTTTAAGGACATCATTTTATTTGTTCTGGTAATGATTGCTAATATGCTATATTTAGGTAGCTACTCGGTTTAAGTTCGGTTAAAAGAAGCTCGAAATCCCAATATCAATTTAATATGACATCATCATTTCAAACAACGTGAACGCTTAACAACGTAAACATATGGCAAAATAAGAAAACAAATATAAAGATGAAACTATTAAAAAGACGCAATATTTCAAAAATTAATTATCAAATTCACTTACGATTCAGATTTACATGTCTAATGAAATCATTTTCAAATATAATGTCTATCGTGTTTGCATAAACGCGGTTTTCTTAAAATAAAGCGACAATTTAAAATCAATTATGACAATCCACTTAGTGTTAAAAGCCACCGAAATATATCAACTATACATCAGAAGACCACTTTAACGAAATTATGATGATTTTTCTCCTCAGAAATATATACTATTAAAACAAAAGCTTTTGATCTGGCACCTATTACGTTGAGGCGTCATAATTAATTAAAAATAAACCAATTTGGAACAGTGTGTGTCTTCGGTTGTTTTTGTTACAATCCCAAACCTTGTAATAAAGTAGTGGAAAAATTGTGTTTAACATCAAATGTTTTTTATACGAGTAATTGTGTACTTTATGAATATGTATAAGTAGTGTTTGTGTGGATGTTTGTTTATATTTGTATCTTTTGTTATGAAGTTCTCTTGCTGTTTAAAGCCGGCTGTACGTTTTTCGAATTCGATTCGTATTCGGGTTCCAGAGGACAAGACGATTTCCCAATATTTCCGAACGGAAAATAACTGAACGTGTAGAACATTTTGTATGAAATGCGTGCATTTGGATCCTTTAATTTCGAAATCGAATAAAAAATGGCACAGGCGCAGCTGGCATTAAGGCAGATTTCTGATAGCCCCGCAAAGCGCCATAGGCTAACGTCAGTAACATCGTCATCTGTCAACACTACTTAAAACGTCAGTAAATAATGTAAATAAAGTAAGTAATAATAATAATAAAGTAAATAATGTAAGTAAATAAGTGCACAAATAGTAAAATTTCGCAAATTCAGGGGTATTGTCGCTTAACGCGACTACCTGAAGTCTACTTTAAGATAGGAAGCAATTAGGTAGGTGACATGTTAAATGTGACTGGAACCATCATGTTTGAAAATCGATAAAACATGGTACTGTTGAAACTTTAGACATGCCACATAAAATGTAACATAATTAGTTAAAATATATCGGCACAAAAATAATCAAGCGTGGCCACGTAAGATTTCTAGCAACATAATCCAAGTAAAAAGCTGTTATTTCAGTCTCACAAACGATCACTAATAATTTACAAATTGCGTTTGTTTCCTCGGCACTTCTCTTTAGTATACGCGGGAACATTTATCGCTTTTTAATGTAGTAGACGACAAGGCGTTTTGCCATACAGCCAGCGGTCTCGCGTCATAACATTCGTTGCTTTTATCTTTTTTTTTAAGCCGCCATCAATCAAAAGTAACGAGCGGGTAAAGCCGCCGACATGCCACCACTTTTTAGTGTTGCGGTTACGTATATTATAGTGACAGTATTATCGATTTAGGCGCCTTTTTGAGTTTTATAAACCTTGTTCTATTGATTTACGGGATATTTTACGACAGAGTCTAAAGCTACTATCTGGGTGCCTACATCTCGTTTTTAGCTGTGTTTGTTGAGATTTCAACATAAGTTGCTATTTTTATAAGTTCTGCTTATATACCGATTCTATAATCAACACATGTAGATAATGTCTCTCTTTTTTGTATTATTTTCTGATTGATTGACGATCACCTAAAGCGTTATTATATTATTTTTAAAACACAATTTGTAATATAATTTACAAATATTTTCAAACTTATTCAGTCTGGCAGTATGCAGAAACCTTTACCTTCCTATTCTTTGATGGGTCTCGAATGTGTTTCACGTGACAATTTTTCTATATTATTGCGCCGCTGTCATCCCGGAATGAAGCGACATCAGAGGCGACTGGCGAGCTTTGTGGCGACGAGGCGACACGGCGACAAGCCGACACGGCGGAATACAACACACGTCGCCTTAACTCATACCATTTGTCAGTTTTAATTGCCACTTGTTGGATGTCGAAAACGGTCGAAGAAAGGCGATATATTTAGTTTATTGTGAAATAAACGCGAGGTTACAGCCAGTTCTATATTGTAGGGTGACTGTCATGTTTTTATTAAATATAGATATTTCTTCAAAGAAAATTTGCAGGTATTCGTCATCAGTGTGTTTTCAACCTAATGTTGTACAAGAGGAACGAGGAAAGAAAGATTACATGTAGTGCCAGATGAAATAAATCATTTCTTTTATCTGAGATTTCTAAAATTTATTGTTGACAAAAATGCAGTGGTCGAGAACAGTAAATTTATTTTATCTGGGCGGGAATCATCAGATCTTTACTAAAGCTTAATATTTTTGTTTTGTACTGCTAGTTAATCCTTTTGATGCGTTATTACGTCGTTCAAAAATGTTTGTTTATTTGTGGTTTGCAAGCCAGCTTACATGCCAATTTTTTCCAATAAAAACAGCATTACATCTTTAGAAAGATTCAGATATAACTTTCTGTTGTACAATAATAAGGATTTTCCCAATGATCTGTATCGTATTTAGCCATTAAATATGTTTACTTGTGATAATTCTCAAATGACTTTTTTGTTTCGAAATATTATTACTAGCTGTTGCCCGCGATTTCTTTCGCGTAGATATCCCACAGGTACCATACATTTTTTAGGGATAAAAAGTAACTTATATTACTAGGTAATAATGTAACTATTCTTATGTGAAAACATTTTGAATATCGGTTCAGTAGTTTAATTAATTTAATTAAATACAATAAATCTTTTCTCTTTATAATATTAGTAGACGTAATAATAAATAAATAAATAATAAATACACCCAACAGTCACACACCTAGTCTTGACCTCACACTAGGTATAACCTGTATCGTGGGTATCAGAGACTATGAGAGACTTTCGGTCTCACAACACCCAGACTTGAAACAAATATCTGTGGGCCATACAAACATTAGTCTCAATGCGAGAATCGAACCCACGGCCTCTCGCTTTACAGCCGGCTACTCGCACAATACGCCACGGAGGCTGTCACAAAATATCAACCGAAAAGTGAAAACAAATAGTACTAGTATCGAATTCAACCAAGTTCATTAACAAGAGATTCACCAAGTACATAATCCCATAGGCCTTTACCCATGGTCACCCTACAACTAGCTCCGAAATGAAGACATTACACGCAGTCCCCGGTTGTTATTAGGTTCAAACGGACTCATTAGTACGTCGATAGAGCTCTCGGCTTTGATCTGCGCTTTTTACGACCGGCGTTATACAAATCCGGACGATTGTTCTATTGATATTTTAAACGTTTTCCACGCCATTATACGAAACTAACTCATAACACTTTGATATAAATTGACCTTCTTTCAACATTTCCTTTGGGTCATATTTTAATACTTTTAAAAAGAAAACATTTCTACCAGAACACAATATACCTAGATACAAAACTACAAAGTGAAATATGTAAAATGTTTATTATGCAACTGAATCAGTTATTTTATTCATTATTTTTATATAATAATTGAAGATTGCCTCGGTGTCGTGGTTGTATTTCGGTACGACTACCGTCCTGAGGTCTCAGGTTCGATCCCGGGTCCGGGCAAAGTGATATCGGATTTTTCCATATCAGCTCGGAGTCTGGCATTTGTGCCCGATATGGCGATAGGCTCGCCCCCTATCACATCTGGGACGGAACTAAGCTCGGCGAAATGTGGGTGTACTAGTTCGCTAGTGCGCCTCTGCCTACCTCTTCGGGGATACAGGCGTGAGCTTATGTTATGTTATGTTAATAATTGAAGAATGTTGTAGATATTCCGTAGTATTTAATATAAAATTGCTTGTCAAGTAATATTAATATTATTGTTGATTGTGTTACTTTTGGATTGAGTGGTAAAGTTGTAGTCAGGAACGTCTAGAGCACGAATAGGCTCGACCGGTTTGATACCACTGTCTCACAGAAAACCGACGTAAAGTGGCAGGTCGCTGTCGCGTTTCGTTCGGTGAATAAGATTTCCCGTGGCCCAATTCCCCCTCCCTTTCCCAACCCCTATTTCCCTCCTTTTATGTTGGCAACGCACTAATGATTCATTTTATGTCTTGGGTGTCTATGGGCGGTGGAGATCACTTACCATCAAGTGACCCATCTAATCGTTTAATAACAGAAATTCTTAGTTAATAACTTAGTAAGCACAAAAATATTTGTTTATCTTGTAGTTAATCATTTGATCAACTGAACATATTTTTCGGATATAGAATAAATAAATAACCTAATTACATGTAAATACGTACCTAAATTATCAGTAAAATCTATTGATATTATTTTAAATCGTATTATTTATTGACTTGTCCCCTGATTGATTATAATAGAAGAGACAAAAATAAGCCCAAAGAAAGCTGCAGCAATTGCGTCTCTACTTACTCATTTTGGGAGACAGATGCCTCTGTACCCTCTATAATCAGATGTCGCTTGTGTGTTTATTCAATTTATAGGAGGTAGTTATAACCTGGTAAACGATAAGTTGGGTCACTTGGATGTAAGTGACTTCCACTCCTCATAGACTCCAAAATAATGCATTGCCAACCTTGAAGGAGAACCTCTTGAGAAAATCTCACTCACCGTGAACTATATAACTTTATACTCACGCAAACTTCTCTTCTTATCATATCTTATTAGCCCATATCATCCCACTGCTGGGCAAAGGCCTCCCCTTTATCTCTCCGCTCATCACGATCAGCAGCAAACTCCCACAAGTCGTCGCGGAAGGTATCCAGGTCATCTCGCCACCTTTTACGTGGTCTGCTCCGTCTACGCTGTCCGTCCTGAGGTACCCATTGCGTGACAATCCCGGCTCACCGCTCAGGGCCCATACGGCTAACATGTCAGCGAACTACTTCACCGTTTTTTATCCTTCGCCAAAAGCTAAGGCCTAAGTTGATTAAAGCAAGACTTTTGAAACTCAAATAGAATCAAAGTATAATTATTTTAGACAATGTTCCAGCAGAAGCGATAAGCGATGCTATAGTGGAAAGACAGAACGATTCCTCATTACCAAAAATGTTATGACAAAATGTCATGTATTATAAATACCACGTCAATATTTATTCTTTTAATAAACCTCAAATATCATAGATTATTTATTCAAATCTTAGCAGGTAAAGTCTAGCGTCCGTTTGATTGTTTTCATACTTCGCCATAAGCTCTGATACTGCTTCTTATAAAGCCTATTCGGCCCATACTCCATTGACGGCGTGTAAAGTTTCAAGATTAATTACATAAGAATGTGTTGAGCGATTTTTTCAGGTTATGTTCAAGGAAAGCGGCCCCTTTGATCGCGCCTCCCACGTGCCACACCATCTGTCATTTTTAATTGCATGTCACAGCTACCGATAGGGCAAAGATTTGGAATGGCACAGATCCGTCACATTGATAAATGCCTACTTGTCGAATCTGCGTATGTGGTGAAATTCGAAAACAGAATTGTTTTATTATCTGTGAGAAGCAAATTAATTTACTGAAATTAATCTATTTTTACGGGTCGTATTCGTGGTCACGGGTCAGACTGCACAGATGAAGGCTGCAAAGCTTTCGAAACGTCGGGCATAAAAATTAAAACCAAATCGTGATATAATCCGTAAAAATAGTTTAATTTCAATGAATAACATTCACGTAAACCTAAGAAATCATTAAATTAATTTACCTTTACTTCATACAAAGAGTAGATTTTTAACTATAACTCTTCGTTTATTTTCTTATATCGCTCAGGATCTCAGTTTCAACATTTATGCATTAATTATTAGGATATAGAGCCAAGCCTTCGTAATAGGGATAAAAAAGTATATCAAACCATAGTTCCTGATTTTTAGATGAAAACAAAATATTAAATAGACAATTTGATTTTAGTAAACGGTCTATATGTACGTATGTAAAGAGTGTTACAATTTTCTACTATGTAATACATTATCACAGCTTCAAAGATGATTCTCTTCTGCGTAAATAAAATATTCTTTTTCTGAGCGATGTCGTAACGTTACAGACACGACATCTTGCGAAACACGCTGTTTAACTATTTTTATTGGTGCAAACGAGTCATTAATTACTGTCCCTCGACCACGACGTATTTAAACAGGCTACAATTAAAAATGTATTATTTCAGACTCTACTATGACTACATGAGCTTTACACGCGTGTCAAAAAAAAGAAGCTCATGAAAATGCATCCAGCGCCCCTAGTAGATTACTGTGGAATTATGCAAGATTTTTATTACTTGTTCCATCCATGTCTCTTTATTTTTTAGTATAGATAGTGAGTGATAGAGCCAGTCTGTAGACAGTAACGTCTACAGCACGAATGGACCGGCTCGATCGGTTTGATACTACTGTCTCACAGAAAACAGTAGCAGCTTGCTATCGCGTTTCGTTCAGCAAGTGAGATTTCCGGTGGTCCATTTCCCCTCCCAACCCCTTAATGTAATTCCCAATGATTATTTTTGTGTCTTGGGTGTCTATGGGCGTTGGAGATCACTTACCATCAGGTGACCCATCTGTTTGTCTGCAAGTCTCTGCTATAATTGGCTCCGTATGTCAATATTCACGTCGATGGTAAGAAATACCGGCTATAGATAAATATAGGCTATACCTACCTATGAACTAAGTGGAACGCACTACTTATGAGGTATCATTTGAGTTGCTTGGCGATAGAAATGGAGAAATAGACATTGCGGTAGTACCCTACCCATTTTATTATTTATTTATTTATAGGCTCATTTATATCTGGACTGCCTCGGTGGCGTGGTGGTATTTCGGTACGACTACGGTTCTGAGGTCTCGGGTTCGATCTCCGGGTCGGGCAAAGTGATATTGGATTTTTCCATATCAGCCCGGAGTCTGGAATTTGTGCTCGATATGGCGATAGGCTCGCCCCCTATCACATCTGGGACGGAACTAAGCTCGGCGAAATGTGGGTGTTCTAGTTCGCTAGTGCGCCTCTGCCTACCCCTTCGGGGATACAGGCGTGAGCTTATGTTATGTTATGTTATGTTACATCTGGAACGTAAATGAGCTCGGCGCAAAGTGCGTATTCTAGTTCTCTAGCTTGCCTCTGCCTACTCCTGAATATATACAGATCGCTGCTGCATTTCGTCGGGGAGTGAGTTTTCCAGTGGACAAATCCCCCTCCCCTATTTTCATGAAAAAAAAATTTACGCGAGTACGGCAAAGTGGCTAGTCCAACAAAACTAACGACCACCAATATGAGTTTATTGGTAACCAATAAAATGATGTAGGCCTGAATAAATGTTTTTTCACGGAGGGTAGAAGCAAATCGAGGAGCCTGCATCAGGTTTTCAAGCATGTTGCAGTAAGGATTTAGCGTAGTTTTTACGACTGGCTGTCTGTCTGACGTCAACCCGTCTCTGGGAGACCCAGTCTCGGGAAAATCATGTTAAAAAATCACCCCACCCGACCTGGGAATCGAACCCAGGAGCCCCCGGTTCACAGACCTTATACGCTACCACTTTACCTAGACGGCGACAAGTCGCAAGTCCCTGGAGGAAATAAAACAAACTGTATGTAACTTGGAACTATTTATATCAACATCGATTTAGAACTACTTAAAATACATATTTACAGCATTGAGCAACACATTAGCACGTACTTATCTAGAGGTATATGTATAGCGAATGGCCCTTATTTATAAAAACATTTTCGCTTATCTTTTCGCTAAGAATAGTCCGTCACTTTTTTCCTTACGTTACATTGTTTAAAAATGATAGGGACAACCTATGGTTAAAGATAAGCAGCGCTTAAATATTCTTATAAGTAAGGGGCTATATTCATAGGTGTCCGTGCAAAAATGGGCCTTACTTATAAAAATTTTTAGCTGAGCAAATGGTTCAGAATAGTCCCTTTTATTTTCAAACAATGTGACTCAAGGAAAAAAGTGACAGTCTACTCTTAACCATTTGCTCAGATAAAATGTTTTTATAAGTAAGGCCCTATATACAAAACTTATAAATTAAGCAATAAACATTTGAAGAGTGCTCTTAGAATAAAACTTTTTTACGGAATTAGTTATCGTAAATATTATAAACGAGAGTTTGCGCCATTTGTTCCAATCGTCAGCATTCTCCAAAATGGATAGATAAATAAAAACATTTAATAATTTTGCTACATTACTAATTCGTACACAATGCATTATATTGAGTTTAAAACTTATTGTGTAAGTGCCCATTACTTTCCTTGCTGGAGCTTCAAACCTGAATTGAAATTAACTATACTTTTACATTGGTAAGGATTGTGGTTAGAATATATTAATATTGATTATATAAATAGTCCTGTAGCCCGAGCACGAAAAACTAATGTAAATGTAAACTCGCTGCGCACTGATGACATTTGATTAATATTTCATAGAAATTTCATAAACGCGCATCGAGCACGAATACATTTACGGTTTTCAAAAATTTTCCTGCTCGGGGTGCCGTATATAATTCAAATTAAGGTATTTTTATAACGGTAAAATAATGACACTCTTCAAAATAAAATGCACAGCTCATATTTGGCACAATATTAATAAAGTAAGAGTTTATATTAAATAAAATAAGCTTTAGTGCATATAGGAGTTTATAGAGATAAATATAATAATACTTATTTACAAAAAGTTTTTACATTTCTTAACCTATATACAATGGTTTTTAACACAATTTGTTTTTTTATGAAATCAATATTGAAAAAATAATGCTCTTACAAATAATAATACTTTATTTCGTAAATAATAGTGACAACATTTATTTATCAGAGGCCAGTCCAATATTTTGCCCACAAGTTCTTCTTTGTAACATTACCGAATATAATGTAATGTATTACTATAAAATATAGGCTATAAAGTCTATAGTATAGACTTTACTCTATAGTAGAGCTTTAATTATTTCATTTTTTCTGCCCTTGACCTCAATGTGGGGTCGGCATACTTTTCCAGCCTTCTCGCAGAAAATAAAAAATATAATAATATTATAATAAAGAAAAGGTTAAAAAAAAAATTATATTAGCCCTGTAATATTACTGTCCCACTGCTGGGCATGGGCCTCTTCTACAAATCAAAGGGGTTAGGCCTTAGTCTACCACGCTTGCCTAATGCGGGTTGGTAGACTTTACATACCATCGAAATTCCTGTAAAGAAATTCTCGGGTATGCATGTTTCCTCACGATGTTTTCCTTCACTGTTATAGCAAGCGATATTTTACAATGAAAATACACTTAACATAGAAAAGTCAAAGGAGTATGCTCTATTTTGGGGTTGGTCTCGAACCTCCGACACTTGTCTCGGCAGTCCGTACCATTCCCAACTGAGCTATAGCTGCTTCTATTAAGCTTTGCTCGCAGAAAGGATTTGGCTTATTTTTTACAAACGGATCACGTGGCAAATCGAACCCAGTACCACCCGTATACCTATAGGATAGCTGCGCTGCCGCTAGATCAAGGAGGTAACATTTTCTGCGTATTTGTTCTACGATATTAGGTCAAATAATTTTAAGATGTTAAAGAAATCTAAATATACCTCTAACATCTTGTCTGTTAAAATTGTATTATGAATAAACGAACTATTTTTAGCGCTATCCGCGACACAATAACGGAATCCATTTTCTCCGTCTGCCATGTTTTTGTCTACGAGTGTTATTTTTGTTTTTACTAAATTAAAATAATTGCACGTTTTCAAATTTTAATTTCAAACTCACATTTTACGAGATTTTTTTACATTTACGTAGTATGGCGTTCATAATGTGTTATTTCCCTTATAAATATATATCACAATTGATTTATAATTTATACTTAAATTATTTTCTACTTTATTATAGAATACAAGACTTTTAACTATTTTTTAATATGTACAATAATATAAAACGTTACATGTGTTCCGTATAACGTATTATTTGGGATAGTTCATACAAATGAGTATTTAAAATAATGGTTTCACCTTAAAATCTATCCTCATTTTAGTACAGAAAGTGTCTCAAGCAACATAAACGAGAGCGTAATAGAAGACTAGCATTTACGAAACCCCATTATAGAATTCTCAATATCGTGCTGTTTGTCACGACCTCGTAAACAAGATTTTTTTGTCATATATACTCTATTATGTTATTCTATGTAACTCTATTCATATAGGTATATTTGATAAAACTCCAATATTTCATCAGAAGAGAAATGTTACAAAATAAATAAAAAAATCTAGATGCCCAATTCCTTACAATCTGTGAAACGGAACACATGCGACATTCCAGAAAATTCCTCGCATATATTTCTTCTAATTAGATAGTCCACAACTGCTGTCGTTCTCCTTATCGAGCCGAGAGTCCTGAGACCCCGGACGTTGCCACAATCACGTGTGGGAGTGACCCAAACTGCCGTGCGAGTGGTGATGGTTCGCTGCGAGGTGGTGGAAGTATGGAGCGTAAGGACCAGGCCCGGTGAATGGGTAAGGGACCCCGTGGGAGTAGAGAAGGCCCCCAGGGTACGGACCGGAGGGGAAACCTCCCGCGGGCGGGGGAGGGACCGTCGGACTGTTCACGTCCATCCCAGGGTTCTGCTTTTTCCATTTCGTGCGGCGGTTTTGAAACCATATCTTGACCTGTGGAAGAACGTGTTAGTTTGTAATGGAAAAGAAATGTTTTCTGGTATAACCACAAGTTTAAAAACGTAACGGACCGACTTTAAATCCGATCGTGACCAAATTTGAAACTACCCTTGAAATAAGCTCTATCGAACACAAAAAGTATTTTGAAGATCGGTCCACATTTGGCGGAGATATCCCGTAATATACATTTTAAAACATACAGGCGAATTGAGGAGCTTCTCCTTTTTGGAAGTCGGTCGATAGGTTTTTTTAAGAAAGCATAGGTACTTTAAGGTTTAGAAGTAGGTATGAAGGTTTTAACTTTTATGACCTTACTTAGCTGTCAATTCACTTTATATTGTACTCCGTTGGTATTGATTATATTTTGCTAAGTTAGGGGAGAGTCGGGTAGCCCCGGCCGGCGGGTAGCCTCGGCCACTATCGGTTACAGGCAATCCCGCATACATAGATAAATGGTACAAACCTTAAAATGTTCGCAAACCCGCGTATTTTAATATTCGCCGTAGTAGTAACTTAATCACCCAGCGCGGCGTACAAAAAGTGACAGTTGATTGTTTTCTCAGTGGTGATTTTTTCTCGCGCCGTTTAATTTTAAAATGCAGTTTATGGACATTTAATGTAAGTATTTCATCACCGTTTATGAATTATTCTGAGCCATTATTATTATAGTTCTACAGGTAGGTTAACTCTAGTTGCTGGTATTGGTAATTTTTTTTATATAAATTGAAACATTGGATAAAGAAGGCCGGGTAAAACCGGACATAATTTTGTCGGGTACCGTCGGACACTTTTTGAATGAAGATTATTTTTTATTTAAACAATATTAATGCGTTTTGATATGTAGGTACTATAATATCTATATTAAGGTATCTAAGTATGAGGTCTATTTATTTTTTGCAGATCGCGCCAAAATTTAAAGAAAGAGAGACTCAGCAAAAGAATTGGGCGGTGGTTAGAATGAAAAACGCTATAGAAATTGTTAAAGAAAAGAAGTTATCGGTTGGAGAAGCAGCTTACAAGTATGAGGTGCCAAGAAGTACTCTACAGGATCGAATAAAAGCTCTTAATAGTGGACAAGAGGTTAACATGATACCAAAACTGGGAAAAGTTAAAAACACTTCACCTTTCAAAAATGCATTAGCCGAGAAAAACGCAACTGCAACTGATTAAGCTAATGCCACCGTGACTAAGGAGAAAGGCGTAACAGCCATAAAGAAAAAAATTAAAACAAATCAGATCATTCAAACTTTGTCAAAAAATCAGGAAACAGAGTGCATGACTTGCAGAGAAACGTTTGAAAGGTTTGGATCCAGTGTCAAAACTGGGCGCATGAAGCATGTGTAGATGTCGATACTTCACAGCCTTATTTTTATTGTGACATCTGACAAGCTAAAGAGCTACTTGGCCATGTGTAATATGTATGTCCGGGGCTACCCGCCAAAAAAAGAGTTGTCGAAAATTAAAGACTGTTTGTTACAATTAAATTAGAGCTAAGATAAAGAACTTATTAGATTGTCACCTATCTTAAAATACAATACATATGTTTTATTGATCGTTTAAGTACTAAATAAATATATGTTTGCGTCCACTTTAGAAATTTTATGACTTTTGCTTATGTGTCCGTGGCTACCCGACTCTCCCCTACAACAAAACAGCAGCGAAAATCTAAATTTAGTTGTGCCTAGGATACTTAATAGATATCCAGACTGCTGCAAAAAATCAAACCAAATCAAATATGTGTTGCCAGAAGAAACGTGGTGAAATGCTTTCGAATTCTGGACCCCGAAGTGTATTAACAGGGGCGTCAAAACTTTTCAATTGAATTGATCAAACCTTCTTGATAGGGGTGTCAAGAATACTGTGTATGCTTACCTGAGTTTCCGTCAGACTTAAACTCAACGCCAGATTAAGCCTTTCACAGACAGACAAATATCTCGTGGTCTTGAACTTATTCTCCAAAGAGACCAGCTGCTCGTAAGTGAACGCAGTTCGTGCCCGTCGCGGCTTCGTCCCTCCTTTCGAGTCTCTGCTCTGACTCTTCCCCTTTTTGGATGAGGAGCTGGTGGGGCTTTTGGGGTCGCCATTCTCGTCCAGGTCTGACTGCGTGAGAATGTCGTCGTCCATGTTGGAAGTCTGGTCGTCCGTCTCCACATCATCTGCTTCGAGGTCCGAATGCTGGAGGTGGTCTTTGACTGAAACAAACAGAGGATTTAGGGTTATTAGTTCCTATAGCCGTTGCCTCCTTGGTCTAGTGTCAGCATATTTGAACTGTGAATCATAAGGTTTTGGGTTCGATTCTCAGGTCGGGCGGGGTGTTTTCTAACACTATTTGCCCGGGATTAAAGCTCCAGAGGGGGGTTGACGTCAGGCTTTGGTCGTAAAAAACCAAATACTTTCTGTAACATGCTTGAAAAAGTGTGTTGCGCCGACCCCACATTAAAGTGGGATAAGAGAAGGTAGGAAAGAAAAATAATATCACGCCTTGCTCTAGCGGCGGCATATGGGCATTGGGCTTTGGACCGAGAGGTTTTGAATTCGAATCCAAGGTCGGGCAACGCTTTATTCTTAATACGTTTTGCTTGGAACTGAATCTACAAGGGGGTTGACGTCAAGCAGCCGATCGAAAAACCTAAGCCGCATTCTTTCTGCAACCTGTTTGAAACTGTGCGTTGCGCTAACGTTGAATTAATTGAAACCTCAATTGAAGTGGTGGTAAAGCTGGGTAAACGCTATCCGAAATTTTTCAGAACCAACCTCTATGTTGGTTGTCATACATATACAGGCTTACTATCCAGACTAGTGTAAAAATAACATAACAACATAGCATAAGCCCACGCCTGTACCCCCGAAGGGGTAGCCAGAGGCGCACTAGCGAACTAGAACATCCACATTTCGCCACACTTAGTTCCGTGTCAGATTTGGTAGGGGCCAAGCCTATCCCCATATCCGGCACAAATTCCAGACTCCGATCTGATATGGAAAAATCTAATATCACTTTGCCCGGGAATCGAACCCGAGACCTCAGGACGGTAGTCGTACCAAAATATAACCACGCCACCGAGGCAGTGTATAAATAGTAGTCAACAATAAATAGAACATTAAATTATAAATACAATGGGCTATAATATCATAACGTCAATAGCAACATCTGACTGTCCGATGTTAAACTCCGTCCAAGAACCGCTCGATACGATCCATCTTTCTTTCTTTCTATTTGCCCTTATCCCACCTTAATGTGGGGTTGGCGCAACACACTTTTTCAAGCATATTACAGAAAGGATTTAGCAACATTTTTACGACCAGCTGCCTGACGTCAACCCCCTCTGGGGAATACAGTCCCGGGCAAATTAATTAGGAAAATTCGCTTTGCCCGACCTGGGAATCGAACTCACGACCTCCCGGTCCACAGCCCATATCCGCTGCCACTAGACCAAGGAGCGACACACGATACACAGGCTCGATACGATCCATACACCAGCGGCTTGAGCAGGAAATTTTCTGACAACCGTAAATGTATTCGAACTCGATGCGCGTCTATAAAATTTGTATGAAATATTAACCAAACGTCATCAGTGCGCAGCGAACTCGAATACATTTACATTTACATTAGTTTTTCGTGCTCGGGCTACTGAATAGAAAGAAAGAAAGGAACTTTATTTAGCCAACATAGAGAGAGAGAGAGAGAACATTTGAGACCAGCCGTGAACACACAAACACTTCTCTTAACTCCTGTTTATTTTCGTGACGGATGACAAACGATTTCCTTTACGAAATGAAATTAATTTAAATATCGTTTAATGTAGTAGTACAACCCCGACCGGCGTTTCCATTATAAATCATACATTTTTATAGTTTCCTCATAATCCCATTTTCATAAAAATTTTCATGTTTTCCACATGACATAATAGACGTTTCCGTTTCCTTCTCCGTCGGCGTCGCGAGTGTTACCAGTGCGAAATAGTTTTAAAACGGCTATTAATTTTTAATGTGGCAACATTGGTTACAAATTTTCAAAGCCCGGAAACATTAAAATATGAATTTACGACTCGACAGTTTTGTGTTTAGTAAAATTAGTAAAATGCGAATCCTAATGGCGCGCAGGATGTATAAATATTAACGCGATTGACTCACTGTTTATGTCATTAAAATTGAGTTTAGGAAACAGAAACGGGCGACAAAACTGCCGTTAAATGATACCCGTGTCAACGATTTATATTTTAACACAAATATTCCGTATAATTCGCATTAAAAACAACAATTTAATAAAGTGTTAATATTTTTAGATCACTTACGATGGCATCACTTAAAGAAACGTCGTGTTGTGACTTTCGGATGAAACAGATAAAAAATCAAACAAACAACTCTGAAAAGGATGTTCCAATTCCGTTACACTTATGAAATATAATAAAATGCCTTCATTTTAGAAAACTGTAAACATATTTAAAGATTTAATAGCTATTAAACCTTTATATTTAATAAAACTGCGCTTCGTTTATTTTGCTGTTCCCTTTCAGAAAGCGTAATCATTTTCAAAATAATATTATTTTAATGTAGTTATGTTAAAATTATTATTTTAATTACTTTCGACTGCCTCGGTGGTGTGGTTGTATTTCGGTACGACTACCGTCCTGAGGTCTCAGGTTCGATCCCTGGGTCGGGCAAAGTGATATTGGATTTTTCCATATCAGCCCGGAGTCTGAAATTTGTGCCTGATATGGCGATAGGCTCGGCCCCTATCACATCTGGGATGGAATTAATCTCGGCGAAATGTGGGTGTTCTAGTTCGCTAGTGCGCCTCTGCCTACCCCTTCCGGGATACAGGCGTGAGCGTATGTTATGTTATGTTATTATTTTAATGTTATCTTTTTTTAGAACAGACTGGCAAAGGAGTAGACGGGTCATCTGATGGTAAGTGATCTCCATCGCCCATAGACACCCAAAACAAGAAAATCATGGGTACGTTTCTAACCCAATAGGTTTTGGGAAAGGAAGGACCACCATAAAGCTCACTCACCGATCGAAACGCGACAGCGAGCTGCCACTTTACGTTGGTTTTCTGTGAGACAGTGGTATCAAACCGGTCGAGCCGGCCCATTCATGCTGTAGACGTGACTGTCTACAGCGTGGCTCTACCACTCAATTAATATTACAGTTATTCATTATTTCAAATTTTCTATACTTTACTATAACCTCCGTGGCGTAGCGTGCGAATCTGTGAAGCGAGAGGCTGCGGGTTCAATCCTTGTATTGACATAAATGTTTGTGTAGTTCATAGTATTTGTTTCGGGTCTAGGTGTTGTGAGACCGAAAGTCTCTTATAGTTCCTGATACCTACGACAGAAGACTCGGTATCATAGTGTGGGGTCAGGACTATGTGTGTGACTGTTGAGCGTTATTTTATCTATTCTATTGCCAGGTACATAATATTATACATTTTAATATTTTTTATTTATTTACTTAAACTTTATATACAAACATGTATAAAGGTGGACTTAATGCCAAAGGCATTTTCTACCAGTCTACCTGAGGGTGGTGCAGAGATAAAACGATGTGGGTGTATATATAAAATATAAATAGAGGCAAATAAATAAGACGGAAGCTGAAAATAATACAGCCATACATAATATTCTATGTAGAAGGTAGTTATTGTTAAGTACCTATTAAGTTTGTCTATGATTTTGACAGTCAATTGGGGGAATTGCGTTTATTAGTGGAATGTTATCTTTTATCTACCAGGTAGATAAACCCCACATTAAGGTTGATTCTACCTTAATGTGCGGTCGAGGGAAAGCACTTTTTCAAGCATGAAAGGATTTGGCTAAGTTTTTACGACCGGCTGCCTGCCTGGCGCCAACCCCTCTAGGGGGTCCAGTTTCGGGCAAATTATATTAGAAAATTCGCTTTGCCCAACCTGGGAATTGAACCCACGACCTCCAGATATATACTGCCGCTAGATCAAGGAGGCGACAATAACGTAAGTATACATAATTATGTACCCTGTCGTAAGAAAAAGGCAAAATAAATAATTTAAGTGTATATAAAAACAGTGACATCTGAAGCAGTAATAAATGAGGTGAGACGAAATTATTTTTCTACCATCAATTAAATATTTCACACGTCGTAAAATTTGTTATGATTGGCCAAACGAGATGCAATAAACTAGTTTACATATAACTACAGAATTTCCTCATTTTTTGAGTTCCGTACGTAAAGATCCTTTCGAACCATTACAGCGATGCTATTGGCAATTAAAAATCAAATAAGTTTTAAAGATTAAATAAGTTTTAAAGCATTGGAGGAGTGATAGAGAAAATAAAACAAGAAATTATTAAAAATAAAAACTTAACGGAACGACTTCAAAACTAATCCAATCGTGACCAAATGTACATTATGTATATGGGACTCCTCTGAAATAAGCTCTGTCGAACACAAATACAATCTTAAAAATCCGTCCACATTTGGCGGAGATATCGCGTAACATACATAAAAAGAATACAGATGAATTAAGAACCTTCTCTTTTTTTGAAGTCGGTCGAAAAATAACGTACTCAGTACTGATTAAGAAATCAGAGTTTATGCGAATATTATACATTGAAATAAAACTATTTTTTTAACGGATTCTATCACACAGCAGCAGTGACCACGAAGCTTTGCAGCCTTCAAAACATCGGGAATAAAAATAAAAACCAAATCGTGATAGAATCCGTAAAAATAGTGTTATTTCACCGTATTCAGTGTTTGTAAAGGGGGGTTACCACCACCTCTTATAGCAGTATCATTATCATCTTATTTGTGCCGATTCCCATACAAAACAAATGAAGAACATTATAATAATAATGCTATAAGAGGTTGTGATAACCCTGCAGAACTCTCGTTACGGAAGACCGATTCGCGCTTGGCTGGTTTTTCCATAATAATTTGTGACTGAAAACAAGAATGTCTAAACTCAAGGACCCATTATTTCCAGTCCCCTTTCAATAGTATCGTAAAATTTATTACTTAGTTTGATTTTATTGCTCTTAAAGACAAATGAAACATAGTATCGGAAACTTCACATGTGAGACGCGGTCGTTCCGTAACGACGTTGAAAGCAAATAGTTTCACATAAAATTATACTTTATTATAACGTGTAACAGTTGAAATTAGTTTAATGGTGTGTGCCGTTTGTGATGGTTTGTATGAAGAGATGGTGGCCCGGCGCTGTACGAATTAGCGCGATAAAATAACGAGCAGATGTCCCGACGACTGATATATTATTGGGACGTATGCGCAGACCGTTCGGATTAAATATGTTTTGTTAGCACTGTAGTTCTCAATGAGCTATTTCGGCTAATATCAGTTAAACGAAAGAAATGCGGAGAAGATAATCGACAATTGTCCATTTCTACAACATATCAGAAAAAAAATCAGAAAGAAAAAACCGAAATCGTTTATTTACTTTTTATCCGAGCACAGTAAAGTGATGATACACCAGATGATAAGCACAATGCAGTCGAAAATTATATTAAAATAGCTGTTGAAACCGTACATTTTCCGAGATAAAAAGTAGATAATGTAGCTTTCCATATGACATAGAATTTTCAACATCGGGTCTTCTTCTTCTTTTAAAAATAATGGCTTCCCCGCATTTGCAATTATTTAGCCAATGTCAAGATAAGTGTAGCAATCATCAAGTTTTCACAATGACTATGAGACCTAGATGTGGATGATCTCAAGGCCCTGCTAGAATTATGGCGGCGGAGGAATTCCTTCCAGCGTGGTGCCCCCCAGATGACCTTCACTCAGCGAATCGACCGGACAAAGCCAGCCAACGCACCAAGCAAACTCATCAAAGATCCACGATTAAAAAGTTGCCACATTATACTGTCCATCTTCGCTGAATTTTGGTGCATAAAACCATATCACTTAAAACAACAAACACAACTCCATACAATAATATGAAATAATTTTAACAAGCCACGCCCACCCTGTCAGACTTCCTGTCAAAATCCTAAAATCGGGTCAATTTGGTCAATTTTTTGAACCTATTCATTGACAGTGGGACACACAAACAAAAATAGAAAAAACAAATATTTCTTTCGTATAATAGATTAAATTAAATTAAAAATAAAAATTAACAAATAATTAAACACGTTTTTATGAGTACATCACAAATCGACTCCAACTCAGCATAATATGCTGGACCAGCGCTAGTCTTCCGCTGTGCCTTTCGGTATCCTAAAGGCTAAAATATCGACTCCAGGAAAATGAGAAAAACTATAAATATCAAACGAATCCGCGTATTATAGCCAGTATGCTATGAATATCAAACACATATTAAGCACATGCCTAATTACAGATGCCTGAAACATGTGCAGTTGGTTTGAGTTAAGTGTAATAATGAATGGCATGTTTATTTTAGGCCTCTTATTAGGTGGATTAAGTTCCTCTATGCTTGTTTGCTAAATTAACTAAGAATATTGTGCTTACTTTTTGCGTATAACTGCGATATAATTAATGAATAAGTACTTACTTTCAACAGTTTAGAAACGTAAACAGACATACCAACCTTGAAGTAAGCTCTATCGAACACAAAAAAATATCTTCTTCTTGTAGTGCCTCTCTAACTAGTGAAAGTTGTTTGTCAGCTCAGTGGGCTTAGCCAAGTGGCTTATGCGCTAGTCGAATAGAATAAATGTAGTACGCTATATATAGCGTACTCTTATGTTATTCCCATACATTTACTATTCTATTCTAATATAACATTAACATAAGCTCACGCCTCTATCCCCGAAGGGGTAGGCAGAGGCGCCCTCCGGAGTCTGTACGCCGGAGTCGTGCGGTCCATGGCCCTGTACGGTTCACCCGTATGGGCCGGGTCCCTGAACGCCCGTTGTGTTACCTTGCTGCGCAAACCGCAGCGTCAGTGGTGGCGCAGCGGATAATCAGGGGCTACCGCACGGTCTCCCACGAGGCGGCCTGCTTGTTGGCCGGCACTCTCCCTTGGGACTTGGACGCCCGGTCGCTCTCGTCAGCATTCCACTGGCGGGAGGGGGCGTCCCAACAACGAGAGAGACTTGCCCCGAGGGAGATTGCGGCCAGGTTTCGCAGAGCCGCCGTGGAGGAGTGGCATGCCAGGCTGGAGAGCCCGAGTGCGGGCTTGAGGACCGTCGCGGCAGTGCGACCTGTCCTCGAACAGTGGCTGGACAGGCGCCACGGTGCGCCTACATTCCGGCTGACACAGGTACTGACGGGGCACGGGTGTTTTGGTGCGTACCTGTGTCGCATAGCCGGAAAAGAGGCGTCCGCCGTGTGCCACCATTGTGGCAACTGCCGCGAGGACACGGCCCAACACACTCTTGAGGAGTGCCCAGCCTGGGTGGAGGAGCGCAGCGCTCTCATAGCAGTCGTCGGAGGAGACCTCTCGCTGCCGGCCGTGGTGTCCGCCATGGTCGGCAGCCGGAGGTCATGGCGTGCGATGGTCTCCTTCTGCGAGCGCGCCATCTCGCAGAAGGAGACCGCCGAGCGGGATCGTGAGCAGAGCGATCCCGCCCGCCGCCAAAGGAGACGTAGGAGGCGCCGGGTGGACGACTGACCGGCGTCTCCCGCCCTGTGGAATGGGGGCGTTTGGAGAATTCCACCACGGTAACCCCTGCCTGTCGTAAGAGGCGACTAATAGGGGCCTTCCGGGGTCGCGGGCGTGCAGCGGGGGGCTGTGCGCCCCTTATAGTACTATTGTACTTGCGACCCCGGGACGGACGGCAGCACGGAAGGTCGGCCTCGTGCTGCCGTAGACGCCGAGGGCGTCCTTCGGCGGCGGGGGCTTCTGAGCCCCCCCCAAATCGGAGACGGGCCGCAAGGCGGCACCGCGCAGGGGCGGTTCCGGTAGCAATCCGAGGCTATCTCAGGATACCCCGGGACCGCCCCACTCATGCGCCGAAGTAGGCCACCGCGGGGTTTTTAGTCGGTATTGCCGGTGTAGGGCATTTGTTAGGGACGCGGCCCAGCGTCGCCCGGATGTCGACCAACTCTCCCGGGCATCACGGCGCTGGGTCGTAAGGCCGGCGAACCCGACATACCCGCCGCGTCCACCCCCCCGGGCGCGGCGGCAGTGGTAAAACACTTTTCCCCGCGACAAAAAAAAAAAAAAAAAGGCAGAGGCGCCCTAGCGAGCTAGAACACCCACATTTCGCCGAGTTTAGTTCCGTCCCAGATGTGATAGGGGGCGAGCCTATCGCCATATCGTCATAAAAAAAGTTATAATAAATTGCCAAAGCTATGCATTCAATTATACTGTTTAATATTTTCAATTACATCCTGTTACAAAAATATAATACGTAATTAAATTCATAATAAAGCCTTCAACGGTCTAAACTTTCATTATAGCGACGGTTATTATTAGCAAATTAGTGGAGCAGAGCCCTAATGGCATATAAAACGACCAACATACACGTAGGAAGATCATTTGTCCGTCGGAGGCTAGTTAGCTAACATTATCAAATAACTAGTATACGTTAATTAACTCAAACAAGAATAACGCTCTGATTGAGGTTTATTTATTAAGTCGAAGCACGCCAGCTACGCACTATACTGACATTGGCATCTCTTAATTGTAAAATATATCTTATACAATGAGTTTAGAAGACAACTGTCGGTATTCTTTCATTGTGTACGAATTTTTATAGCGCGTTTGATTGTTTTAACGCGGCGTTGTGGAATGTTGAGTCTAATTTAGTGACAAATAATACCAGGCTTAATGAATGCTTTTAAAAAAGCTAATTTACGATTTAAATAATAAATAGTTGCGATAATGTGCGGTTCTGTTTATTTAAATACCTACAATATTTATTAAAGCATGGTAAACTTTTTAATGACGACGTGCATGCGTGAAGAATGAAATGAAACTGAATAAGGCGAAAGAGGTGTGTAAGGATGGTAGTAAGTGAAAATCCGTCGTATCTACCTACCCCTAGGGGAAAAAGGCGTGAGTCTATGTATGTATGTATGTATATAGACGTTAACTGAAATTGTTTCGCAAGGTCACTGTCTAATGTTAATTAATTTTGATGACTGGGTACTAATGACATGTACTCCAATCGCAATCCCTAATCCCTGTGTTATTGTATTCCTAATGATTTGTTATATAACCTCATGACGCAGTACAAGGTATGGTTAAAATTTTAAAGCTCGTCAAATAATTTCAGCTTTTCTCAAATTACTGCGATTCAGGATTTGAAATGCTTTTTTAATTAACTTCATTAATTTTCAAGACGCAACTAACATTAACAAAATACAATACAGAAAAATACTGCCTCAGTGTTTATAATAAACGTTAAATACCTCAACCATATCCAACTGTATACGCGTGCCAATAAAACTATATGTAGAGCGTGTAAACAGGCTCGGTAACACGCTGTGTGGATTTACACAGAGAGAGCTATAAGCTACGAGCCTGCGGGACAGGGGCTAGGCAACGCGGCGGTAAGCCAGGCTTTATATCACGTGTCACGCCGCACGCGTGCCGCGCCGACGGGATAAGCGTGTTAACACTACTTGACGCGTAAATACGGATAAAACCCACAGGCATCGATATATTATTTACCTAGATGCACAGTTGACGCTCGGAAAATGGGACAGCAAAGAAGTGCTTAAGCACTCGTTTTGTCTACAGTCGGACGTCGATAGAATTCTAAATTTTAAAATTCAAATTAAAGAACGCTTGCTCATTTCGTTTAAAAACCTACTTTATAACACGTGCTTAGGGTTATATTTGTGTTGATTTAATTACAACTTGTGATCGTTTTCTTTGTTTTATTTCTGAGACCACTTTTTAGGAGGATATTTGCAAAGAACTGTTCATCTAGGGTATAATATATTGATGCCCACAGGCCAATGTAAATTCCAACTGTAGAAGTATGCTAATAAAACTACCTCTAGATGCATATTTATTTTCCTACCAAGAAACACTATAAGAAAACTAGATGTAGAGCTTGTAAACAGGCTGGGTAACACGCTATGTGGATTTAAACGGAGAGAGCTACGAGCCTGCGGGACAGGGGCTAGGCTGCGCGGCGGTAAGCCAGGCTTTATATCACGTGTCACGCTTACGCCGTACGCGTGCCGACGGGATAAGCGTGTTAACGCTACTTGACGTGTAAACACGGAAGTTAAACCCACGGGCCAACACTAAATCCCAACTGTAGAATTATGGTAATAAAACTAGATATTTCTTTCTACCTGTCCTAATCCCACCTTAATGTGGGGTCCGCGCAACACATTTTTTCAAGCATGTTGTAGAAAGGATTTGGCTTAGTTATTACGATGGGCTGCCTGCCTGACGTCAACTCCATCTGGGGAATCCAGTCCCGAGCAAATTAAATTAGAAAATTCGCTCTGCTCGACCTGGGAATCGAACCAGTCACAGCCCATATATGCTACCACTAGACCAAGAAGGCGACATGCTAATAAAACTAGATGCATTACTATATTTATACTGTAGCTAGATGTCAAAAAAACTAGATGCAGAGCTTGTAAACAGGCTCGGTAACACGCTGTGTGGATTTACACGGGCGGAGATACTGGCCAAGAAATAGGTATCGCGGCGGTAAGCCAGGCTTTACGCCGTGTGTCATGGATACCGACGGGATCAACGTGTTAGCCTTTGGTGTTAACGTGTAAACATAAGTCTTATAAATCCTCAACCATATCCTACTGTACAGGCGTGCCAATAAAACTACATGTGCAGCGTGGAGTTAACTCGGTAACACTGAGTGTTATGGGCTTCGAAACAGGACCAGTATCAGCAAAGCGATATCAACATAACATTACAATATATAGTAACAGATATTCAGTATTTTTCTGCCCCATCGGCTATCAGTTCTACGAGCTATGTGCCCTGCCCACTGCCACTTCAACTTGCTAATCCTCTGGGCTATGTCGGTGACTTTCGTTCTTTGGGGCAGAAAAGTTCTCGAGTGGAGACCACGTACCGGCAAGCGCAGCCTAGGACGTCCACCTACAAGGTGGACCGACGACCTGATAAAGGTCGCAGGAAGTCGCTGGATGCAGGCCGCTTCCAACAGGTCGATCTGGAACTCTTTGGGGGAGGCCTATGTTTAGCAGTGGACGTCCTATGGCTAAAGATGACGATGATGATTCAGTATTTAGTTCATTTACATTAATTACATGATTTAGGATCGAATGGTGAAACGCTACCCAACTTTAACGGCTTCCTACATTGATTTCGCCATACAGTTTTGATACATAAGGCGGCCTTAAACGACGTAAAGCGAACTTAAATGTATGAGTATTTAGCGGCAATTAACGTTCATGTCATGGCGTGAACACACCAACCGAACGAACGTTTGCGAATCTACGCCTGTTACAGTCATACAAACAAACGTTCGCTGTTGTGTGAATGCAACAAATGATTCGCAATCGTTCCTTTGGTTGGCGTGTACGCGGCATTATGTCATAACTAACTGACGATTCAAATTCACACTTTTTCCATAATTTTGTACTTTAAGTATAATGTTCTGTAAGATAAATGTGAAATCAAATAGTAAAGTTTAAAGCATATCTATTCGAGACGAGGCTTATCTTACGAACCGCTGACGTTGAGAACTCTACTCCAAGCATATTCTATACCCACCCTCCCCAAATCCCAGCGAGGAAAGGCACTTGTAATCGAGAGGGCTTTATTAATTACAAACTTGGACCGCAAACCCCCTGCTCACCCTTCTCAAACCCCACCACACCCGTTCAAGCAATTACCATCCCTAATCCTTATGAACTAAGGTTAATAATAGCTTGACACACTCTCACTAGCCCAAATTCAACCTTATCTTTTGGGCGTAAGCGTTTTAAACTTCGGCTGCGACGTTTGTGTGATTTGCGACTTAGTGCGTATAGCGTTTAGGTCTTAATTCGATTAAAAGGGTAGGTCGGCAAACAAGGCCCATCAATTTGTTAAATGAAGAAAATTGCGATGTGTAATTTGGAAGGAAGCACGGTCGGGTGGTTTCCGTAATGTTCGATCGTGTTCGCAGTTGTGTACTGTAACGTTCAGAGTTAATTTATTAATAGAACATCTTGTTTGTAACATCATACCAAGTACAAGAATGAAGCGATGTATAATTCTAAAGTGGATATGGTATTTGCAGCTTTTTATTACGAATATGCCACATCCAACTTGATTTTTTTTCTCGTATGGACTTTGCTGTTAGCAAAATTGCCTTTACAGCTTCACCTGAATTTATAGCTGCTGCTTATGGCGCTCTAGCCAGAAATATATTCATTAGACTGCGGTTGAACACCGAGGTGCCTTTTCCAAGGCTCAGACCTCATATTGAACTATCGCTTGGGACTAGAATTAAATTAGAGATGGTTTCTGCATACTAGTATGCCAAGGGTCTGCTGTGGGAGATCTTCGGACTCTCGGGCGGGTCCGATGTCTGGGTCTGGTGTTAATATTACAAATATTGATATTAAGAAAGGAAATTGCTGCTTTGACAGCAACTGTGATGCGATCATTGGGGTCTGCCAAAACATGTTTGGGACGACGACGGACGATGGATCCAACATGATGGTTTTCGCGTAATCAATAAACAAGTTTCATTTGTTGCTAGCAGTTTGTTAACTTACAACGTTTATCGATATCAAAACGATATTGTCGGCAGCGGTGTAACTCTACTGTGTAAGGCCCGTGGCAAATTCATCAGATGGAGCTCTTTTTGCCGAGGCTGTTTCAGCCCGGTGTCACCTTCCAGTCGAAGCGGGGGCATTTTGCCCGCCATGTCACCCTGTAGTTACTCCACTGATTATCGGTTGATTTAGTAAAGTTAAAGGAATGGGTTTTTCGCAGTTTTACTAATATACTAGCCAGCAACCAACCAGGTAGAGTCGTCTCTACCACTCAATAATTGTTGACCATTATGGCGTCACTCATGATGATGTGTCCTATCAGTTTAAATTTTTAGGGCGACTTGCAGCACTTCGATAAATTTCGATTTATCTTTAATCTTGATTTAAGTATAGGGATGAGATGTATGTTAAACCGAGTTTAGTACTAATTCTAGACCTTCAAACTATAATAATAAATATTCATAATCCTTAACCGTTTTGAAGTTTTCCCAATAAATTACTTATGCCGGAATGGTCAAACGCTACTTAACTTTAACGACTTCTTACATTGATTTTCGCCATACAATTTTGATACATAAGGCGGCCTTAAACGACATATGGTGACCTTAAGTGTATGAACATTCGGTGGTTATTTACCTAATGTTTTACAGTAGGTTTTGAACATGCATCAGTCAATATGAAATGTAGCTAATTTTTATATAAATCAACCAATGGATTTATAGATTTAACTCTCTCTTTAATTCAGCATCTCATGATGTAGTTTGATTGGTTTGCATACGACGCTACCTTTAGCGTGAATAGGGCCAAAGATCGGGCAAAGTGGAAGCGTTCAAGTAGGAACGCGGATCCTGGCAGAAGGCCGGGATAACGCCAGGCAGAAAGAAAGAAGCGCCAGACTTTCTGATAATACAAAATTTAACAAACTAATGGCTACATATGAAAATATCAACAACCATTTAGGCAAATGTTGTTTGCAATGTAAACGCGATGAAAATGGTGGTTAATAACATAAAATACTATACAAACATGGTACGCTTAACGCTGTTATAAAACATAGCCATTCCGCGCAATTTGTATTCGGCTCGGTGAAGTTTGGGGATGTTTTCACGTAATTTTGGGGTTGTAATTAAAAAGTCAACTCGACTCAGTGCTGCCAACATTAAGCCGCTCGTTAACGCCGCGCGCCGCGTCGCGTCAGCTCTGCCAACCGAAGGATTTATGTAATAAATACTTTTACACTTTTTGGCTGTATGTTCGTATAATTTTATTCCTTGTGTTAAAAAACATACATAATATAGGATTTTAAATATCTTGAGTAAGTTAAATTTAAGCATACCTGCTGTTTAAAAGTAA
Organism: Clanis bilineata; assembly: GCA_036417725.1. NCBI lineage: Eukaryota > Metazoa > Arthropoda > Insecta > Lepidoptera > Sphingidae > Clanis > Clanis bilineata. The sequence goes on along the minus strand of CM071162.1, from coordinate 3,857,458 downwards.
TAAAAGTGCTCGAAAAAGCTTTTTTATAAATCCTCAGAAAAAGAACAAACAAATTCTGCATCATTTATTACTATTACAGGAATCCAAGATAAAAGTTATTACTATCGTTGTTATTATAGTGCAAATTTATAACGTGATATAATGATTGCGGAAAAAACATACAATAAATTTTAAAAAAATCATAATCATAATGCAATTCCTAGAAATGGTAGTCGTATCGACAAATAGATTAGAGAAAGGAAACTATGTCGAACGATAGCATTTAATATGTGTGTTTTTGTCATTATGATTTCACAATTCACAGTAATATTAACTGTATGTGAATGCAACAAAAAAATACAAGGGCATTATAAATAAAATATAAATCGATATTGCATTTCCGGTAAGGTAGAGCAAGTTAATAATAATATCATGTCTACAGACAATAGGTAACAACAAGTCGTATTGACTTACATCCTGTTTCTTGAAGTCTGTTCATGGGTAAAATTACCTAAAAATATATCATATTATCTCATGTCAAGACAAAATTGAGTAGCGAGAAAATAGTTAACGATTTTATTTTAAATTTCGAAATGTTTTGACAGGTATGAAAACGAAAGCATAGTTAAATGCTAATTTCATCGATATATTATTTACCTAGATGCACAGTTAACGCTCGGAAATTGGGACAGCAAAGAAGTGCTTAAGCACTCGTTTTGCCTACAGTCGGACGTCGATAGAATTCTAAAACTCAAAATTCAAATTAGAGAACGCTTGCTCATTTCGTTTAAAAACCTACTTTATAACACGTGCTTAGGGTTATAATTGTGTTGATTTAAATACAACTTGTGATCGTTTTCTTTGTTTTATTTCTGAGACCACTTTTTAGTAGGATATTTGCTAAGAACTGTGCATCTAGGGCATAATATATTGATGGCTAATTTGATCACCGTTTGATCATCGAGAATATTTTGATAAATTAGGTAATTATTAAGTATTTATAATTAATTCTACATTGAGCTATTGGATACAGACTACAAGGGTACTTCGATATAGTTACGTTACTCCGATTATAAATTATTTCACGCGATACAGTCTTATTATGCGATGACTGCGCAGTGTACGGAAAAAGTCGTGTCACAAATTCGGTCCGGCCGACTCGATGGGACGCGCTGGACCGCGCCCAAAGGAGCGAAAAATAAGCCAATTCTAACCCTAAACGGCGGCAAAATTTATGCCCTCCGCTTGACCCTCGCAACGCCTTATTCACCTTTTATTTTTATTTGAGTGAGCAAGGAACAAATCTTAGCGTAAAAGGGATAATAAAATAATCGTTAGATTCGTTTAGACGACTCTAATTTCACGGATTGGTGCGCAAAGGGACGCAGGCAGTAGGGTGTGCTCTATCACTGTCTGGCTCATGTGAGGTGGTATAGCTGTCTCGCTCAGCCGTGTCGTCCAATCGCCGCTCCTGGGTTTGGGAAGTTTGAGTTCGTATTCTTATTTTCCATGTTTGCGGGTTTTGTACGGGGTGCTTTTTCACGGAAATGTTTTTGCAAGTATGGGAGTTTATTTTCATACGTACTGTTCGTGTAGTATTATGGGATTTAAGTGCGGGCAGGCGTAGAATGGAGTTGCGATGATGTATCGGATAAAATTTTTATGGGTAAAGATTGCAATGGAAAACGTACTATAAATTGATAATACTAATATTTAATTACCTACTTGTATTCAATATGTTGAAGACTTTGCTGATTAATAATTATAAATGAATAATTAATCGTCACTGTGGTATCAACTGTACGCTAAAACAATATTATCCAAATTAGGGCAGCGTATAGGTAATAGTAATGGGGCCTGGAGTGGAAGGTCCTAGGTTTGAATCTCAGGTCGAACAAAGCTTTCTAACACAATTTGCTCGAAACAAGATCCCTCAAATGGATTGACGTCAGGAAGGTAACAAATTGTAAAAACTAAGCCGAATACAATATGTGGAAAGATTTATTAACCATATATTGACTGGTAGAGCCACGCTGTAGACAGATACGTCTACAGCACGAATGGGCCGGCTCTTTTGGTTTGATACCATGATTCTTTTTAATTATTGGGTGTCTATGGGCGGTGGAGATCACTTACCATCAAGTGATCCATCTACTCGTTTGCCAGCCTCTGCTATAACAACATAAATAAATACATAGCAGCGATAGCTCAGTTGGGTGTGGTACAGACTCCCGAGACGAGTGTCGGAGGTTCGAGACCAACCCCAAAATGGAGCATACACCTCTGACTTTTCTATGTTAAGTGTGTTTTTATTGTGAATTATCGTTTGCTATAACGGTGAAGGAAAACATCGCGAGGAATCCTGCATAGCCGGGAATTTCTCCACAAGAAATTCAAGGGTATATGAAGTCTACCAACCAGCATTAGGCCAGCGTGGTAGACTAAGGTCTAATCCCTCTCATTAGTAGAGGAGGCCCGTGCCCAGCAGTGGGGCAGTAATATTACATGACTAATATTATTGCCCCTTACTTATAAAAATATTTAGGCGCTGCTTATCTTTAACCATAGGTTGTCCCTTTCATTTCTAAACAATGTAACGCAAGGAAAAAAGTGACAGGTTATTCTTAACCATTTGCTCAGCTAAAAATGCTTTTATAAGTAAAGCCCATTATATATAAATACACACAACTAAGTTACAAACCAATCTAAGTACATTAGTATTCAGCCAGTAGGGTGCATATAAGTGGTAGTTTATTTACACCATTTGGCACCGCGGGTCTCTACATCAGTTGCTATCTAAATTCGATCGCGGCGTATCGAATCGCCATACAAATCAACGCTAAGCCTCTTCAGTGTCGGGAACCTCCATAAATAACAGAACTCTACGGTCATTCGCTGTTTTTGCACGTTTATGCAATTTTATTACTTTTCTACCGATTTCAGAAAAGGAGAAGGTCTTCAATTCGTCAGATTTTTTTTATGTATGGTACGCTATATCTCTGCCGAATGTAGACCGATCTTCAAAATTATCGTATATATATCTTCAATATTAATCGCCAAACTAAACATATCCAAATTATTACAAATTATTGTCAAATAGGTTGTATTTTTTCAGTGGTTGAGATCATTTTTTTTTATGGAAACTTGCTTTATACGCCCTTTATAGTTAGTAATCGACCGACTTCCAAAAAGGTGAAGGTCCTCAATTCGTCTGTTTTTGTTATGTATGGTACGCTATATCTCTGCCGAATGTAGACCGATCTTCAAAATTCTTGTGTTCAATAGAGCTTATTTCAAGGGTGATCCCATATGAATTTGGTCATGATCGTATTTGAAGTCGGTCTGTTAAGTTTTTAAACTTGTGATTATCTTATCTCATACAAATCTACTTATTTTACTGTGCGCTGCACAATTGAAGTTCGTTTTTGATTCACCGATTGCGAGACGAGGCGTAGCGGGTTGGGTGCCGAGCTGTAACGGACGATGACCTTTTATCAAAATATATAAGCTCACGCATGTGTCACTGAAAGTCTAGATAGAGACGAATTAGCAAACTGGAACACCCACATTTCGCCGAGCTTATTTTCGTCCCAGATGTGACAGCGAGCCTATAGCCATATCGGGCACAAATTCCAGACTCCGGGCTAAAACGAAAAACAATAGAACAAATAAAACTCACTTTCTAAATAATGTTTATGTAATATACGACCTCATTAGCTCGATGTAATTGGTATGTCTCAAAACGATTCAAAATAAACCTACTAAAAGGTCCACCATGATTGGAAAGGAAACGCGCGACAATAAAATAGAAATATCGTCAATAAATCAGTTTGCAAATAAATCAGTGCGTTTGTTTGGAGTGAGCTGCGACTTGCGAGCCGACGACAGCGTTACGGCTTCCCGACTAATGTCGGACACCGGTCACTGCTACTCTATAATGTTTAATATTATAATGGTTTTATGACACATTTAGTGTTGATTACATCAATACTATATATTATACCCTAGATGCACAGTTCTTTGCAAATATCCTCCAAAAAGTGGTCTCAGAAATAAAACAAAGAAAACGATCACAAGTTGTAATTAAATCAACACAAATATAACCCAAAGCAAGTGATAAAGTAGGTTTTTAAACGAAATGACCAAGCGTTCTTTAATTTGAATTTTGAAATTTAGAATTCTATCGACGTCCAACTGTAGGCAAAACGAGTGCTTAAGCACTTCTTTGCTGTCCCATTTTCCAAGCGTCAACTGTGCATCTAGCTAAATAATATATCGATGGTTGATTAGTATAAAAAATCTATCTCTTCCCTGTTTTATGTCTGAAAAAGTTATATTTATAAAAAACATGTAAAAATAAAATATACCTTTTTTCAAAATATACATAGCCCATTAACTATTCTGCGTAAAAATAATAACGTTTACCAATATACAAATCGCAATGTTATAAATGAGAAAGTAACTCTGTCTGTCTATTACGTTTTCACAAGCACATACATACTAATATAAAGTGGGTAATTACAGGAAAACCTATAACGCGGGCGGAGCCAAGAGCATGATCTAGTAAATAAGTTCATGGAGTAATTTCACGGTACTATTTCATAGCATTATTTGATTTTAAATGTGCAGCTAGGTACAAATTTTTTTTTTAAATAAAATTTAAACCTCCAAGACCCACTGAAGAGCAAATTAAGTTATTGGCACATTTTTAATAGTGAAACATTCACTGTCGACGTTTAAATTGCGCCGCGCTGGACATTGAACAAGCAATTTTAACAATTTGTTTACTTATCACGCTCTTAATAGTGTACGTGACGGATCGACGTTCCATTCCACGCAGAATTTATACCAACCAACAACCTCATTTTACACCTTATTGCATTGGAAATAAAAACTACACCACGAGGTATGCAACGCAATTTGTAACGTGGTACCTTTGACAATTTGATGTTTAAATTAGGTTTTAATACGTGACAAAGTGAATAATTTAAACAGAGCCAATTATGTGCTAATGATTATTTCGGTATCCGTTTAGCGGAATAGAAAGTTTAATTGACATGTCAAGTGCACTGTATCTAATTACTGTTGATTAAATACTTATTAAGTGGACGTTACTTACTATTTATAAGGTATTACATCTTCAGACTGCCTCGGTGGCGTGGTTGTATTGCGGTACGACTACCATCCTGAGGTCTCGGGTTCGATCCCCGGGTCGGGCAAAGTGATATTGGATTTTTCCACATCGGCCCGGAGTCTGGAATTTGTGCCTGATATGGCGATAGGCTCGCCCCCTATCACATCTGGGACGGAACTAAGCTCGGCGAAATGTGGGTGTCCTAGTTCGCTAGTGCACCTCTGCCTACCCCTTCGGGGATACAGGTGTGAGCTTATGTTATGTTACGTTACTTACTATTTATAAGGTATTATTATTCATGTTAGACACGAAACTAGAAGGCAAGAGGCCAATTAATTAATGAAAACGATTTTTGTTAGCAATAGCCGATGGGGTAGAAAAGTTCTCGAGTGGAGACCACGTACCGGCAAGCGCAGCGTTGGACGTCCACATGCTAGGTGGACAGACGACCTGATAAAGGACGCAGGAAGTCGCTGGATGCAGACCGCTTCCAAAAGGTCGATCTGGAAATATTTGGGGGAGGCCTATGTCCAGAAGTGGACGTCCTATGGCTGATGATGATGATGATGATGATAATGATGAAGTAGCGATAGCTCAGTTGGGAATGGTACGGACTCCCGGAACGAGTGTTGGAGGTTCGAGACCAACACCAAAATGGAGCCTCCTCTGACTTTTCTATGTTAAGTGTGTTTTCTCTGTTAATTATCGCTTGCTATAAAGATGAAGGAAAACATCGTGAGGAAACCTGCATACCCGAGAAATTCCCCATACGATTTTCAAAGGTATGTGAAATCTACCAACCCGCATTAGGCCAGCGTGGTAGACTAAGGCCTAACCCCTCTCATTAATAGAGGAGGCCCATGCCAAGCAGTGGGACAGTAATATTACAGGACTAATATTATTATACATTCTCGTCAGTATCAAATTAAATATCAGTAAAAAATGATTAACACTACTAATAATTAATTACTGAAGAAAGACATCAATACATTTTTCATATAACATAATATGCTGTAACAAAGTTCAATATCTCGTGCCTCACCAATGACTGCCTCGGTCGCATAGTGGTCGCGTGCGCGGTATCACTATAGTCCTCCTCCATCCGTCGTCGTCCCAAACATGTTTTGGCAGACCCCAATGATCCCATCACAGTTGCTGCCGAAGCAGCACTTTCCCTTCTCAATACCAATATTTGTAATATTAACACCAGACCCCGACATCGGACCCGCCCGAGTGTTCGAAGATCTCCCACAGCAGACTCTCGGCATACCAGTACGCAGAGAAAAAAAAAACGATTTCTAATTTAATTCTAGTCCCCAGCAATAGTTCAATATCAGGTCTGAGCCTTCAAAAAGGTACCTCTGTGTTCAATCGCAGTCAAATGAATATATTTCTGGCTAGGGCGCCATAAGCGCCAGTTAAAAATTCTGGTGAAGCTGTAAAAGCAATTTTGCTAACAGCACAAGTTCATTCGAAAAAAATAACTATAGTCCTGAGGTCTCGGGTTCGATTCCCGGGCAGCCAAAGTGACATCAGATTTTTAAGTATCTGAAGTCTGAATTCCTGGAATTTGTGCCTGATATACATATTGGATAGAACGTGGCGAAATGTGGGTGTCCTATTTTGCTAGTGCGACTCTGCTTACCCCTTTGGGAATAAAGGCGTGAACTTATGTATGTGACAAAGTTCAATAAGATTTGCACCAAGTTTATATTATTTTGTAATTTGCATTGACTCTATATAAGTCAAATACATTTTTTCTTCTATTCAACAGTTCGTGCCTTTTATATTCTGATTTCAATAAAAACAGATAAGCAGACACAATTTTAACAAGGTAGCTAAAAAAATATTATAACGAGTTCTTACTATATAGTATATACACTACACCGATTGTTAGACTACGACTGAATGAAAGCTGTTGGTTATCATGAAATAGTTTATAAACGGTACATATAATTGGACCTGAGAAACGGACTCTCCAGATTGACTAAAAAATAAACATTTAACAATTTGATTGGAAAGGTAATTATGTGTAAAGCTATATTATAAAATTAAAATTCGAATAAATCAATACTGTTTATTGTAATTTGTATGAAGTTTCCATTGCCTATAAACAGCACCTGTGAAAATATTTTGACTAATTTTTTTTTTTTATAGAAGTGGGGGAAAACGAGCAAGTGGGTCACCTGATGTTAAGTGATCACCGCCGCCCATAAACATCCACAATACCAGGGGAATCATGGATGCGCTGCCGGCCTTGATGATGACTTTTTCTTCAATTATGCAATTGAGTCGACAGTGCCTCTTTATCTATATGACTTGCACGTCACTGCAAGCTGCTACTTCACGTCCGCGTCGCGCGATTTTCTGTGAAACTGTGGTTTTGCAATTTTTGACAGAACCCCCGCACCCGGTCGAGTCGGCCTTTTTTGTGGAAGGTTTGTACAGAGTGGCTCTATCTACTCATTAAATTATTTTTAAAAAATTAAGCCATCGTTAACTGACATTACTTGACCCAAACATTTTCCGCCAAATATACTTTGAATAGGTTCCAGAAACTTTTTCACAACTTGCTCCAAATCACCATTTTTGTATAAATTAAAGCGTAAACGTAGAACAGTGCAATCAGTTTTTAACGATAAAAACCTAATCGAGTGGCTGAACGCAAAATATACTTTAGCTTCAATTTGAGATGAACGACAAAAAACTTCACGCCATTTTGTGGATTGTGAAAAATGTTGATGTCCACAAAATTGCGATTTTGTTGCGAATCATTTAGCACTGGATGGAAATTAATCGGCATTCTGGCGTTACAGACGGGTTTTTTAAACAAGTTTTTGCGTAAATAGCCTTCTTGCTTTACAATTATTATTATTATTTTTCTTATATATTCTGACTTGTTTTAAAAATATTTTTACTTAGAAATACTACATGTCCAACCAATGTCCAACAATAAAACAAATTGTTTTGTATAATAGAGGATTTAACTTTCATGTCACTAATAATATCCGTAGTTTGCAGGCTCTATAGAGAATGAATTAAAAAAGTTATCAAGTAAAAATGTTGTTTAAGAATACAATAAAGTATAAATCACATAGTTTCAGAGGGAATTATTTTTTTATTTAAAGTATTTTTTATATTTCACCTTTCACCCCTTCGTACTTCGATAATTATTATAATAAAAACTTCATAAATGGAAACTAAATGGATACTTATATGTAATTGATTAGACTCCAAAAAGATCTCTCTAAGAAGATCTCTACTACGAGTATATTGTCATTCATTCATTAATTAATGGAAATTATTGTTAATGACTTTCGGTGTTCTTATTCGAAGACTTTTTTTAATTTTTATAACATAACATAACATAAGCTCACGCCTGTATCCCCGAAGGGGTATGCAGAGGCGCACTAGCGAACTAGAACACCCACATTTCGCCGAGCTTAGTTCCGTCCCAGATGTGATAGGGGGCGAGCCTATCGACATATCGGGCACAAATTCCAGACTCCGGACTGATATGAAAAAATCCAATATCACAATAGAAATACCGACCTCTACAATAGAAATACCGACTTTTATTTTAGAACTTTAATTATTTACATTAAAATCAAAGTACCTACATATTATTTACATCTACAGAATAAAAATAATGCTCTTTTTCTAGCTCTAAAGCTTTGTTTGTTTGGTTTAAATCCACCATGAAATCTCCACGTCAATCTCCTTGAAAATATTGTAAAAGCAACCTTACTGTTAAATAAATTTGTATTTATAACCCCTTGTATCCCGGTATTGATTTTTTTAAATTATAATAAGAATATATAACAATAATATCCCTTCCGTCAGTGATAAATATAGTCTCTACCGATCCGACGCAACGATTCAAAAAAACTAAGGATCTGAATGAAATGATGATCATTTTTTACCATCGCATCTCGAGGCTATCTAAAGCCGCGTCTCCTGCACTAAAATATTACACAAAAAACCTACACAAAACATGGTATTTCTGCAATTTTTTATCTATCCATTGTTATATGAGCAATAGACAATGAAAAACCTTGTGTTGTGTTTTTTTTTAGTGTTCAGTTTTGAAAAAACCTGTGCAGGAGATGCGGCTCTACCCAAACAGGGGGTTACCACCAACTCTTATAGCAGTATTATTATAATCTTACTTGTACCGATTTCCGTACAAAAAAACTAAGTAAGATTATAATAATACAGCTATAAGAGGTGGTGGTAGCCCCCCAGAACAGAAATAATGTAGTAGGTACTTTAATCTTTTTTTTTTTAATGCAGTCACACACCTAGTCCTGACCCCACACTAGGTATAACCTGTATCGTGGGTGTCAGAGACTATGAGAGACTTTCGGTCTCACAACACCCAGACTTGAAGCAAATATCTGTGGGCCACACAAACACTTGTCTCAATGCGGGAATCGAACCCGCGGCCTCTCGCTTCACAGCCGGCTACTCGCCCACTGCGCCACGGAGGCTGTCTAAAAAGAAATATTATAGTAGGTACTTTCAAGATAAGTATCAGTAATTAGTGCTGGTCTGCCTTCGTAGACGAATAAAAGTCTATAAAAGTGGTATGTGTTCCTTCTTGTCACACAGTCGGGTAAACTCTTAAAAGTAGAAAGACCAAACTAGTTTTTTGTACAAAGTTCGTCGGTCTTTGTCTGGCCAATTTTCTCGCTTTGAATTACGGTACTCAATTTATCAATGAATATTGATAAAAAACGTGACACGGATTATCTATCTTAATCTAAGTCTTGAGGTGCTCTAATCTATAATAAAAAGTGGGAGTTAAAAAACGGAAACAAATTACATTGGCGAAAAATGATACATTAACTTAGTAATGCCAGTTCCTTAGAAGTAGGAGAGTAAAAGGCGAATAATTTATACGTTTTGAAGAGAAACTACTGCAGGGTTACCACCACTTCTTATAGCAGTATTATTATAATCGTTCTTCGTTTGTTTTGTATGGGAATCGGTACAAGTAAGATTATAATAATACTGCTATAAGAGGTGGTGGTAACCCCCCTGTCAGATGAAGCTGTAAAAGCAATATAAGCTAACAGCAAAAGTCAATTCGGAAAAAAGTAGGTTTAGGCTTTTAAAGATAGCACTCGATTTTCTCTCGACTAACAATTCGATACCTATTTATGACCTTTTTAAGGAAACTACGTAAATGTAGCAAGTTCAGTAGAGTTTCAGCAATCGGCTCGTTTTTAATTGCCAAGATTAGTGATAAATAAATGGCATACTACCAGTAGAAAGTTGCAAGTTTATTGGCTGTCACAAGTTACCCATACCCCTCCGTCCCCAAAAGCCATGTTAGGGATTATCAAATCGTGGCAACCGTCAACTGGGTCTTTTTGCTTCTACGACCGCCTGTATTATAAAGATTAAATTATAAGAATCTTCCGCAAAACGGAGCTCAACGATGTGACTACAAAGGACGTCCAATATCGTACAGAGGCCCAAGCACGCATAGTTTTAACAATCGGATTCGTATCGAGCTCTATGCTCGCTCAAGATGCGATTCTACTTTTGTGAACCCATGGCAAAAGTAGTAAATCGGCTCACGACCCGTATTTTCGATAATTTCACAACAGTCACCCAAAACATAGATGAAACATGGCGTAGATAGCCAAAGCATTATAAAAATATGCCTACTTAGAAAAATATTATATTATTTATGGTTTGACTGGGTACAAACCATAAATTCTTTAAATATTGTTTGAACATTAGTTAGGCTTCTGGAAGTAATAATTAGGAGCAAAGATATTTAGGACCAAATACCGCTTCCCAATCCCCATATATTTTCCTTTCTACAGTAAACAGTATCCAGCAGCCCGAGCAGGAAAATTTCTGACAACCGTAAATGTATTCGTGCTCGATGCGCGTCTATGAAATTTGTATCAAATATTAATCAAATGTCATCAGTGTGCAGCGAGTTTACATTTACATTAGTTTTTCGTGCTCGGGCTACTGGCATTGATGACAGAAATTGTCTGGCATGTCTAATGTCCATATAGAATCTCGATAAGTACCACATTAAGAAAAACGTTTTACCACCACACCTTTGGGGCTGAGAGGAGTCACGTCACGATAGCTATGTCAACTTTGCTAGTCAGCGTTAACCACCCGGGAGAGTTGGAAAACACGTAACTGGTGGGCCGAATCTCTAACCTACACCTACATAACATAACATAAGCTCAGGCCTGTATCCTCGAAGGGGTAGGCAGAGGCGCACTAGCGAACTAGAACACCCAAATTTCGCCGAGCTTAGTTACGTCCCAGATGTAATAGGGGGCGAGCCTATCGCCATATCGGGCACAAATTCCAGACTTTGGGCTGATATGGAAAAATCCAATATCACTTTGCCCGACCCGGAGATCGAACCCGAGACCTCAGAACCGTAGTCGTACCGAAATACCACCACGCCACCGTGCAGTTCTACACCTACACCTACACCTACAATATCGACCCAGTACCGTTCATCCTGGGATGACGTACAAAAGTACATAACATAAGGGACGCCAGGACAGGGCTTGATGTGGCCCGTGAACCCCGATGGCCTCTATAAGTCTTTCGCCGGGCAAGGGATATCGTGGTCGATTAATTTGTGACGACATCTCTACAGTGGTGACGCTGACGTGATCACCACAGAAGCCGAACACATGCAGCCAACAGTCACAGAGTCACAGAGTTACAGAGGCACAGAGTCACAGAGGCACAGAGTCACAGAGGCACAGAGTCACAGAGGCACAGAGTCACAGGGCACAGAGTGGTTCCCCAGTACAAGATGATTGACCTCCGGTCTCCGGGGAGTGATGTGGCGACATCTCTACAAATTTAAAGATAGATTTTCCATACGCCGCCAATCCACAGAACGGATGGTAACCACTTACCATCAGGTGACCGTCTGCAAGTCTACTTTGGTAAGCTAATAATAAACAACCGCTTAAAATAATCTCACTGTGAAGAAATTGAAGGCATTCATAAACTAAATTATTTATTGTCAATACTAAACGACAGCGCTTTTTATAAAATGTCTGTGATTATGGATGAATACAAATATAAAAATATCACTAACTCTAAGAGCATTAGCTAAACGAAATGAAACTGAACATTGATAGTTGTTAATCATTTGTTAAATAAAAAGAATAACATATTGTGTTTGAAAGTACATATCTTTGAATCAGTGCCAACATTTAATAAATCATAAATATTTGCAGATATTCCGATATTATGGGGATAATATTGGCTTACAGCATCTAGAAATTCTTATTAAATAGATAAAAACAGTGCGGTAACCCGCAAAAACGCTATAAATTCATTATCAAATACAGTTTGAGTGATAATTTATTGCTCAAAAGTATTTAATGAAAGAAATTGTCTAAATAAATGTAGATATATAAGTATTATACTGGTATGAGTACCTAAATCTATTTTATTTTATATTATTTATAGATGTAGATTTAAGATTAAAGCAAAAGCATCTGATATTTTAAGCTACAAAGTCTGCTTTACGGAGCAGAAACGAGGACTTTTCTCGTGTTGTAAAAAATAACCGAAAAATGGATGTGCTGTAAATTGATTTTTAAATATTACTTTTTTTTTTATTATTTTAATTTATTTAGGCACAAACAGTCAATAAATGCTTTAATTCTCTTTAATTCTCCGGCCACTGATCTAATATTACGCCAACAAGGCACTCTATTATTGAACGGCATAAAATAATTTAATTTACTAAAAGTAAGTAAACTTTTATAACTTATATGCTACATTTATATAAATAGATTATCTATATAATACAATATAATACCTAATTAAACCATGATAATGCTTCAACAATACAGTAGCCCGAGCACGAAAAACTAATGTAAATGTATTCGAGTTCGCTGCGCACTGATGACGTTTGGTTAATATTTCATACAAATTTCATAGACGCGCATCGAGCACGAATACATTTACGGTTGTCAGAAATTTTCCTGCTCGGGCTGCTCCAATAAAAAAGGCTGATCCAACAATAAAAAATGCCGAATCCTTCATCAAAGTCTGTTGGGACGACCTAACTCTGGCCTAGGTTAAAAATAGATGGAAGAAGGATTTTACTGTGTATTTCATAACATCCATTTTTTTTACCAACTTCAAAAAAAGGTCCTCAATTCGTCTGTTATTTATTTATGATACGCGATATCTCCGTCAAATGTGGACCAATTTTCAAAATTATTTTTGTGTTCGTAACAGCTTATTTCAAGGCTGGTCCATATAATTTGATCACGATTGGATCAATTTTGAAGTCGGTCCGTTATAATTGTTCAATATATATAATTGAAAAATGTGTAAGTGCGTTCATAGTACTTTATCGTGATTAGGTACCTACAGTAACGTATTTTAAAATTAAAATAATATATTGATTTCAATAGCCAATTGAATTTCTAATTGTTAGATATTTATTGTATAAAATTAAGATATAATAGGAACCTGTATGCAGTAAAAAAAAATAGTTACTTATGTACATAAAGCAATATACAGAAATAGAAAGTTTAAAGGCTTTTTAATACTTATTTTCTTTTTTTTTGTCTCATTTTCTTTTTCTTTTCTTTTTTTTGAGTTTGGCAAACGATCAGATGGGTCACCTGATGGTAAGTGATCTCCACCGCCCATAGACACCCAAGATACAAAAAGAATCATGGATGCGTTGCCAACCTAAAAGGTGGAAATGGAAGGGGAGGGAAGGGGATTGGGAAAGATTTCTTCTTGTTGAGATGAATATCTAGTTAGATAAAACTGCTTTCACAACATTGGAAATGCTGATTATAATAAAAGTAATAAGTAAAACTATTAATATTGTAGATATTCGAGATTTTGCTTTCCCAATAATTAAAAACATACTAATTATTTGAAAATATACTAATTTTATAATTTCGTATTTTGCTGTTATGATTAACTAGAAATTTTTGAAATCGAATAGGATTATAAGCTCACCAGAATCACTGTCATTGTCGTAGTGTGGCCTCCAGTACTGTTCGTCGTACCGCAGCGGGACCTCCGTCCTGCCCGTGAACTTGGTGGGGTCCAGGATGTTCTCCACGGAGAACGCGATGGCGGGCCTCTCCGGCGGCCTCGTCAGCCCCAGCCGCCGCGTGAGGTCCACCGGCGCGGCTTCCTCCACCCCCACCACGTCCACCTCCCCATTCGCCTCTCCTTCCGCCTCAGTCTCCGAATGCTCTTCGTCCCTACGCTCCTCAGATCCTCGTGCCATCGCGAGCATCGTCATAGCAACGTCTATTATTTACTTTTTACATTCAAATACATTAGCTTATCAGTCCATATCGATAGCTGGAATGTCACTATCACATCACTATTCGAGTCCCATTTGTTTAGTGTGTTACACGAGCATAGTAAGCGACGAGTGGCGAGTGACAGCGGCGGCGCGGCACTGTAATCCGATAGGAAGGACGGCGATGCAGTGTGCGCAATGTGCGCGCTCGTCCCGGGCCAACACGCGACAGTAACAACGCGGCATCTACTGAAACCGGGAGTGCAAACGGGCGGGCCACGAGAGGAGGCCACGGGACCGAAGTGGGGGCGCCGAGAGGAATCTCGTCAGCCGATTGGCGGCGGCAAACGAGGCGTGCCCGGGGTGGAGAAACGTAATCGAGCAATAAGGTTTAAACAATTTCGTTTAATACGTTGAATTATGTAAGAGAGCGGCGGGCAAGTAATCGCGCACAAGCGATAAGGCCATTTGCGCTACTTCGTTACGTATTAATGGGCCAGGAAATTGACTTATGAATATTAGAGACGGCGGTAGCTGAAGATCGGGCTAAAGCGGCCCCGGGCGGCCGAGACGGGTTATTTTCCTAGTTAAGCGTTGGAACAATGATGTTTATTGAGTTTTGAACTTAATGGGTTTCAGTGTGTGGCGACGAGCGATTTGCGCCATTAGAGTGTTTGTGGACGAGCGATTATCGCTCGGTGGTCACTAGCACGCTACTTAACTCGCTCTCGGGTCACTTTTCTCTAACTAATATAGCGAAGTACCGCTCTATGAACATTCTCTTTGGGATTTGAGCTTTGCGACTGAACTCTACTTACAAATTTAATGATGCCTTGATAGCTGTAGTTCTTTATAGATTTTAATTTCCCTATACCTACAATATTTCCTTCATATTTTAATATTATCCTTTATGACTGCCTCGGTGGCGTGGTGGTATTTCGGTACGACTACGGTTCTGAGGTCTTGGGTTCGATCCCCGGGTCGGGCAAAGTGATATTGGATTTTTCCATATCAGCCCGGAGTCTGGAATTTGTGCCCGATATGGCGATAGGCTCGCCCCCTATCACATCTGGGACGGAACTAAGCTCGGCGAAATGTGGGTGTTCTAGTTCGCTAGTGCGCCTCTGCCTACCCCTTCGGGGATACAGGCGTGAGCTTATGTTATGTTATGTTATCCTTTATGGGAGTGAAATAGTAGCGTTAATAATTTTCCAATTATTATTTTTTATCCGAAAGTGAAATTAAGCTAGGGCTGGAACGTACTTTAAATTATATTCGGTCATCCTTAATCGAACGATTTAGAACTCTATTACGAACTGTTTGGGCTCGTGATCGTGTCCTTTCTCATAAACGTGATTCCTTTTTTAAAAAGTTTTTTTTTCTGCGTATCGTTTCGAGGAATAATACACAAACAACAACAAAGGAACAAATTAGTAGTCGCCTCCTTGGTTTAATGGCAGCATGTATGGGCTGGTGACCTGGTGAGCCGGTGGTGGGAGGTTCTGGGTTCGATTCCCCGGTCGGGCAAAAATAATTTTCTTATTTAATTTGCCCAGTATTGGATCCCTCAGAGGGAGCCAACGTCAGGTAGGCAGCCGGACGTAAACACAAAGCCAAATCCTTTCTTCAACATACTTGAAAAAGTGTTTTGCGCTGATCCCACATTACGAAGGGATATGGGTAGGTAGAAAGAAAGAAAGAAAGTTTCGAGGAATATTGCGCCTAATGCGAGGTTTTATTTCTCGACTCTCCAAAACGATCAAAGTTTTCGTTTCCATACAATCGACTACCTGCTCCACGTGCTGAAACTACAATCAGTTAATCAATTATGGAAGAAAATGAAAACTGTCATGGTTTACGAGAAGCAAAATCTGCTCGTTTGTCAGTCTCTGCTATAAAAAAAAAGAACTGTAAAAAAAATCGTGTAGGTAGGTTTTTTTATAGCAGATACTGACAAACGAGCAGGTGTGTCACCTGGTGGTAAGTGATCTCCACCACCCATAGACACAAAAGAATCAAGGGTGCGTTGCCAACCTAAAAGGTGGGAAATAGGGAGCACCCACCGAGTTAGGTAGATACATCATATTTACGAAATCAATTAAATTCAGAGTGATTATAATTTATAGACATTTTTGGCATAAATGGCTGTACAACTTTTATTTCTTTAAATTAAATATGTTAATAATTTTACAGAGAAAATATTTGCTTTTTATTCGTAATAAATAGATATAAAAACTATTGAACTAATTATAAAAAAACTTCTGAGAACCTACATTATCAGTAATCGGCTATTTTTACGCTTTTATTTTATGTCTATCAAAGCGATCACTAATATTATTAACAAGATTCCTCACATTCAGCCGCGTCTCATGCACTAGTTTTTGACGAAATAAAACACATGCGCAAAACAAAGATTTTCGCTGTCTCCTGCTCGCAGAACAATGGACCATAGATAAAAAATATATGTTTTGTGTAATGTTTTAGTGCAGGAGGACTATCGGCACGTGCATTCCCCCGTATTTCTTCAACTTCATGCTCGTGATAATAGATGGCGCTGCATTTATTTTAAATCGCGTTATGATGTTGTTTTGAGCGTAAACCTAGGTTAGATTTGAACTTACTTCGTCGAATCAAAGTTTATTCATACATATTTTTGGATACGTATTCATTATCTCGGATATACCCACGAGGTGATATACGTTTTAATAAGAGACTTAAACTTTGGGGAAGGCCTATGTCCATTGTCCAGCAGTGAATGTCCTGTGGCTGATGATGATAGCGATGATGGTGATGATGATGAAGAGACCTAGGGCCTTACTTATAAAGACATTTATGCGCTTCTTATCTTTAAGAATCATTTGTCGGTTTTTTCCTTGCGTCACATTGTTAAAAATGGAAGGGACAAACTATTCTCAGAGACGTGTAGAGCGTAAATATTTTTATAAGTTATCATTAATATTAATTCGAAAATGTTCGTTTATTTAATACCTACGCGAATTTATAAGATCGATGTAACCCGGAAATCGATTCAGAGGCATATGATTAAAAAAATCGATTTAAACCAAAAAATTGTGCATCTCTAGTAGTCGGGACCGTTCATTTCGAAGACCCTGCCAAGTAGGGACCGGTAATGAAGTCACGACTATACCGCTTAAAAAATGCGTTTTCACAGATAGCCGCGAGTCTTGTGACATTGGGTGTCAAGAAGTACGAGAGACTTTCGGCCTCATAATAATTATGTTGTTGTGGGAGTTGAACCTACGGCTATCTCTCATTTCACGTGTGGATAACGAGGTGGTTTTAAAAGATTCCTATACAAGGTAAATTTGAATATTTACACATAATATGTCGTCTCCTTGTTCTAGTGGCTATCTATGTATTCTATGGCTAGTATATAGGATGTGGATCGAGAAGTTCTGGATTCGAACCCCAGGTCGAGTAACGCGAATTTGTAACACGGTTTATCTAGGTCTGGATTCCACATAGACAGTTGAGGTCAGACATGCAGACGGTCGTAAAAAGCCGAATCCTTTCTTTAACTTGCTTGAAAGTGTTGCGCCAACCCCAAATTGAAGTGTTATAAGGGCAAGGAATTTAGTCATGGGCGTAGCCAAGGGGGTTCTCGGGGTTCAACGTCCCCCCCCCCCAAAATATCCAAAATATAATATTTACACAACCTTTTAAATGTATTTTTTTCATATTGAATATAACAGATATTAATTTCCCGAATTAATGTTAGGTACCACATAAGTGTTGTTTTATTTTCTTGAACAAACCCCCTCCCTCCCTGTGATACATTAGTGTTTTATTTTCTTGAACCCCTCCCCCCAAACTAAAACCTGCAGGGTTACCACCACCCCTTATAGCAGTATTACAATTATTCTTCGTTTGTTTTGTATGGAAATCGGTATAAGTAAGATGATAATAATACTGCTATAAGAGGTGGTGGTAACCCCCCTGGCTACGATCGTGATATTAGTTATAATACTCGTACCATAGTTACAACATCATCCGCAGCGAGAAAATGGCCTGCCTCAGACTCGCAGCAACTTTTTATTTATTTTCTATTTACACGGCTAATCGGGCTTAAAGATCTATCGTTTAGAGACACCAATGACATGCACGATTTCTGCTTTTTAGACACGCTTTTCTTGTGAAACGAGATTGTGGTACAGGACGTTCCAAATATGTTTATTTTAAAGAAGGTATTATGGGAAGGTACATAGATATTGATCGATATTTATCGAGTGGAGACCACGTACCGGCAAGTGCAGCGTAGGACGTCCACCTACAAAGTGGACCGACGACTTGATAAAGATCGCAGGAAGTCGCTGGATGCAGGCCGCTTCCAACAGGTTCGATCTGGAAATCTTTGGGGGAGGCCATAGTTCAGCAGTGGACGTCCTATGGCTGATGATAATGATGATGATGATGACATAGATATTATACTATATCAGCCTCCGTGGCGCAGCGGGCGAGTAGCCGGCTGTGAAGCGAGAGGCCGCGGGTTCGATTCCCGCATCGAGACAAATGTTTGTGTGGCCCACAGATATTCGTTTCAAGTCTGGGTGTTGTGAGACCATGCGTCTCTCATAGTCTCTGACACCCACGATACAGGTTATACCTAGTGTGGGGTCAGGCCTAGGTGTGTGCCTGTTGGGCGTATTATTAATTATTTTGTCCCACTGCTGGGCACGGACCTTCTGTACTAATGATGAATATTGTCGAAGAAATGTATCTTTAAAGTCAAATAATTTCTTTTTGTTAATGTTCTTAACTGTCTAATTACCCTACTTAAAAAACAATACGCATGTTGTATTTGCCTTAAACGATTGTACACTTAGCATTACATTTAAGTTTAATATTAATTAATTTTAAGATTTGTGTAACAGTCACTGGCGAATCATTAATAAATAAATAAATAAATAAATGATAAGGGATGATACTAAGGTCACCACGTTAAGGTCTATAGAGCGAACTTTGACTAAGTTTGAGTAAAAAAATCTCCCATAGTCTCTGACACCCACGATACAGGTTATACCTAGTGTGGGGTCAGGACTAGGTGTGTGCCTGTTGGGTGTATTTATTTATTTAAAAATAATATGTTTATCCCAAAAAAAGTATTTTTTTTGTAGGGTGCCTCCCCTATATGTAAAGTGGGGGTGACATTTTATTTCTCGACTATCCTATGGTGTGGGGTATCATTGGATAGGTCATTTAAAAACAATGAAAGTTTATAAACTATTTTATAAAAAAAATATTTTCCGGTTGTCTCAAGGGGCTTGCGGCATGACTTAATAGTTGGTTGAGACGGGTATGGGGGTATTCCTGTATCTGCATCGGTCATCCGCCTGTCTTGTCGTAAGCCCCTCCTGCTTTGCTTCTTCCCTTTTTGGATTCGGAGTGTGAAGAAGCATAAATAGGCCGACATGATTCTGATGACCACTGATAAACTCATTGTTTGAAGTGATCGCTAGTTTTTTGGACTTCACTACGCTTATCATCAGGGTGCAGTATGGTCACTTTACCGTGATTAAAAAAAAAGTGGTTTAATGCATATGACAAATATCGATATGGATAATCCTCGCAAATATTAAACACATCCACCATCGATATATTATATACCTAGATGCACAGTTGAGGCTCGGAAAGTGGGACAACAAAGAAGTGCTTAAGCACTACTTTTGCATACAGTCGAACGCCGATAGAATTCTAAATTTCAAAATTCAAATTTAAAAACGCTTGCTCATTTCGTATAAAAAAGCTACATTATAATACTGGCATAGGGTTATAATTGTGTTGATTTAATTAGAACTTGTGATTTTTTCCTTTGTTTTATTACTGAGACCAGTTTTTATGACGATATTTGCATAGAACTGTGCATCTAGGATATATTAAATCGATGACATCCACAAATGCTTTCACGTTACATCCCGTAGAAAGCCTAAAACCGAACAAAAAATGTCAAATTCCATCGCGTAGAAGCTTTTATCTGTGCATGATTAGAACCGCAGTGGGTAGTCATTGTGCAACTGGTTAACAATCGGACCACGCCTCGCTGAGCTGATGGGTTGCCGTCATTCCTCGCTGCATGTCTTTAACGACCACTTGTCTCATTAATGGGGTAATTAAATAACAGATATGTACAAACGTGAATGTCGGACAGTTTATAGAAGTTCGGTACTGGGTGTGACATCAAAATTATTATAGAGGTAGAATAATAGTGGTAAGTGGATTGGCTGTGAACCGCGAGGTCCTGGGTTCGATTCCCAGATCGGACGGAGTGGTTTTCACTATAAAACTATACTGGATCCCCTATATGGGAGACCCCCAGAAACAAGGGCCACCTCATGGTAAGAAATTATCTCCGAACAAGGCCACGCATGAAATAAATGTTTTTAACCCGTCGGAGGTGGCACATATATATGTTACATAAGCGTATGGGCCACCGGAGGCCGAGCCGCCCGTGACTATCTACATAAATATCAATTAAAAGTATACCTACTCTGCTAAATGATAATAATCTTTGGGAAATAAAGAAAGATGAATAGCAAAAAATCAACTAATAAAATTATTATCTACATCAGTCTAACAGCTCTACACTGCATATTTATCGTTTACTTTTTACTCCACATCCACGGGGGGTTAACTTGTGAATTAAGCTAGTTAGTTTTACAAAACTAATAGAATAAAAGATTTGCATAATATATCTTTAATAAAAATCTTGATTAAATAAGACTGCCTCGGTGGCGTGGTTTGTTTTTCGATACGACTACCGTCCTGAGGTCTCGGGTTCGATCCCCGGGCAGGGAAAAGTGATATTGGATTTTTTCATATCAGCCCAGACTCTGTAATTTGTGCCCGATATGGCGATAGGCTCGCCCCCTATCACATCTGAGACAGAACTAAGCTCGGCGAAATGTGGGTGTTCTGGTTGGCTAGTTCACCTCTGCCTACCCCTTCGGGGATACAGGCGTGAGCTTATGTTTATGTATATTTATGTCTTGATTAATTTCTTTTGTAAACTCAAATGGTAACAAGATGATGGTGATGATGGTATTCCCACTTTTACATACGCAGACATCAATGAGTCGGCTGCTCAGTATTAGTAATTTCACTACATAGCATAAAAACAAAGTCGCTTCCCGCTGTCTGTCTGTCCTTATGCATCCTTAGATCTTTAAAACTACGCAACGGATTTTGATGAGTTTTTTTTTTAATATACAGAGTGTTTCAAGAGGAAAGTTTATATGTATAATACATGCATAATACAATATATAGTAGAAATGCATAGTAGAGAAACACTGATAATTTAATTTCTAATGTGATGTAAATAAACACATTTTTTGCGCTTACATTACAAACGCTGGCTGAACCCTACGAAATAGATCAAAATAATGTATATCAGCATTGCACCCGTGCGAAGCCGAGGCGGGTCGCTAGTTGTCTTATACAATCGACAGGAGTGGCTCGCGGTAGCCTGTTTATAGTAGGTACCTTATCTTTTTTCCATCCGCTCATATCCCACTGTAATGTGGGGTCGGCGTAACAAACTTTTCTAGTATGTTGCAGAAAGGGTCTTTAGTTTTTGGGACTGCCTACATGTCTGACGTCAACCCCCTCTAGGATATCCAATCTTGATCAAATCAAGAGAAATCAAAGAGACCAATATGATATAGGTTGTCGAAGAAATATTGGACGATGGTCAAAATTGTGCCAGTCGCTAAATATTAGATACCTACTATCCTCCGAATGCTCATACTCTTAAGATCGCCTTATGTCGTTTAAGGCCACCTTATCTGTCAAAATTGTATTGCGAAAATCAATGTAAGAAACCCGTTAAAGATGAGTAGCCTTTGGCCATTCGAGCGTATATCTAACTATAGATTGCGACTCCGCCTAATTACTGATCTAGCGTATAATAAATAGTTCGCGCCAAGAAACGGTCACTTACTTCGACAATACAAACTCATGAAAACTTTCCCACGGACAAGCATTGATTACAATGCAATAGACAAGATAATCGTTAAATGAGCTGAAGACAATATAGCGTAAAATGAATAAAAAACGCATTAATGTTCAGCGGTTCGCGTTCATTAATTTGGCGACAACTTCACGGGGTCCATCTAAATGACTATTTTTTACAACAAGCGATCATTTTAATGACAATGCATAATCACAAAAGTTTTAACGAAATAAAAATTCTCTCAAATAAACTATAAATGATCACAAGTTTAAAAACTTAACGGACTGACTTCAAATCCGAATCGTGACCAAATTTATATGAGACCACTCTTGAAATAAGCTCTTTCGAACACAAAAATAATTTTGAAAATCGGTCCACATTTGGCGGAGATATCGCGTAACATACATAAAAAAATACAGACTAATTGAGGACCTCCTCCTTTTTGGAAGTCGGTCAAAAAGTTACTAAAGAGGTTCATATCAATCTTAAAAACCTAATGCCAAAAAAACACGCAAGAACCTCCAGCACAGCAATGTGGTAGAGTCGATATAAAAACACGATTTAATTATAATGTGTGTTTAATTGGAATACTGGTAACAGGCGTAAAGAGGTGTGATTGTGGCTCGTTTTCCCCACAGTGGGATGTCATTGTGGGCCGACAGCGCCGCGGGGCCGCGGGACCACGGGGCCACGTCACGCTGAGCTGCGGCCGACGCGCTGCGCCGCGGGACGTCCCATAATACTCCTACACGGTGGCGCTATCTGTCTAATTAACTAGCTACTTACTGTTACTGGAATTTGTAAATATAACCCCAAGTTTAAAAACTTAACGGACCGATTTCAAAACTTATCCGATCGTGACCAAATGTATATGGGACCACCCTTGGAAAAAGCTCTATCCAACATAAAATTAATTTTGAAAATCAGTCCACATTTGGCGGAGATATCGTGGAACATACATGAAAAATTGCCAGATCTGGAGGGTTGATCCCTTCTGCAACAAGCTTAAGAAGTGTGTTGCGCTGACCTTACATAAAGCCGCTTCTCCTGCACTAAAACATTACACAAAATATATATTTTTTATCTATGGTTCTACAAGCAAGAAACAGCTAAAATCGTTGATTTACGTATGTATTTTTATATAATGTTTCTAGAAAAACTAGTGCAGGAGACGTGGCTTTAGAGTGAGATAAAGGTCAGATTGAAGAAGAAAATTCTCCAGCTTTACATTACTCAAGAAAGTAACCGTCGTGCCGCGGTGTTTAACAATATGGAGCCATACTTATAAAATCATTTTCGTTTATCTTTTCGCTAAGATTAGCCTTTCACTTTTTCCTTGCGATATATGGTTTAAAAATGAAAGGGACAACCTATGGTTTGAGATAAGCAGCGCTTAAATATTTTTTTAGGTAAGGGGCGATATGTCTTATCTAACACTTAAACCATATTTCCTCATAACTATGTGTCACAGTTTAAGCTCCCAACAGCGACTTTAATTAAATTATATTGTGGATGCTTCTACAGTACTCTAACTCTACGCAAACATCTGCATAAACGAATATAACCCAAAATGTTTTATACAACTGAAAGTTTTCGCAGCCAACTCTCAAAACAATATAAAATTGTCTAATTAATAAACAACCGAGCGACGTAAAAACTGACGCCCGTCCATTCCACTGGAGATATTAATTAAAAAGTTTTCACGCGAAAAAATGGCGACGCACTCCGTCTCGACGCCAATTAAAATTCTAGCCGTATTCATTATGGACTCTTTATTTTTGTGTGGTCGTTGTGAAAAAAAATTGGTGATAAATATGACATGAATAATATGAGTGCATTTGTCAGTATGCTGACCGAATGAGATCTCTGGCAAAGTTTTGTGATATTTAGAGGCATATTATTTCTTAAATATCTTTATTATTCAAGAAAGTAATGATTGATAATAATTTCATAATATTATGTAGACAAGTAGTTACTCAATATTTAAAGACTAGATATATTTTTTAATATCTGTAAACGAACTCCTGAATTTGATTTTGTTATAGCGTATAAATTTTTATTACATTTAATTTACCCTATTAAATTCTAAAAGAGAAACAATTATAATGTAAAGATACTTTTTTAACTATTATATAATTTAATAGATATTTTATATTTTTATTATTTGTTTAAAATATTACAAGTATATTTCAAATAAAGAAAAACAGAAAGGACCGCTTTTATCAAAAGAAAGGTAATTTGAAATGCTTGAGAACAACACAGCGCGAACGGCGCGCCATCAAATTGTCACAGCGGACGCAAGCCAAGAATTTTAATAACCAATTTGTATTTAACAAATCTGTTTCGAGAGGTTGTTTTTTTCACAAAGGCACACACACTATATAATAAACGACGTCTTCCTAACTTAATTGAATGTTCCTCGTGATAAATCAGGAATAATTTGTGCGTTCTGAAACCGGATTGGATTGTTATTGCTCTGTTAGTGGGCTCTTTGAACGTCGTGAGTAATGGAACGCACGCGCGCTCATACATCGTATATCTTTTTACAATAATTGCCTCGTTTTATTTAACCCTATAAATATTGTAGTGTTTACAATAATTGACAAGTACTACTGTATTGGCTTTTTAGGATTAAGTGTTCCCACGCAGAATGCATCTTTTTATTGAAGTTTGAAGATATGTAATATACGTCGTACGTAAGATCATTAATTAATTTGTGAAATGGTAATAGACACTATGTCCCTTACTTATAAAACATTTACGCGCATATTAAGTTTAAAACTAGTTTCCAAGTGCAAACGGCAGTAAAAGGCTTTTCTTCTCAACGATCTGCTATATTTTCCAACTTTTCAAAATTTCCAAGCGATTTTTCTGTCCTTACATATTTTATACAGGAAGTAATATAAGGATGGTTTCTTGGCCAAAAATATTATCTGCCACCTCCCGATAGGTGGCTTGCGAGTAATTTGTCACACACACCCAACCAAACACGTGACAGGCCCAAATGATTTATCGCTGTCCTCACAGACAAAGACTTCTCCAAATAGGTCCCCCTCGCAATGCAAACACTCAATTTGGGCGTAATTACTGGACGAAACTAACCTCTAAGCCGCGCGGATAAAAGTCAATTTCCCGCCAAAAAGTAGCAGTTGCCGCGCTGTCAACGGGATCGGATGCGTTCGGAAACATTCCTTCGCTAATTGTATGTATCGCGCGGGCACAGAACGCATTTGTCAATTGTCGCCGCACCTAACTTCGAAACGTAATTAGTTATAACTATTTCTGGAACGCTTTGACGGCTTATTAAGATTTCAAATTGAACACAAATTAGATGTCATGACTAACTGATCGTTTTGTAAGCCGCGGTACATTTTCGGTGGTTTGAGACAATGAAAAATTTTCTCGCTGACGTGAAGACAACTTCGTTTTCCGGACATCAAAAACCTATCTGTTTAAGCGGCATCGAGTTACAGTTACTGATTATTAAAAAAACAAATGACTAACCCAACTAGAACCGATGACAGAATCATTAGACACGGATGAAGAAAGATTAAATTAGTATAGGTAATGTGTAAATTTAAATCTATTATGAATAGAAAATTGAGTCTGACTGACTGACGTATCAGCATACAGCCGAAACTAATGGCACTAAGAATGCGCTTTTTACACGCGTCTTCCTTTTATGACGTAGGCGAGCACTAAGAAAGGATTTTTGGAAATTCATCCCCTAATAGGGTGTAACAGGTGATGAAAGTTTGTATAGAGACAATGAAATTACGACGGGACAAATTCGTATACGGGCGTACCCGCGGGCAAAAGCTAGTAATATTCATACTAACAGAGACCCTCCGTCTCAAAATAGTTTCCTGAATTTCTCTACAAAAAGACTCGATACTCGAAACCCATCAAGTATCTGTTAAACGTAATTAAAAGTTAAAACCACAATAGATATGAATTAAATAGCTCCTAAGTCCTGGCACATGTTTGGAGCGAACTAATTAGAACGAGATCGTGGTTCCCAACTTCCCAAGCAATGCCATCTGTGGGCGAAGAATCGGCTTTCGACAACCGTGCACATCGATTCGATATATCGACTGTTTTTATCATGTGGCTGGCACTGTTGTGAGTAAGGGAGTTTTTGTATTTTACGTTAAGTTTGGCAGACGACGCCTATAGGTATGTTGATAATGTGTGGGTTATTAAGAATGATGATTTTAATTATTTAAATGTATATCAAAAGTTAATTGTTCTTTATTTAGTAACGCCAACGTAACGTACATTATCCCAATGCAACTTAAAATATATATGATATAAAAATTACCTAGGCTAAATGCCGTTACAATGAGAGGCGAACGGCTTGCACAAAAATCAATAGCAACTTAATAAAATACAATATTATATCACCCAAAAATTATTATTATACAAATTAAAAGAATTATTCGGATCAGAAATAAATACCAATTAGGTCTCCTTCTTCCTCCACTTTCTCCCGCTTTAAAATTAGGTCAGCCATACTTTTTTATAATGTTGCCGAAATAATTCGCCATACTTAAATACCGCCTTCTGGAGGAATCAATTCCGGGCAAATGACGTTGGAAAAGTCGCGTTAGAAGACCTGAGATTCGAACCCAGGATCTTCTGATTCATAGCCCATATGCTATGACGAGACCAAATAACGTTGAAAATAGATCTTACGTACAAAAGCGAAGTTAGCAAGCAACTGCAACACCGTACAGCCAGAAATGCACCGCGTCGAATCCGAACGAACCATCAATTAGTGAATGCTGTCACAACTCGACGTTTTTTACCAAAAACATACGGCTTTGATACGGATACACAACAAAACTGGATCGAAACGCTAGCCGGTCGGAGGTGGCGAAAAAAACCATTCCGTGTCGTCCGGAAATCGTTACAGCGTTTTGAATGCCCAATCCGGCAGTTCGTTTGATTTGATTGGAAAACATATATGTCTTTTTTCTGGTAGTCCATAATCCTAGATTGCTTTTCGTAAGATCTTCGATGCAAAAATCTTTTTTTTTCAAATGGTAGTGACTGACTCCGTGACGTGGTGGTATTTCTGTACGACTACGTTTCTGAGGTATCGGGTTCGATCGGGTCGGGCAAAGTGATATTGAATTTTTCCATATCCGCCTGGAGTCTGGAATTTGTGCCCGATATGGCGATAGGCTCGCCCCCTATCACATCTGGGACGGAACTAAGCTGAGCGAAATGTGGGTGTTCTAGTTCGCTAGTACGCCTCTGCCTACCCCTTCAGGGATACAGGCGTGAGCTTATGTTATGTTATGTTTTGGTAGTGATACGTCGCTCCTTGTCGCCCATTTGGTCTAGTGGCAGCATATATGGACTATAGGCCGGTCCCGGGTTCGGTTACCGAATTTCTGAGAAAATCGAATTTTCTAATTTAATTTGCACGGGACTGGATACCTCAGAGAGGATAAAATAAAAACTAAGCCAAATCCTTTCTGCAACATGCTCGAAAAAGTGTGTTGCGCCGACCCCACATTAAGGTGGGATAAGGGCAGGTAGAAATAAAAAAAGCAGTGATACGTCGCTCTCATATAGAGAACCAATAATCATCAAGGTTCTGAATTCAAATCTCAAATCTAAAAAAGAAAGGACCAAATAGTATTGCAAGAACTGTTATGGTAAGCAGAGTACGTGAGCTCTGACAATCGAGAGCATACTGCATAGGCGCCTTTAAATTATGTAACTCTATAAAACACAACCTACACACTACACAAATTACTTAAAATAACTCTAGTAGGTACATACAAACCGCAAAAAATAAAATCATAGTCTTAACTCAAAATAGATTTATATTCACTACCACGTCCCCATTTTTCAAGTAGTAACAAGTAGTGACATCTATCGGACAACATAGATACTTTTAAATTAGTTCCTCTTATTGTTGTAAGCAATAGATATGTTTATTCAACCTTGTAAATAAAGTATATGTGCATTAAATCCCAGATGTCGCTACTCTACCGAGAGTATTAGATACTTATGATTATTATGGTTTTGTTTCCTAAGCAGTCGGAAACAAAATTGATAGAGTTTCGGAATGAATTAAGATTGGGACTTCATTTTTTAATAATATTTTACCACTTAGAACAGAAGTGTTTATTAATAAGGTGTTATAAATAAATTATCATGCCATACGTATAAATGTAGTAGGTAAACTTATCTAGTTTTTTTTATATTGGAAACGCAACAGGCAAACGATAATAGTGTATAAGCTTTCCGTAAACATTGGTAGAGTCAAAGACACTGTTAAATAAGTAGGTAATTCTAGGACCAATATATTGTGTACATTTGATAAAATGATAAAATGTCGCCTCCTTGGTCTAGTGGCAGCATGTATGGGCTGTGAACCAGGAGGTCGTGGGTTCGATTCCCAGGCCGGGCAAAGCGAATTTTCTAATTTAATTTGCCCGGGACTGGACCCCTCAGAGGCAGTCAGAGGGGGTTGGCGTCAGGCAGGCAGCCGGTCGTAAAAACTTAGCCAAATCATTTCTGCAACATGCTTGAAAAAGTGTGTTGCGCCGACCCCACATTAAAGTGGGATAAGGGCAGGTAGAAAAAAAATTATAAAATGATAAAAATATCTTTAACATTATAAAAAAATATGCTGTGTGTAGGTACATTTAGTTAAAGCTTAAATCTAAAGCTACCTCGTAGCTGGATTCGGGAATTAATGATAACCGCGCAAAAAGAGGTTATGAAAAATGGCGTCTACATAAAAAGGCGGGAAAACTTCCGACCACAATATTTTCACTCGCACGGTACACGGCGAGAGCTAATTGGATTCGTGTTACAATAAACGCACCCTGCCACCCTCTGTCGCGATAAAACTGCGACCCTCCGTGGTTTCCTCTTCAAAAGATATGGGGAAATGGATAACTTTTCGGGAGGGAAATCTGTCAAAAACGCTCTTTGATACTTTTTTACTTTGGAATATTTGCAACCACAAAGGAAGCCAACTATGAATAATAGTCGATCGATTAATCATTTAAGGCAATATACATACATATAGGTATATAAGGTTTAAGGACTTTTCGAATTTCGAAACATTAAAAAAAGTTCGGGTGATATTTTGTGCCTTAGCTTCTACTCGTGGATTAAGCTAAACAGAATATTTACGATAAGTAAAGCTAAAGGGTTTACTTATACGATACGAGTAATGTAAACCAGTTATTAACCGGAAACATGTACTGAATGTTAATTCTTAAACATGTTGTACAATATTATAACGAGATCGTGACATGTTGGAATTTAATTATGCGAAAATTGATACAGCCTTTTATTTATCATTTAATACTTAATCACAATAATATAAGGACATAATATTCATTCTGCCTGTCCTAATCCCACCTTAATGTGGCGTCGGCGCAACATGCTTTTCAAGCATGTCGCAGAAAGTATTTGGCTTAGTTTTTAAGACCAGCTGCCTGCCTGACGTCAACCTCCTCTGAGGAATCCAGTTCCGAGCAGTTATATTAGAAAAACACACACCCTGCCCACACACACATGCCCTACCTAAGAATCGAACCCATAACCTTTCTGTCCACAGCTCATACACGCTGCACCTGACCACTGAGGCGACCTTTAGGAGACACATAAGCTCACGCCTGTATCCCCGAAGGGGTAGGCAGAGGCGCACTAGCGAATTAGATCACCTACATTTCGCCGAGCTTAGTTCCGTCTCAGATGTGATAGGGGGCGAGCCTATCGCCATATCGGGCACAAATTCCAGACTCCGGGCTGATATGGAAAAATCCAATATCACTTTGCCCGACCCGGGGATCGAACCCGAGACCTCAGAACCGTAGTCGTTCCGAAATACCACCACGCCACCGAGGCAGTCTTTCATATTCATCAATAAAACGAAGAGATAATAAATCAATCAATAAGACTAAAAAACAGACATCAGACAGACATCAATAAGACTAAAATAAAATATTTACAGCAAATTAAATTATTTGCGATTTCAACATTAACTGATGCTAGTTTTTTTTTTTTTTTTTTTTTTTTTTACATTACTACAATCTATAGACATTCTAAGAACCTAGTCATTTGTCCAATATTAGATATTTAATGGTTTTCCATGTAAACAAATAGACAATCAATGAAACCAACGGAGCTTGTCCATCGGAGATTAAAACTTCGACCTTGGGAAGCATTCCGTCTCCGGCAGATAATCTTTATTACTTATAGTATTCAGGTGTAATTTGCTTGACAATATGCCGCTATTTGAAGGTGTTATTACGATTCAAGATCAAGGATAACAAATGTAATAAATTAAAAACTAAGCCCAACGGAAATTGTCTATTTATTTTAAAAATTACAGTGTCTGTTGTCAAATTGTTTTATTGCGAGCAACAGTCTAAGCTACTGAAAAGGTTTAAAAGCATTGATTTCTAGCCCGTTTCAAAGACACCTAGGGGCTTGTATGATTATTACCTATACTTTGTCTCGCCGCTCTCTATGTAGAAGAGATACAGAATAACTCAGTAAATATTAGTCCGGCGTCGGCAAGGCGACTTGTCAGAGCTTTTCGTGTAGATTCGTCCTTGCGTTATACCCTTGCAAAAATTATCTAATATAAAAGCACTAAAATTCATTTAAACTTTTGACAGGACCACGCATGCACAACATACCTACTAAACTAAGTGGAAGATAAAAGCTTATAAGTTTTATGATCTCTTTAAATGCATTAAAAAAAATTCAGATTAAGACAATTATAATTCCTTTAATTTACAAAAATATTGAAAGTTAATGGTCACATATTTAATTTAGCCATCTCTCCATGCATGACCTTCTGGAAAATAAGACCATCTATTCTTATTTACTATCACTTTTCATTACGCAATTAACTTTTTTACGATTACAACTTTTTCATTCTTTATAAAAAAATATTGTGAAGGGAAACAGGTCTTAAAACAAAACCATCGGTTGTAGATCACAATTAATCGCAATGGCTGTGCGTCTGCACGTCTAGTGCGTGAATTAAAAGAATATAATAATTACTTTTTAAATATTGTGTTTAAGGGAACCTGGCATAAAAATAGTGCGTAAAACAAGGCTCCGCATAAAAAAAATATAATTAGAATTTATTTTTAAAAGTGGAATGACAATTACATATGAGATTAGAAGTGTTTTGTTTTAATTATGTTTGAAGTTTTCAAAAAACAGATGAAATTGCAATGGCGGCAATATCTAGCCGCTTCTTTGGGTAAGTGATTTAAAAAAAATAGTTTAGTCTGACTATATCAATTTTAATATGCTGTAGGTAATCTTTTTTCAAAAATATTATTTCCGATAATCTAATATTAACTCAGAAATGGTGTACCTGGTATACAGGTACCAGGTATATTATTCAAGGTCATCAAGCTGAAGCTAAACTAGAAGAGATAATAATTTTAAACTATTTCCGCGTCTCTTGCAAATCCTCGATCGTTTATTAACATTATTGTCGATATTTGAAGGTTATTGGCCATATTATTTTTAATTAATTAATAAGCGGAACTTATTGGATGATGGATTAACCTGTTCTACATGGAAAATACGTACTGAATATGGTGTGTTTCAAATGTCAGTTAAAATAGCAGCTATTGTAACAATCACAACATAACATAACATAACATAAGCTTACGCCTGTATCCCTGAAGGGGTAGACAGAAGCGCCCTAGCGAACTAGAACACCACATTTCGCCGAGCTTTGTTCCGTCCCAGATGTGATAGGGGCCGAGCCTATCGCCATATCGGGCACAAATTCCAGACTCCGTGCTGATATGGAAAAAGCCAATAACACTTTGCCTGACTCGGGGATCGAACCCGAGACCTCAGGACGGTAGTACCGAAATACAACTACGCCACCGAGGCAGTCTGTAACAATTAATAATGTAAAATATCTACTTAGTATTCGATTGCGATTAATATGTGATATGTTCATACATTCACACATTCTCATACCAATTCATCCCCGAAGGAGTAAGCAGAGATGTAAATTCAATTATTCTCCAATGATATTTACTACTATTACTTTTGCTCAAGCTTATTTCCGTCCTATGATGTGATAGATAGAACCTATGAGTTTAACGGTCATTGCATGATATGCATGCGATTATTTTTATAATTCTAAAGTTTTTAGTAATAACTACACATATAGTCTGCATTTATGGATTTTGCTCCGCAAACTATTAATTTGAAACACGTTTTTAAAAACAAATAGCTATTTATTCCAATGCAGATATACATATTATTATAAATAAATAATCAACATCATAGGTCAAACTTTGAATTAATTAAGTGTGCAAAATATATCTTCTTAACACGTGCATCACTATCAGGAACTCGAAAGCTATCAAACCATTTTGAGACATATTTATGAGTAACCTTGCGAGTTCTAACGAAACTTGTTCCTGCGTCTGTATCCTAAATAGTACCTAATTACTGAATGATAAAATTGGTGCATGGGTGATAATCAAAGACTTCTATGTATACTACTAGACTGGCTGTTCGGTACATAGAATGTGCGCACTAAGTCTCTGTTAATCGACCTCAACTCACTATAGAAATCTGCTCTTTTCCTTAGCCGTGAAACGTCAAACACTCGTCGTCATGTGCCACAATTTTACTTCGAAACAGCTTGTCTAGGTACATAGAATGTGCGCACTAAGTCTATGTTAATCGACCTCAACTCACTATAGAAATCTGCTCTTTTCCTTAGCCGTGAAACGTCAAACACTCGTCGTCATGTGCCACAATTTTACTTCAAAACAGCTTGTCTAGTAAATACATAGAAGTTAATAATAATAATAATATAATATGTGATAATGTTATATTTACTTAAAAGGAAAGAGGTTATATTAGTGCTTATCCTACGTAAAATTGCTGGCAAATCTAAATAGATTGTAGGTAATGTAGGGCCTTACTTATAAAAACAGTTTAGCTGAGCAAATGGCTAAGAATAGGCTGTCACTTTTTTCCTTGTGTTACATTGTTTGAAAATAAAAGGGACAGGCTATTCTTTACCATTTGCTCAGTTAAACAGTTTTTATAAGTAAGGACCGTAATGTTCAAACGCTTGCACTATTTTCACAGTTCGAAAACGAATACTCTGTCAATTTCCTTATGGTAGGTACGTACATATACTATTAGTGGTTTTGAATATGCATAAATATATATAAAAATGAGTTGTACTTATGAATTTGAAAATCAAATCAATTGAAAAAAAAAATTTTAAAAACAAGCTTTTATCTGGAACAATGAAATAAAATGTTTAAAGTAAATTCTAGTAAGTATTTTGCGTGTAGGTCCTTACCTATATTCTTAAAAGCTTTTCATCTACATCTTTCATTATTTATGATCTTTTTATCTGTATATGTATATTATAAAAGGAAAAACAGAATGACTGACTGACGTATCAGCGTACAGCTGAAACAAAAGTTAGGAACGTAAAATTATACACACGTCTTCCTTTTATGACGTAAACGAGCACTAACAAAAGATTTTTGGAAAATCATCCCGTGGTGAAAATGAAAATATGGCGGGACAGACTCTCACGCGGGACTAGCCGCTTGCAAAAGCTAGTCGTGGTATAAAGGAAACTTGTCATGTTGCAGCGAGCTACGGCAGCCTGTGCACAGGAATGTCGATGGGATGGACATCGCCAGTCCTGCCGCAACTGCGTGGGCCCAACTCCCCCCTACCCAGGGTACCCACCTCGCAGGAGGAGTCCTGGATTGGATCCCTGCTCGTACTCGGAGGGTTGATAGGTGAGTACGTGTGAAAGCTGACATGTACGATGTACGTGTACGATATCTTCCAGACAGCTATAAGATGGATCTGGATATACTTCATCTTATCTTATCGTATCGCCTTCATGTTTGAAGCTTGAAATCCTCATCATCAACATCATCATCAGCCACAGGACATCCACTGCTGGACATAGGCCTACCGCAAAGATTTCCAGATCGACCTGTTGGAAGCGGCCTGCATCCAGCGACTTCCTGCGACCTTTATTAGGTCGTCTGTCCATCTAGCAGGTGGACATCCAACGCTGCGCTTGCCAGTATATGGTCTCCATTCGAGAACTTATCTGCCCCATCGGCTATCAGTTGTACGAGCTATGTGCTCTGCCCACTGCCACTTGAGCTTGTTAATCCGCTAGGCTATACCAGTGTCTTTTGTTCTACAGATCTCCTCATTTCTGATTTGATCACGTAGAGAAACACAGAGCATAGCCCTCTCCATAGCGCGCTGCGTGACTATGAGCTTTCTTATGCGGCCCATAGTCAGAGGCACGAAATCCTATTTCCCTATATTCTCCAAATTGACAGAATTCTAGAACATATATGAATATGAAAATTTCATATGACAAATTAAGTAACAAGCTACGCTAACGTAATATTATGTGACAATAGATAAATGGTTCTTGCCAATGTTAAACATTATAATATGTATTATACTTAAATGCCAAAGGTACGAGTAATTATTACCATAGTTGTAATGTCCGTGATATAATAAATCAAAATGATACCAACAAAGACATTCAACAGTATAAAGACGGGACACCGGACAACAGCACGAAACTTGTGATCCAATAGTTGTGACCACGTGGTCATAAGTCACTCAGTCGTATTTGAAAAATAACCGCGGGAGGTCGTCCCAGCATCATAATATTTAGAGTTAGTCATTAAAATTGACTTACGTAATCTTGAAAAATCACACAACATTCTAGTTGTAAACTGCAATAAGTGGTAGATTGCGTTTCTGTCGTTTATGATACATTTTTTATATGGAAACTTGCTTAATTGCCCCTCTACAGTTAGTAATATTAAATCTCTTTGGATACCAACAACGAACAAGTACCAACAGGTCCCGGTGACCTTCAGATTTCATACTCATTACAAAAAATGTCGCTAGCTACATGAGGTACCTCATTACATGCTTCTATTTTTTATTAAGCTTTATACTGGTTATCACAATTTACAAAGTAGTACATACATTTTGACCGATTTCAAAAGAAGGACCTTATCAATTCGTCTGTATTCTTTTATGTATATTAAGCGATATCTCTGCTAAATTTGAACCGATTTTCAAGATATACGTTCAATACGACTGCCTCGGTGGCGTGGTTGTATTTCGGTACGACTACCATCCTGAGGTCTCGGTTCGATTCCCGGGTCGGGCAAAGGGATATTGGATTTTTCCATATCAGCTCGGAGTCTGGAATTTGTGCCCGTTATGGTGATAAGCTCACCCCCATCACATCTGGGACGGAACTAAGCTCGGCGAAATGTGGTTGTTCTAGTTTGCTAGCGTACCTCTGCCTACCCCTTCGGGGATACAGGCGTGAGCTTATAAAATAAACCTTCAATAGAGCTTATTCCAAAGTCCTTAGTCGATAAATTGGGAAAGGTAAGGCTGAATCGTGTTCTATGGACCCTTCGCCATTGACATACGAAGCTGTTTCTTGGAAGGCTTAGATTATATGATAGCGAAAAACCTTGGTCCACTTTTTATTGTAGTTCCGACATTTCTATTCTGTTCGCAACTATTGCTGCCGGAAGGTATACAAAGCAATAGAACAAGTAACCAATTTATATTTGGACAGTATACTTTTACATTTTTGATGCTGGAATAATGGAAACATTCGCAACCCAGGGTTGGAAAAAATGGTCATGCACATCAACTAAAACAAATTATAATTTTATTACAAAAAATGATCTTGATGCTGGAGGCGTAGGTATTAGATATGTATCTTCTCTCAAACTCGACTGCCAGCTATAATCATAATCATTCTTACATGTTACAAGGTTTGATATGAGATTATAAGTATATTTCTAATAATTTAAAATCAATGTGGTCTCTACACTTTAGACTTTCTTTCTACCTGCCCTTATCCCACCTTGATGTGGGGTCGGCGCAACACACTTTATCAAGCATGTTGCACAAAGGAGTTGGTTTAGTTTTTACGACCAGCCGCCTGCCTGACGTCAACCCCCTATGAGGGATCCAGTCCCGGGCAAATTAAATTAGAAAATTTGCTTTGCCCGACCTGGGAATCGAACCCAGGATCTCTCGGTTCACAGCCCATACATGCTGCCACTAGACCAAGGAGGCGACAAGACTACACTTTAGACACTAGACTCTAATTGCTTATTCAAATAAGTACCTAATAAAAATGTATACTTATAATTGAAGCGCTATTCTGCGTTGAGTTTGTCCCAACACCCAAGTTTAAAACCAATATAAGTTTAAAATATTGAAATAAAACTATTTTTAAGAATTCTATCACGATTAGGTTTTAATATTTATTATTCCCGACGTTTAGTTATAATAGTTTTATTTCAATGTATAATATTCGCGTGAACTTAAGAAATCAGTACAATATAAGTTTAAATAAAAGTATTGTTACATGCCCGACTTTTCGAAGGCTTTGCAGTCTTCGTGGTCACGGGTCGGACTGACACCACGAAGACTGCAAAGCCTTCGAAACGTCGGGCATAAAAATTAAAACAAATCGTGATAGAATTCGTAAAAATATTTTTATTTCAATGTATAACATTCGCGTAAACTTAAGAAATCACCAATATAAGTAATAATAATATTCTCAAGCTATATAATTTAGAACTGCGGCCCGAGGAGGAAAATTTCTGACAATCGTAAGTGTATTCGAGCTCGCTGCGCACTGTTGACATTTGGTTAATATTTCATACAAACATAGACGAGCATCGAGCTCGAATACATTTACGATTGTCAGAAATTTTCCTGCATCAGTCGCTGATAATAATATTAGCCCTGTAATATTACCGTCCGACAGCTCCTCGGGCCTCGGGCCTCCTCTACTAATGAGAAGGGTTAGACCTTAGTCTACCACGCTGACTTAACGTGGGTTGGTAGATTCACAAACCTTCGAAATTCTTGTGGAGAAATTCTCGGGTATGCAGGTTTCCTCACAATGTTTTCCTTCACCGTTATAGCAAGCAATATTTCGCAATGAAGACACACTTAACAGGAAAGAGGTGTATGCTTCATTTTGGGGTTGGTCTCGAAACTCCGACACTTGTCTCGGCAGTTCGTACCATTCCCAACTGAGCTATCGCTACTGTTGCGGCCGCTGTTAACACAACTTAAATTGATGATCATAAATAACAGCAATGTAGAGTGGGATTAGCTTAAAACCATAAACTATCCATAATACGGTTAGTAATAGCAAAATGTTAAGTAAATTCTAACACGGGTAATGTTAATATCGTATCAAGGCAATCTACATTGCTAGTAGCATGAACAAAGACTTTGCATAAATCAGTTTATAATAAACATTTGCCGCTAGCTACGGAACTGATCGCGGATTTCATTCAATAATAGTATTCATGATATAGTCGCTGGATGCAGAACGCTTCCAACAGGTCGATCTGGAAATCTTTGGAGGAGGCCTAATGTCCAGCAGTAGATGTCCTGTGGCTGATGATGCCTGTCTGACGTCAATCCCCGCTGAGGGATCCAGTTTGGAAAATTCGCTTAGCCCGACCTGGGAATCGAATCCAGTACTTCCCGGTCCACAGCCTATATATGCTGCCACTAGATCAAAGAGGCGACTCATTTTTTAGCATGTTGTAGACAATATTCAGCTTCTTTTTTACGACCAGCTGTCTGCCTGACGTCAACCACCCCTCTCCGTAGTCACTCTCGTGGCATCTGGTTATATTAACATATTTCCATTTTTGACCGACTGCAAAAAAGGAGAAGATCCTCAATTCGTGTGTAGCAAGTATGGAGACCTTTGAATGTATGGGACGAGGTACCTCCATAGTCTGCACCAGTGTCGGTCATAGGTACTGCCCGCGGATAAACTTAATTAGGTCGCGAATTAACTTGATTGGGCCGCGGATTAAATTAATTGGGCCGCGGATTAAATTAATTGACTCGCGGATTAAATTAATTGACTCGCGGAAAAATCTTATTGGTTCCCATTCTTATTGGAGCGCGAAAAATGTCTTATTCTGCCGTGGGTTACTTTTATTGGACCACGGATTTCTTTAATGAAATCGTATATAAAACTTATTATTTCCTATATAAATCTTATTGGATTATAAGGATATTGGTGTTACATTGTTATTGCACATCGGTTCATTGTATTGGTTCCACGGCATTGTTTTGTCAGACCCCCATGGAAAAGTGTTAGGTCCACGTGTTATAGGATCGCGGATAATCTTGATTACGTCGCGAATCTAAATCGCGGGTTTTATGTTATTACCTCATGACTCAGTATGTTACGTTACTTTTCACCGGAACGCGATCACTTACAGAACTTTATACTTTGAACATGCTTTTTGTATCACGTAATAATTGCGTCATCAATCAATTTAATCCAACTGCCGACTACTTTATTACGACGTGAGTCGTTTAGGTAGCGTCTCAATTGCAAAACCTCGCAATATTCCGCGGGCTAGATACGGGCGGTGTTTCATTTGTGACAGGTTACTACATATAGGTAATAGGTATTGCATTGATTCGCAATACGATCAACATATTCTGCGTCCCTTGAAGGTGAATTAACCTTATATCAAGTTAATACCTATTATTGATTACATTTATAAATATCCAATTAAATTTATACCTAGTGCAGATTAGTTTTATAATGGTCTTCATTTTAATTTATTCTTTCGACTCCACACGTGGCCTGCCGAGAGGCAATTTGTCCTTCTAAAAGGTTTATAATTCAAATATTCGAACAAAAGACACATTTTTGTATCACCCTTTTTATAAACAATTAACTGAAGTTTCTTATTGTTATAAGAGAAATCGGGTCTTCATTGTTTAAATGAACAAAGAATTCATGATGCATATTAACGTCGAGTCGTGTTTAAACGTGTTTGTCTGTTAAAATTAAGGATACTCATGGAATTTTGTACCTGTTTTTATTGTGCAATTTATATTTATTACCTCCCAACTCCACATGTGGTCTCCTTAGAGGCAATTTGTCCTTCTAAATGGCTCATAATTCCAAGATTCAAACAAAAGATTGACACATTTTTGTATCGCTCTTTTTATAAACAATCAACCGAAGTTTCTCATTGTCATAAGAGAAATCGGGTCTTTTATTTAACCGAACAAAGAATTCATAACGCATCTTAACGTTTGAGTCATGTCTATACATGTTTGTCTGGTAAAACCATTTCTTCCCCGTATAAAAGACACACCGAAATTATTTTGCACCGTATTCCAAGTTGTACTCTACACTACATAAGATCTCCAAAGTTCCTGACCAGTGAAGTGTTAAAAGAGTGACGCTGCTATAAAATGAATGTAAGTAACTATTATACATGTTTCTTATACTGTTGATATTGTTTTGTACAAAGTACATCATATATGTAATACTTAGTATTAAAATGCTTCTGTTATCTGATTACTGTATTGATTGTAATTATTTTAACATACATTATTCCATGTTTATACTTATCTCTGAACTGTTATTTAATATACTGTTTTTTATTGTTTCAGTTCCCTGAAAACACCTTTAAGAACTTTTATTATGAAGATAATGTCGACGAACCAAGTGATGAAGAAGGAACTCTCGCTTTCAAAGTAAAAAAGGCGATAGCAAAAAGACCTCACAGCATTGACGAGTTTTTTGAAAAACCCAAGAAGAAGAAACTTACAAAAAAGTCATCGAGTGTTGGTCGATCTACGAGTGGTGGAATATCGTACATAACGTCGAACAAAGACGACAGTGCTCACGCGTCGCATCTTATCAAAATTGAAGTTTATGATGTGAACAAAATAAAAAATGTCGCACAAACGGAGCAATGGAAACACGCTGACGTGCGTGTTAAACTTTTTACGGAGAGTGAAGCCGACCGAAATTTGCAAAGTGTGAGAGACATTATATATAATATCACCAAACAATTGGCTACCCAAGAAGAGTGTAAAAAGTTTTTTATAGATACTGATAAATAAGCTAGCGTTATATTTTTATTTTAATATTCTTTCTAATCATTTTAATAGTGTATAGAGGTATAAGTATTGTTTTGTAATTAATTGATTTGTCTTTTTGCTATATGAAATCATTGTCGTATTGAAAAAGTTGTTGTAAAGAATTATAATTTTTAAGAGTCAGGATATATGTTCATCGTAATTTTAAATGTAAAGTAATTCCAAACTTTTATTAATCAATCGAAATTAACTGCACAACAAACGATTATCACCATGGATAATTTAAACTGTGATTTCTACGACTCACATCTTGTCGCCCTTCTCGACAACTTCGAATCAATGGATCTGATGTCAACATTATTCGATGCCGAACTCTACGGGCTTTGTGTGGAAACATCACAAAATCATTCTGAAACGTAAGTCAACTTGTTATTACATGTTTTAGTAGTATAAGGAGGGGATACATCTATTGAGTATTTAAAACGACAAAGACGTATCTTGATGTCATTTCTTAATTTTTCGAGTAGCAATTTCTTTATAAAACTATCCAAAAATGTATCACACCCTGGATATTAATAGTTTATCCCAAAGTGATATTGCGAGTTTGAATAAAAATCTTATTTTAAAAAAATTTCATCGATTTATACGACTTTGGTACCTACAAAATATTTTACCGGAATCAATGTTGGACGATCATGATATTATTCCATATTACACACCATGTAAAGGACATAGAACTACAAGTGTTAGTAGATTCAATGAAGATGAGATTGATGGTGTTTTACCAATGCAAGCATATTGTTCACGATGCACTTAAATAAAAAATAATAGTTAGTAAATGTAATTTATTTAAATTATTTATGATGACTGAATTATGAGATGGTAGGGTTTGATGATTTATTTGTTTCATTTTCTTATTAGATCTGAACAAAATGGAGGTACAATGAAGAGGCCAGCACCATCGATATTAATGGAGGGTGAACCTGCAAGAAAGAGGAGAAATCTTGAACTTGAAGCTCCTTTATCATCATCACCGTCAGCTAGCTCCATACAAAATGTAAGTACAGAAAACAGTGATAAAGTTCTATGTCCTGAGTGTCGCATACTAGTATCGAAAAAATATATGATGAATCATTTAAAAAGTAATACACATAAAAATAATTTCATAAGAGGAGATAATGAATTCGCAAACGTTCAAGTAATTGATAGTGCGTTCGGTAATAGAATTCTTACATATAGAATAAAATCTAACGGAACTTCTGATCAAACATTTGAAACACCTTATTTATTTGTCAAGGAGATGATAAGGATATTATTTTTCCATCTATATCTTCTGAAATAATTAAGAAAATATCAAATTTTGAAAAAAAAGGAAGCGGGTGGAGTTTAGTTAAAATTAATCACTTAGATATAAATGTTAACAGATTTAACCCATTACGTGGATCATCATATATAGACTTACCCATGGATATTAAAAGTAAGAAGGCTATAATCAATGTAAAAAATACTGATCATGAATGTTTTCGTTGGGCAGTATTATCGGGTTTGTACCCTGCCACTCATAGCTCTAATAGGGTATCATCTTATATACTACATAAAAACAAGTTAAAATTTGGTAATTTGTCTTTTCCTATAAAAATCAATGAAATTCATAAATTTGATAAATTAAACAATATAAGTATAAATGTTTTCGGGTTACATTATGATTCAAAGAGAAAGATTAATAATGTAGTAGGTCCATTACACTTAACAAAACATAGGAGAAATACTCATTTAAACTTATTGTACATAACTAAAGGGAGCAATGGTCATTATTGTTATATTAAAAACCTTTCGAGATTAGTATCTAAACAATTATCCACATCAGAACATGCAGTTCATATTTGTGATGGTTGTTTGTTACATTTCACATCATCCAAAAATTTACAACGCCATCAAGAAAATGATTGTTTTAACGTTTGTACAGATTTACCATCGGAAAATGATAAGAAAAGAAATTGGTTTAATGAACTAATTCCAACGAATCAAATCTCATTCAATAATTATGAACGTAAGTTAAGAGTTCCATTTGTTATATATGCTGACTTTGAAGCCTTTTTAAATCCGATACAGAGTTGTTCTAATAATCCAAATAAACCTTCAACTGCTAGTATACAAAAACATGAAATGTATAGTTTTGGTTATTATGTTAAGTGTTCGTACAATGATAATTTATCGGTGTATAGATCATATACTGGAAAAGAGTGCGCACAAAAATTTATGAAATTAATCAAAGAAGATTTAGAAAATATATGTAAAAAGAATTCATTTAACAAATCACCACTACCATTAACCAATGAAAATAAAATGAACATCAAACAAAGCAAGTCATGTTATATCTGTAACAATTATTTAAATGAAGATGTCACAATTTGTTATAATTGGCATTCTGGTGTATATGAAGGAGTCGCTCATCAACTCTGTTCCGAGAAATACAAGACACCTAATTTTGTACCCATATTTTTTCATAATTTGAGTAATTACGATGCTCATTTTATAGTGCATGGTCTCAATTTTGAGGATGGTGAAATAGAACTTATTCCAGAGAATAAGGAAAAATATATTTCTTTCTCTAAAATTTTGCATATTAATAACCGAGTTATAAAATTACGATTTCTTGATTCTTATAAATTCATGTCCAGTAGTCTTGACAAATTAGCTCAAAACTTACTACCTGAACAATTTCATGAACTTCACTTACAATATCCATCTCACGACGACTTTAAACGTTTAATACGAAAAGGTGTTTATCCATATGAGTACATGACTTCATTTGATTCGTTAAAAATAACTTCCCTTCCTACACGCAATAAATTTTATAGTTCTTTAAATGACAATAACATTTCTGAAAATGATTACAATCATGCTCAAGATGTATGGAATCACTTTAATTGTAAAAATATGGGTGATTATTCTTACCTTTACTTAAAAACTGATGTATTACTACTGGCGGACGTATTTGAAAATTTTAGGAATGTGTGTCTTAAAACTTATGCACTAGATCCTGCTCATTACTTTACAGCTCCTGGATTGAGTTGGGATGCTATGTTAATTTACACTAAAATTAATTTAGAGCTCCTAACAGATATCAATAAAATTACTTTTATTGCGAATAATATTAGGGGTGGTATATCACAATGCAGTAATAGACATGC
The DNA here is from genome assembly GCA_036417725.1 of Clanis bilineata. NCBI lineage: Eukaryota > Metazoa > Arthropoda > Insecta > Lepidoptera > Sphingidae > Clanis > Clanis bilineata. Next base: position 3,813,929 of record CM071162.1, on the reverse strand, counting down.
TAAGGCTAATAATTTATTTATGACAGATTATGATTGTAATAAACCATCCTCTTTTATCATGTACCTAGATGCAAACAATCTTTATGGTTGGGCTATGTCTCAGTGTCTTCCGACTGGCAAATTTGAATGGGTAGATGTAAAAACAGACTTTAACATCCCTGATGATGCTGAACATGGTTATATTTTAGAAGTAGATTTGGAGTATCCCGAATTGTTACATGATATTCACTCAGATTTTCCCTTTTGTCCTGAAAACATATGTTTAGGAAATAGCAAACATAGAAAACTAATCCCCAATTTAAATAATAAAAAGAACTATGTTATCCATTATAGAAATCTTAAACAATGTATAAAAAATGGTCTACGATTACTTAAAGTTCACAGAATTCTTAAATTTCAACAATCTCAATGGTTAAAATGCTATATAGATCTAAACACACACATGCGTTCGTTAGCAACCTCAGACTTCGAAAAAGATTTCTTTAAACTTATGAATAATTCCGTTTTTGGTAAAACAATGGAGAATGTAATGAAAAGAGTGAATGTTAAATTAGTCAACCATTGGTTAAACATCGGGAAATCTCAAGGAGCTCAATCTTTGATAGCCAGACCTGAATTCCATAGTCTTACAATATTTTCAGAAAATTTGGTTGCTGTTCAATTAAAGAAGACAAAAGTTTTATATAATAAACCAATATACCTCGGTTTTTGTATATTGGATCTATCAAAGACATTAATGTATGAATTTCATTATGATTACATGAAATCGAAATATCGAGACAATCTCAAGTTACTCTATACGGATACTGATAGCTTAATTTATCAAATATTTACAGAAAATTTCTATAACGATATTAAAATTGATTTAGAAAAATATTTTGACACATCTGACTATCCTCCTGATAATGAATATGGAATACCATTAATTAACAAAAATAAGTTAGGATTCTTTAAAGACGAAAATAATGGTAAGATTCTTAATGAGTTCGTAGGGTTACGTTCAAAAATGTATGCAATGGATGTACAAAATAAATGTATATGTAAAGCAAAGGGTGTTAATAAAAGTGTCACGAAAAAATTTTGTCTTTCTGATTATAAGTCTTGTTTAAATGATAATAAAACGTTTTATAGTGAAATGTTAAGATTTAAATCAATAAAACATGTTATATATACACAAAAAATTAATAAAATATCGCTATCTCATAATGATACAAAACGTTACATATTAAAAAATTCTACTGATACACTTGCATGGGGACATTACAAAATAAAGGACATTTAATTTCATCATCACTTTCTGTACAATTAAAGTATGTATTTGTTATAGTTAATAAGTTTTATAGTATAAAATAATTGATTGTAGCTGGTAAAAACAATCAATTATTTATCTTTGATAGAAATCATTTATTATATAACGTATGTGACTCTATTTAATGGTATTAGTTTTAATTTTAACGTGATTTAACAACTGAAATATGTATACCTAGGTAATATTTAAAAAATAATTATATATAATACATCATTTTCAACAATGTGTTTTATTCATTCCAATATCATCCAAAGGATTACACGCATATATAAAATGTTCCATTTTATTCATCCTTTTACTGCCATAGTCGCAGGTCCAAGTGGTTGTGGAAAGTCTAATTTTGTGACAAACTTCATTAAATACAATAAACAGTTATGTAATAGAACTTTTAACCAAATAACTTGGTGTTTTGATGAAATGCAACCATTGTATAATTTACCGAACGTTAACTATTTTCAAGGAATACCAGATTTGAACATGTTCGATGGAAATGAAGCAAACCTTATTATCATTGATGATCTTATGAGAGAATCTGATGGTCGTATTGTCGATATATTTACTAAAGGTAGTCATCATAGAAACTTGAGCGTATTTTACATTACTCAAAATTTATTTCATCAGGGTAAAGGTCAAAGAGACATTTCTTTGAATTCAAGCTATATAATTTATTTCAAAAACCCTCGAGATAAAACTCAAATTCGTTATTTAGCACGTCAAGTTTCACCCGAAAATAGCAAATTCATCGAAGATGCATATAAAGACGCTACTAAAGAAGCACATGGATATTTGATAATAGATTTAAAACAAGATACTTTTGATATGTGTCGGATTAAATCCAAAATATTTCCTTCTGATGGTTTTTGTACAGTATATATTCCCACAAAAGAGTTTAAATACGTTAAGAACCAAGAAATACCTATCATTTACAAATGATGGATCGACGCCTCAAGACGCATAAAGATTTGTTATCCGCTCTATCTAAACTTAAATCAAAACATCAGCAAGCTCTTTTAAAAGCCTGTAGTAAAACGAAATAAATTTTATTTGTGAGTGTATTCACAACGTTTTACAGGGAAATATAATTCTTGAAGAAAAATCAAAGAATAAACTAAAAAAGTTTAAAAATTTGTTACGTAAATTAGTACGTAAAAGTACAAATAAAATACGCAAGACTATAATAGTTCAAAAGGGTGGTGCATTTCTACCGATTATATTGGGTTCCATATTGAGTGGATTAGTAAGTGGACTGATTTAAAATGGAACACGCAAAAAAAATGCTGTTGGTTGAACCAGGTTTCATCGATAAAATAAATAAAAAAAGAAATGAAAATCCTACCTCTCGCTTAGACTCTGAAATGCAAAACATTTTGGATAGTAATATGGATGATAGAAAAAAATGTAAGTTGTACTTACAAATTTTACAAAGATACCTCCACTTTATGGAAGAAGATCGTCGACCGTTTAAGCTTCCTATAATTTCAAATAATGATTTTGATGAAACCGCGGTGGAAAATTTAAAAAGTTCAAATATAAACAATGACATCAAAAATAAAGATGTAGTTGCCGTCCAGACATTGAATAATGAAGAGAGTCAACAAGAGAGTATTTTACTTGAAAGAAACTCTCCTTATACAAAAAATCAAATTCTAAGCTTGATACCTAAATCATATTTGAAAAAAGGTGAGTTATTATTGGATTCGGTTTCATTAAGTAAAAACAAAATTTTCTGGAATGATGATGGTACAGTTATGATAGACAATGAAGTAATCCCCGATAGTAATATTGTAGATTTAGTGAATGATATGCTACGACCATTAAAAAGAAATGATCCAATAGGTTGGGAAAAATTTGCTAAAGCTTTAAAAGACTTAAAAATACCCTTAACCTATATTGGAAACCCCAAAAGACGTGAATACATTGCTCTACTTCAAAAAGATTTGGGAGAATCTCTTACAAAAAACAAGGAGATATTTTTTTCACCGAGAAGCAACGATAAGCATATTAAAAAAATAAAGAAAAAAATTGAGTGGGGAAAAATGGACCCCTTATTAGAAATAAACCGCATGTACTATGATGTATCACACCCGGCTGGATATGGCAGTATTGAAAAATTATCAAAAGCAATGAAAGGTAAAATGAATAAAGAAGATATTAAGAAATGGTTACAGACCCAGGAAACATACACACTTCATAAACCAGTACAAAGAAAATTCCCTCGTAACAGATACATTTTATCTAATTTAAATGAGCTTTGGCAAGCTGATTTAAGTGATATGAGAACTTATTCTAACGATAATAAAGGTTTTAATTACATCCTTTGTGTTATTGATGTATTCAGTAAATACGCATTTGCTAGACCCATGAAGAAGAAAAATTCGGAAACAATAAAACAATGTTTTGATAGTATATTTAAAGAAGCGAATACAACTCCAACACACATACAGTCTGATAAAGGTACTGAGTTCATTTCAAAAGATGTACAGAGATATTTTCAATCAAAAAACATAAATTACTATACAACGAATAATCCTGATATTAAAGCAAGTATTGTAGAAAGATTTCAAAGAACTCTTAAAATGAAGATGTGGCGTTATTTCACGCATAAAAATACTCATAAATATATTGACGTTTTGCAGGATTTGATACACTCTTACAACCATAGTTTCCATTCTAGTATAAAAATGTGTCCTTGTGATGTCAATTTTAATAATATAATGACAGTTTGGACAAATTTATATGACAGGAAAAACAATAATAAATCATATGAAACTATACAACCTAAGTTAAATGTTGGTGATCATGTAAGAATAACCAAATATAAACATATATTTCAAAAAGGTTATGAATCTAATTGGAGTGATGAAATATTTATAATATCTTCTATAATAGAACGAAAACCTTGGGTTGTTTACACTATTAAAGATTTAGACGGGGAAGAGGTAGTAGGAACGTTTTATGAACGGGAGTTACAAAAGGTAATTTATGACCCCACCATAGAACATAAGATAGATAAAATAATTAGCTCTCGCTACACTGGTAACAGACGAGAAGTGTTAGTTAAGTGGAAAGGTTATCCGAATAAGTTTAATAGTTGGATTTCAGCATCTAGTATAAAACAAATATGAATAAAGATTTCTATTTAACTTTACCTAGTAATAGTTCAATGGAATATTATCCTGATAATAAAACATCAAGATTTTCAACAAAATTACCTAAACCTATAATATTGGAGGGAGAATGGTGTGTAGCAATTGTTGAATTTCAGTATCCCTGTACTATGTTTACTGTTCAAGATCATGAAAACATCGTGTACATCACAAAAATGATGATAATGCCTAATCAAGAAGAACCCTCTACAGTATCTTACCTGACATATATACCTGTCACAAACTATGATAATATTCATCATCTACTAACAGCATTGAACAGCATTAAGGAAAAAATTGAATTTAATTATGATGAATTTTCCAAGTTTGTATCGGTTTCTGTCTTGGATGAATCCATAAAATCTGTAAAATTATCACTTAAATTAAGTTTACAATTGGGGTTTGAGCCAAATAAAAACCTTGTTCAAAATAATCAAGCAGCATGTCCAGCTAATTTAAATTTAGGCTTACCATCTCAACTATTCGTCTACTGTGACATAGTAGAACCACAAATTGTTGGTGACGTAATGACTCCCCTTCTAAGAATTATACCATTAGATCTACCAAACTACATCTATGGTGCAAATAAAATGCATGTTTTAACACCGCCTCATTATTTACCTGTAATGCGTAGACAATTTGACACCATCGAAATAGATATAAGATCAAGCACCGGTCAAAAGATACCATTCCAATTCGGAACAGTGTGTGTTAAACTTCATTTTAAAAAAATATAATGCATTCTCAACATAATAATATTACTTGTCCTTATGAACGCTATTATTCTCATCAAGCTGGCTCTGGTATAGGAGTGGTTTATAAAGGAGCACCATACCAAAAGGGTCATGGCATTGGTAGTTTTCTGGGAGGATTATTTAGATCAGTTTTACCACTACTATCGGGTGGCGTTCGGGCCATTGGTAAAGAAGCATTAAGTGCCGGTGTAGGCCTTTTGACAGATATGGTTAGTGCACGACCCATGGAAGATTCGATTAAGGCACGTCTAAAGGAAGCTGGTTCAAATTTAAAACGGAAAGCTGATGAAAAAATAGATAGGATAAATATGTCTGGATCGGGATATATAACAAAACGAAAACGTTTGTCTGCATTCAGTCCATCATTGACTTCCAAACTGAAAGCTACCAAAAAATCAAAATTCAACTCGAAACATATCAAAGATATATTTTCTAGTTAATAAAAATGTCTTTTTTACATAGTCACTCCTGTGAATGCATTAAGTCAGAATTGGATTTGTTTGCATTACCATCTACTCAAACTAGTATTGAAAGTGGAATATGGATCCATTACAAACCGATTTCATCTCTTGCTGATGATGGTCCCATAGAATTTCAAGTGCCAGGAGCAGGTGATGACTATATAGATCTATCTCATACACTGATCCATGTAAAAGCTAAGATATTGCATCAAGATAATACTAAATTAATATCATCAACAGTTGTGGCTCCAGTTAATAACTGGTTACATTCGCTCTTCAGTCAACTTGATGTTTATTTAAATCAAAAACTTGTATCACCACCCAATAATACTTATGCTTATCGTGCTTACATTGAAAATTTGCTGAACTATGCACCAGCAGCTAAAAAGTCTCATCTTACTTGTGGTCTATGGTATGAAGATACAGCTGGAAAAATGGATTTTACTGATGAAACCAATAAGGGATTTATTAAAAGACAAGAATTGGCAAGTGAAAGTAAAGAAATAGAAATGATTGGACACTTACATGGTGATTTATTCAACCAAGAAAAATTTTTAATTAACGGTGTTGACATGTGTGTTAAATTAGTTCGTTCTAGGGAAAACTTCAATTTAATGTCTTCTTCAGTTGATACTAAATTAAAAGTATCGATTACAGATGCAACTCTGATTATTCGTAGAGCTCGAATCAATCCAACCGTGTTGCTTGCACATCAAAAAGTGTTAGCATCTACTACAGCTAAATATCCCATTACACGGGCTGAAGTTAAAGTTTTAACTATACCATCAGGTGTTCAAGGAAAAACTCTTGACAACATTTTTCTGGGACAAGTACCTAAAAGGTGTATAGTAGGATTTGTAAATAATGCTGCTTTCAATGGAAACCTAACTAAGAACCCATTTAACTTTGAAAATTATGATATCAATACATTTTGTTTATATATAGATGGCAATCAAATACCATCAAAAGCTCTACAACCATCATTTGAGAGCAATATTTATACATCGGTCTATCATACACTGTTTTCTGGTACAGGTATTCATTTTCTTAATGAAGGTAATGGGATATCCCGAGAACAATATGCTAAGGGATATTGTATGTTAGCATTCGACTTAACACCTGATTTATCAGCGAATTCTTCCAATCATTGGAATCTTATTAAACATGGAAGTGTGCGATTAGAGGTTCGTTTTGAAACAGCTTTGATTCAAACCATTAACTGTATTGTTTATGCAGAGTTTGATAATGTAATAGAAATAGATAAAAACCGTAATATTTCTGTCGACTATAGTAGTTAAGCAAGAAATGTTTGTAGATTAAGTATGAATTATTTTTATTAATTATCTCCATGAACTGATCAATAAAAGACAAAATTAAATAATTTATTTGTTTTACTGTTATTAATCCTTGCAACCCCATAAATAGAGATACATATTTTGAAATAGATATTACTATTATAACCAATTGCTAACATTATTGATGACATTACTTCTTTGTCTTTCAACTGATAAGGATTCTGCAACAATTCCATGAAATAACATGAATACATTAGAAATACAGAACTACTTGAAGAAAATTGATTCAAGTATTGAATATAACGTGTATGCAGCCAATCGTTTACCAATATATGTTGTAAATCCCACTTACATAGTAAGTAACTTGGATACTGATAATAAACCAGGATCCCACTGGATCGCCATACATATCGATAAGAATGGTTTTGGTCAGTACTTTGATTCATATGGGCGTCCGCCTCAAGGATATCATAGAATGTTTTTAACTAGAAATTCAAGAATGTGGAATTATAATACTAATCGAATTCAAAATGACTTTACTACAGTTTGCGGGGAATACTGTATAATGTATTTATATTACAAATATCATGATGTGAGTTTGAAAGATTTTCAACAGTTATTTTGTAATGATACTATGTTAAATGATGTATTTTTATCTGATATGTTTCAATCATGTTTTAAAATAAATAAATGAACTACAAATAGAAAGTTTGTTGCATTTTTTTATTCAGTTTCAAAAATCTTATATTGCTTACATTTAAAATTACGATGAACATATATCCTGACTCTTAAAAATTATAATTCTTTACAACAACTTTTTCAATACGACAATGATTTCATATAGCAAAAAGACAAATCAATTAATTACAAAACAATACTTATACCTCTATACACTATTAAAATGATTAGAAAGAATATTAAAATAAAAATATAACGCTAGCTTATTTATCAGTATCTATAAAAAACTTTTTACACTCTTCTTGGGTAGCCAATTGTTTGGTGATATTATATATAATGTCTCTCACACTTTGCAAATTTCGGTCGGCTTCACTCTCCGTAAAAAGTTTAACACGCACGTCAGCGTGTTTCCATTGCTCCGTTTGTGCGACATTTTTTATTTTGTTCACATCATAAACTTCAATTTTGATAAGATGCGACGCGTCAGCACTGTCGTCTTTGTTCGACGTTATGTACGATATTCCACCACTCGTAGATCGACCAACACTCGATGACTTTTTTGTAAGTTTCTTCTTCTTGGGTTTTTCAAAAAACTCGTCAATGCTGTGAGGTCTTTTTGCTATCGCCTTTTTTACTTTGAAAGCGAGAGTTCCTTCTTCATCACTTGGTTCGTCGACATTATCTTCATAATAAAAGTTCTTAAAGGTGTTTTCAGGGAACTGAAACAATAAAAAACAGTATATTAAATAACAGTTCAGAGATAAGTATAAACATGGAATAATGTATGTTAAAATAATTACAATCAATACAGTAATCAGATAACAGAAGCATTTTAATACTAAGTATTACATATATGATGTACTTTGTACAAAACAATATCAACAGTATAAGAAACATGTATAATAGTTACTTACATTCATTTTATAGCAGCGTCACTCTTTTAACACTTCACTGGTCAGGAACTTTGGAGATCTTATGTAGTGTAGAGTACAACTTGGAATACGGTGCAAAATAATTTCGGTGTGTCTTTTATACGGGGAAGAAATGGTTTTACCAGACAAACATGTATAGACATGACTCAAACGTTAAGATGCGTTATGAATTCTTTGTTCGGTTAAATAAAAGACCCGATTTCTCTTATGACAATGAGAAACTTCGGTTGATTGTTTATAAAAAGAGCGATACAAAAATGTGTCAATCTTTTGTTTGAATCTTGGAATTATGAGCCATTTAGAAGGACAAATTGCCTCTAAGGAGACCACATGTGGAGTTGGGAGGTAATAAATATAAATTGCACAATAAAAACAGGTACAAAATTCCATGAGTATCCTTAATTTTAACAGACAAACACGTTTAAACACGACTCGACGTTAATATGCATCATGAATTCTTTGTTCATTTAAACAATGAAGACCCGATTTCTCTTATAACAATAAGAAACTTCAGTTAATTGTTTATAAAAAGGGTGATACAAAAATGTGTCTTTTGTTCGAATATTTGAATTATAAACCTTTTAGAAGGACAAATTGCCTCTCGGCAGGCCACGTGTGGAGTCGAAAGAATAAATTAAAATGAAGACCATTATAAAACTAATCTGCACTAGGTATAAATTTAATTGGATATTTATAAATGTAATCAATAATAGGTATTAACTTGATATAAGGTTAATTCACCTTCAAGGGACGCAGAATATGTTGATCGTATTGCGAATCAATGCAATACCTATTACCTATATGTAGTAACCTGTCACAAATGAAACACCGCCCGTATCTAGCCCGCGGAATATTGCGAGGTTTTGCAATTGAGACGCTACCTAAACGACTCACGTCGTAATAAAGTAGTCGGCAGTTGGATTAAATTGATTGATGACGCAATTATTACGTGATACAAAAAGCATGTTCAAAGTATAAAGTTCTGTATGTGATCGCGTTCCGGTGAAAAGTAACGTAACATACTGAGTCATGAGGTAATAACATAAAACCCGCGATTTAGATTCGCGACGTAATCAAGATTATCCGCGATCCTATAACACGTGGACCTAACACTTTTCCATGGGGGTCTGACAAAACAATGCCGTGGAACCAATACAATGAACCGATGTGCAATAACAATGTAACACCAATATCCTTATAATCCAATAAGATTTATATAGGAAATAATAAGTTTTATATACGATTTCATTAAAGAAATCCGTGGTCCAATAAAAGTAACCCACGGCAGATTAATTTAATCCGCGGCCCAATTAATTTAATCCGCGGCCCAATCAAGTTAATTCGCGACCTAATTAAGTTTATCCGCGGGCAGTACCTATGACCGACACTGGTGCAGACTATGGAGGTACCTCGTCCCATACATTCAAAGGTCTCCATACTTGCTCTGGGTACGGTTAATCCCTATACTACTGGGGTACGTACCTGTGGACGGCCCAAAAAGCGCTGGCTGGACGTTTTGGAGGAAGATATGAGAGACTATATATATGAAGGACATGTAATTCTTTACATGTAACGTACTACATGTATTTACAGATAATAGAGGTATATGATGACATTTAATTAATTACATATATTAAATTACATGTCCTTCATATATTTCTTTTTCAATTTCACTTGAGGTTAGGACTAACTGTAGGTTAGTAATAGTGGTGCAAGTCGCCCTTAGTCGACTCATCCATCCCCCCTAGCATAATTTATGTCTGGAGATCGTTTATCATTAGGTGGCCCACTTGCTCGTTTCTCTACAATAAAAAGTTGTTTTCACGACAAAGTGGAATACAGAAACGTCAAGGTTGTTGAATAAAAAATTCTAAATTCTGCTTAATTTATATGCGATCCGTCGAGTGATTTCATCGTGCATAGTATCCAGGACCTAAATACCGCACGTGAATGCAAAATAGATGAAATTAATTATGTCGTAACAGAAATATAACATTGAAATAAAACTATTTTTACGGATTCTATCACGATTAGGTTTTAATTATTATTATTCGCGTAAACTTAAGAAATCAGTATAGAAATATAATATTTACAGATCGTTATATTTATTTTTGGTTTAAAATAGTTCTTGTATTTAAAGGATCTTAAGAATAGAAAGAAAGAAACATTTATGAATGCTGGTATACATCGATATATTAATTACCTAGTTGCATAGTTGACCCTCGGAAAATGGGACAGAAAAGGAGTGCTTAAGCACTCGTTTTGCATACAGTCCGACGCCGATGGAATTCTAAATTTTAAATTTAAATTTAAGAACGCTTGCTCATTTCGTTTAAAAAGCTACGTTATTACACGTGCATAGGGTTATATTTGTGTTGATTTAATTAGAACTTGTGATCTTTTTCTTTGTTTTATTCCTGAGACTACTTTATAAGATATTTGCAATGAACTGTGCATCTAGGGTATATAATATTGTTACGGGCTAACGGGGTTCAGGACAAACAATTAAACACCGACTGTTCTCGAAACTGACTCAGCACTTTATTTAAAATTAAACACTGTACTGCACACAATACGCGTCGAAATAATCGCTCCGAATATTCGCTTGTCGCTCGTTGTTCGCACTCGATCGCTTCCGAAGAAACACTGTGTCCCGCCAACACACACACACGCCTTTTATATTCGTCAATCTCTTATCGCCGCGTGACGTCACGCGGCCCGCCTGGTCGCGGCTCGAACGCACTAGAACAATCGGCACATTCATGGAACGGCGGCGCGGCGCGTTCGGTTAGAGATCATTCTAGTATGTAACACGTAACACTGCCCCCTCCTAAGACATGCTCGTCCCGAGCATTGTTACAGCCATAATAACGCGCTAAACGATCGACGTGAACTATCTTAGGTGCAGATCGCTGGCCTTTCTGGATTCGGTAGGTGACATCATTAATTTTGGTGACAACTCTATAGGGTCCGTCCCATTTCGCTTGTAATTTGGGAGACTTGCCTTTGCATCGAACTGGGTTGTGCAACCATACTAGTGAACCTTCGTCGAAACCGCTGTTGTTCATTTTTCGGTCATAGCGGGTCTTCATCCTCTCGGACATTTGCTGACCTGACACTCGGACGTGTTCATATACGTCATTCAATGTCTTGCGCAGATCGTCCGCGTAGTCTGTTACACTACGCGGGGTGTCAGGAGGGATACCAGTTATCAGATCAGCAGGCAGTCGTAATTCTCTTCCAAAGTTGGCGAAAGCTGGTGTTACCGTCGTATTCTCGTGAACCGCACTACGATATGACATTAGAAACGGCTGAATGTGCTTGTCCCAGTCTTTTTGCCTGCTTTCTACAACTTTTGCCAGGTATCTCTCTAACGTTTGAATAAATCGTTCCACCATGCCATCAGATTGCGGGTGGTAGGAGGTCGTTCTGGTTTTGTGAATGCCCAATACTCGACATGTTTCTTGAAATACTTGGGATTCAAAATTACGTCCTTGATCGCTGTGAATTTCTAAAGGTACTCCAAACCGGCAGAATACTTCATGGACCAATTTATCTGCGACTGTTGAAGCTTCCTGGTTGGGAATGGCAAATACTTCCGGCCACTTCGTGAAGTAATCCATGACCACCATGAAGTACTTGTTCCCGTTGTCACTTACAGGGAAAGGTCCTGCTACGTCCAGAGCAATCCGCTCCCATGGAGCTCCAACATTGTAAATTTTTAATGCTCCTCTACTTCGAGTATGAGGACCCTTCACAGCCGCGCAAGTTGTGCATTTACGACACCATTCCTCAACATCGTCTCGGCAGTGGATCCAATAAAATCTTTCGCGGATCTTCAGCAGAGTTCTTTTGACCCCCATGTGAGCTCCTGATAATCCATTATGGTAGAGCTGCAGAACTTCTGGGACCTTAGCTCTAGGGACTACCATTTGCAAATGACATCGATCGCCTTTTGCGTTTTCCCATTTACGGCACAGTACTCCATCATGTATAACCAAGCTGTCCCACTGGGCCCAGTAGCTCTTCGTAGTGGAACTTAACGCTGCAACTTCATGCCATTTAGGTTTCGCCGTACCAGCTTTTAACCGCTCAAAGATCGGTTTTAGATCTGCGTCACTATCCTGCGCTTCCAGTAGCGTGTCTCGCCACTCGTTGCTGAGGTCTGTCCTTATTGTTCGCACAGGCACTTCTTCCTTAACCTCTTGTTTGACGCAGTGCTTGCAGTTCTCTGCGCAAGGTCTTCTTGATAGAGCGTCTGCATTACCGTGAGATTTCCCACTGCGATGTTCTATCACATAGTCAAACTCTTGTAGCAACTCAATCCATCTTGCTACTTGACCCTCTGGATTTCTGAACTGCAGTAGCCACTTCAAGGCAGCATGGTCTGTTCGTAGGTGGAATTTCCGCCCGAGCAAATATTTACTAAAATGTTGCAGTGATTTGACTACGGCTAGCAGTTCTCTTCTTGTGACGCAGTAATTCCGTTCAGGCTTAGATAAGGATTTGCTGAAGTAAGCTATCACAACCTCTTTTTCTCCTTTTCGTTGTGACAACACACCGCCAATACCAGTATTACTTGCGTCTGTGTCCACTATAAAGTCGTTTGCAGTGTCAGGATAACCCAGTATAGGTGTATTACACAGACGGTCTTTTAACGTTTGGAATGCGGTGTCGCAATTCTCATCCCAGCAAAACTGTCTCTTCTCTTCTGTAAGCTTATGTAGAGGCTTGGCTATGTCTGCAAAATTTTTCACAAATCGCCGGTAATAGGAGCACAAGCCTAAAAACGCACGAACTTGTGTCTTGTCTCTCGGAACTGGCCATTCCTTGACTGCCACAACTTTGTCGGGGTCTGTTTGTACGCCAGCTGCTGAAATAATGTGTCCTAAAAAGTTAACCTGCTTCCTGAAAAGTGAACATTTCTTGGGACTCAGTTTAAGATTAGCCCCCCGGATCTTCGATAAGACACGTTCAAGATTGCGAAGATGGTCTTCGAATGTGCGGCCCACTATGATGATGTCATCCAAGTAGACAAGACAAGCGTCCCCAATCAGTCCGGTAAGTACAAGTTCCATCAGTCTCTCAAAAGTCGCAGGAGCGTTGCACAATCCAAATGGCATAACCTTAAATTGCCACAGACCTTTACCAGTAGAAAAAGCAGTTTTCTCCTTGTCTCTTGAGTCAATTTCCACTTGCCAGTAACCGCTCTTCAAGTCTAGCGTGCTAAACCACTTCATTCCGGTAAGCGTGTCTAGAGTGTCATCAATCCTTGGTAAAGGATAGCTGTCCTTCTTTGTTATATCGTTCAACCGACGGTAGTCTACACAAAACCGCATATTGCCGTCCTTCTTTTTTACTAAGACCACTGGGGAGCACCATGGACTAGATGAAGGCTCTATGACACCATCCTTCAGCATCCCGTCAATCATGGTATCCACTTCTTTCTCTCTGGCAACTGGCAATCTTCTTGGTCGCCGCGTGACGTCACGCGGCCCGCCTGGTCGCGGCTCGAACGCACTAGAACAATCGGCACATTCATGGAACGGCGGCGCGGCGCGTTCGGTTAGAGATCATTCTAGTATGTAACACGTAACAATATTGATGCTGGTATATTATTAAGTAAGACAACTTCAATCTTTTCTGTCTTTCTTTCTACCTGCCCTTATCCCACATTAATGTGCATTAGTAATGCGCATAGTTTCTGATAACCAATACAAAAAGACCCGTACCACTCGACGGAGGAGGCGATTTTAGATTTTATTAATAAAGCAGAGACTGGCAAACGAGCAAGTGGATAGTAAGTGATCTTCTCCGCCCACAGACACAAAAGGAATCATGGGTGCGATGCCAACCTAAAAAAAAAGAAATAGGGATTGGGAAAGGGAGGGATTTTAGATTTTTTTTGTTAATTCTTCAGCACCAAAATATTTTTTTAACAGGACCATTTATAACAATTCCACTGTCCAAATACGTGGGGAGGAAGTGGATAATCGTGGGTTCGAACGTGCCTCTGCTGCTGGGATGGTTGCTGGCGGGCGTGGCGACGAACCTGCCCACGCTGTATGTGGCGAGGCTCATGTGGGGCTGTGCCACAGCCATGCAGTTCGCTACAGTACCGCTGTACATAGGAGAGATCGCTGAGGTGAGGAATGGTCACTGGGAGAAAATTCAAACTTGTGTATGCAGTTGAAAAACCGTCAGTGTCTTTCTTTCTAACTGCCCTTATACCACCTTAATGTGGGGTCAGCGTCACACACTTTTTCAAGCATGTTGCAGAAAGGATTTGGCTAAGTTTTCACGACCAGCTGCCTGCCTGACGTTAACCCCCTCTAGGGTATCTAGCCCCGAGTAAATTAAATTAGAAAATTCTCTTTGTCCCACCTGGGAATAGAACCCACGACCTCCCGGTCCATAGCCCATGTATGCTGCCACTAGACCAAGTGCTTTTTCAATTCGCTTTCAAGTTCTACGAATGTATAACCAAAAAGTTTTGACCTAATTCCAACTAACAGTGAGGCTCTTTGGACTTTCGAAATTAAAATTATACTGTACGTACTTCAATACTGAGCCAGGATAAATTCCATTTAAAATGACAACAGATAAAAGGAGAAAAACTCGTTTTTTTTACATTACAAAGCACTATAAAAGTTTATCAGTCCACTAGCGTACCTACTTATCTAGGTAATCCCACATCTCTAGGTTATTTTTATCACGATAATGTGGGATCGGCGTATTTTCCAACGTCAACCCCTGGAGGATACAACTCCGAATACACAATTACATAAGATTCTTTGGTCTTTCATCAATGGCTTCAATGATTGATCAACAACTCCATTTAAGATAATATAATCGTATAACAGGACAAAATCCGTGGCGCTTTGAGTGCGTTCTTCCTGCTGTTCATCAACATCGGGTTTCTGCTGGCGTATGCAATCGGTCCGTTCACATCGTACTGGGGGCTGACGGCTTGCGGCGGAATTCTGTCCCTCTTCTACGTGCCTTTCACTTGGATGCTGCCGGAGACGCCTTTCTACTTGGTTTGGAAAGGTAACGTAGAGAGTTGTAGTACAAAATCCGTGGCGCTCTGAGTGCATTCTTCCTGCTGTTCATCAACATCAGGATCCTGCTGGCGTATGCAATCGGTCCATTCACATCGTACTGGGGGCTGACGGCTTGCGGCGGAATCCTGTCCCTCTTCTACGTGCCTTTCACTTGGATGCTGCCGGAGACGCCTTTCTACTTGGTTTGGAAAGGTAACATGAGAGATGTCGTATAAAATCCAAAGCGCTCTGAGTGCGTTCTTGCTGCTGTTCATCAACATCGAGTTCGGGAATATCCTGTCTCTGATGCTGATTTCTTCTTGATTTGGAAAGGTAATCTATTGTAGTTTTGTAATAAACAGTTCCCTACCTACTTCTTTATTTTGTAGTAAATTTTTTTACATATCTTGTGACTACATTCCTGATGGTAAATGCAGTGCAGTCGAAAAATACCAGTGACCAGGGGAGATACCACCACCTCTTATAGCAGTATTATTATAATCTTACTTGTACCGATTCCCATACAAAACAAACGAAGAACGATTATAATAATACTGCTATAAGAGGTGGTGGTAACCCTGCTGTGGTAAACAATGAGTTCTCTGATGATCGAAAGAAATCTATTCTCGAAAACAGCATTGAAAACGACAACTTGTAAAATGACTAATTTCACATACATAGTTATAGATTCTAGAACAATCTATACAACGGCTTCTTCTGAAGGAGTCATAGAGAAAACACTCAATTTCCCAGGTCACTACGATGAAGCGTCAGATGTGCTCCAAAAACTACGCGGTGGTAGTAAAGAACAGATACAACCGGAACTGGATGGTTTGAAAGCAATGGTGGCCAGAGAGTTCAAAGTGGAGCCAAAAATCAGCGACCTTTGGGCTACTAGAGGAAACGTGAAAGCTTTAGGTAAGTAGAAATGCTTTAAAAGTACCTCCCTAGAATTCGAATTCTTCCACGCGTTGTTACCCCTCCCCAAAGTGATCAGTATTCCCAGTTTTTCAAGCAACATGCTGAATAGATTCTAATTAATATTTTTCAATGCCTGATGTGACCCCTCGAAAGAAAAGATTTTTTTTGTTTCAGTATAATCACGTCACGGCCATAACGGTGCGTTCGTTGAAAAGGGGATAGCAAGATATCTCCCCTACGCCCCCACTCTTGCTCATTACAGAATTAAAACATTGTTACATATGAAAATGTGTGTAAAATAAGATAAGATAAGATAAATCAAAGTACACAATTGTCTACAGCGTGGCTCTACCAATAAAAAATTAATAAACTCTTTTTTTTCGCCCTGGCGTTATGCCGGCCTTCTTCTAGGGTCCGCCTTCCTACTTAAACGCTTCCACTTCGCCCGGTCTTCAGCATCTTCCATTGAGACCATTGGCTCTCATATCTTCCTCCAGAACATCCAACCAGCGCTTTTTGGGCCATCCACGGGAACACACCCCTGGTACGATCTGGGCCAGACACCTGCGACCGACGTACTCCTGTGGTTTCCTCACAACATGGCATAAATATGGCGTAGCGTGGAATAAATACTAATTTAACAATATTCCTTCGTCCCAGGTATCTGCATATTCCTGGCGATGTTACTGCAGCTGTCGGGCATCGACGTGCTGCTGTTCTACATGGAGGAGCTGCTCGGGAAGGTGGGCTCCGTGAAGCTCTCACCATCAGACGGCACCATCATCATGGGGGTCGTGCAGGTAATCACACTAATATTATAAACGCGATTTGTGAGGTGTGTTTGTATGTTTGTTTCTTAAGAGATCTTTATTTACTCACAAAGAACATCAGTTCATACTGATTTCTTAAGTTTACGCGAATGCTATTCATTGAAATAAAACTATTTTTACGGATTCTATCACGATTTGGTTTTAATTTTTAGTCCAACCCATAACCACGAAGACCGCAAAGCCTTCGAAACGTCGGGAATAAAAATTAAAACCAAATCGTGATAGAATCCGAAAAATAGTTTTATTTCAATGAACATCAGTTCACTTACAATATGAGCAATATAATATAATTATCCTTAAATATCAAAACTGAAATTAACAATATATTCATTTATTTTATCACGATTTGTTTTGTATTTATTTTATTTTTAGTCCCGACGTTTCGAAAGCATTACAGCTTGTGGGGTCACGGGTCGGACTAAAAAATGTAATAAATACAAAACAAATCGTGATAAAATCCGTAAAAACTAGTTTTATTTCACTGTTTGTTTCATCTTCACTTAATGGAATTCAATATGGACAGAGAGGGAGACATCCTGGATTACCACGTAAGCTACATTTTGTCCGGGAAAATAAATTTCGACACGAATGGAGTCGTGGACAATAGGTAGTTAACCATAAACTACCTCCATATTAGGTGCTCATAGAATTGGATGAAAACCAGCGTCAGTCATTTATTGTTTGGCAAATGCTGATCCTAAACCTTTTCGGCTGGATCGTGAGACACAAAGTTGTTGTATAATTCTAATATTTTTTTCCCTTCCTATTATATTGTCCCGTATCACTTACGACTGTCCCGTATAACTTTACTGTTCGGTTTTTATTATTGGAGTGATATACCAAATGGGAAATTAGTTAGACAACACAATAAGTCCACAGAGTTTGCATATAGAAATAATGTTTATTGTAAATGGTATAAGTACAGAACACATATTAATAAGACAGACAATACGCGTGAACACAGTGCCGGACTCCACAGTACTCTACGAACTACTCGTCCTAACAACTAAGCATGCATGTTCTTACATTGTATTATAGCCGTTACAATATCACTGTGTATCATCTATCTTCCTTATTGTACTTTTATTATAGCAGAGGCTGAGAAACGAGCAGGTGAGTTGCCTGATGATATCACGATAACAAAACAATCATGGGTGTGTCGCCAACCTTAAAGAAGGGGAATATATAATAAGGGAAAGAGAGGGGGGATGGCCACCGGAATTCGAAAAGCAACAGCTCTGCCTACCCCTTCGGGGATACAGGCGTGAGCTTATGTTATGTTATTTCAGGTGGTGACGAGTTGCATCACGCCGATGGTGGTGGACAGGCTCGGCAGGAAACTCCTCATGTGGACCACTTCACTTGGACTCACCATCTTCTTGGTAAATAACTAAAATAACTAGTGCAATCACAGTAATTTTTGTCTCGCCTTGTCTGTCTAATTAATTCATTGAAAGGAACTTAAGTAAGCTTTACTACGAGTATCATCACTTAAAATGCATTTAAGACTTTCCTCTGACTTTATCTTACGTTCGCGGTACGACAAGGTCTAACCGCCGAATATTCATACACTTAAGCAGGATTACCACCACCTCTTATAGCAGTATTATTATAATTGTTCTTCGTTTGTTTTGTATGGGAATCGGTACAAGTAAAATTATAATAATACTGCTATAAGAGGTGGTGGTAACCCCCAAGGTCGCCTTATGTCGTTGAAGGCCTCCTTACTTGTCAACATTGTATGGCGAAATCAATCTAAGAAGCCGTTAAAGTTGAGTAGTGATATTGGGTTTTCTATAATTTTTCAACTCAGTATCAAGTCTGGTCCTGTCTGTGTCAATATGTCGGTAGACTCCATCGTATCTGGGACGGAAATAAGCTAGGCGAGCTAGTTCATCTCTGCCTACCCCTCCAACTATACCGTCCTGAGGATATGAGTTTATGTTTACCTCCAGTTCCTGATCGGCGTGTACGCGTTACTGGACAACTACTACGGTTACAACGTGGCTTCGGTCGCGTTCATACCGCTACTGTGTCTCATCGTTTATATGATCCTTTTCACATTAGGTAAGTATAAAAATATTAGCAGGGAAATATTAGTGAGTCGTCTCGTTAGTTTAACGGCAGTTAGTGCCGGATCTAGGGGGGAGCGGGTGCACGTACCGGCGGCAGGATTTGGGAGGCGGTAAAATCTGGAGAGCGCCCTAATTTGAGGGTGATAAAATCGGGCAAATTGACAGTTTGCCCTTATTTTGACAAAAACTAGATCTGGTACTGGTGGCACTGTGGACTGTGGACCGGATGGTTCTGGATTTCCAGGTCGGGCAAAGCGAATTTTCAAATAGATTTTTCCCGGGACTGGACCCCCCAGAGGGGGTTGACGTCAGGCAGGCAGCCGTAAAAACTTAGCCAAATCCTTTCTGCAACATGCTTGAAAAAGTGTGTAGCGCCAAACCCACATTAAGGTGGGATAAGGGCAGGTAGAAATAAAGATATGGCGATGATTTGTCTTCAGTCGTCGAGTGACAAACTCCAGCCCCCTAAGTTCTGCTATTTGTTTGCAGGCGTGGGTCCGGTGCCATGGATCCTGGTGGCGGAGATGTTCCCCGTGAAGACCAAGTGCCTCGCCAGCGGGATCTGCTCCGGCATGTGCTGGCTCGCGGGATTCGTCTGGACCAGGTATCATCTCCAGTGACGTGCACAGGCATTTAGATTAGGGTAGACAAAACACTTGCATAATTATTTTCTTCAATTTATTCTTGCTTTACTTTAAGCAAAAATATGATCATTCTCACGTTGTTTTAAAATAATACACCCAGCGCTGTTTCATAAACTCTTTTTGGTGACCATTTTTTCTTTTATTATGCAATTTTAGCAAATTGTCAGGGTAGACAATGTCTCTTTGTCTATATGAAATGCACGCCACTGATCATCTCCAAACCTCCATTGCTGAAGGTTCACAATCCTTGAACTCATCTGATAGAGCCCAAAAATAAGGGTAACATTGCATTCCCTCTTCGGAGTGTTAAGCATATACCTATAGTCAGTGGACGCTGGTTTTTTGGGCTGCATCTGTGCTTACCATCAAGTGAAATCACTTTGCCGTGCGTAGATAAAATAATAGACCAACTGCAAAATAGATCCGATCGTGATCAAAGTAATATGGGACCAACGTTGAAATAAGCTCTGTCGAACACAAAAAGAATTTTGAAAATCGGTCCACATTTGGCGGAGATATCGCGTAACATACATAAAACTGACGAATTGAGGACATTCTCCTTTTTGCAAGTCGGTCTAAAAAGTTCACACGAATTGCTACCCTATTCCTTTTGAATTGAGTTCAAAATACAATGTCAGGTTCTTCCGCGACGTGGAATCCTCGTACGGCATCTACACGGCGTTCTGGATCCTGGCGGTGTGCTGCGGCATCGGGTTCATATTCTCCGCCACGCTGCTGCCCGAAACTAAGGGCAAGACCTTCGACGAGATACAGGATTTACTGAACAATAGGTCAGCGACAGACTCCATACCCATAGTCTTTCATTGAACTGCTGTTACAAAGAATAGGTTTTCCAATAATGGCGCGTACCAAAAGTACAAAGAATCTATACCTGTTGCGTTCACACAAACAAACTTTCACTGTTGTGGGAATGAAACAGGCATGATTCGTTCGCCTTCGTTCGCCCCGGTGTGTACGCGCCATATGGGGAAACGGACAGGATAATTTTGAGCTTTTATCTAGCCTCTTTTTTTTCTAAATTGCGATGATTCCTGAAGGCGGCACATACATGTGTACGGGCCTTGGGTCAGAAGCTTTGTCTGGGGCCACCCTTACAAAGTTCAAAACATTTCTTAAATCATGAAAAAATACCAAACCTTCACGCCCAAATATCAATGTTTTTCTTCCTCGATTTTGGGCTTTTTCTTAAAGGTCTCAAAGACTCTTCTTGAGCAGGTTAAATATATTTTTTTATTTAAGAGTCATAGACAATAAACACTAGAGTTTATAGCATAACAACGTATTCAGACGGACTTCGACATTTTTATTTTTATATTACAAATATTAAAACTGAACTCTTTCTGTTACAGGACACAGGAAGTAAAACCCGTTGACGTTTAGATATAAGTTGTGTAAATAAATTATTGTTTAAACTTGATACAATTTATTCTATATATAACCTTAATGTAAATACAATTATCTCTGGAACTGCAACGGACAGATCCTCAAACCGAGCACATCTTTGCCAATCTCAGCGACTCCACACACCGGGCAAAGTTTCCCCTTGTGTTCTGGCATGAAAGAAGCTCCACAGAGAGAGCACTTCTCCTCAGGCTTCCCTCGGTATATCGGCTTGTAACTTATACCGCAGATGTTGAAGGGATTGTGTTCATCGTAGAATAGTTGGTGTTCGTCTGTGGGTGTTTTTTCACAGGCTTGTAGTATCTTCCTCGCTTGTTGCGCGACTTCTGGCCTGGGGCCCAGTTCGAGCAGTCTCCTGGCGAATGATGCAGCCGTGCGGTAGTTCTTCAGCTTGAAGAACATGTTCAGAGCTGTCCGTAGTGTGAGGATCTGGTGGACTGGCTGCAGTTTGCAATGTGTGAAGTATGCTGCCATCTCGCATGTGCGTTTCTGTTCGTCAAGTGTGTTTTTGGGCATCCCTGAAATTAATAACACTTTATTAACTAAACTATTACGATTCTTAGAACATTCTGGATTCAATATTTACCATATAGAAGACATTAACTAAACAGGCATAGAACCAATTAAAAGTTTGAATTACTCCTGTATAATAGTGTCTGCATCGCATACAACGCACAACCATATTTTTGGGTCCTTCGAGCCACATGCACAATCCATATTATCTCCTTTATAGTCACATCTAACTTCGGTCCTTCGAGCCGGATGAAACTACAACTTTCTTAACATATTTTTATATCCTTCGCGTCGGAAGTACAAACTCTCCTAAGAACCTTAATGGTCTTTTTGGACCTTCGAGACAAAACATCCTAACCCCCTAGGCTTATTTTGGTCCTTCGAGCCAGATGAAGTCACTAAATATTGGTCCTTCGAACCGAGACCTCACCTTTCCTAGCGGTTTCCATCTGCAATCCGAGCAGGTATTCTCTGCAAATGTTGAGCAACTGCTGTGCCTCCGTGAGTTCAGTCTTCCCGTCGACGTGTAACAATGGCACGCTTTGTACGATGCGCTGGAGACGATCTACCGCGTCCGTGAACTTGCCCGACGTCGTCAACTGATAGCATTGTTGTAGCTGTGTTACCAAATCGTTGAGTTTCGCAGCTGTGAAAAGATGTGGTGTTAAAACAAAACACAGTCCTACCGTAATGATGGATTTCCACTGCGAAAGGGTAAAGACCCAGTTTGGTAATCCAGTGTTGTACACAACTTATGTCAATAGAATTTTGGTGTATACTGACTGACGACGGGCAGCAGGTCCTTGCCGCTGGCCTCCTTCCAGTTGCGATGCAGATGTGCCGTGAGAGGGGGCACGCTCGGTAAAGCGCCGAAACACACGCGAGATGCTCCCCACATGTTCACGAACAGCTGCAGGTACGGGTCGAAGTTCACGATACCCACCTGCTCGTTCAACAGTCTGCGAACATAAATTTATGTTATCCTTATGCCGACACTACAAAATCGTCCAACAGTCCAACGTGAATCCAATCTGTAACTCTTGACCAATAGAAAACACACAATCACCAACAACTCAAGCGATATAAATACTAAAAAGCTACGATAAGCTATTTTTGAAAGAGATGTGATAAACTGTCGACGTTGAAAAGAAAGCGTACTGTATAACAATTACCTGAACGCGATCTCGAACTGTCCGGTTGCAATATGATCGTGCGCCGTCTTTAGTTTGCCAGACAGCATGTCACTAGTGCCACGGGTCGGTGCCACGAAGTACTCCGAACTTTCCTCACCACCGTCAATGTCCGCTAAAACAAATCAAATAATATCAAACACAACTTACTCAGTACTATATGACTAGGCAATAAATGGCGCTAAACGAAAAGGAACTAATCCTGTACACAGAAATTTATGTATAAAAACTAAAAAACCGACTTTCAAATTTCAATATCCAATCGCCATGTATGACGTTGTTTGTTGAGAAGTTTACACTCCATCAATACCCATTTTAGGAGTTTATTTTGTCAGGAGGGTGACTCCTGACGCTCGATTCGAACTTGAATTCGATTCGGTTTCATTTATTGACTTAAAATTCCACCGAAATCAAGTTAAATAGTACATTAATGTCACGTTAAAAATTACCAAATGACAAGTTCTCGAATATTATGCAACATTAGCGTCACCTAATGTCACGCTTAATTTTTGGGCCTCTGACCCACCGCATTAGATGTTTCACATCAAAAATACAGCCGAATTAAAAACCTTTTCATTTTGAAGTCGGTTGAAAGTTGTAATATGTGACGCTTACCCGACACAGGCGCCAGTTCCTCAGGCAGGTCGAGGTCCTCGTCTCCGACGTCCCAGCCGCCATCATCACACGCGTCTTCCATCACCTCCTCAGTCTCTTCGTCCTGACGACAAACATCAACATCGATAATCGACACTGGATGTAAAATAATTGTGTATAATTAATGTATTGCTATTATTTCGACCCAGTGGCCGAGTAGCTGGTTGTGAAAGAAGAGGCTGAGGGTTTGATACCTGCATTAGTCTATGTTTTACAAACCCAAAAGTTTCTTATAGTAATTAAATAGAAGTGTGAGGTTTTAGAGTCGTAATGATATGTCACCAGTCACCAGACATATCGATGGAAAATGTGAGTTTTGTATGATGCAACCAGTCACAGTCAGATGTCATCTAAATTTTATACGACGTCATATTTTTTTAGTGTATATGACAGTATCGTTTTGATGTCATTGACAAGCGAGTAGTAAAAGGTTATAGTTATCGATATTTCTTCTTTTTACCTGTCCTTATACCACCTTAATGTGGGGTCGGCGCCATACACTTTTTCAAGCATGTTGCAAAAAGGATTTGGCTAAGTTTTTACGACGGCCTGCCAGCCTGACGTCAACCCCCACCAGGGAATCCAGTAACGGCTAAATTAAATTAGAAAATTCGCTTTGCCCGATCTGGGAATCGAACCCACGACCTTCCGCTCCCCAGCCAGCCAGCCAGCTTGGCAGCCCATATATGCTGCCAATTATTGTTATCGATATTGTTCTTTCCAAAAGTTCAAAGGGTGCGAGAAGGTACAGATGGCGGGTAGAGTAACTTGAGTTCGATAAAGTGCGAATGATACCTTATTTTCTGCGAGCACGTCGTCGTCATCGCCCCAAGCGCCGGCGGCCTCGAGCGGTTCGTCGAGCGGCGCCGCGGGGCCGCCACTAGTCTCACCGCGACCTGCGCCCGCGCCTGCCACCTCGAAGAAACTCCTACAACACAACATAACATTATTATTATAAGTTCATTTTAGCTTTCCTGCCAGCCTAGCATATGCTGCACGATATAATATCTAGCAGCCTTTTAAAACTATCGCTAAATCCAATCGACAAAAAAATGTAATGAAATATCGACACCAATATGGTCTATTAATAAATCAATAACTGCTTTTTGTGTATAAAATATGCGAGTAATGTACAGGTCATAAATGTCACTAAAAGAAGGGATAATATTTCGACTATAAATAAAGTAAATCGACTCATAAATTACCTGAAAAAGGAAAACACTTGGACACTTACTTAGAAACTGCCAATAGCGGCCAGTTGGGTTGTGCTCTGTGTACTGGCAGTGGTGGCCTCAGGAATACCGCATCGGGGTTGGGTTCCGGGATAGGAAGATTGGCCGCCTCTAGCGCAGTCTTCAGCTTCTCTGCCTCTTCGAATTGCTTATGGTTTATGGCGGTCAGGTATGCTAGGGATAGCTGCAAATAATGATTTAAAAATATCAATATCTTTAGAGTAACATCGACAAAGCATATCGATATCAGCTTGATACAAACAGGATTTTTACATCTCATAAAAAATCGAATATTATTTCGGTACGTGATAAAAATATCGATATATTAAATTATTGTACATAAACATAAACATAAGCTCACGCCTGTATCCCCGAACGGGTAGGCAGAGGCGCACTAGCGAACTAGAACACCCACATTTCGCCGAGCTT
The DNA here is from genome assembly GCA_036417725.1 of Clanis bilineata. NCBI lineage: Eukaryota > Metazoa > Arthropoda > Insecta > Lepidoptera > Sphingidae > Clanis > Clanis bilineata. Next base: position 3,788,400 of record CM071162.1, on the reverse strand, counting down.
AGTTCCGTCCCAGATGTGATAGGGGGCGAGCCTATCGCCATATCTGGCACAAATTCCAGACTCCGGGCTGATATGGAAAAATCCAATATCACTTTGCCCGACCCGGGGATCGAACCCGAGACCTCAGAACCATAGTCGTACCGAAATACCACCACGCCACCGAGGCAGTCTATAGATTATTCTATATCGTCAAAAACATCGATATCTTCTTTAATTAATCTATACACATAATAAAATTAACTCAAACCCAAACTCACCTGTCCAGCATTATTCAAGAGTCGTATCCTCTCAGTGACGTCACCGAGCAGCAGCGCCCCCTGAAACTGGGCGGACACGTCCTTGCGTATCTCGGCGATCTTGGTCATCTTACGCAGCTTGTCCAGGTTGCCAGTCACCAAATACAGGAACGACAGCTTGTCGAAGTTCTTTGTGCGTTGGTAACACATCTCCACTATCTGCAATCAATGTAGCTTTGTAAAATTGTTGTTGTTGTTATGGAATCAGGATAAGGCTTTCATTTCTTTCACTTTGTTTATCTGCGGGCAACCTGTATAATGTGCTATTATATTTATTTTATTCTCTTGTAATTATTGTAATACGGGTTTAAACTATTGATACGTCCATGAACTATCATGGAGAATCAATCTCAGTTAAGTCTACAGCATTGAAGTCTAGAGCCTATAGAAGGACTTATATTGTTGTAAATGTTGGTTGTAGATGGTTTTCTTAAGCAATAAAGGGTGCAACTATCGCACAAAAGAAAATACTTGAGACACTTCCCTTGCGATTTTTGCGGTAAGTAGGAATCATGTAATCCCACCAAACTTCCTTTGTCACACTACACTGATCTCAGCCAAAAGGCCGAAAGCGACCTTCGTATACGAAGGTCGTACGTATACGTCGACAACCCGCCTACGAATATAGTGCTAGTTATGTAATGTTGCTCGTTATCTAATGATTTTGTGCTAGTGATGTTAGAGTATGTGTATGTGAGAGATGACCTGATGGTTGCCGGTGGCGAGCGCGGCGGCGGCGAGCTTGTCCCAGGCGTCGGGCTCGTCGAGACTCTTGGCGGCGTCCAGCGCCACGTCGATGTTGCCGCACTGCAGCGCCAGCGACAGCCGCGTGCGAGGCTCCTTCACGAAGTGCAGCGCTACCTCAGGGTAACCTGCATCACATCCGACAGGTTGCCATTCCAAAATATAATTCAAACAATACAGTTAACTCGTTGGAGACGGCACATATATGTTACATAAGTGTCTCGGCCTACGGAAGCCGAGCCGCCCGTCACTACAAAAAGGGTGATAAATCCACAAAACCGACTACCAACAAAATATCACCTCATAATATTAAAATGGTAAAAAACGATGCAATTGTCTAGACTCCGATTCACACTTTTTTTCGCAATACATGTTTTGAGGGAAAATGAGAAGCAATAGTCTTATTATCGAGGATGCTCAAAACCGGGCGAAGTGGAAGCTTTAAGTAAAAAGGTAGAACTTGGATTAAGGCCGGGATAACGCAATGCAGAAAGAAAGAAAAACCCTTACCTTTCTCTTGTAAATATGCAATAATGCTTTGTCCGACAAGTTTAGCGGTCCGCACCATGTGCAACACCTGGTCGTACTGACGGGTCACCAGCGCCAGCTTGAATCTGTAATGCAAAGTATAAATCAACCTACGTACAACACTAATCGTACCTAAACATCAAGTTATTCATCACTTTACTTACGTGAACCACATCTCATAAAAAATCTGCTACCTCCTTTGGTTGCCTACATGTCTATAAGGTTTCATTAAGATTTTTGCCACATATAAGAATCACGGTTTGTGAGTTATTCGTGAAAATAAAAACTTACATTCAAGTACTCAATCATCTTCAACTGCCCTTATCCCACTTCACTACGGCGCAACAAACTTTTTAGGCATGTTGTAGAAAAGATTTGGTTTCAATTTTAAGGATCAGCTCCTAACGTAAGTTCCTCTGGGAGATGATAATTTGGGTTCAGTCAGTTGAGACTTGATAACTCAGACTCAGTACCTGTATTCGGTGGGATCGATGTTGAGCACTTTGGGTCGACACTCGCGGTCGAGACACACGACGCGTGCGCCGCTCTCGGTCGCGAGCACCTTCACAGCGTACACCGGCACGTCTAATGTACGGATGATGCCGTAATCTCTGCAATAAATAAACAATACCTGAATAATATTTACATATACAGTCTCAAACATTGAGGCTTTTTGGCAACCACTACAAAAAATACATCTTCAAACTATTTAAAGTACCCGTTTTATTTTTCAAAAAATTTCAAGCACCATGTATTTACCAAACAAGCTTAAAAACCTGAGTTTTAAAACTCTAGTAGCTCGTTTTATGGAATATGACAGATCAAACATCGAAATTCATTACTAGGATAATCTCGTCTATCGATAATCACATTGCATAAACTTCAGTTTGAAAACCTGTGTATGTCGATTATCGACTAGTATATTGATCATATTCACTCACCCGTCCTTACAGCAGTACTTAATGTGGTTGGCCGTAGTGTATATGAACACGGGCTGTGGCGTGGAGTCATCGAAGGCGCCAGACTTGACCCTCGCCCCCTCCGTCACAGTACAAAGCTGCTCCAACTTTTTGGTGCACAGAGTCACTGTGTGCTTGCCCAATAGAGCTACTAGCGACATATCCGAGTTCCATATCGCGTAGCGGCATTTGGCTACTTTCACCTGAAAGAATATTTTAAGTTTATACATAATAATATTCGAGCAGTAGTATCGATAATCGATATCGATTTTTTAGGCATCAATAACTAACATTAGGTACTCGATATCAGTATTTCAAATATCGATACTTTTAACTTTGATACTGGATATTTAACGTTGTTAAGCTTTATCGATACACAAGGTAGGCTCTTCCGAAATATCAGTAATTGTAAAAAGTGTTTTGCATTTGATCTTTAAGTAAAGTATCGATACTCAAATAAGATTGTAGTGATTTAAAAGTATTCTCATTCCTCAAACGCATGGATGTCGCGTCGTCGATATATTCGATGCCTCGATCTTTAGCCATAATTTATACTCACCGAGGCTATTGTTCTTTTCTGCTGCACGTCCAACAGCTGCACGCAGTCGGGTTCACGCAGCAGCAGCATGCCAGTGCCTGCGTACATGATCTCCTCGCACGTCGGAGTGGAGATCTTCTTCGACACCTCGTTCTTGAGGTTGCGAATCACTAACTATGGACAAAAAAATTCGATGATAAAATAAAATTATAAAAAATAGTGGTTTGGACCAAAGAATTTCAGATCTCATTTTACAATGACATTCCCGCACAGATTTAGCGAATGAAATAAATATTTTTTGAAGATCATGCGTAGATGACTACAACGTACTAGGGTTGTAGTCTCAAATCACTTCCAGTTCGTTAGTTTGTCTCTACCTACTCCTTCGGGATATACATATGTAATAATGTGTCGACCGCGGGCTCGGCGCCCTCGCGCGGCACGCTGTACATCTGTATGTATGTATGTATGTATGTATGTATGTATGTATGTATAGAGTGTCTGACCTGGTTGTTCTTGTCGAGCGCCGCGAACCTGTTCCGTGCGACCCAGACGGCGGTGGCGGCGGGCGCGCGCGCCGGCTCGCCCGCGGGCTCGGCGCCCTCTCGCGGCACGCTGTACATCTCGTACGAGCTGCTCTCGCCCACGCGCCACGTCACCAGCAGCGACCACTCCGCGTGGTTCAGCGACATGCTACACGAATAACAATACAAATACACACATTTACAAAATTAACAACACAAACGGTTTGCTTTTTACAATTAAAAATAAAAAAGTCTGTGTGTACAGTTCACACGCTGTCGAATTTAATTCACTTTATTCTACTGCATCCTACTGCACTGCACTCTACTGCGATGCATTCCACTCTCCACCCCACTCTCCACTCCATAATCCACTCTCTACTCCTCTTCACTCTCCAGCCCATTCCACACTCCAATCTAATACTCACTCCACTTTCCACACTGCACTCCATTATCCACTCTCCACTCCATTCGACACTCCACTCCACTATTCACTCCACTCTCCACTCCATTCGGCACTCCACTCCATTCGACACTCCACTCCATTCGGCACTCCACTCCATTCGGAACTCCACTCCACACTCCACTTTACTCTCTGCTCCACTTCACTCTCTGTTCCACTTCACTCTCCGCTCCACTTCACTCTCTGCTCCACTCCACTCTAATTAAACCTGTTGCCTGCCTGACCTTAACTCCTTCTAAGCAATAGAACTATTATGTTGACTCATTAAAAAAAGTATTAGGGTCGCGTTTATTTTGCCATTCGTCTCAGAAACAACAAATAAAGTAAAATTAATTACCTATAAGGCTGGTGTCTGCCGCTACCTTTTATCTGCATGACGGGAGAGTCGCGGTTCGTCTGCATGTCCAGCTTACGTAATTGCCTATTAAAAAAAAAATACTTTAATTGTTTTTGCCTTATGGCAGATGGCCCACCTCTTGGTACATGGTCACCGTCGCATATGGACACCGACAATCCACATACTAAGAACCAATGTCAAAAAAGTTTATGACAATAAAATAACACCAGAAAATTATTCTTTTGGTCCTGTCAAGTTATCTGAACCAGAAGTTGCTAAAGAATGTACTAATCTAACTACGAAGCTAACTAAGCTGTAGGTTACCCACCTGTCTTTGATATAGAACAGCATATTGTTGTGCACAGCGTAAGCAGGTCTTTCTCGCTGCAGTTTGAACAAGATCATTCCCGCGTCATGTCCCGCAGCGAACAAGTTCAGAGTGGGGTGTGATGCTAGCACCCAGTACCTGATAGAACATTATAATACATCAAGATTTATTGAATACGCTTTATATTACACTGACGATGTGTAAAAAGAAATCATTACAAAGTGATGTAATATTATATTATTGGTTACAAATTCATTTGTGACCAAACAACTTCATTCAATATTCGTGTCTATCAGACTTGTCCTTGCCGTTCGACACGATCAGCTCGTGAGATATGACATGAGCAGTGACAAGGTGTTGTTTACCATTTGTTCTCCCTGCGGCAGGTGTGCAGATATGTCCGCTTGGTGACGTCCCACACGCGGATAGACTTGTCCTCGCCGTTCGACAGGATCAGCTCGTGATATGTGACATGAGCAGTGACAAGATTTTATTTACCGTTCGTTCTCCCTGCGGAAGGTATGCAGACATGTCCGCTTGGTGACGTTCCACACGCGGATAGACTTGTCCTCGCCGTTCGACAGCATCAGCTCGTGACATGTGACATGAGCAGTGACAAGGTGTTATTTACCGTTCGTTCTCCCTGCGAAATGTGTGCAGACATGTCCGCTTGGTGACGTCCCACACGCGGATATACTTGTCCTCGCCGTTCGACAGCATCAGCTCGTGACATGTGACATGTGACATGAGCAGTGACAAGGTGTTATTTACCGTTCGTTCTCCCTGCGGAAGGTGTGCAGACATGTCCGCTTGGTGACGTCCCACACGCGGATAAACTTGTCCTCGCTGTTCGACAGGATCAGCTCGTGATATGTGACATGAGCAGTGACAAGATGTTATTTACCATTGGTTCTCCCTGCGGCAGGTGTGCAGACATGTCCGCTTGGTGACGTCCCACACGCGGAACGACGTGTCCTTGCTGTTCGATAGGATCACCTCGTGACATGTGATATGTGACATGAGCAGTGACAAGGTGTTATTTACCGTTCGTTCTCCCTGCGGAAGGTGTGCAGACATGTCCGCTTGGTGATGTCCCACACGCGGATAGACTTATCCTCGCCGTTCGACAGCATCAGCTCGTGACATGTGACATGTGACATGAGCAGTGACAAGGTGTTGTTTACCGTTCGTTCTCCCTGCGGAAGGTGTGCAGACATGTCCGCTTGGTGACGTCCCACACGCGGATAGACTTGTCCTCGCCGTTCGACAGGATCAGCTCGTGACGCGCGTGGAACAACACACAGGACACGTTGTGGTAATGACCTCGGCACGTGTCCACCTCCCACGCCTAAATACAATAACATAATATACAGTTTAAATTCTTAAAATATGAAAGCACAGAAAAATATTCCTTCTGCCTGACATTATCAGGCATTTCGGCATTCTGGTTTTTTTTCAGGTTCCGCCTTCCTACTTAAATGTTAAATTATTTACCTTAGCATCATTCATCCTCCACAGCTTCACTTGTCTGTCATCCGCGGCGGATGCTATAAGCGGCAGAGTGGGATGGAAGGCCGCCCAGTTGACGCCTCTGTCGTGTCCCTCCAGCACGTGCTTCACCACCGCGTCCGCCTGTATGTACAGTTGCTTTTAGCAACAGATTGCGGTCAATAAAACTTTGTCTCATACATAGTTATTGAAGCAATTATGTTGATGGTACAAACTTAAAGACACCACATTTACTAAGCTTTATCTAACATGATACTTATATTATTTTCTTCATTAAATCAAAAGTAAAAGTAATAATAGTCATGTTTCAACACTTCACAATTTTAGCTGTTGTTTTTATTGTTACTTTTGCCCCTAATCTTTGAATTGTCAATGTCAGTCAAGTAAAACCAAAAGTTTAAAAACCAACTTCAAAACCCCCTTGACCTATGTGGGACCACCCTTTGAGGTAGCTGTATTGAACACAAAAATAATCTTGAAATTTGGTGGAGATACCGAATTACATACATAAAATAAAATAACAATAAATTGAGAACGTGTTTTGAAGTTGATTAGAAAGATGAACTTTTACTTTAGTTATTACTTTGGCTGTACATGTAATTAGTTACATGTAACTGTAGACTGTAATATTGCTTAAACTTTCGCCAGTCGTACTCACTCAGCAGGCTTGGGGAAGTGTGTCAAATGTCGCGCATGTATATTAACCACTATCACTATTTATGCTTAGTAAAAGAGTGTAATGTGGCGTCTTTTAGGTTTTGTTCTTGTAATGATATGTACAATGTTTTATTTACAAGTTGAAAGAATAGTCACAGATTAGGTATAGTATATGTACAAACTCCAAAACATGTTAAATACAATCATCCCAATTTCGCAAAAAAAAAATTACCACCTAAATAATCGTATTTCTTTGATACAGTGTAATGTACGAACTTGATATTTTAAATCCCACTTTCGCAAAAAAAAAATTATCACCAAATCGCGTTTCTTTGATACAATATAATGTACGAACTTGATATTTTAAAAAATAATTTTAATAAATCACATAACTCAATTTACATTAAAAAAATAACCTGTCTTTTTATGATAGCTTTGTGCAACAGTTACATAATACGACAAACAAAAGCTAGTATATGCTTAACAGGGTAAATAAAGTTATAAAAATATATCAAAGTAAACAAGTGTATGCCTTACCCGCATGCACACATTTACAGAATTAATTCTATAGCAATTATTGAATCAGTATTTAACAAAATAACCAAAAATTATCATTTTGGATATTAATATTGTAATTAATAATTGAGTCTACCAATTGAGTAGCATTTCAATATAAAGGTTTAAGACCATACTTATCAACATATAGATTCAAATACTGAAACACTCAGCTGTAATAGCTACTTACATTATTATGCACCATACCCATTGATAATCTGGCATGACATAATCCCCGTCCGAAGCGACACATATATATGTTACATAAGCGTATGGGCCACCGGAGGCCCAACCGCCCGTGACTATTTAAATGTTTGCATTTTAGTATTTAAAACCAACAAACATAGCTAAAATGTTGTGTGAACAAATAATTACATAATCATAATAAATTACTTTAAAATTGGTATAGAATTGTTCCCAAACCCATCCAGGCAGAAGACAAACCTTTACCATGATTGAAGCATGACATCCCTTCAGTCAAACTGTCTATACCTGTCCGAACAAATCCGTTGCCTGTGGATTCCTCAAGTGTTCCGCCAGACCTGTAGGGCCAGGTGCCACACTCTTCTTCCTCAGTCCAGAGAAGTCCCACACACGGACGGACTGGTCTAATGATGCGGACACTATCAAGTCCTCTGAGGGGTGGAACTGTGCGCACATTACGTAGTGATTGTGTCCCGTGAGGATGCTGATGCATTGCCGTGATTGCCAGTTCCATATTCTGATTGTCTGTGAAGAAGGTATCAGTGAAATAAAACTATTTTTATGGATTCTAGCATGATATGGTTTCAATTTTTATTCACAAAGTTTCGAAGGCTTTGCAGTCTTCGTGGGTACAAAGAGAACAAGAACGAGAATGTTCAATGAATAGCATTCGCGTAAACTTAAGAAATCAGAAGGTATCAGGTTTATCTTACACTTTGTTTTATTTAAACATAAATAATAGTAATTTGAATATATCATATAATTATCACTATTAAATCCTACAAAACATAGTAATTTTTCCCCATGTGACAGATGCCTATCACTACACTGGGTACAAATTAAGAGCCTGAAAAATTCAACCTCAAATAACAATTTCGCCACCTGATATTTATATCCATTACCTCAGGGTTTCTAAGCCTGGAGTATTCCATTAAGTCAATGACAATACAACTTTATGAGTTGACTATGATTAATCCGTTAATGATGCCTATCCAATGCTTTGTTGTTATTATGCAACATATACATAGACATATAAGCAATACCTATTATATGTTATGAAATACCTGATCATCAGATGCACTGAGTATCCATGGGTATTCATGGTGGAAATATGTGGTCCTGATGTAGTCCAAGTGACCCAACAATGTGAACAGACATCTCCTTTGCTTGTAATTCCACACCTGAAATAATCATAAGAGATTAACAATGGCTATATACATCAGTTTTAAATATATCCATGGTAGGCATCAATATACAGTGCGTTCCACTAAGCGTTCACAACGATCAAAATGCTCCTTTAGCCGTTCCACATGACGACCGCGGTCGTTGTGGTCGCGGCGAAAACGTCACTTATGACGTCATGACTTACGCTCACGCGAAGCTCACGACGACCCATCTAAAAAGGTGGGTCGTCGTGATCGTTGAGAAAATTAGCGGCGTTTTCAAAACTCAATAGAACTCAATAAAACGTTATTTCATGCGGAAAGATATATTGTAGTAGAAGTGAATGTTTCTGCAGTGGATATAAAAAATTAAATAATTTTTTTTTTCAATATAAATCGATTTAAACAATAATTAATTAAGTTTATTTTCAAGGCTTAGAGATTATAACCAAACCTGTTAAATATTATGCATTCTTTTTATGAACTCGCCGTTTGTATTATTTACCTCCACGCTCAAAACGCTCTATAATCCATTCCACTTGAGTTTACGACAGTAACGCTCACAAGCAAGTGGAACGGGAAAAACTGCGGTCGTGAGCGTGATCGTTGTGAACGCTTAGTGGAACGCACTGATATTATACCCTAGATGCACAGTTCTTTGCAAATATCGTCCTAAAAAGTCGTCTCAGGAATAAAACACAGAAAAAGATCACAAGTTCTAATTAAACCAAACACAAATATAACCCTATGCATGTGTTATAAAGTAGCTTTTTAAACAAAATGATCAAGCATTCTTAAATTTGAATTTTCAAATTTAGAATTCTATCGGCATCAAACTGTAGGGAAAAGGAGTGCTTAAGCACTTCTTTGCTGTCCCATTTTCCGAGCATCAACTGTGTATCTAGGTAAATAATATATCGATGCTGGTAGGCATGAATATGTTGATATTTGATAAGTCATCTTACAATATTGTATGACAATTAGTATCTAGGTTGGGTATATTATCTACATGTTTCCTCCTTCTTCCTCATTTATCATTCCCTATTGATTGTTGAGGATCATAAGTCCATGCATGGACTTCATCAATAGCCTTCTTCCATCTGCCATAGTCTTCAGTTTGATGGATAGCAATGCTGACTGGCTTTTACAATTGCTCAGACACCTTGTCAGTGTTTGGGGTTCCTTCCTCTTGGTCTTTTGACAACTTTTAATAACATCAAGTTTGGTTTATCAAGAAAAAGGTCAAAAAAATAATGTTACTTTTATAGATACAATATGATTTATAATATACTGTACTTAAATAGCTATCCCACTGCTGAATACAGGACTGTAATATAGGGTTTATTCTACTATACCGGACTAGCACAGGATAAAAGTAATCACAAATAAATTCACATTATTACTCAGAGACTCAAATCTAATAAGACAAAATATGTTCTGTGGTGTAAATGGAACAATAATCATATATCATATGTGCCGGTAAAGTGCAGTTTTATAAGACTAATTTGTACTTAACGTAATATTTATATTAAATACAATGTATAGATGTACAGTAACATACGTGTCAGATGAATGACGATATGTAAACTTATCGCCGACTAACTTGAACTGTACCTTTATCTTGTAGTCATCTCCGCCGGACACAAACAACGGCTGTTGCTGGTGGAAGCAGATCCCACGCACGGGACCGTCGTGTTCATCAAACTTCTCCAGTAATGTGCACATACGATAGTCCCACAGTTGAATCACACCGTTGTGTAAACTGGCCAGGACCCATGGGCGTTTGGCATGAAAGGATATACCTTTCACCCTGGCCGACTTAGTTTCAAACTTTGTTAACATTTCCTTGCGCTTTTGTGAAGATATTTGAGAAATACACGTAAATTAAAACAAGCTTGATGACAGCCAACCGGCTGACGTGACACGTCTAACTAGAGATGTGTCGTTTAGGGATGATCGATATTCATCGATGTTTAATAAACATCGATATTGTACTAGAAAACATCGATGTTTTGATTTCGATAACATCGACATATCGATGTTATGAGCATAAAATATCGAAATGTCAAAATATCCTTTTTAGGGTCATCTAGCGTTGTACGTACTAGCTAGGGACTAGATTGCTATCAAGTTCAACTATTTAACGCTAGATGATGCTGATCAACGTAATTAATGTAAGCCGTACGAATAGTTATTTCTTTGCATTTCCTAAGGGATAAAAAAAACTGTCAACTTCAACGCACAGACCAACGCCCGGTTCCAATAAACGATCTCAGTTCGAATGTGCAGATAGATTACAAAAATTAGCCAATAAGAACACAGTTTGAACGTGATTCCTCAAATCACTTGATTTGATTGGTTCATAATCGCAATTTATCTGCACTCTACACTAACATCGTTAATTGAAACCGGCCGTAAAGGGAAAATACCTAACAAAGTTAATTTTTTTTTATAGAGTGTGCCTAAAAATACTTGGAATGTAAATTTTTTTCTTGTATTATAACAGTAAACTACAAATAAACAATAAGAAAAAATAAATAGAATAGACAGTTTTACTTGCTACCGAAACATCGATGTTTTAGACATATCGATGTTTTGCGATCGATGTTTATCGTACATCGATACTTTTGAGTCGATGTTAACATCGATGTCAACATCGATGTTTTCCTAATATCGATCATCCCTAGTGTCGTTTATCTTCGTTAGTATATTGAAGAGTTTTGGCGGGAATTCGGACGGTGCGGGTGGCCGCTTGTTTTAATGATTTCATATTCTAGTCTAAAGTTGTGCTTGTGGCTTAAATGTGATGTGAATCTAAGCAATAAACATCAACGAAGATGCACAGTATGTGGAAGCTTTGAAATAAGTGATTTTGGACGCTTTTTGTCGGGTGGATGGGTCGACCATGTTCGACTCCTCTGCTGCGAGAAAATCGTCTGAAAAGCATCAAACTGGAAGGAATTAACGCCAAAACTCCAGCAGGGCCTTGAAATTGAACACATCCGAATTCATTGCACTTGTGAAAAATTAGATATAAGCAAATAAAGAAATAAAAACACTTAAGACGAGGCTGTATGGGCTAGATCCCTTTGCCTTCCCGAAAGGGAAAATTAAAAAAAAAAAGTATATTGAAATAAAGATCTATTTCGGCGATAAAAGCTGTTAGGTTTAAATAGCTGCTTAAAATAATAACTTTGTAAAAGTCGTAACGAGTTACCAAATCCATTTGTTATTACATATTTCGATTTCTAGTTTACACAAAACAAACGGTTATTATTTATCCCCCTAATTATAAGATATAGTTATAATAAGAAAAGTAGATTTAATTTTGATACATATAACAAAAATGATTATGAAGCTTAGAGCATATATGACTGGAGACGCCAAAGAGCTTATAGTCTGAGGAAAAAAGTCTGTCAATCTTTGAGGGGGCAGGGGGAGGAATAACGAATAGGGACAGGCTACAGTCGATATTTACAGTCGATAGTTGTATCGATAGTCTGAATATAAATTCAAACATTTATAAAAATGAAGAATTGTTATGTAAGAAATTTAATGTATAAACGAAAATACTTAATAGCACCTAATATATAAATCCTTAAAAAATCATTATACCCAATAAAAAGGTATTATGGAGCTTCCTATCATTTAAAAAAAAATTAAACCGGGTAGGCGTTTGACCATCCTTATACTTAATATCGTAGCTAAATATGCTGTTCAACAGGTAAATATTAAAACAACATATTTCATCGATGTCGATTTTCTAAACACCATACTACATCACTATAAAATTGTGGGGCGATGTGGTTATTCGATTGCTCCGTATACAATTGATAATCGATTATGTATTTCGATTTTACGTAATATTTATTACAAAAATGGAAATGTGAAATGGAAATAGATTACTTCTAAAATAGTCACATATGAAATATAACTCCATATTTTTGTCACCTGGATGTATTGAACTTTTTTTTGTACGTGATAACTGCGCAAACTGGCATTTTTAACTGAGAACGACACAGGACGATCCGCAGTAAAAACGATTGTGACAATGACTGAATCGATTCCACGAGCAGTTTTTACAAACGTGTTAGATTTTTGAATCTTGTACCTCGGCAGAGGGGAAATGCTATGAGTGGCGTCTCCAGTCCTAAATGCTCTAAGTTATGAAGTAATATATAAGATTAAAGTCGATATTCTACCAGAGATCCGATACACTCGTTTATTTCTGAACGAAGCAATTTATTTATCTATGGAGTGAGGAGTCTACCAGTTGGGTAAAAAAAAACATAAGGAGTTTTGGCGGGAGTTCTGACGGTGCGGGTGGTCGCTTGTTTTAATGATTCCATATTCTAGTCTAAAGTTGTGCTTGTGGCTTAAATGTGATGTGAATCTAAGCAATAAACATCAACGAAGATGGACAGTATGTGGAAGCTTTGAAATAAGTGATTTTGGACGCTTTTTGTCGGGTGGATGGGTCGACCATGTTCGAGTCCTCTGCTGCGAGAAAATCGTCTGTAAAGCATCAAACTGGAAGGAATTAACGCCAAAACTCCAGCAGGGCCTTGAAATCGAACACATCCGATTTCATTGCACTTGTGAAAAATTAGAAATAAGCAAATAAAGAAAAAAAAAGCACTTAAGACGAGGCTGTATGGGCTAGATCCCTTTGCCTTCCTGAAAGGGAAAATTAAAAAAAAAAAAAGATAAATTGTTTGTCAACAAGTTCTTTGTCCATGTTTTTAATATTAACAAAAATACCTTTTAATGTTATATTCTTGAAAAGGAATTTTTAAAATAATATTTAAATATCCATGTAAACGTACATGACGATTATCATATTAAAAAGATAATTGGTAAAACATAACCTAAATCACACCATGAATTTAGAAGAAAAAGTTAAACAAATGGGAAAAATATGTATTCCTGGCATGAGATTGAGTTTGGCTAGTAAGGAATGTGTTGCTGGACCGGGCACATACGAGTTGCGTGGTTATATTTATGCTACTTTGGCTGGTATATTAAAAACTGAGGAGGATGAGAAAACTAAGGTATGGATGTTAAGTTAAAATTCACTTCTATATTCACATTTTAGTATTATTTATTCATAACTATCGCTGCTCGTTTGTTCGTCTTCTATTTCTTTGCACATTGTTCATCTAATTTGTTGTAACTTTGTATGTACACTTGTTGCCACTGACAAGAGGAATGGTGTTGGTGTTAAGGTTTATGGCTATATAATCCACATAATTGATACTTTTGTTCTTTGACCCATGTTTAGCAGTGGAAATTTTATGGCTGATGATGTGTATGTGTAATGTGTGTGTTCAATTTTTTTATATAGAAGAGGGGGTGAACAAATCACAAGTTTTCTTCATAGTTTGTTTCAATATCACTTACTTATTGTCTTCATCTCTTTCTTTAGGTCAAAGTGATATCAGTTGACAGTCCGAGAACACCTAGTGTGCTACCTAAAACAGGGGATATTGTTACAGCCAAAGTAACAGTAGTGAACCCTCGGGTGGTGCAGTGTGTCATCCTCTGTGTGGGCCCCTCAGTACTTGTGAGGCCTTATAGAGGCGTGCTGAAGAAGGAGGACATAAAAGCCACTGATAAGGACAGAATCGACCCATACAAATGTTACAGGCCAGGTGACATCATACTGGCTAGAGTTGTATCCTTTTACAAATTGAATTTACTGTTGTGGTTAAAGTTTTTTTTATAATGTATTCTGTAGTATCCTGTTTTATTATGAAGAGTTAAATAATATTCTAGTTCGCTAGTGCGCCTCTGCCTACCCCTTCGGGGATATAGGCGTGAGCTTATGTTATGTTTATGTTTATATAATATGTGTAACATTTTTATTACGTGTTGTTAATAATATAGCATTTTTGATGTATCAAAAATAAACTTACTAGCTTAGTAAATTTTTATGCATACTTAAAAATACTTATTTTACAAATAAAATTATCCTTACATTAAAAATTAGCTACCAATGACAGAGATCCACTGGTACCACCTCTCTACAGCAGAAAATGAGCTTGGCGTGGTCATAGCTACAGCAGAAGGATCCCCTCAAGGTGTCAGCATGGTGCCCATCAGTTGGTCTGAGATGCAGTGTCCTAAGACTTTGGTCAAAGAACCAAGAAAAGTGGCCAGAGTAATTCCAGAGAATATTAATCAGGCCCTGTTCCCAGTTTCTAATGGGCAAACTAAGGAGAGTGAATAAAATATACACTATTATAAGAGCTGTATCAATTTATTTTTTTAATAATAAGGGTATAACATAAGCTCACACATGTATCCCCGAAGGGGTAGGCAGAGGCGCACTAGCGAACTAAAACACCCACATTTTGCCGAGCTTAGTTCCGTCTGAGATGTGATAGGGGGCGAGCCTATCGCCATGTCGGGCACAAATTCCAGACTCCGGGCTGATATGGAAAAATCCAATATCACTTTGGCCGACCCGGGGATCGAACCCGAGACTTCAGAACCGTAGTCGTACCGAAATACCACCACTCCACTGATATACATACATATATATTCACAATAGATGCCCAAACTAACTTTGCTGTTCCAACAAGTCCTAAGTTTGCAACGTAGCAGGACGTACGTACGTACCCAAACCTATCTATGATTCTGTAAATAGAAGCGTCTTTGCGTAACAAGTTCCTTGTAATTTTGTATAAAAATACTAACAGATCTCATAGCAGGTTCGTACTAATTAAAATATGATGAAATATATCTGATGTAGATTCAAATCTTGATTTTTTATAATCGATTTAAATATTCTATACGATTAACGTAACATCGACTAGATGTCCATCACGAGTTACGAGTGTCATTGACAATTGACATTTATTTGCATTTGTCAAAAACACCACTACAGCGTAGTCTGTCAAAAACAGTTTTGTAAAATTTTCTTTTGTAACATTTACGATAAAAGGAGAAATAAAATATGAGAACAAATTACAAAACTGTATATAAATTGTAGCGTATCACCATAAGCATTCCAGTGTTTGTTTAACCATATGTCCACTTTATTGAGGGCACCGTTATCTCTTTATCGGAAGGCAAACTGTGTATCAAGCGAGTAGTTATTTTATTGTACATTATTTTAAAGTGTTCGTTGTGATAAAGACGTGTGTCCGGCTGGTGCAAGATGAAGTTCGCGGAACATTTAAGCGCGCACATAACGCCTGAGTGGCGGAAACAATATATAAACTATGAGGTAAGTATCTAGGCATTAGTCACAAACTAGACACGTTTAATAACGCACTATTTGATTTATAGATTCTTGTGACTGTAGTTGCGGTCTTATTTATTATGATTGCATGACTGAGTTACAGCCCTGCACAAAGACAACATTATATATTTTAGTATATTGCTTTCTGTTATTTAATTTATTGTGTTTGACAAATGATCAAAAATCTAATTAAAATAGAACTTATAGAATTAAGAACAAGGATTGGGATGAGTCATTTGTTGCCTCTGTCACTGGCACCATTTGAATGTCGACATAGATTAGCCAGTAATGAAAAAAGAAGGAGTATGATTTCGGCAATCAAGAAAATGTTAGGGTTTTGAAATTATTTAGTGAGCTAAGTTTCCCTGAAAGTATGGAAATTGAGGATATCGGTAGTACTTATTTATATCATTTATCCATACACAATATCATACCTTCAAAGATAAAACAACTTCATTAAAATTATTATATTTTTTGGTAAATAGAGAGGTTTCTGAAAGTGAAAGACTTATCTAGTTTGTCCTCAATGTGGTATTTTTAAAATTGCCGATAGCAGTTTTAGTTTTCGTACAATCTCAACAATTTTATATTAATTTTGTAACTATCTGTGCTTCATACCTCCCATGATAAAACTAAAAAACTAGCCTATATCACTTGAGGATATTG
The DNA here is from genome assembly GCA_036417725.1 of Clanis bilineata. Taxonomy (NCBI): domain Eukaryota; kingdom Metazoa; phylum Arthropoda; class Insecta; order Lepidoptera; family Sphingidae; genus Clanis; species Clanis bilineata. The sequence goes on along the minus strand of CM071162.1, from coordinate 3,771,686 downwards.
TAGATTCCTATAATAAAAAAACATTATACTAAATAGCTTCATATAACTATATTTTTATAGTTCTCATAACTCGTGTCTCCATTGTAATTATAATAGCAGTAAAAAATATTCAAGCAAACTTTAAATTCTTTTGGGCTTTTACACTGTTATAAGAATAGGATTTAAAAAAATCTTCCACCTCCATATTCAACAGGTTTTTCTACAATCAAATACATACATACATACATAAGCTCACACCTGTATCCCCGAAGGGGTAGGCAGAGGCGCACATTTCGCCGAGCTTAGTTCCGTCCCAGATGTGATAGGGGGCGAGCCTATCGCCATATCGAGCACAAATTCCAGACTCCGGGCTGATATGGAAAAATCCAATATCACTTTGCCCGACCCGGGGATCGAACCCGAAACCTCAGAACCGTAGTCGTACCGAAATACCACCACGCCACCGAGGCAGTCAGGGCATCATCTATTGGATAATAAAACCATTTAGCCTTATATATTTTACATTATTTAGTTTACCAGACACATAAAGTCACAAACAACAAAGAGATTTAATATTACTAACTATAGACGGGTCATCAAGCATGTTTCATTACAAAAAATCTGATCTCAATCTTCAGTACCACCATCAACTACTTATTACAATGCGAGGGCGATTATTACAATTTACACCCTAGAATATTTTGTGAATGGTTAAGAATCACGTAAAGTTTATTATATCAATATTATTTCGCCGGCCGACCTGGCGCGCGTATGTTTCAAATATACTAGCAACTTATGACCGTTAGGTCATTACTTTTAGATCACAAGTTTTGTGCTGTTGTCCCGTGTATAATTATACTGTTGAATGTCTTTGACAAACAATGAGAAAACATTTGATTACAGTTTTATTTTTGTTTCTGTAAACACTACTACTACCTACTAAAAATTGTTTATGTAAACACTACAGTAAAGTCTTCATACAAACATAGACTCACGCCTGTATCCTCCAAGGGGCGAGTCTATCGTCATATTATAAATAAATAAAATAAAATAAAGACACTGAACAGTCACACACATAGTCCTGCCCCGACACTCAGATCAAGTCTTGTGTTGGGGGTATCAGAAACTACAAGAGACTTTTGGTCTCACAACACCCCGACCCAAAACAAATATCTGAGGGCCACACAGACATTTGTCTCGGTGCGGTAATCGAACCCGCAGCCTCTCGCTTCACAGCCGGCTACTTGCCCGCTGCGCACTATATTGGGCACAAATTACAGACTCTGGGCTGATACTGTGCAGAAAACCAAATATCACTGCCCAACCCATGATCAAACCCAAGATGGTAGTCATATAGCGCATGCAATACCACCAAACTACCATGACAGTCTTAAATAAAAAATATGATTGTAGGAAATGAAGGCAATGTTATACACAGCGGTGGAGGAGGCACCGTCTGCTGAGAATGTGGAACCTGAGGTGCTGTCACGTCACTTTGCAAACTTCGATGAAACTTTCTTCCATTACTGTGATCAAGAGTTGAAGAAGATCAACACTTTTTATTCAGGTAACCACTGATTTAAAAAGCATATTTTTGACTATTTTCAATGGCTTTTCATTTTCGACTGACTACAAAAGAAGGTATGTACCTACGTAATCAATTTGTCTGTTTTTATGTATGTTAGGGGATATCTCTTCATTGTGGACCGAATTTAAAGAATATTTTTGTAATGATGTCTTACGTTTACGTGAATGTTATTCATTGAAATTAAACTATTTTTACGGATTCTATCACGATTTGGTTTTAATTTTTATGCCCGACGTTTCTGTTGTCTGACCCGTGACCACGAAGGCTGCAAAGCTTTCGAAACGTCGGGCATAAAAATTAAAACCAAATCGTGATAGAATCCGTAAAAATAGTTTAATTTCAATGAATATTTTTGTGTTCGATAGAGCTTATTCCAAGGGTGGTCCTAAAAGCTGGTCCGTAAAGATTTTAAATTTATTATTCACCTGCTTTTGTCCTACTCCAATGCGCATTTGGTGAAACACACTTTTTAGGTATATTGCAGAAAGTATTTGACTTAATTTATGACCAGCTCCATGACTCTGGAGTCTACCGCCTCCGGGTGATCCAGTGTTGGGCAAATCAGTTTTGGCGCACATACGCTCTAATACAAAGGCTACAGAGCAAATGATTTTTTTTTATACCAGAAATTGGCAAACGTGCAGATGGGACGCATAAAGAATCTTGGGTGCGTTGCCAACCTAAAAGGAGGGAATGGAAAGGGAGGGAAAAGGGATTGGGAAAAGGAGAGGAGAAATGGGCCACCGGAAATCTCAGTCATCGAACGAAACGCGACAGCGACATGTCCCACTTTCTATCTGTCCTTGACATTCTGATGTCACATAAAGTCCTACAGAAGTAAGAACCTTACGTATATCGCCGTTTTCATGGGTTAATTTGATTTGAGACGGTCATGGCCACTAAATAAATTGCGTACTTGATATATTAAAGTACACTATTCAAGGTGCTGTGTATAAAATTGTATTAAATATTATAGTTTAGTCGATATACTAAAATGTTGCCTCCTTGGTCTAGTGGGTTGATGTCAGGCAGGCAGCCGGTTGTAAGAACTAAGCCCAATCCTTTCTGCAACATGCTAGAAAAAGTATGTTATGCAGACCCCACATTAAGGTGGAATAAGGTCAGGTAGAAAGGTCGACATACTAAAATACGTGCCTGCGTCGGTGGCGTAGTTGTATTGCATGCACGGTACGACTACCCTACGTCCTGAGATCTCGGATTCGATCCCGGGTCGGGTAATCAGCTCAGTGTCTGGAATTTATCCCTATATGGCGATAGGCGATATGGTCTATCACATTTGGTACGAAAATAAGGTCTGCGAAATATGGATATTCTAGTTTTCTAGTTCGCCTCTGCCTATATTTTCGGGATACATCCGATTTTCGTTAATATCCATGGATGTTCATGAAGCAATTTATAGTGTTGCTCCACGGACGTAAAAAAAGATGGACGAAGCGCTAGGAACATTGAAAGTGAAAAAGGGTTTTCGGCTCATTCGATCAGTCGCCGCCATTACGTCTCGATAGATCGAATGGCCGATATCCCTGCGTCACTTTCAATGTTCCTACTTCCTAGCGCTCCGTCCATTTTTTTTACGTCCGTGTGTTGCTCTTTGTTATTAATTTGTTAGCTTGATATAAAATTTACAAGTACAAACCAGCCCTAACAATAAAATTGTTTGCAGAGAAACTTGCGGAAGCGACGCGTAAATTCGCCACGTTACAAAGCGAATTGAAATCACATTTTGACACGATAAAGCCCAAAAGCAGTGGAGACAGTAAAAAGGCGCCAATACCACGACGGAAAGTGCAAGAGTTGAAGCTGGCCTTCAGCGAATTCTATCTAAGCTTAATTCTACTACAAAACTATCAGAACCTGAATTACACGGGTTTTAGGAAAATATTAAAGAAACATGATAAGGTGAGATTTGACGCATGTACATGTATTTTTGATGAGGAATGTTACCTCCTTGGTCCAATGGCAGCGAATGTTGTATGTGAATCGGGAGGTCCTAGTTTCTATTCTCAGGTCGGCTCTCCCCCTATTCGATGTTGTCTTCAACATCTCTTTCTCTCAGTGGCTGTCCTGAGCCGAGGTTCGTAACCCATTAGTGGGTTGCCCTCAGCATGGTCACCTAACTTTATGGGTTCGCAACGCACCTGCGTTCACCCATCAGACCGGTGTAGCTGTGTTAGGCGACTCGGTGGGGCTGCCAGCTGTAGGGCCAAAAAAAAAACTCAGGTCGGGCGGGTGTTTTTCTATAACGATTTGCACGGGACTGGATCCGCCAGAGGCTGTTGACGTCAGGCAGGCGGCCGGTTGCAAAAACTAAGCCGAATGCTTTCTGCGACATGCTTGCCAATCCCACATTAATGGTGATAAGGGCAGGTGGAAATAAGTACAATTTAGTTTATAAAAAATACGATATGTTTTCTTTTCTCCATACACTTGACTAGTAACGCCTCTTGCGGAAACCACAATGAACTAAAATAAATAAATACACCCGACAGTCACATACATAGTCCTGACCCCACACTAGGTGTAACCTGTATCGTGGGTATCAGAAACTACTAGAGACTTTCGGTCTCACAACACCCAGACCCGAAACAAATATCTATGGGAAACATAGACATTTGTCTCGGTGCGGGAATCGAACCCGCGACCTCACGTTTCACAGCCGGCTACTCGCCCGCTGCGCCACGGAGGCTGTCTAAAAATTGTTGTCACAAATAAATGTGGAAAAACCGATCATCGATTTCGTGAAATTCCCCAACTCAAAAATAACTAGTATTAACTTAGCAGCGGCTCCGAGATATATCGATTCATTGTGATAAGATTGTTATTGTCACTAAGAATATAGTTATTATTGTCATATCGTTGTTATCAATACGCGTAGTGACTTGTGATTGCTCACTTATAATAACGTAATTTAAGGTCAATCGCAAATATTTTGAAATGTTATTATGACCAATCGTGATGGTGCTAAAATCTATATGATATTCACAACTTATGTGTACATAACGACGACTCATGACCTCGCATGTCACTTAAGCATGTCCAAATTAGATTTCCTGTCATGTTTTTCATGACAGATAAGACAGTGAAGAGCCAGTGAAGTTATGAAACCCTTTTAAATTCAGTTGTAACTGAAAATTAAACAACAATTTAAAAATCAGATCTGACATATCTGCTTTTCTTCATGACACCCAATAGTCACACATATAGTCCTGACCCCACACTAAGATGCGAATCTTGTGTCGTGGGTATCAGGAACTGTGAGAGACTTTAAGTCTAATAATACCTAGACCCAAAACAAATATGTAAGCAACACAGACATTAGTATCTATAAGGGAATCTTTCTATCTGCCTGGCGATGGCACGGCCAAGATGCACATCTTCCTGTTAAACGGTTCCACTTCGCTCTATATTGAGTAGCCTTTAACGTGAGGCTAATGGTTCTCATATCTTCCTCCAATGCCAGCGTCTGTCCACGGGGACGCACCCCTGATACAATCCGGTTTAGATACTTGGGGCAGCGTGATATTTGCTTTCTTCAAAACGTGACCATCTCAGGCGACATGCCTTCAGTTTATCAGCCACGTCGCGGACACCAAGACTACCGCGGGTATACATGTTTCGTATTAAAATAAATACACCCAACAGTCACACACCTAGTCCTGACCCCACACCAGGTATAACCTGTATCGTGGGTGTCAGATACTATGGGAGACTTTCGGTCTCACAACACCAAGACTTGAAACAAATATCTGTGGGCCACACAAACATTTGTCTCAATGCGGGAATCGAACCCCCGGCCTCTCGCTTCACAGCCGGCTACTCGCCCGCTGCGCCACGTAGGCTGTCATATATATTCGATCCAGGCGTTTTTTTTTCATCCCTATTCTACTTAATCCAACGTCTAAGACATATTTTTCGATATTATTCTTATTTTTTTTTTCAGTTATTAAACGTAAGCAACGGCGCGCAATGGCGTGCGGTGCACGTGGAAACGTCACATTTCTACACAAATAAAGACATAGATAGATTGATAAGCGACACGGAGGCGACGGTCACCAATGATCTGGAGGGTGGTGACCGTCAGAAGGCGATGAAGAAGCTGCGTGTGCCGCCGCTCGGGGAACAGCAGAGCCCCTGGACCACCTTCAAAGTGGGACTCTTCTCTGGCTCCTTCATCGTGCTGTTCATCACTGTTGTGCTGTCAGGTGAGCTTGGAACTTGCACATCTTAAAACTTCCGCATCCTCACAAGATACGATTCTGACAACTACTCTGACCTCACTTAAAGGTCGAGCATTATTTTTGAGCATGTTGCAGAAAGGATTTACCTTTAGTTTTTGCGACCGTCCGCCTGTCGGCCAACGCTCTCTGGAGTATCTAGTCCCTAGAAATTTGTGTCTGAAAAATAGCGCTGTCTGGCCTGGAAATCGAACTCATGTTTTTTTCGGCTAATCTCCGAAACGACTAGACCGATTTTGACGAAACTTTCTCTAGCTGATGTTATAAGGAGCAACTTAGGCTTCTGAAATCCCGGAAAATAAATTTCCACGCGAACAGAGTCGCGAGCAACAGCTAGTAGAAGATAAAACAGGCATTGCCAAACTCCATGTACGATAGGAACCGTACTACCATTCCACTAGCCATCACTATTTTGCAGCCCGTCAGCCTTCGAAAGCCTATAAAAATACTGTATTAATCAACTTATATAATATTTAGTCACTGTTTATGTATCACTTAACACAGTTACTAAGCATAATATGATGTAAGTATTAAGCCACCGATAAGCCACAATATATGCAGAACATATAAAACTTTCGCCTTACTAACGTTGTAAACATAGGATTAACTATAAAAACCTTAGATTATTTGCATCGTAATTTACAGTAATATATGATGGTTTTAGGTTCGTGTAAACATTGTAAATATGATTGAATAAGATCAACATTTACCTAATGTGTTAAAATAACTTCTAAGTTGCTAATGGTCTCGCGTCATTGTGTGATGAAGCTATTTCCGTCCCCTGATGTGATAATTATGGGAGTTTATATTCCTGTCGCACACTCACATTATATTTCGGATACAAGACTATCCCGCATACACCTTAAGCCAGGATCAATATGCGTTTTATGACACCGAGCAATGAAGCGGCGAATCTCTGAGAACGCAAAAGAAATATGTTGATATTAGACAATTTTGTTTGACCTAAAACTGTTTCAAAGTAGGAAACGATAAATACATCTGTATATGTATATCAGTGGTGGCTCTAGACCAAAAATGAACGTCGCGTCCTAAAAACAGATACATCAGAAAAATATAAATATTTCTACCATTTTGTATACTTAATGCATTATGAATAGCATAAAAAATATGAAATCTGTGAATAATTCTATCAATCTAAACATAATGCACGACGCATTCCCAATAAAACTATGAATTAAATAATCTCTACCTCAGAGTGATACAATAGTAACTCCATTTTTTCCAAAAACTTGTTTTTTACACCAATAGCGCAAAAACCAGATCTTCATAATGGTATAAAACACAAAAATGTTTAAATACAGTAAAAATAATTGCTTCAACTTTTAATTAAATTGACCAGAACTGGCTTTATACATTTGCGGCGCACATTTTCGCCTCTTCTGTAAAATTTTAGTTTAGCCGATTGATGCTGTATGCCTCTGCGGTATCAACTCGAAAATGAGAAAGAGATTAAGTGAATATGGGGGCAGTAGACTTCTCTTTCTATAATTCGGATTGATCTACTATGTTGCATGCTTGCAGAAAAGCGATACTACAGATTTATTGAAAAGGGACGGGTGATAGCCGTACAGTCGCTATATCTCTTTCTTGAGTGGTAGAGTCACACTGTAGACAGTCATGTCTACAGCAGGAATGGGCTGGCCGGCCGTGTCTTGGGCGTCTAAAGGCGGTGGTAATAACTTACCATTAGATGAACCTGCCCGTTTGCCAGTCTCTCCTAAAAAAATAAGAACCTTAGTGCTGATTTTACGAGGGTTATTGCTCTATCCATTATGTCTACGGTGCCGAATCAAAGAACATAACAATTAACAATTTTCGAGGCACGAAATTCAATAAAATGATATGTCAATTTTAATTAAACTGGTTGGACGTACAGTTAACCAAGTCGCCGGTGATCCAGTTTTTAAACATTTTCCTTTGAACGATTTACAGTGTCTCGACACACTCACATTTACATGAGTAATGGATTCCGCGCCTCCTAGCCGTAAAACTGGTTTTTGCGTGTCGTTGTGTGCGCGCTTACGCCGAGAATAATGTTCTTGTCACGCGACTTTGGTCTTAAGGGTGATCAAGCGGCGGCTTGGTCCACTGTACATACATTATCCTTGACTTATATCGTGGTTATTTCAAATCTCTATAATGCACCTACCAAAAATCTGTAGTTATCAAAGAGATTTAAAATTATTAACTGTAGAGGGCTATCAAGCAAGTTTCCATACAAAAAAATTGATCTCAAACTTCAATACCCCCATCAACCATTTATTACAATGACACACACACACACACAAGCTCACGCCTGTATCCCCGAAGGGGTAGGCAGAGGCGTACTAGCGAACTAGAACACCCACATTTCGCCGAGCTTTGTTTCGTCCCAGATGTGATAGGGGGCGAGCCTATCGCCATATCGGGCACAAATTCCAGACTCCGGGCTGAAATGGAAAAATCCAATATCACATTGCCCGACTCGGGGATATAACCCGAGACCTCAGCACCGTAGTCGTACCGAAATACCACCACGCCACGGAGGCAGTTATTACAATGAGAGAGCGATTATTACAATTTACACCCTAGAATGTTGTGTAAATGATTAAGAATCACGTAAGATAAGTTTATTCTCTCAATATTATTACGCTGGCCGACCTGGCGCGCTTATATTTCAAATAAACTGAGCTACTTATGACCACGAGATCATAACTTTTGGATCACAAGTTATGTGCCGTTGTCCCGTCTACATATATACTGTTGAATGTCTTTGGTAGTTATAGATTTTAATACACAAACGTGATGGTGATGGTGTATAAAAAGGAAATTTAGTGAAAAATATAGGATCCTTTCCGACCTAGTCGTATTGCCTGCCTAGGTGGTGTAGTTGTATTGCGCCTGCGGTACGACTACCGTCCTGAGATTTTGGATTCGATTCCCAAATTGTCTGGCAAAGTGGTATTGGATTTTACCCAAGATTAGCCCAGAGTCTGGAATTTGTGCCCGATATGGCCACGACGGTGCCTGGTTCGACGTAATGTGGGTGGGTGCTTCTGCCTAACCTTTAGGAGATACAGACGTGAGTCTATCGTATGTATGTAGGTATAGGATATCAACTTTAAAACATAATATAAGCTCACGGCTGTATCTCCGAAGGGGTAGGCAGAGGCGCACTAGCGAACTAGAACACCCACATTTCGCCGAGCTTAGTTCCGTCCCAGATGTGATAGGGGGCGAGCTTATCGCCATATCGGGCACAAATTCCAGACTCCGGGCTGACATGGAAAAATCCAATATCACTTTGCCCGATCCGGGGGATGAATCCGAGACCTCAGAATCGTAGTCGTACCGAAATACCACCACGCCACCGAGGCAGTCATTTTCGTTAAGGAAAATAAACAGTATTTTATGTGTAGGAAACTATATTGCATGTTGCAACTTCATATTTGAAATATTTAAACCATGTCTGTGGTTTAAAGTGATTGTTGTTTTTTTGTTCGATAACGGTATATAACTTCTCTATAGCCAATGAGGGAAGTTCCTGCAAATTTTGTTTGTGGAAAAATACGCCATAGCATATATCATGACTATGAAGTAATTTATAAATTAAAAAAAAACATATTAACTTGCTAATAACGCACTTCCCCACATGGGTCTTATATAAGAATATCAGTCGTATGTAAAGTTTACCAACTTATTTTACCTGATGATGATCGATACCTAGGGCCAGTAGAGGGACAGAACATAATATAGACACGCTGTATTTATGTAGATCCCTAATCTACGTTCAAATATTGAAACCATTATGTAATGCATGGTGCATACTCAAGGGTATATACATAAAGATGCGCATGGTTAATAAATATTGCGATATCAAATTTGCTTAAGTACGTTATTACAACAATACACAAGGGCTATAAAGCCTAGTGTACATAGGAAATATGGTAATATAATACCATCTCTTGTAAATATGAGGCTAGTTTTGCACGTACAGAGAACTTACACACCATTGTTTATAAAATCTAACCAAATATTAAATGAAGATAGGATAATCCATACCAATATTTTAAATGCGTAACTGTTCGTCTTACAGATGTATTATGTTCGTCTGTTATGTTGTTACTACTAAAGCAATAAATCGATTTTGATCAAATGTATATGTCGGAGGGCCAATGCCGATGTTGTTTTTTTAAAAACGGTGACAGCATGGCTGACGTCACTTTTGATATCAAGATGATTACTCATCTTATTTATCAACTGTGAACTGAAATTCACTAACTCCCTTTATTAACGGGGCACAACAGTACCGTCTAGTCAGGGATGACAGTCCGAATGCCTGAGCACGACTGTGTCGAATTTGCTCTGAACACTCCTTTTATAGGGTGCATAAGTATTTGCAACAACCTACTCGATACCGAATATCGAATGTCAAAGAAATTATTATAACGATTATTTTAACTTTTTAGAATCATTTAACGTTTCAGCAGTTTAACAATTGTGAAATAAATTAATATCGTGAAATAACGGCGTTTTAAATAAGCTTGTGATTTTGCGCCGATATATATTATTTCTTTACATAGGCTTCACAAAGCTGCTTCTGACAAGGATGATTTTCGTTATTACGGACATAAGTTTCCCTCACGATGTTTTCCATCAATGACCTCTTGTCATCAACTTCAAGAAATCGGAGTTACAATCCCCTGCCATGCATACAATGCCGAAGCCTCTCGAAAGGGAGGCCGCGGGTTCAATTCCCTCGCCGAGACAAATATTTGTGTGACCCATATATATTTGTTTCGGGTCTGGATGTTGTGAGACCAAAAGTCTCTCGTGGTTTCTGATACTTATGAGACAGGTTATAACTAGGATGAGGTCAGGACTATTATGAATGTGTGTATGACTGTTGGCTGTTTTTATTTACCTCCAAAATTTGACCCGCCACTAGACAGTATCCAAATAATCCTAGAATAAGTTATGTTTTGTTCCAGCATTATTCCACGAGGGCGGCACCGAGAACATAAAAACGGCCTTCAGACTATATCGAGGACCATTCCTTCTAGTGCAATTCATATTTTTAATAGGAATAAATGTGTACGGATGGCGTTCATCGGGAGTGAACCACGTGCTAATATTCGAGCTAGATCCGAGAAATCATCTCTCAGAACAGGATCTTATGGAGTTGGCGGCCATTTTCGGAGTCGTTTGGGCCCTCAGTATACTAAGTTTCATATACAGTGCAAGTCTGAGTATACCGCCGTTTGTGAATCCACTTGCTCTCGTGATTATTATGCTGGCCTTCCTTATAAATCCGTTCAAAGTTTTCCGGCACGAGGCGAGGTTCTGGTTCTTGAGGATATGTGTAAGTTTTTTTTTATATTTTGACCGTAAGCCGCCAATACCTCCTAAGTGCTTTGAGATCAAGTTTATAGGATACAATAAAAACAAATAAAAATGAAATATATTAATATATATGGAGGATATTTCTGCGCCCAAAATCCAAGTTTATTAATTTTACAATAGTTTAATATTGCTAATCAGAAAATATTTATTTTACATCATGTTCCATTAAGACTAACAGATAGCACAAAAAACAATATTATGGTAAAAAATTTAGTTAAGAGGTATTGGCAGCATACGGTCGATTTATTGATTGTTGTTATTGCTAGCGAAATGTTTTTAATTGTATGTAGAAGGAAAAATCTTCAACAAATTGTTTTCAATGAAAAAAATATCGATAGATTGTGTAATTATGTTTTTTTATCTTGGCTCGGTAAATTCACGACACTAGACCCGAGGCACAGGTGTGAACGGTTAATGTATCAAATCAAATCAAAATAATAATTAATAAATACACCCACAGTCACATACCTAGTCCTGATCCCACACTAGGTATAACCTGTATCGTGGGTGTCAGAGACTATGAGAGACGCACGGTCTCACAACACCCACACTTGAAACAAATATCTGTGGGCCACACAAACATTTGTCTCAATGCGGGAATCGAACCCGCGGCCTCTCGCTTCACAGCCGGCTACTTGCCCACTGCGCCACGAAGGCTTTATTGTCACATTATAGTAGGATTGGGGCAGGCAGAAAGACATAGACAACTTTTGAGTTTGTGTCGGCATTTCTTCTTAGTGATAGCTAAATAAATTATTAAAATCCGGTCCCATTGATTAAACCTATAATTTACATGTCAGTGACAAAGATTTCTATGTATGCTACTAGACCGTCTGTTCAGTACATAGAATGTGCGCACTAAGTTGCAGTCAATTGATCGCAACTCATTATAGAAATCTGCTCTTTTGGTTAGGCGTCAAACACTCGCCGTCATGTGCCACAATTTCACTTCTAAACAATTTGTTCACTTCTAAACTTCTAAGTCATGGATATGAAATATCCTACTTGCGGAATAAACTATTTGAATTCTGAATTTTCCCTTTTAACTCGTACTGTATAGTTCGCCTCCTTTGTCTAGTGGCAGCATATATGGGCTGTGGACCAAGAGGTCGTGGGTTCGATTCCCAGGTCTGGCAAAGCGAATTTTCTAATTTAATTTACCCGGGACTGGATCCCCGGGGGGGGGGGGGAAGTTGACGTCAAGCAGCTGGTCGTTATACTAAAAAATTAGCCAAATCCTTTCTGCAACATGCTTGAAGAAGTGTGTTGCGTCGACCCCACATTAAGGTAGGATAAGGGCAGGTAGAATAAAGAAGTCGTATATGTATTGGTGGGTACATATTCCAGGGTCGTATAATGGCGGCTCCGTTCATGCCGGTGCTGTTCGCGGACTTCTGGCTGGCGGACCAGTGGAACTCGTTCGCGGCCGCCTTCCTCGACTTCCATTACTTGATATCCTTCTACGTGGCCGGCGCTGATTGGTTTAACGTTAACAGTGGGTATACTGCACTTTTTTTGTTATAGCCTGTAGACCAACCGAACAAACGTTCGTGAATTTAGGCCTGTTGCGGTCATACAAACTTTCGCTGTTGTGTGAATGTAACAGGCATAGATTCGCGATCGTTCGTTCGGTTAGTGTGTGCGCGGCATTATTTTTTATCCACAAGTCTAATGTCCCAGATAACGTTGCACAAGTAATAATACGGATTTTGACGCGAATTCTGACAGAGCGGGCGTCGGTTGTTAAAATTATTTCACATTAATGTCTAAAGTTGTGTTTGTTGTTTCAAAGTGATATGTATTATGCACCAAACTTCAGCGAAGATGCATGGATGTATAAGGTGTAATCTTTTTAATTGGTGATCTTTGATGAATTTTGTCTTAGCTGGGTTGACCGACGTTGTTCGGTCGATTTGCTAAGAGAAGGTTGTCTGAGGGGCATCGCACTGGAAGGAATTGCCGCCAAAACTCCAGTAGGACCTTAAGACCGAACACATCTGGGTTTCATGGTCATTGCAAAAATGTTATACCAATTGCTCTATTGAAAAACATGCTATCTACTAATTGACGTTGACAAAATCACTGCAACGCGGTGAAGCCATTTTGTTTTAAAAGAAGAAGAAGACTGTGTATTCCATTGCTGCGTAATGGCCTCTTATACTAATGAGATGGTTTATTTAGTTTGATTTACGTTACTTTTCAGCAAACTTCATAAAAGGAGAAAGTTGTCAATCTTTTTTTTGTGTCTTCCTAAGGCTGCCTGTCCACTGGAGCAGAGCGAGGTGGCGGAGCGGTGAGCGTGATAAAAATCCACCACTAGAATTGCACCAGTAGACAAGCAGCCTTAAGGCGAGTCTCCTGCTCATGTTTTTCTCGAAACAATGCACAAAAACATAAACACAAAACTGCATTATTCCTTAAAAGCGTCTTTTACTTAATTCCTGACATATATAATAAATTACCGAAGTCGATTAGAGATTTAAAAGATATTAAAAGTTATAAAATGACATTATTTAGATTTTTGAATGACAAATTTCACTATAGTATAAATGATTATCTCAATGATGCTAAAATGTAGAATAATTATGACATATTTTATTTCAGTTTCGGTCATTAAATTATTGTATGCTAATTATGGCGGGTCATAACTGTACATTATAAGACTATATATAATACCTTAATGTTACCTATTTACCACAATAAAATTGATTTGATTTTGAATATTTTTTTTAGACACACGTCGCCTGCTAATGGAACAATGGACCATAGAGAAGATTGTGTAGGGAAACTATACCTATAGTGTAGGTGTTTTTATTTTTTCGAGAAAAAATTGAGCAGTAGGGTAACTTTTGACACTCGATTCGATTTCGACTACGATTTCATTACATTTAGTGACTTAAAATCGATTTCGAAATCGAGTTAAAAAGTGCGCTAATGTCGCGTTAGATTTTAGAACTTGTCATTTTTAACGCAAGAAAGTTTTTAACTCGATTTCTGTGGAATTTTAAGTCGCCAAATGAAACCGAATCGAATGTCAAAAGCCAGGGGCAGGAGACGCCCTTTAACAAAATATGTTTATGTACAGACGCGTTCGAGTCGAGCCGGTGGTTCATAATAACGCGCGCGGTGGTCAACATCGTGCCGGCCTGGACGCGTTTCTGGCAGTGCCTGCGTCGGTACCGCGACAGTCGAGAAGCCTTCCCGCATCTCGTGAACGCGGGCAAGTACTCCACCACCTTCTTCGTGGTGCTCTTCGCCACGCTCAGGACTATGTACAAAGGTGAGTGGCTAATGTATCGATGTAGGGGATGTGACTAGTCGATGCCGGGTGGTATATCGAGCCACGCCATTGTAGACATAACATAAGCTCACTGTATCTCCGAAGGGGTAGGCAGAGGCGCACTAGCGAACTAGAACACCCACATTTCGCCGAGCTTAGTTCCGTCCCAGATGTGATAGGGGGCGAGCCTATCGCCATATCGGACACAAATTCCAGACTCCGGGCTAATATGGAAAAATATCACTTTGCGCGACCCGGGGATCGAAGCCGAGACCGCGGAACCGTAGTCGTACCGAAACACAACCACGCCACCGATGCAGTCATTGTAGACAGTATAGACTATAGACCGTTAACTGAAAGGTAGCACGTTCACAGTACTCACACTACAATTATTTTATACACATTTATATTTAAAAGCAAATAAAACAAAAAAGAAACCTTTCTGTAAAAACTCCGTCAAAATTGTTTTAAAAATGAGGCAGTAATTCATATTTTAAATTCTGGAGTGGGGGCACATTGGAGATGTCTTGCTATCCCTTTCCAACGTATGTACCGTTATGGCGGTGCCGTGATCATACTGATACTTCTTTTTCCCACAATTTGAAGGTTACACCAAACTCATACAGGCTTATAACTGTTTTATTTTTGAGAATATATCAATATTTCTTTCTGTTCTATATTTTAGACGACGTAAATTTCATATACAATCAATACCAACAATTTTCAAGTACCCAATTATATTATACAGCATGTTTTAAAAAAACTCAGGTTTTAAAACATGATTTTCCTGCCTGACACTATAGATCAGTCCCGGAAATCGGTGAGTCAGATTTCCGGTCATAAAAATTATACCTGTCGGAGGGCCAACGCTGACGCTGTTTTTAAAAATGGTGACGTCAGCATAGCTGACGTCACTTTTGACAATAAGATGATTACTCATCTTATTTATCAACTGTGAACACTGAAATTCACTAACTCCCTTTAGTCACGGATGTGGACAGTCCGAGTGCCGGAGCACGACTGTGTCGAATTTGCTCTGAACACTCCTTTTATAGGGTGCATATTTGCAACTACCTACTCGATACCGAATATCGAATGTTGAAGAAACAATTATAACGATTATTTTAACTTTTTAGAATCTTTAACGTTTCAGCAATTTCACAATTGTAAAATGAATTAATAACGTGAAATAACAACGGCTTTTTAAATAAGCTTGCGATTTTGCGCCGATATACCAAATCCTTTCTGCAACATGCTTGAAAAGTGTGTTGCGCTGACATCACAGAAAAGAGTATGGACCATCTGAACGTTTGTCGACAGATCGATATACAGAGTCGTACGACAACCCGTTCCTGTATCTATGGCTCGCGTGCCAGCTGGTGTCGTCGCTCTACACGTACACGTGGGACGTGAAGATGGACTGGGGGCTGTTCAGCTGCGGGCTCGGGCACGAGAACAAGTTCCTCAGGGAGGAGATCGTCTATAGTCCAGGGGTGAGCATATTTCACGACTAACTCACGAATACGAGATAAAATAACAACTTATCTCTTTCTGTTTGATAAAATCCTTTACAACATGAAGAATTACGCATTATCAGAAAATTATATTTTGCACGTACGGACGTTCAGAGAAGTATCGATAAATCTTATTATTGATATATCGATATGAAAAAACAATATTTATAGGGTTTTGACCATGTTGTAATAAACTGAACAGTTAGTCAGTGAAAAATAGAGTTGGAGAAACATATTGATATCAAAAATCGATATTAACAGGATTTCGACGATGTTTTAATAATGTAGTTAGTCTGTGAAAAAAATGAGTTAGAGAAACATAACTTTTGATGTGATAGACATTCGATGAAAAATATTTAATTATATCGATATTTAGTGCATCGCAAGACAGTGTCATAACCTTACACTTCAGTATAGAAGTGGCCCAAAGATGTGTTGAAGATAATTTACTTCTTGACTAACTATTATGTTATGAACCTATTTTTATTTGTTTAGTTATATTTTTGTCTATATGTAATACTTACTGTACAGTGTATGTTTAGTTAGTATAACTCCGCTTTAGGATAACTGTTATGGGGTTATATTATATGTAAAGTTAAATAAAATAAATAAATAAATAAAAAAATATTACACATGGAACTCTAGAAAGATATAATCGGCTAGCTTTGTTTCTATAGAGCGTCATCTGTCGCACGAAGTGCTGGTCAATAGAAAAGTGACAAACGGCGACAAACGTTGCATAGTTGTGATTGACAATAATTCACGAAATTACAAAGCTAATCGATTATCTCTGTCTAGATGTCGATGTGCAATATTTGTCGATTGGTGTGATTATATTTTACTACAATAGTTGTTCGTTTTCAGTTCTACTATTTCGCGATAGTGGAAGACTTCGTGCTGCGATTCATATGGACGGTGTCATTTGTACTTACTGAGCACAACTACGTCAGCTCAGACACGATGGTCTCGATACTGGCGCCGCTAGAAGTCATTAGGTGAGTACCTTATAATACGTTACTCTAGTATTAATTGTGGGACTGCCTCGGTGGCGTGGTGGTATTTCGGTACGACTACGGTTCTGAGGTCTCGGGTTCGATCCCCGGGTCGGGCAAAGTGATATTGGATTTTTCCATATCAGCCCGGAGTCTGGAATTTGTGCCCGATATGGCGATAGGCTCGCCCCCTATCACATCTGGGACGGAACTAAGCTCGGCGAAATGTGGGTGTTCTAGTTCGCTAGTGCGCCTCTGCCTACCCCTTCGGGAATACAGGCGTGAGCTTATGTATGTAATTGTATGTGGAGTTTATAAGGTTGAGATTTAATTGATACCTTATCGCTATTTGTTCCCTTTTTTTCCGTAAACCCCTGGAGTAAAAAACTTGGAGAGTGTCGGCAAGTTTGTCGATGTTATGGGCTGCAGTCCGCAGCCGTTGGAACCATCTATTGATATCGATTACCTCCAATTAGAACTTGAACCCATTATGTGAATTTCCGGGTTCCCAAATTAAGAGTAAGGAGCGGTCTGGTCCAAAACTTTTCTGAAATCACATCACTAATAACAATGGTTATAGCATTTAAGGCTAATATTAGGTGCAAATGTGTACGTCAGTGATGTTTCACGTCGGGTTGCCGCTCGTCTAGAGCCGGCTACCATGAGGGGCGCCGAACAGGCCCTGAAGTGCTGATCGGTGGTTCGTCGACCACTGCATACAGCGCATGCGCAGACCGCTGCCGCTCATCCACAAACTGACGGAAGGTGAGGGTGCCGACAGTCCGCCGCGACCCTCCGAACGGTGCCGACCAGACGCAGGTGCCAGGTGCCAAACAGCCGGCGCACTGTAGCGAGGAACCCCTACAGCATCATAATAAAATTTATTTATTGTAATAAATGTTTGTTACAGACGATTCATCTGGAATTTCTTCCGGTTGGAGAACGAACACTTGAACAACTGCGGCAAGTTCAGAGCGGTGCGCGACATCTCGGTGGCGCCGCTCGACTCCTCCGACCAGGCCGACATCATCCGCATGATGGACCACCCCGACGGCGTCGTCAACAGGTGCGTACTGTCACACTGTCACACTGTCGTGACACTCGTGACACTAGTGACACTCGTGACTCGTGCTATACTGAACGAACACTTGAACAACTGCGGCAAGTTCAGAGCGGTGCGCGACATCTCGGTGGCGCCGCTCGACTCCTCCGACCAGGCCGACATCATCCGCATGATGGACCACCCCGACGGCGTCGTCAACAGGTGCGTACTGTCACACTGTCACACTGTCGTGACACTCGTGACACTAGTGACACTCGTGACTCGTGCTATACTGAACGAACACTTGAACAACTGCGGCAAGTTCAGAGCGGTGCGCGACATCTCGGTGGCGCCGCTCGACTCCTCCGACCAGGCCGACATCATCCGCATGATGGACCACCCCGACGGCGTCGTCAACAGGTGCGTACTGTCACACTGTCACACTGTCGTGACACTCGTGACACTCGTGACACTCGTGACTCGTGCTATACTGAACGAACACTTGAACAACTGCGGCAAGTTCAGAGCGGTGCGCGACATCTCGGTGGCGCCGCTCGACTCCTCCGATCAGGCCGACATCATCCGCATGATGGACCACCCCGACGGCGTCGTCAACAGGTGCGTACTGTCACACTGTCACACTGTCGTGACACTCGTGACACTCGTGACTCGTGCTATACTGAACGAACACTTGAACAACTGCGGCAAGTTCAGAGCGGTGCGCGACATCTCGGTGGCGCCGCTCGACTCCTCCGACCAGGCCGACATCATCCGCATGATGGACCACCCCGACGGCGTCGTCAACAGGTGCGTACTGTCACACTGTCACACTGTCGTGACACTCGTGACACTCGTGACTCGTGCTATACTGAACGAACACTTGAACAACTGCGGCAAGTTCAGAGCGGTGCGCGACATCTCGGTGGCGCCGCTCGACTCCTCCGACCAGGCCGACATCATCCGCATGATGGACCACCCCGACGGCGTCGTCAACAGGTGCGTACTGTCACACTGTCACACTGTCGTGACACTCGTGACACTCGTGACTCGTGCTATACTGAACGAACACTTGAACAACTGCGGCAAGTTCAGAGCGGTGCGCGACATCTCGGTGGCGCCGCTCGACTCCTCCGACCAGGCCGACATCATCCGCATGATGGACCACCCCGACGGCGTCGTCAACAGGTGCGTACTGTCACACTGTCACACTGTCGTGACACTCGTGACACTCGTGACTCGTGCTATACTGAACGAACACTTGAACAACTGCGGCAAGTTCAGAGCGGTGCGCGACATCTCGGTGGCGCCGCTCGACTCCTCCGACCAGGCCGACATCATCCGCATGATGGACCACCCCGACGGCGTCGTCAACAGGTGCGTACTGTCACACTGTCACACTGTCGTGACACTCGTGACACTCGTGACTCGTGCTATACTGAACGAACACTTGAACAACTGCGGCAAGTTCAGAGCGGTGCGCGACATCTCGGTGGCGCCGCTCGACTCCTCCGACCAGGCCGACATCATCCGCATGATGGACCACCCCGACGGCGTCGTCAACAGGTGCGTACTGTCACACTGTCACACTGTCGTGACACTCGTGACACTCGTGACTCGTGCTATACTGAACGAACACTTGAACAACTGCGGCAAGTTCAGAGCGGTGCGCGACATCTCGGTGGCGCCGCTCGACTCCTCCGACCAGGCCGACATCATCCGCATGATGGACCACCCCGACGGCGTCGTCAACAGGTGCGTACTGTCACACTGTCACACTGTCGTGACACTCGTGACACTCGTGACTCGTGCTATACTGAACGAACACTTGAACAACTGCGGCAAGTTCAGAGCGGTGCGCGACATCTCGGTGGCGCCGCTCGACTCCTCCGACCAGGCCGACATCATCCGCATGATGGACCACCCCGACGGCGTCGTCAACAGGTGCGTACTGTCACACTGTCGTGACACTCGTGACACTCGTGACTCGTGCTATACTGAACGAACACTTGAACAACTGCGGCAAGTTCAGAGCGGTGCGCGACATCTCGGTGGCGCCGCTCGACTCCTCCGACCAGGCCGACATCATCCGCATGATGGACCACCCCGACGGCGTCGTCAACAGGTGCGTACTGTCACACTGTCACACTGTCGTGACACTCGTGACACTCGTGACTCGTGCTATACTGAACGAACACTTGAACAACTGCGGCAAGTTCAGAGCGGTGCGCGACATCTCGGTTGGGCCGCTCGACTCCTTCGACCAGGCAAAAATTGTTCTGTGACACTCTTATTTTCGAGCCATCATTGTTACCATACACTACATCTATATATATAAAAATGAAACCCGTTTTCCGTTGTCACGGCATCACGCGTGAACGGCTGGACCGATTTCGCTAATTCTTTTTTTAGAATACTCATCGAAGTACGAGGATGGTTCTTACGGAGAGAAAAAAATGAAAAATTGTCTGAAAAAGTCTAAAAACAACACTTTTCTGTACTCCCATACAATCGATTCGTAATAATACTTAAAAGTCAATTTGAACTTTAATACCATACCATAAAGTTCAAGTATTAGTGGAGAGGTTCCGGGAAGGCAAAACAATTGAGTGTCGTTAGTATCTACTGGTTCGATTTGAAAAATTCTTTTTGTGTTGGATAGCCCAATTATCGACGGTGGCTATAGGCTATATAGCATCACGCTATGACCAATAGGAGCGGAGCAGAAATGAAAAATGTTTAAAGCCGGGGAAGTTGGTATCTCAGAAACTACTGGTTCGAATTGAAAAATTCTTTTTGTGTTGGATAACCTATTTATCGAAGATGGCTATAGGCTATATAACATCACGCTTTGACCAATAGGAGCGGAGCAGAAATTAAAAATTCTGCAAAATCCGGAAAATTTATATCTCAGACAGAAACTACTGGTTCGAATTGAAAAATTATTTTTGTGTTGGTTAGCCCAATTATCGAGGGTGGCTATAGGCTATATAACATCACGCTATGACCAATAGGAGCGGAGCAGAAATGAAAAATGTTTTAAAGCGGGGAAGTTGATATCTCGGAAACTACTGGTTCGATATGAAAAATTCTTTTAGTGTTGACCGACGGGTTGAATGATGGGGTGACTAAGGGATACCTGACGGGGTGACTGATGGGGTGACTGACGGGGTGACAGACGGGTTACAGACGGGGTGACAGACGGGTGACATGCGGGGTGACAGACGGGTGACAGCCGGGGTGACAGATGGGTGACAGATGGGGTGACAGGCGGGGTGACCGACGGGGTGACAGGCGGGGTGACAGACGGGTAACAGACGGGTTGACAGACAGGGTGACAGACGGGTGACAGACGGGGTGACAGACGGGGTGACAGATGGGTGACAGGCGGGGTGACAGACGGGGTGAGTGATGGGGTGTCAGCCGATGTGACAGACGGATTACAGACGGGGAGACAGACGGGAAGACAGACGCGGTGACAGACGGGGTGACAGACGGGGTAACAGACGGGGTGACAGACGGGGTGACAGACAGGGTGACTGATGGGGTGACTAACGGGGTGATAGACGGGTTACAGACGGGGTGACAAACGGGGTGACAGACAGGGTGACAGACGGGGTGACAGATGTGGTGACAGGCAGGGTGACTGATGGGGTGACTGACGGGGTGACAGACGGGTTACAGACGGGGTGACAGACGGGTGACAGGCTGGGTGACAGGCAGGGTGACAGACGGGTGACAGACGGGTTGACAGACGGGGTGATTGACGGAACCGCACCGAAGTCACGTACTATCTCTCGAAGTTTAGCAAAACATATCATTACCTTTTTAGAATTATTGTGCTATAGGTGCCTACGACTCACTCTTTCAACCCTCTCTCTCATACGCAGACGAAGTTGCGCGGGTCAGCTAGTCTAGTTATAAATATAGACCCCCAAAAAATTCCACACAAATTTTCAAGCCATTTTGGCCTTCATTTACATGGCATACAGCCCTAACTATTAATATCAATGACGTCTCCGAGGAACCCTAACCACCTAAAAACCATTTATCAATCGACTTCCAAAAAGACCGATTTCTCAAAATTCTTTTTGTATTCGATAGAGCTTATTTCAAGGCTGGCCCCATATAAATTTGGTCACGATCGGATTTGAAGTCGGTGTGTTGTATTTTTAAAATGTGATTATTTTAAATAAAATACCCTAATGGTACAATAGACACTACACTTAAACCTTCAAAAACAATCCTTTCAATGCTAAAATACTTTTTTTTTAACAGATCAACAAAGAAGAAGAATGCAAAAAAGACAAAAGAGAGTGATAGAAGACCGCTGCTCAAGAAAGAGTCTATCCAGGACTTGCAGCTAGAGCTGGACCTGTCCTCCAAGATGTTGTAACCAACTGTGATACACTTAGTAATTATATTTGTAGCAAATGTTATACATAAGTATTATTCGAATTATATTTATAGTAAAATATCTTTTTAGTAAATATTGTTTTTTTTTTATTTAGTGCGCTTCTTCATTGCCTTTTCAAAGTAGGTAGTTGAAATGGCAACACCAAATACAAAAATATTGCATACATACGCTCGCGCCTGTATATTTCAGATGGCCTAATGACGCCCCCCCCCCCTCCCCCTCATTTTAAGTTGGCAACGGATCCATGATTATTTTGGGCGGTGAAGATTACTTACCATTAGGTGACCCACCTGCTCATTTGCCAGTCTCTGCTATAAACAAAACTGAGGCAGGCAGAGGCGAACTAGAGAAATAGACCAACATTTCGCCGAGCTAATTTCCGTCCTATAGTAGGATTTCTAATTAAACGGAGTAAACTGACATTTCGAATGTTGCCACTTTTTCATGAAATTTAAATAATGCTGCGGTAAAAAGATCAAGATTATTTAAACATTTCAATTCAGTGAACCATTTCATTCTTTCGTTTTCTAAATTCCAACTAAAAATCGTAATTCCTGCATAATATGTTATAGTACTGCATGTCTACTGAATTATAGTAATAGTAAATTACTGCATGCTAAGTTATGGCATATTTGCTGGAATTATAGTCATGGTTCATTATAAACAAAACTTATAAAAGCTTATAATGTGCCGAACGTAATTTTTCTCAAATAACAAAAATAATATTTGTAATTTTCATTGTTATAATTTCGCGTACCTGTTGTGATTATTTTCGCAAAATTATTTACACAGACATTTAATCGAAGGGTTAAGCTGAAATTTCTAAAAATACTCAATACAATTCGAAATTTGCAAGCTAGTGCTGAATTATTGTTTCTTTGAGTGATAAAAATTGAACGTGATCAATCCCTATGTTTTAAAAGTAAGCAACATTATTTTGGATAGTGACATTTCGATCTGTCAGTTTACACCGTTTAATTAGCAATCCGACTATAGATGCGATAGTGGGTGAGCCTATCGCCATATCGAGAAATTCCAAAATCCGGACTGATACTACCAATATCACTGCCTGACCTGGGTATCGAATCCAAGACAGGACGGTAGTCGGAATCGTTGGCAGTTGCCCATAAATAAAATACTGTCCTCGGTCTAGTGGTAGCATGTATAAGCTGTGGACCGAGAGGTCCTGGGTTTGAAACTCAGATCGGGCAAAGCAAATGTTCTAATTTAATTTGCCCGGGACTGGATCTCTCATAGAGGGTTGACGTCAAGCAGGCGGCCGGTCGTAAAACTTAAGGCAAATCCTTTCTGCAACTGGCTTGAAAAAGTGTGTTGCGCCGACCCCACATTGAGGTGGGATAAGGGCAGGTACAAAGAAAGAAAATAAAATAGTTAATTCATAATTTATTGCAACAGTCAGCGTTCTTACAAAATACGCGTACGTCAAAAAACGACAGTAACATCGGGTTTTTGTACATTCATCGCAGTGATCATTATTGTTTGCTATATCTATAACCAAAAATGCAACAGCAGGAATACAAAATGTCACGTAACTATAGTCGCTTCAAAAGTGCTATTATCTAAAATGACTTATACAGGGTGCCATAAAAAGCTGAATATTTAAGGCACGTATTTGGTGGCTGGTTTTTTTTCCTTAGAATTCCTCAGTAAAAGAAATGTTTATAATTTATTGAACTTAGAGAAAAACAACTGTCTTAAATTAATTATTCGAATGTAATGGGAAGAAGCACGGACTTTTGGATTAAGTATTATAAAAAGAAACGCTAATACTGGAAAAATGGCGGTTTTTATGCTACTGTACAGGATAAAAGCGTCAACTTTCAGTGTTAGCGGGGCGTTACCAAGTTAAATATAAATTGACAAATTAAATAACTAAATTATACGAAGATTCATGAAATTATATATAAGCGATTGCAACATTAAAATAAAGGGTAACATTATAAATGGAAGCGAAACGTGAGACCGCACAGATCCACTAATTAATATTGTATAAATATAAACTTAATAATGTAACAATCATAAAATTAATATTTATTTACAAAATGTTCGTAAGGCATTTGAAGACTTCTCCTAGACGGCGTGATACCTTCGTTAGATCGCACGGTACACTTTTACATGCATTTCTGAAAATAAATTTTAATTATGGTGAATAAAATAAAATGTTGTCTACATTGAAATTCATTTTCAAGTTGTAATGTCTACATAACTGGAACAGAGGGTAGTTTAGACGATTTAACCTAAAGCCTGAATAGGTCGGCTGGACCAAGTATTATTATAACACATACATAAGCTCACGCCTGTATCCCCGAAGGGGTAGGCAGAGGCGCACTAGCCAACTAGTACACCAGCATTTCGCCGAGCTTAGTTCCATGCCCAGATGTGATATATCCCAGGGGGCGAGTGTATCGCCATATCGGGCATCCGGGCTGATATGATGGAAAGATCCAATATCACTTTGCCCGACCCGGGATCGAACTCGAGACCCCAGGACGGTAGTTCTACCGAAATACAACCACGCCACCGAGGTAGTCATTATAACTGTCTCACAGAATACCGACAAAGTGGCAGCTGACTAGTTTTGCGATTCGCCGATACTATTAGTACGACACATGGGTGGTTGAGATCAAGTGGCCCACCTGTTCGAAGCCCCTACTATTAAACTGACTCATATTTTTTAACTTTATAAGTCTTCACTCTTAATGACTTTGGTCATAAGGAAAAAAACAACAGAAGAATTCAAATCATGTAAGCAAAGTGTATCTTCCACTCACCATACAAGCATATTGGTGCCCTAAGAGCGCAGCGCCTCAAGCCGCGACTGCATCTCGTCGAGTTCTGTCTCGTCTGGTTGGGGCGCCTCCTCCTCCTTGCTGGTGGAGGGCGCGGTGACGGCGGTGGGCGGCGCCGGCGCTTCGCCCAACTTGCCCTGGGTCAACTCCCATAACACCTGAATTGGACAAAAAAATACCAGTATTCACTTTTCTATCACCTGGTATCTGACCATAACATAACATGACCATAGTACTTAAAAATGTTACAATTGTCATACAATAGCTGTCATCTCGATGCTAAAGGGTGTATAATTGCATCAAAGTTCTGGCTGTGATCGCTATTAGCAATGAACTGACTGTTGACAAACTGTGTTGTTGCACATAAACTAATTCGTTCAATTAGACATCAATATAACTGCATCTCAATTCTAGAATTTGTTTCCCAGTTGGTAACGCCATATTTCAACATTTTCATTACAACATAAGCTCATGGTTGTATCCTCCTAAGAAGTAGACAGAAGCGAACTGGCAAAATATTGGTACCAATGTTTCACCCAGTTTCCAAACTTTCCTGTGGCAGACAGCGAACCTATCACCATACTGAGAACGGATTTGTTATGTCACATACCTTATCAACCTCAGTCTGCGCCGCCTCCTCCATTTCCTCCTCGTCCTCCATGCCGGACATGGTGTCGTCGAGCATCTCCTCTATAATGCCGGCGCGCATCATCTCCTTGCTGAGTTCCTGCATCGTTGCCGCCACCTCCGGCAGGCGCACTAGTGCCTGCATCGCTTGCATCACCTTTATAAAAATACATTTTAAAGACCAAGTGAATTATATTAATATATTGTCTGAGAATTTTAAAAATTCTCTGCTATTGTGTTTTATCACCTGTATTTTATTTAATTCTGCTATTTGTTGTATATTTCAAGAAAAGATGAGGTTTGTGTTTTGTATGTATATTTACGTACCTAATACAAATAGCTATCTAGCACACTGCAAAAGACCTAGGTATAGTTCTTGATACCCATGATGCAAAATAATTGTACAATGTTACTATGGAGTTTGGACAATGTCTTAGTGTTGGGTGTGATATTAGTTAAATAAAGCACACAAAATAACAACATTAATTGGCAAATAGATTACACTTAATCTTTACGGTATAGTTCTTGATACCCATGATGCAAAATAATTGTACAATGTTACTATGGAGTTTGGACAATGTCTTAGTGTTGGGTGTGATATTAGTTAAATAAAGCACACAAAATAACAACATTAATTGGCAAATAGATTACACTTAATCTTTACTGAAAATATAAAAATAAAGTGGCATTAATACACTACATCAACAATAAATAACTTCTTGAGTTTGATTTTATTGAGTACTATTAATGGAAAATTTTATATAATAAATTGATTAAAGAATAAAACTGGCAATAATATTAACATACACACCTCTGTTGATTTTTGCAGTGATCCTGCAACTCTTAACGTAGCTGTAATAAATAGAAAACAGATTCTTATTGGATTCTACAGTGTAAATATATAAGTTTATCATGTTTATAGTATAGTATAGTAAAAAAATTAGTCATGGTAGTAGTGATGGAAGTAAGCATAAGATAGATAATAATGAGACTTCAATAGAACACAATGTATTGTGCATCATACAAACAAACAGATATTCTACATACATAGTTGAATGCACTGTGTTTACTTTACCATCTTTACACACTTTACCATCAGGGGGGTTACCACCACATCTTATAGCAGTATTATAGACCACTTTATCATAAAACTATGTGAGCTATATTAATATTCTCCTAACAACATCAAAATGTGCTGGCAGCACAGTTACAAGGTCCAGGGAGCCTACGTTTCTCCCGACTAAAAAGAAACAGTGTACCGAACCGAGTGGAGAGATTCACAGATAAAGCGTGAGAGAAGCGTCACTGGATAGCCCTCTCTACTCCTCAGACATAACTGATGAATATCATCGGACAGCAAATTGGATTATTGTTTGTTACAAACAGATTGGGATAGAAAAGGAAAAACAAAATTATATTCTCCTTAATATGCACATCAACTAGATCTTTGGTCCATGGTATTGACAAATTTGAATACAGCTGTGACACACCAGGAGAGTAGCCAGCTAAAGGTTAAGTATGGGGTCAGAACAAATGAGTGTGACTGTTGGGTGTATAATATATAATTACTAAAAATCTAAACCTAATTTTCAGATGTAAAGTACTTTTGGATGTACATACTACATAAAATGACTTATTCTAATTTATCATTCTATCTGATTAGATACAATCTGATAAAAATCAAATTCAATAGCGTCATAATAATTATATTGTAATAATAAACTTTAATTGTGAAATATACACACATGCATACTATGTAACAAGTTCTTTCATATCTGAGAGACCATCCAGGTTGATGCTCAATTTATCTACTTTTGCCATCCAGTAGTGCATAAATTCCACTGTATTCCAGTTTAGCGATCAATCAAAGCCAGCAAAAGGTTTGGAATTAAGTGACTTTAATTCCAACCATGACTTTGTGACACTTCATGTCTTAGAGCATAAGCACTACAAGCTAAAATGCCGTTACGTGAATAAACCTAGTTTAACATGTCTCCAAAAAACATGGAAAGTATGGTCCCTACAGATTTCATAGACTTATGGTTATTTTTAATCTCAAAGTAAACAAGTTATTAGGTCTATTAAATATAAAAGCCACAGTCTTAAACCTTTAAGGATAAAATTTTCCATGTTTTTTCGAGACATCAGAAAATCATATTTATTCGCTTAACGGCATTTTAGCTTGAGGACGGTAATAGAGAATATTGCAAATCTACCATTAAAAGGTGGTATTGATGTTTATGGACTCATTTGGCAGTAACCATATAAGTGACCTTGTCTCATGAATAAAAAAAAATTACCTAATTGATTTTTCATTTGCATCTGCACAGAGTTCAAGTGTGCTTTACTAGTGTATATCTTGCTGATGGCTTTCCTAGATCTGATGATCTCTTTAGCTAGTATTGTGCAAACTTGTTTGTCATTCTTTGTTGCAGCTTCTTTAAGTGATCTTTTAATTTTTTCCTCTTCTCTCTGTATACCTGGAAGGCGATTATACTTATAGTTACATTATTATTGGCTACCATTGATGTTTAAATAGGATATCGATTGTTCTCATTATTTTATGTTAAGTGCTGTTTAATACGAATTTAACCATTCACATTCAAGAGCAAAAATTTAACATGGATTTAATATAAACCTATTGCTATTATTAAAATACAATAAATATGAAGTGTAGTTGTAGAAACTGAATAGAACCTACCTCGTATTTGTCTATCCAAATTATAGCCTTCTTTCCTGAGTTTATGAGACCATTCATTCACCTGAAATGTTGAATATTTTTATTATAGGGCAGGAACAATCTGCTGGACTGTTGTTTATGAAACAAAAACTGTACCATTTCCTTGGGATTACGTTCAGGGGATTTGCCGAAAAGACCCATGGTTAACACGCTATAAAATATCTGTGTTTCTTATTAATAGTTTGCCAATTTCATGTATTTTAAATTTCTAAATCTTTGTTTTGACATTTATTTGACATCTACAAGGAGAGATGATATCATCGCTGTTTCTCATAGATCCCTATGTTCTGTGTACATTTCTGTATCGTTATACGTTATCAGAAATAGCGTAAACTATTATCCTCGTTGTACTTTGTTATTGCCGGGTCTCCTGCACTAAAACATTATACAAAACACCTACACAAAACATGTTTTTTTATGTATGGTCCATTGTTCTATGAGCGGGAGACAGATAAAAATAGTTTATTTTGCTTATGTATTTTTGTGTAATGTTTCGAGAAAAACGAGTGCAGAAGACGTAATACTTAAAATAAAATATTTTGAATGTTAAATATTGTTTATCCCTACTATCTGGAGAATATTTTTTTTTATATGCAGCGTCTCCTGACAAAGAGTCTAGCCGGGTCTCCTGAACTAGCTTTTTCGAAACAAAACACTTAAAACACATACGCAAAACAACGATTTTAGCTGCCACCTGCTCATAGAACAATGGACCATAGATAAAAAACGCATGTTTTGTGTAGGTGTTTTGTGTAAGGTTTCGGTGCAGGAGACCCGGCTTCTCCTGAACTAAAGCAGCAACTAAATTGAATATTTCTATGATATTTATACTGAACATTCAGTCTAAGGTTCATCCCTACTATCTTACTTATGAAATCAGTATCTTAGCATATTTTTTTTTTGTTTCTAGCTAACATATATTAAGTTCTTGAGCCAGGTTCTTTATAGTATAATATCTTCATTTATTCAAAATCTGGGTTTCATAGTTCTTGTGAAAACCCAAATAATAATAATAAATAACAACCTAGATAATAAATACTTTAATCTAAGATATATACATTTCCTAAATAGGAAACAATAATTATCGGCTGAAGGATTTAATAACCATGGCTATAAACAAATTGTAAAAAAAAGTATCTGTCAAAGCATGCAAAAAAAAATGCAAATTGCAACTTGAACCGGATTTTTTAAAAATGCTTAAGTTCGCGAATTTCCTGTGAATCTCATAAAAAGGATCTGCAGTCATTCAAGCATATTATATATTACTTTTTGAAAGTCTTCAGTGACAGGTAAGTACTTTATTAACATCCAAGTATTCGAAAAATCGCAGTATTGATATTACCTTCTAAAAATGTACGTATTTTAATTTTTATGTAATATCAACGATGCATCTACTAAAATACTCAGGTCGGTGGTAAAAAGCACAACATTTTACATTAACAACATATATTTTCCATTTAATTATTCATTCGCTTTCTGCGGTTAGAGGTTATATTTTCAGCGGCGACGTTAAAATATTTATATTCAGTTCCAATACAGTTAAAGTAACGGTCACTAATATTGCTTATCTTCTGGATAACTATATTTTGAAATTTTATGGGGCTTTTAGCTGTCAAATATGTTTTTAACATTTGCTGCTAAAAGATGGTATGTAAACAAACCGGGATTCGTTTCTCACTGATACGTTTTCAATTCTAATAACTTGACTAACACTGCTGTATAATAAATTCATTGACACAGAAACTTTAAACACAATGTTGACAGCCTCTGTGATGTAGCGGGCGAGTAGCCGTCTGAGAAACGCAGGTTCGATTCCCACACCAAGACAAATATTTGTATGGCCTACATTTTTTTTTTCGGGTCTGGGTGTTGTAAGACCGAAAGTCTCTCGTAGTTCCTGATACCCACGATACAGGTTATACCTAGTATGGGGTTAGGACTAGGTGTGTTACTGTTGGGTGTATTTATTATTATTATATATTAACATAACATAACATAAGCTCACGCCTGTATCCCCGAAGGGGTAGGCAGAGGCACACTAGCGAACTAGAACACCCACATTTCGCCGAGCTTAGTTCCGTCCCAGATGTGATAGGGGGCGAGCCTATCGCCATATCGGGCACAAATTCCAGATTCCGGGCTGATATGGAGATATCCAATATCACTTTGCCCAACCCGGGGATCGAACCCGAGACCTCAGAACCATAATCGTACCGAAATACCACCATGCCATCGAGGCAGTCATATATTATATATATTATATTATATTAAACAAAAATAATTATAATCATACTGTCCTATGCAACATGCATATGATATAGTTATCACGCGATCCTTATCAGGTAGGTCAGATGTATCATGTGACAACATTATAGTGCCAACTGCAAATTGATTTCATTAACGGCCACAGTCATTTGATTTATGGATGTCAGGGCACAATAACTATGTGCTCTCACCTCTAACAATTTCTATAATGATTATAGTTATCTTAAGATTAATATTAATTTTAACTTAAATAGGACATAGGTTATAAGTTATGCATTTAATCATGCTTATTAATATGTACCCTTAAGAATGTGACTGCCTCGGTGGCGTGGTTTTATTCGGTACGACTACCGTCCTGAGGTCTCGGGTTCGATTCCCGGGTCAGGCAAAGTGATATTGGATTTTTCCATATCAGCCCGGAGTCTGGAATTTGTGCCCGATATGGCGATAGGCTCGCCCCCTATCACATCTGGGACGGAACTAAGATCAGCGAAATGTGGGTGTTCTAGTTCGCTAGTCCACCTCTGCCTACCCCTTCGGGGATACAGGCATGAGCTTATGTCTTAAAAATGTGTGACTGTTATCCCAAAAAACATTAGTTTGTTTATGTTGCACTTGCTCTTATTGACACCTCACAAACTGCGCGCATCAAAATCAAGTACTTTGGTAACTCCAACTGTGGGGTACAACCACACAAAGGGTTATGAAAATATAAATTACCTGAACTATTATTAATTCAATTTTATACCATAGAAATAAGTTTGAAAATACCTGGTCTCAATTCAATAAGGAAGGAGTATGTTCATCCCTTAAAATTATGTTTATCCTGTTACATCCTTCTTTCTGCTGCAATTGGAACTGCTTGACAGTGTATATGCATATATTTTGTTGTAGTTCATAACTATGGATATTATAAAGTCCACAACCAATTTAGTAAAGCAATATATTTGAAGAAATTTTTCTAATTTAATTTGTCCGGGACTGGATCCCTCATATGGTTGACGTCAGGCAGGCGGCCGGTCGTAAAAACTAAGCTAAATCCTCTTTGCAACATGCTTGAAAAAGTGTGTAGCGCCGACCCCACATTAAGATGGGGTAAGGGCAGGTAGAAAGATTTATATTTGAAGAAAATTGGTTTGGTGGTGCCGGGATGCAACTATGTATAATCCCCAATGGGTAAAAAATTACAATCATTATTATCAGCCATAGGACGTTCACTATTTGCTGTCCACTGTCCGTCTTTGAGGGAGGCCTATGTTTAGCAATGGACGTCCTATGGCTGATGATGAAAAATTACAATAGGTTTCCCAAAATTAAGGTAGGTACACATATTATATAAGTGTCACGCCACATGACCACGTGTGCGCCGTCCCGTGTGACACAACTCTTCGGCGGCGCGGAAGATTGCGTCGCGCGATTTCGCGTTCCGTTTGCAACACTCATGGGACACACGCCCCATGTGCAAATCGTATGCGTCGCTTGCATTCAGTTTTAGTTCACGCCATGACTCACAAATACCCGTGGTCTTCAATTATTCCTATAATATTCAACCCCTCTAAAGTATAAATAGTTATTACTATTATTTTGCACCTCCGCCCATCACATCTTATTTTTTATTTTTATTGTTACCTAATGGTATATTCATATATTGTAGTGGTTCATTGAATACATAATATTCTTTACAAACACCTATGCGTAGTGTCAATAGTCTCTAATATGGCCAGTGACTTCATTATAGTGACGATCAGGTCAGAACAGAAAAGATATAACTGGGGGGTGCTGCTACGTCCTACGGAAACTTGCACCACTATTAATAACCTACATTTAGTCCTAACCTCAAGTTAAATTGTAAAAGAAATATATGAAAGACATGTAATTAATTACATGTTATGTACTCTACATGTAATTACAGAAAATATATGATGACATTTAATTAATTTCAATTTAACTTGAGGTAAGGACTAACTGTAGGTTAGTAATAGTGGTGCAAGTCGCCCTTATAGCAGTATCATTAAATTATTAAAATTATTTATTAAAATAAAATCCAATAAATAGATAATGTCGACGTAATCACCATCCAGACTCCCCCATCCCTCATGTCATCAAAAATTAGCAAAGAAAAGAACCCCCCTAGTAGTGCTTACGTAATCCATAAATGGCCCCAAAGTTATGTACTTATCTAATATAACACACAAACGTAAACAAACGAACTAGACAAATTGCTACGTACCATAAATTGGAAAATAACTATTCCGCACGGTCAAATTACCACGCAGTTGGATTGAATGGAGGCCCTGTGCTGAGAAAAAACTAGTTTATGGCGTAATTGTGCATATCCTGTGCCAGAAGTGTGTATCCTCCAATTTAGAATCAATCAATGTTCGTATTTTACTCATAGTTTTAAACATAACGTAAGCTTTTTTTTAAAGGACTTTTAAACAATGTTTATGACAGCCCTATACTATAAACAAAAGAAATATTCTCTAACATATAAACAACCAACTTAAAATATATATCGACATATATATAAAGCAATAGTGGTCAGTGCACAGTCAGTCCACCTCGATGCGCACCCGCACCCCCCACATATTTATAACTAAAATTATCATAAACACTAATTATCTGTATCGACTAATTTATACACCATTAGGGCCTCCTTTGAATTCAGGTTGCATAATATAGACTGAAACATTCCGATGTCTACAATATTAGCATCCAACTTCCTTAGAATGTTTTGCCGCTCAGTTTGGTTCCGGACACATTCCATTAAGACACGGTATTCATCTTCCGGTTTATTACACGTTTCACAATTCGGTGACGGTACTTTTCCCATACAGAATGCAAATTTCTTCAGTGGCATGTGTCCGGAACGAAGTATAACGTAAGCTTGATCTCGTAGACATATAAACGATATTAAAGTAGGTAAATTAATGTTATTTATATGTCGCCTCCTTGGTCTAATGGCATCATATATGGGTTGTGGACCGGGCGGTCCAGGGTTCGATTCCCTTGTCTGGAAAAGAGAATTTTCTAATTTAATTTTCCCTGGACTAGACACCCCGAGGGGGTTGACGTCAGCCAGGCAGTCGTAAAAACTTAGGCAAATCCTTTCTGCAAAATGCTTGACAGATTATTGCGCCGACCCCACATTAAGGTGGGATAAAGACAGGCAGAAAGAATGTTATATAAATACATACATATACATACTCGTAGTCTTGACTGCACTAGGTTCAACCTGTATCGTGAGTATAAGAAACTACTAGAGACTTTCGGTCTCACAGCACCCAGACCCAAAAAGAACATTTGTCTCCGTGCTGGAATGAACTCGTCTCCCTTCACAGACGGCTACCCACTCGTTGCCATGGAGGCTAAATTATTGATCAATTAGTAAAGTTACAATTTCTGCAAATAGCCAGTACATATTGTCATTGAGTATTTTTCAATTCGTTTTTGCAAAAATCTATTTCAAGGGTTAATTTTTTTTTATAATACATATTTCTTATGACTAGGCGGACCCTGGCAGACGGCCGGGATAACGCCAGGCAGAAAGAAAGAAAGACATATTTCTTAGTGAAAGCGGCGTATTGCATAATTTATAATCATTTTTGGATAAGATATGATTGACGTCATCGCCTCGTCGTGATCAACAAGTATTTTTGTAATTTACAACACCGTTCGAAACCTTATTGATACCTCATAAATCAGCATGCGTTTTATCTAATGTTAACGTCCTTTAAATATGTACTTCTATTTAACAAACAAAACTTATGTTATTAGCTTGTTTCACAGCTCTTGTTATGACAGATAGCTAGGACGTCGAGTGCACGAGCACTGCGTAAACATGCATACTGAAACAAAGCACACTGTATATTAGCTAACAAAAATCAGCTCATCATGACAAAGACCAACTCTTAACTCTATTAGCCCGTTCCTTACTTACTGACAGACAGACTAAGCAAATATTTTCTTGTAAAAAATTACTCGGACTTAGTAAAAATCCTCACTGAGTTCCTGGCTTTGACTTAGACTTCGTCGAAGTTCGCTCTACAGATCTCAGCCTAAAACATTATACAAAACACCTACACAAAACATGTATTTTTTATTTATGGTCCATTGTTCTACGAGCAGGAAACAGCTAAAATCGTTGTTTTGTGTATGTGTTTTTGTGTAATGTTTCGAGAAGAATTCGTGTAGGAGACGCGGCTTTATATTACTTACATTCTTAAAGATGTATAAAGTACATTTTGATATCGATTTTAAAACCAACCTTAAATGCAGTTACCTTGGCCCTTGTGTCCATATTCAATATTATTGTGAACTTCTTGATCCTTGATTAGAAATAAGTTACAATGTATATATTGAATGATACGGATAATTTGATTGCTTGTAAGTCATCATTTAATTACATTAATGGGTGAATTGTGATTACAAGGTTTACAAGTGCGTTAAGGACACATGCACTTATCACGTTTTGTGTCTAAACAGTTGTAATCGCCCTTGATTAAGAGTACTCCGCATTAATATAAAATTATTTCAAGAAAATGAATACCGCCTTTTTTGCAACGAATGTAATTGGTAACTCTAACTTTGTGATGTTTACGAAATTTATGGATTTTGACCTATTCATTATCATCATCAGCCATAGAACGTCCACTGCTGAACATAGGCCTCCCCCAAGATTTCCATTTCCATTTTTCCTTCCAACAGGTCGATCTGGAAAACTTTGACGTATTATAAATACAAAATTGTAAACAATGCAGGTCTCCCCAGGTGATCGTCGACATTCCCTCTGCTATTGCTTGGGGGGGGGGCTACTTTCAGCAGACGAAACCATTTATAAACCATTGCTCCTTGTGTTTTTACAATTTATATGCGAGTAAAATCGCGAAAAACAGCCTTTATCGATAAAGTTTTGATTGCGAATAGGAAATTTTATAATGTACGTCAACTGAGTAAACATAAAAACATGTGGGTTAACTGTTGGTCAGTGGTCGTAAGAAAATATGACGTCAAAGCTATCTATGTAGGTTTCGTTATCGTTCGATTGTTTTGAATACGCGAGCTGCAAATGTTATCAACATTGTTAATCCCGCATCCTAAAGGATAATATGAAAAGCAGAAAAGATTATACTAATTGGCACTATCAATTTCATTTTGACAAAGCTGTATTAATGTAATCCGTGTTTGAGAGCCAAGTCCATTTCAAAAATGTATTATGTAAATATAACAATATTTGCCGTTCAGTGGCGTAAGGTCCATAGAACACGATTCCTATCGACTCCCTTTGCCAAATTTTAGGCTAATAAACAGGTATGACTAAATTAACTATGACTTCTCTTTTCACCCTTCGCCACCGCTTCTCTTTATAACAAGCTGTAATGTCATGTAGCTTATTACATATTTATAAAACTGTACTAGTAGATTTATGATGGCTTTACAGGCGTATAGCAATAATGTGAGCTTAGTGTACTAAACCCATTTGACTAAGGGAAGTAACCATATTACATGACCCGTTTAGAGGGGAGAGGGTCTTCAAAATACCACGCATGGTACAGGGGCTTCCTTAGGTTTTCGCCACTTGGTCAATATCTTTTAGGGAAATCTCGTGCTTTTTCGGGCTATATTCAAATATTATAGCGTTTAGTACTTTTTGAAGTCACAGATGGCAACACATCATAATATGTTTTTTAACTTTTCTTCGACAAATAATTATTTAAAACCATATTTATAAATTACTACCTGAAATATAGAGGGGGGGGGGGGTCTTAGCATATACTATGGGTGGTCACCGAGGGGGGATGGGTATAATTTTTTTTAAAAATTGGTCACGTAATATGGGTACGTTCCCTAAATGCTACCCACTTGGTAGCATTGTGTACAGGGCTACATAACGAGTGATTTGTCCGTCCCTTATTATTTTACCTTATCAATTACCACATTTACCAGTATAAATAATCTGTAATCGATCGATTGATTTGCGATATAACTGATGAAAGTTTGTTATGAAATTTTTCCACATCCGTGTTTAATCTAAACGGACTTTAATACTGATACGCACCTGCCAAATTTATGTTAATTCTTGATAAATAATTGAGTATTAATTTATCAATTCACGATTAATAGTGGTATCATTTAGCATATTAGCTTTTGGTTACAGCTTCTCTAACGTTATGAGATTTTGATTTAGGAACCCTAGGGAGCTATTTTCAGCGCAGTCAATAGCTAAAAGAGCTTTTTAGTAATATAACTTGCTTTGCAACGTGAATAGTGTACTAAAAAGTGAATCTGTGAGATGAGCGAAAAAGCCTCTTGCTTGTCTCCACTCTCCGCTTTGGTGAACAACAATGCGAAGTGTAAGCGATGCTGTGTTCCTTCCTATAAGACAGTATAGTTACATACATAAGCTCACACCTGTCTCTCCGAAGAGTGAGACAGAGGTGAACTAGAGAACTAGAACATCCACATTTCGCTGAGCTTATTTCCGTCCCAGATGTGATAGGTGGCGAGCCTATCGCCATATCGGGCACAAATTCCAGATTTCGAGTTGATTAATTATTCCAGTGTACTGGGCATCATTGTTTAAACTTTTTTGTGACTGTCAATTTCAACTCATCCTGGAAACTTGGACAAAACTCCAGTAACCGGGGTCATTATAGTAATTTACCCCTGACAGTGATCTGTAAAATTCCTTCCTCCCCTCAGAGGATCCCTCAAAGACCCTCAGAGCGAGTTGACGTCAAGCAGGCAGCCGGTCGTAACAACTAAACTAAATCCTTTCTGCAACATGTTTGAAAGAGTGGGATAAGGGCAAATAGAAAAGTGATCCGTAAAATGGTTTACCCTTGGGCCTTGACCTTTTGCTAACCTTCCCCTTCATAATCATAGTTTTACAACATTTACAAGCAATTAGTAACAGACGAATGTCATGTCCGGCTATCAATTATATATATTATCGCTAAATATCCGATAATGTACGATAATTCTTTTATAGAGTTGTCAACCAATCAATTAGTGGATTTTCTTTTATTGGAGCCAGGTTACCTTCTTTGACCTTTTCTGCCAACATATCTGTGTTGATAACTATAACGGTCATTATAAGATTATGACGTCAAGTGCTCAAGTCACAAGATCAAATTCAGTAGTGTAATATTTTTGGACTGTTGTAACAGTGGCCGATAAAATATGTTAACCCTCAGATTATGTAGGAATACTAGAAATTTAACAAAAGCGGTTTAAATTTTTTTTAAAGCTACATTAGTGGTGATTTTGAAATAGCTACCAACGTTATTGTTTAGAGTTATTTATTTATTGCAAGGTGGAAGGTCTGACCTTTGCATAAATAAAGGGCGTAGGCCCACAAAATATAAATGTACGAACTTGATGAAGTTTTTTTTTTAGGTCGCTCAGTTCATACATTCATATTTTGAAAGTATTTTATGCCCACGCCCCCCTCCATGTATGCAAAACTGCGCGGCAAAAAATAGCTGGGACCTTAACTAAAATAATGACAAAAAGCTATTCAGCAGCCATCGCTACTGGAAATGGGCCTACTGATGAGACGATCTAAGCCCAACTATTGATTTCATTGTGAATTATGTTACAGCGAAAGTAATAAATCCGGATATTATATTATTAACTATCCAGCCGTTATGTATAATATCTACTCAATTTAGACAAATTGATAAATTAACTGGGTATTTTATATAATATTTTGGAAGACTTGGATCATCATCAGGCATAGGACGTCCACTGCTGTATAAATCGATCTGGAAATCTTTGATGGAACCCTATGTACAGCATTCTCGAGTAATGGATTCTATGTGACTGAACTGATGACTGACCTGCCTTTGAGGATTATCTCATTAAATGGTATCTTGTAAAGGACTACCATAACAGAATGAATTTAGGTACTTAGGGAGACTTGCAGTATTTTGAAAAATCTCGATTCACCCCAAATTGCTATTTAAATATAGGATTAAGCTGTAGGAGAAATAAGTTTAGGACTAACTAGATTAGTAATAGGGTTACAAGTCGCCCTTAGTGCCAATTTGATGAATACTGTACCATTTGGACATTGTGAAACAGGTGGCAAAACAATATTTCAAATAAAAAGTCGAGAAAAACTGGTTTCATAACTACCTGGTGCGTATTTAATTCAAAGGACGTGGTTCATTAACGAGATGAAGATGCCGATTGGGTTTCCTCTCACAGCCTCTAATTAGACTCCTTATATCGGATGCTGTCAAATGATACGGTACACGCGAACCGGATCATCATAACTACAGGTTAGCAAACATGTGTGCGCGCTGTAAAAAGTGTGGTGGTGCTTACACACCGGGCTGAACGAAGGCGAACGAATCATGCCTGTTTCATTCCCACAACAGAGAAGGTTTGTGTGTATGAACGCAACAAGTATAGATGCCTCCAACCTACAGCCTCCGTGAATCAGCAGACTAATGGCTATTTTGAAATACGACGCGGATTCGACTCCTGCATCAAGGGTATGTTCGCTCTATATGGTAGATCACAAAAATCGTGTTGGGTTGGGACTTGGGAAAATAGGTATATTTGTTACTTTTTAAAAGGCCTGCGGCTTTAGACAATTGGCTTATGCGCTAGTCGAATAGAATAATAAATGTATGGGAATGACATAAGAGTGATGGCCTCCTCGACGTATCCGTCGACGGGGAACCTTGCATTATTAAAAAATTAAATTAAATTAAGTTTTCGCTGATGTGCGCGAATGTGACTAGCTAAGCCCAATTTAGTTTTAAAAGTTCTGTCGCAGGATGCACAAAACAGTTGCCCAGACGAGTTATATGTACACAGTTTTAGGTTTTATTTTTTGAAGCTGGCGCTTGGCGTCAAGGTTTTCGAGACGGGTTTCCTCAAAATGTGCACATGATTGATGCACATAAGAGTACGCTATATGTGGCGTACTCTTATGTCATTACCATACATTTACTATTCTATTCGACTAGTGCATAAGCCACTTGGCTAAGCCCACTGGAATGGTGATTCAAGAAGCATGGCATATGAGCCTAGTGTAGCATGGTTCTATGACGTTAACATTGTCATTTTCGATTAAGTCATTATAGAATTGTGAATAACTACCTAGTTATTAAACAAACACGCTTTTTGCATCGAGTTCTAGATGTCGTCGCTTTTTCTATAAGAACCTCATATTTTAGGTTTTTTTTCAATTAAACAATGGATTATAAATCTTGTAAATCTACAGATAAAGATACATAAGAAAAAGAAAACAATAAACAATTATAAGTTTTTATACGATTGCTACGGGAGAAGAGCAGTGTTTTTGGTTTGGAAGTTTAATACATACATAAGCTCACGCCTGTATCCCCGAAGAGGTAGGCAGAGGCGCACTAGCCAACTACTACACCCACATTTCGCCGAGCTTAGTTCCGCCCCAGAGGTGATAGAGGGCGAGCCTATCGCCATATCGGGCACAAATTCCAGACTCCGGGCTGATATGGAAAAATCCAATATCACTTTGCCCGACCCGGGCATCGAACCCGAGACCTCAGGACAGTAGTCGTACCGAAATACAACCACGCCACCAAACCAGTGGAAGTTTAATGAAATACAATAAATTGAATCGTAACATTTACAGTATTTTTATCACATTTTCTGACTTGTTGTATTAACTGTGATTTTCATTATTATTTTTGAAAATACTGGATGAAAAATCTGTCACTATCCCACGGGAATCAGTTGACACCGCCGGGCGCCGATATATTATAATAAAAATGATAATAACCCTGTAATATCACTGTCCCACTGCTAGGCACGGGCCTCCTCCATCAATGAGAGGGATTAGGCCTTAGTCTACCACGCTGGCCTAATGCAGTTAAATAGACACATACCTTCGAAATTCTTGTGACGAATTTTGTCAGGTATGCAGGTTTCCTCACGATGTTTTCCTTCACTTTGTTAAAGCAAGCGATAATTCACAATGATAACCACAAGTTAAGGGACCGACTTCAAATCCGATTGTGATCAAATTTAAAATGGGACCACCCTTGAAATAATCTCTATCGAACACAATTTTGAAAATTGGTCCACATTTGGCGGAGATATCGCGTAACATACATAAAAAAATACAGACGAATTGAGGACCTTCTCCTTTTTGGAAGTCGGTTAAAAATACACTTAACATAGAAAAGTCAGATGTGTATGCTCTTTTCGGGCTTGGTCTCGAACCTCCGACACTCATCTTGGCAGTCTGCACCATTCCCAACTGAGCTACCGCTTTTTTTGAGCCATCGATATATTATATTACATCTTATTCGGTCAAATTATATTTAAAATAATAAAACTTATTCTGTATAGTATTAAGACTTATTTCCTTTTAGCAAAAATAGCAAAACCTTGATAGTGTATTGTGTTATTAACTTCCGGTCATAAATCTATTTATGGGGCTAGAATTTGTTAACGAATGTTATTGCTAATTTGCACAAATTAATCGAACGCTTAATTATTTAAACACGACACCAGATTTCGTATAATAATGTATATATATATACTTTTTTGTTTATGTATCAAAGACTGGCTAACGAGCAAGTTTCAAGTTTCAACGAGTAGTAGCATAATGTATAATTAAGTTAAAAGGAAAACTATCCACTAGGACGTCCACAAGGTGGTCCGACGATCTGATAAAGATCGCAGGAAGTCGCTGGATGCAGGCCGCTTCCAACAGGTCGATCTGGAAATCTTTGGGGGAAGCCTATGTTCAGCAGTGGAGATCCTATAGCTGATGATGATAATGATGAAAACTATCACGGCTAAGCAAACTTTAGAAGTAAACGAATAATAGACAACTAAATCGAAACACAAAATGTCATACAAATCCTATTGAATAGCACCTATGAAGTTGTTAGTTATGTAATACAGGTAGTAAATATGATTTCTTAAGTTTACGCGAATATTATACATTGAAATAAAACTATTCTTACGGATTCTATCACGATTATGTTTTAATTATTATTCCCGACGTTTCGAAGGCTTTGCAGTCTTCGTTGTCGCGGGTCAGACAAAGCCTTCGAAACGTCGGGAATAATAATTAAAACATAATCGTGATAGAATCCGTAAGAATAGTTTTAGTAAATATGAGTTTATGGACCATATTAACACATAATTAAAATTATATTTAAGTAACAGTTACTCTTACTTCAGAACCCTTTACTGTGCGTGGTCAGATATGCAGATTGCAGCAACGGACTTAAAGAAAAAGAAGGACACCATCTCGCCTATAGTTCAACGGACGTCCCAGAAAAGTCACGCACACAAACGGGCCTGTATAAAAGTGCTCTACGCACACACACGCCATAACCTGTCGATAGATGGAATGGGCCGGAATCCCTGCTTCATTTTCAATGTTCCTAGCGCTACGTCCATCTTTTTTCTATGTCCGTGATTGCAGCATGCACTTGGCCGGTTTTGCTTAAATAAATCTACTAAATGAGAACGGGACATTGAGCTCGGCTGTGTCAGTGTACACAGCTGTAATGTAAACCATCTGTGATATTCACTTTCTTAAAAACGCGCTAGTATGTGGTTATAATCCGTG
Organism: Clanis bilineata; assembly: GCA_036417725.1. Lineage (NCBI taxonomy): Eukaryota > Metazoa > Arthropoda > Insecta > Lepidoptera > Sphingidae > Clanis > Clanis bilineata. The sequence goes on along the minus strand of CM071162.1, from coordinate 3,729,189 downwards.
GAATATGCCTTTGTATCGTGTGTAGTAAATTACTTTGTTGCCTCCTTGGTCTGATGGTAGCATATATGGGCTGTGGACCGGGACGTCGTGGGTTCGATTCCCAGGTTGGGCAAAGCGAATTTTCTAATTTAATTCGCCCGGGACTGAATCCCTGGAGGGGGTTAAATCTAAAAGACGTGGATTTGCCGGATGTCCTAGGTTCCGATCACAATATGGGCATTTATATGTTTAAATTTTTTGATCTAAAAATCAGGCGAAAGTTGCCCAGCGTTTGAATTGAAGTTCAAATGTCAATAAGTGTGAAAATCGTAAAGGCTTAGAGCCTTCACCTCTGCTTTCCCCTTCAGGGATGCAGATGACTGTATTCCATACATGCCTGTGGACTGTGTTTAGATTATGACCACATTAAAGGTATTTTCCGACGTACATAAATAAAACAATAGTAGAAATTTAAATTTTGTTCCTCATAATTTTCCTTGAAATTTTCCTTTTCAACATACTGATTAACGTTATCTCAGCAGAGACTGGTACCGACTGCGCAGACATTCAAATCGAGATGCACTAGAGATACTTTATTTAGTTTCCTTAGTTATTCGAAGTACATGATGATGAAAATTGTATACCTGAGAATTTCATAGGTATCTGACGAGTGGAGTTTACCAACGCCTATTAGGAAACTGCGCCGCGCCTTGGTGGACTAAGCCCTCATTCGCACGAAAGCTTTTTCAACGCGCGTTAAAAAGCGTCACAACATGTCCGTTCACATCAGTGTTTGAAAATCATTCTTGTCTTGTTTCTAATAAGGGGGCGTCCATAAATTACGTGAGGTGTTTTTTTAAATTTTCTGCACCTCCCTCCCCCCCTGGTGAGATGTCGTGAGATTTTATTCAACCCCCTCCCCCATCCCCCAATCTCACGTGAGATTTTTCAAAATGTGAGTTTCTTACGTAAACGCATGTACAATCTGGATTAAATGGACCAAAATAGTATATTTTTTTTGTTTCAATCAGAAAAAAAATTGCGTGATATTTGCCAAGACCCCCCCTCTCTCCAACGTAAGATTAGATGAGATTTGACTCGACCCCCTCCCCCCCTTAAACACCTCACGTAATTTATGGACGCCCCCTAAGGTACATTCTACATACCGCCCAACGCGTTTAAAAATATCCCACGTTTTAAAATCATCATAGTTTGAACTCATATGTTCCATTTCAACGCTTTTTAACGCGTGTTGAAAAAGCTCTTGTGCGAATGAGGTCTAAAAGTTATAAATAAAAAAACTTACATTAGTCCAAAAAGGTATCACCATCATTATCAGCCACTGCTAAAATGCTTATTATAAATTAAATTACTATTACATTTTACATTATATGAAACATTATATAGCGAAATCTAACGTAATGGGGCAGCCTGCTGTACCGTTTCCAATACCTCATCCGAATTCTCCAAGTCTACAACACTTGCAACTTGCACGTAACTTGGCTGTGCCCCTGGTTTTGGACAACGGCGACCATTACCATGTTGTGGGCTGTCGTTTGCTTCCGTAAGCAAAAATTATATACCATACCTTTTAAGGGCAACTACTCCATATCTCGTCACGATGAATTTGCCAAGTAGGATATAGGTACTATATCAACTTTATCAGCGCGGCATCTTTTTCTTGTTTTTAACTTGTAAGCAGGGGCGTCTTAAGGCATGCATGGGCTCCTGGGCACACAAAAATTCGGGGACTCCTTAGAAAAAAAAGATCGTGTAAGACAGGGGTTCCCAGCTTATTGTTGTCTCACGCCTCCCTTCTACCTAAATGTGTAGGCCCACGCCCCTCCCCCCCCTTTATCTATGCAAAGCTCAAACCTAGCTTGCCTGGTGACGGTGACCTTTTTAGTTAACACAGTTCATACATTCATATTTTGAAAGTATATAAGAGAAAATAAGTACTTATCAGCGTTTCGGGGGGCCTCCTAGGGTCGGGGGGCCCTGGGCACGGGCCCCGCGTACCCTTATGCTAAAGACTTGTAAGTAAAATAATTATCACATAATATGGTCTGATGTTTCGAATATTTAATGATAAAGGTCGTCCTGTTTCCATTTCATAATTTACACAAGTAGTATCTGCGTAGAAATCCAGATGCCAATAATAACCATAAGATATTTTAGAATCACCTTGAAATAACAGACTATACTCTACTTCTTTGTAAAAGAAGAATTTATGTACAATTTGGTCATAGTTTAGTTTAGTTACATACAAGTTCATAATCAATTATATCATCATCATCATCATCATCATCATCAGCCATAGGACGTCCACTGCTGAAGATAGGCCTCCCTCAAAGATTTCCAGATCGACCTGTTGGAAACGGCCTGCATCCAGCGACTTCCTGCGACCTTTATCAGTAGGCCAATCATGAGTATTTTTGACATTACTCGCTAGCGACTCCGTAAAATATTTGTATGACAAGCACCCGAACGCCTCTAGCGGTTACACGGGGAACTGACGTTTTCTATACAAATATTTTACGTCCTAGCTCGCGTAAATACTCGCGTAAACTCATGGTTGAGCTACAGGTCGTCGGTCCACCTTTTAGGTGGATGTCCTACGCTGCGCGTGCCCGTACGTTGTCTCCACTCGAGAACTTTTCTGCCCCATCGGCTATCAGTTCTATAAGCTATGTGTCCTGCCCACTGCCACTTCAACTTGAATAAAAATGCATAAAATTATATGAATGCATTCAAATTGATTAACATATATGTAGGTTAAAGGGGCGTACATATGACCCCGAGATTAGGCCTTCTTGAGTTTAATTGCCTGTTAGGTAGTTTTTTGCTCTACCCACAGCTTTGATTTACACTTCACAAGAATAAACGTTTTTATTTATTAAACAAGATGGTCAGTTTGTTGCCAAACAAAATTTTAAATAACATAACATAAGCTCACGCCTGTATCCCCGAAGAGGTAGGCAGAGGTGCACTAGCGAACTAGAACATCCACATTTCGCCGAGCTTAGTTTCGTCCCATATGTGATAGGGGGCGAGCCTATCGCCATATCGGGCACAAATTCCAGACTCCGGGCTGATATAGAAAAATCCAATATAACTTTGCCCGACCCGGGGATCGAACCCGCCACCTCAGAACCGTAGTCGTACCGAAATACCACCACGCCACGGAGGCAGTAAAATTTTATGTAAAAAAAATATACAATACTAGCTGACCCGCGCAACTTCGTCCTCGTCCATATGAGAAAGAGGGTTAAAAAGAGTGGATCGTAGGCAGCTATAACACAACTCTAAAGGAGGTAATGGGATTATCTACGTTAAGAGTATAACATCGGCTATTAAACTCAACTTCGAGAGTACGTGACTTCGGTCTGTCCGTCAGTCATCTCGTCCGTCACTCAGTCAGTCACTACGTCAGTCACCCCCCTCCGTCATCCCATCGGTCCCCCTGTCCGTCACTTCGTCAGTCACACTGTCCGTTACCCAGTTAGTCACCCCATCACTCATCCCGTCGGTTATCTCGTCATTCACCTCGTCGGTCACCTCGTCAGTCACCCCGTCAGTCATCCCGTCAGTCACCCCGTCGGTCACCCCACTTGTGTCCTTAGGGTCAAAAGTATCCTCATACCTAATTTAATCGAAATCCATTAAGCGGTTCGAAAATTCCCATACAAACTTTCATCCCCTACTTCATCCCTTTAGGGGTTGATTTAAAAAAGTGCTCAGGTAAGGTAAAAGGTTAAAGGTACCCTCGTACCGAATTTCATCAAAATCCATGAAGCGGTCTTAAAATCCCCATACAAACTTTCATCCCTTATTCCATCTCTTTACGTGTTGATACAAAAAATAAAGTAGCTTATTTGTGTCCTTAGGATCAAAAGTATCCTCATGCCAAATTTCATCAAAATCTATTAAGCGGTTTCAAAATTCCCATAAAAACTTTCATCCCCTATTTCATCCCTTTAGGGGTTCATTAAAAAAAGTTGCCTATGTTTTATTCCAGGATGTCAGCAACCCCCATATCAAATTTCAAGAAAATCCAGCTAGTAGTTTTTACATGAAAGAGTAACAAACATACACAACTTTCGCGTCTATAACATTAATTATATGATTATCACGTAAAAAAAAATAACAATAATAACATGGAAGTACATCGCGTGAAATATGTTTGGAAGATGTACCTCTATAAACAGTGCGTCCTTACTGCGACCTCATTCTTCATAAAACCTGTTGTACAATAATAATTTAGAGTTCGGTTTCACGGTCATGGGTACGGTCATAGTTTCAATGTATACCTGTAATTCTTTGCATGCGATAAACTTGATCTCCTCATACTTGTATGTCATTTCTGAAGTTCAATAGATCTAAGAGATACTAGCATCGGATTGACCAAAATAATAAAATAAGAAGAGTTTATAATGGACAGAATACGTTATTGTCACTGCAAATCATCCTCTTTAATTTCATTTTTTCGGTCAGCCACAAATAAGTTCCTGGCTCAGGAGAATTAGTTCATGGTATAACTATCTATAGTGTGGCTTAACTATTTACAAATATCCGTGGCCAATATTCTTGCATGTTTTTTACAATTCGAGTTTGGTCCATGATACAGGCGTGAGCTTATGTTTGTTTTTCTTAATATGTTAATGTATTTCTAAGTGTCTAAAAACACATCCCAAGGTTTTCTTAGAACGAGAATAATAACATAACAATGACAAGTTAAGTCAAAATATACACGGTAATTTGAACATTAATTACTGATTATCTCAGCACTAACGTCATAAACTTTACTTACATAATTTACAAAAAAGTTCAGTAGTGAAGTCTTCAGTGGATTCGTCCTAATCATTTATGCAGCATCAATTTATAAATCTTAATAAAAAATTGTATTATTTTTACCATTGAATAAATATCTGATCTTTGTCCTTAGAAGATTACTAGTCCGTTTCAATTCGTTGCTCGAATATGACATGTTTCCAAGATTCACCATAGTGATAAATTCAAAGAATAAATCATAATATTGTTAAGTAGTTACTTCATTCTTCGTTATATATACAAATTCCCTTTCAGTGGGTATCAAAGTGAAGTAAATAGTCACTCGGAATAATATCACATCCTCTTCGACTTCCTATTTCTTCTTAACATGTCTTTGGAATGTATCCTTCCACATCTCCATAGATGTTGGTACTTCGTACACATTTATATACATTTAGTATTGTAGAGCTACTGGCTACAGGGACTGTATTGTAATAGTGTTTCTTATCAAATGCACGTTTGAAGCGACGAGCTCTAATCGATCAATTCGAATGCGCCATGTTCCGTTGGCTACTGCCTCTGTAGCTCTACATACTAAATAGTCTTTCCTAGTTCAAGGTTGGCTCAAAGCCCTATGAATTTTGAATGGAAAGGTCATTCACCTGCTCATTTCTGATTATGTTATCTTTTATCATTCCTAAATGAGTAACGAAAAATAGAGTAAGTAAGAGGATTAATATTGGGATTAATTGTTTAGCCCGAAGTACAGACTCAATATTATAACAAAAACCTTAAAAAAAAGTAATGTTTTTAAATACAAAAAAAATCTTACTCTAGATGATGATACAAATTGACAATTAGTTATTATTATAATACATAATAATAATTAGCTATTATTCCCGGGGACGGTGTCCATCAACTTTAATATCAAATTTCTCGCTTATTAATGTCAGTTAAAAAAAATAAAATCTTATTTCAAACAGTGCCGTTTGTCTACACATCTATGAAACAAATCTCAACCGTCTTTACTATTCATGCAATTGTAACAGTCAAGTTACGACCTAGTTAATATGACGCAAAAATGTAATACCTCATACCCGACGTGATATTACGTAGAAACAAGATGAGAGATACCGCTGCTGCACTTCAATATGTAATTATTGTTGAAAGTACATATGTCAAATTGATCGTACCCGTTATGGAATGTTTCGACGTTTCTGTGATTTTATTAGTACGTGCTTCACTGGCAGTTTTTGTCTTGCTTTAGCCACGTGCTTACAAATGCCTGTATTTGTTGAGTTGATAAGTGACAGTTCTTTTGTTAGTGGTAATGCAGTGGTTTTACTTCTACAAATTCGACTGTAAATAGTAAGTAGTGTGTAAACATCCGTAAAAATAATATCTATAGCGATGTAATATTCGTTGATAAACATAATTACTTTAAAATAAATGATTGCTTCAAGACCATTAACACAAGTCCTGTTTAGATTGTATCAAGATTTAATCAGATTACACAATTTGACACTGAAACGTGTATAGAGATATTTTATTAATAACGTACTATTTAGATGTATTGCTTTACATTTTCAGCCACATAACTCTGGGACGGAAATTAGACACAAAACAAACACAAAATGTTACCAGATTTGGAAGCAAAGAATACTAAATGTTTCTACCTGTTTTGATTATTCCTCAGCTAGCAAGATCAGCAGGAGCTTTTATGAAAGTGTTTGCTCTTTGCCGATCATGAAACTATTTGTCCTAATAACATCAACGAGGGTCAAGCGGAGCAGTTCTATTTTGTCGTTCATTTCTCTTGGCAGTGGTTTGGAACCCACTGTCACATCGACAATAGGATGCGCGGGCGCACGCGTGACGCGCATAGCGTATCGGAATCAGTTTAGCGTCGTCCGCGTGCCGGGGCGTACGTATTTCACGTCCGTGCGCGAGAAAAACGTTTACGCGACAGTGTTACATAAATAACCGAAACTGATTTTTTTCCGAACTATATTCGTTGCGTCAAAGTGTATCGCTAAGTCCTCTTAGTTCAATTTCTACTTTTGACATTCCGAACTTTTTGATAAGCTGTGTTTTACTTTCTATGGTAAGATTCCGAATTTCTCCAACACTTTGTAAGAAAAGTGCAAGTTTCAATCAAAATTACCTTAGATTATGCGGTATTGTTTTATTTCTGTGCTTTGTCGGATACGTGATTAATTTTGATACAAAACAGCAATGTTTATATAATAATGTATATCGAACGCATATAGTGCATGGTATGCGTGTTGAAATATTATATCCTAAACGTGTATTAATTCTTACTTAATACGATCTGCGTACAAATTAGTTTCGACCTCATTCTTTTTGCCTCCACCATATACATATTCTAGAACTGTTTTTAAAACGCGGCCGTCAATAAATGCATCGCTTCGCATTGTCTTGTATGTGCGTAAGTTATTTCAGAAAATTTCTTAACTGTAGTTCAAATTTTGAAGACTTCTTTCTTCTGGCGTTCGCCGGCTTTATGCCAGTGTCTGCCTTCCTACTTACGCATTACGAATACTCATTGGTTAATCTTCCTCCAAAACGTCCAACCAGCGCTTTTTAGTTCGTCCTAATTTTTAAAATTTTAAATATTTAAATTTTGCAGTTTACATTCACACATTGGAAACAAGTCATTAATGTAACCAAAACTATAAGAATAGTAACTAGTGGATTAACTACAGATGCATCATCTTCAAGACTACCTTCCTTTTAGAAAACCACTTATTTGTCAAGTAGAACTGTACATATTCGAGCTAGATTTTAAAAACCTAAATTTTGACACATAATCCACATCATGTTCGGTGTTCCGTGATATTATGAATGGCGATAAGAAACAGACGATCATAAGGCACAATAACGCAATGGGCTAATGTTCATTGGTCAGCCATGCTGGACTTGCTGCATCTGAATTACAACACAATATCGAATTGAACTGGAGCATCCATTGTGTGTATGCGTCCACCGTGTCATAACCTCACAGTTACTTTATGGACCATTATTACTGATTCTAAATACGCACCTAACTATTATTAGTAACCCCATAATCCGTATGATACTCGTTATTATCCTTTAAATTACATATGAAATAGTTTCTACCTTTTATATTAAATTTTTTCTAGAATATAAATATGTTTTCTTTCTTTTAATGTTTGCCTCACATCAACTCTTATTTAATTTCAGTAGTTCCCACATAAATATATTTCTGTACCGTTTTTGTAGGTTTCACCATTATTGTGATAATTATGTATTATACTCTACGTATAATTTATTTTTAGCATTTTGTGCTCATGATATTGACGCAATACTTTGAAAAGAAGCTGTTGAGTGTATAATTTGAGACCATTAGATTCGACTGTATCCCATTTCATATTATTTGAGGTTTCCTCGACCACGTTGACCACATTTATGGCAATAGCGTCTACGGTATCATAATATACAGTTGCTTTTTTTTCTTTCTTTTACGGAACAGCATGTAAATCTATATACCCTAAAAGGTTAATTAAATATTGCTTCAATAAGAAATCTGTGTATTTTTATGTAAAAAAAACTTTATTTCCTCAACCGGATTTTATGTACACAACTGTAATTTATAATTTTGAAAACGAATTGCCTATATACCGTTTCCATGCTTATTTTTTACAGTTTTCTATAGATAAATGAAGCTTTGTTCCGTTATTGTAATAGTTTCCTCATTTCCAAATATTTTCTGCTTCATTAATAACACAAAAAAGTGTGAATATTATTTGTTGAGATTTTTTCACTTATTGGCTGTTAATCCTATTTATACCAATAGTTGTGTTAGATTGGCTTGTAGATAGTCACGGGCGGCTCGGCCTCCGGTAGCCCATACGCTTATGTAACATATATATGTGCCGCCTCCGACGGGTTAAAATGTAAGAGTCACTGCCTCGGTGGCGTAGTTGCAATTAGGTACGACTACCATCCTGAGCTCTCGGGTTCGATCCCCGGGTAGGGCAAAGGGATATTGGGCTTTTCAATTTAGTATCATCCCGGAGTCTGGATTTTTTGACCGATATGGCGATAGAGTCGCTCCCTGTCACCTCTGTTCGGCGAAATGTGGATGTTCTAATTCGCTAGTGCGCCTCTGCCTACCGGTCCAGTGTGTGTGTGTGTGTTATGTGTCAATTATTATTAACAATGCATTATTATAATTAGTTCGGCTTTTACTGAGTGGGATAAGGGAAGATGGAAAAAGATGAAGGCATTTGGCTTTGTAACTAATTCTCATATCTACTATATAAAAATAAGTCGAGTTTTCCTTCCTGACGCTATAACTCCAGAACGCACGAACCGATTTCCACGGTTTTGCATTCGTTGGGAAGGTCTCGGACTCCGTGAGGTTTATAGCAAAGAAAATTCAGGAAAAATTTCAACAGAAAAGCGGGAAAATCTTTTTTCACGCACCGGCGCCATCTACTTAAAATATTGGTTTGTTGTAGGTACATGCTATGTATCAGAGCTGGCGCTGTATGTGAAAAAGATTTTCCAGATATTAGAGATTTCACAGACGGGGTGACAATCGAGCAGACAGATGGGGTGACCGACTGGGTGACAGACGGGTGACAGACAGGTGACAGACTGGGTGACAGATGGGTGACAGATGGGTGACAGACGGGTGACATACAGGGTGACAGACGGGTGACACACGGGTGACAGACGGGGTGACAGACTGGGTGACAGACGAGTGACAGACGGGGTGACAATCGAGCAGATAGATGGGGTGACCGACGGGTTGACCGACAGGGTGACTGTCGGGGTGACCGACCGGGTGATGGACGAGGTGACTGACGGGGTAACTGACGGGGTGATGGACGGGGTAACTGACGAGGGTACTAACTGGGTGACTGACGGGGTGACTGACGAAAACGGACCAAAGTAGATCATCTCATTACCTCCTTTAGAATTATTGGATTATAGGTGCCTACAACTCATTCTTTCAACCCTCTCTCTCCTACGCAGACGAAGTTGCGCGGGTCAGCTAGTTTACTCATAAAAATTCACAAATATCAATTTAAGCGCTGGGCAGTATGGCACCAGCCTTCTCCAATAAAAAGAGATCAGATCATAAAGTACATTTTGTCATTTATATCCATTTTTGCAATATAACACGTTTCGTACTATTTCGCTACTAGTGACTCATATAAACCATTAGGCAACGGTCATATAATTTTAATTAAGTGTGTGGGGCATGTTTCGACATTCAGAGACAACATAAAAGGATTGCGCCTTGTGTTCAAAGGTTACCCCTCATAAAGGTCTCTAATAAATTTTGTCTTGGTTCCTGATTAAGATTTTTAGGCCATAGTTATTGTGACTCATCAGATTAACTTTACTGAGAGACTACATTTAGCAAATTCTGCTGCAAAAAAAATAGCAATTGCTGTGGTCCGGGAGGTCCTGGGTTCGTTTCCCAGGTCGGGCAAAGTAAATTTTCTAATTTAATATGCCCGGGACTTGATCCCTCATAGGGGGTTGACGTTAGGCAGGCAGCCAGTCGTAAAAACTAAGCCAAATCCTCTCTGCAACATGCTTGAAAAAGTGTGTTGCGCCGACCCCACATTAAGCTGGGATAAGGGCGAAAGAAAGATTACATTTAGCAAATTCGTTAAATCAAAATTCTATCAGGAATTAGGTGAGTTTACTGATGTAATATTATAATGGAAAAACAAACAGGAAAGAAAATCTAGGCAGAGACTAGTCAACTGTGATAAACAAATATTTTTTTTATGAAATTAATTTTACGTGAGTTCTTAATTGATCCGCGTAAATCAATTTCACTAATTGCGTTAATTGCGTGGATTTAAGACTGTGATTCAAGTTTTCGCACTTATTCATATTGAGAATGATCGTTATTCTCAATGGTCAAATAACTGTTGGAAAAGTAGAGGAATGTTCTAGTAGAAAACGAATTATCCAAATCGTTGCGGGAAATCTTTTTTTTCATCTTGATCTTAGTTTGAGTTGTTTATTTCTGGTCTTCTATCTTCTTGATCGTTTTGAAGATCTGGTTTAATATCGCTTATTAATTTTGATCATGAATCATCACCGGAACTGTTTGTCTTCTTTACATTGCGTCGTTTTGGTTTAATTATAAATGCATCAAATTCTAGTTTTGTTTGAAGGATTTGGGTGTGTTTTTCCAATGTTTGACCATTTGCCTTAAACTCAAATGGTATCTTGAAGGCTGTGTGGTAGTTTTCCATTCGTTGTGTTCAATTCATGTATTGAATTCATTAACGACGTGACCTTTTCCTGTATTGCTACATATTAGATCTCTTATTCAATGTCTTACAACCATGAACCTTTTAAGTTGTTTAGAAAATGGTTTAGAAGATATAGTTATTTCCATTATGACGCGCTGTATTTGAGTTATCTCGTTGCTGGCATGTTTTCTACATATAAATGAATAATTTGGAATTTGAATAATGTCGTATATACCAGAAGAAACAACACGCTATCAAAATTAAATTTATGAAATCTGGACGCAACTGTTTCAACTTGTTTGAAGCTTAAGTATCTTTAATTATTATCACTCTTACCTATGAATAGGAATGCAATAAAACATCTTGTTATTATGGTCATATTCTAGTCGTACATCCGTTTGTTAATATCAGTTGAAGTGTGCGAAAATTTTAAAACAATGTAAGTTATTTTTTGTTTGTAGTTATAATAGGTAATACATGTTTTATTACGTTGTTTTGTCTCAATTATCAGAATTAATATTATTATCGTCGAAACAACAGTAGCTACAGTAATAATAATTACATTAGTAAATGTTAGAGCTCCAGACGGAATCGATTTCTCGAGAATTGAAACCACGGTTTATATACAAGAGCAAAATTTATAAAAGAGCACTAAATTCCCAGTTTTATATAGTTAAGGTTTTATGTAGATTACGAATATGACGCAAAATAGGACTACGAACTTGTTAACCAAAACTCATTTGCCTACAATGATATTTGATTTCACCGTAGGTATTTTACTAATACATATTAAGTGGGTGTCTAATGAAATACATTAGAAATAGGTGTTCATTGTTTAATGCTTAAAGTCTTTGTCGCAATCAAAGTCGATCTTTTGAAAACAGTCTTTAAAACTCAACAATGTGAGACTATTTTTGTTGGTTAACAAATATACGTAGATACTATTTATATAAGTTACATTATTGATTTTTTATACCCGATTATTTTCAGTGTACCAGTTGTTTTGATCGATTGTATAACTAATGACCAAAGTATTTTTATAATAAGATTTATAAATATACGTAGAACATCATAGTATAGAATTTTATATTTCGGTAATATTGTCCTTACTCCAATCAGTCATTGCTTACCAATCTGAATAATCGAAAACTGTTAAGGTGTTGCCTAAGTCGGAACTAAAAATTTGTCATTTAAACTATCAAAAAAAGTGCCGTCCTGATAATTCGTACTTCTCCATTTATCGCTTAACATTTTAGCAAATTCTTTAAAAGTAACAGGTCTTTCAGGTGTACCTATGATATATCTTAGATTATTGGAAAAATTCTATTGAATAATAATCATAATACCAGTAGTACAAATCTATTTACGTAAACTGATTATAGTGTGTACTTTATTTACACATCATTGACAATTTGATTATATTTGTTGTCATGACACGTTTGAAGTAGTTTGAACTTCATAATCCACATTAAACCAGCTATTACATACTTAGGACGCTATCTAGTCTTTGTTCATTTTATGATCATTATATAATTTAAACTTGGTATTGTATTAATTACATCGATAATAATTTTGGTTATGTCTGGCCAATAGCGGTTATCATTGTTTAAAGTTAAAATTGTTGTTATGTAGGCGTGTTCAATGTGTATAATAATACTGATTTTAAAAGTTAAATAGGTATTAAAGTAATGACACATAACACGCTTTAATACAATCACACATACGAAAAATCTGTGGTGTCACGTTCTCTCCACAAAAAGTTATAATTCGAAGCACTTGTAATTAAAGTATACATAAATATTCTAAATCCTGTCTTATTTTAGTATTTATACTAGTTTTGTAGACGCTCGGGTTTAAATACGCATTTATAAAACTGCAATGACGCACGAGCTAGCCAAACTTTACGAAACATTGGTCAATGTAAATGTATTTCTTTTTATTTTCAGTACGTCAACCGTATTTAGATCATGTTTTCTTAATGCCACCTAGATGTCATCAAAATAATAATATTTTCCCCTTGATTTAAAACTTTTTTTATGAATGCATGTGAGGTTGCGAGAATAGCTAGTACGCCGTTAATTTATATAAACAAATCAAATTAAGCATGCACAATTGATTGTTATTTATCATCATTCTGACATTTCCACACTGCTGTTGCCAATCACGTATACGGTGAAACAAAAAGTACTATATCGTCATATTATATGTTTATTACATCACTATTTGCTTCGGGTTCGAGTTTGGGTTCGAGTGATCTTCATGGTTATGTTTTAGAGATGAATACTAACATTTTTATTTATAATTTATTTTCTAATATATTATTCACGACCATATTAGCTGATGATGCAACCTGCCCCAGTCAAATCTGTCCTTAAATGAAATTCGTTGGTTTATACCGCGTTGGGGTTTTTTCATTAGAACATGTTTCTTTTCTTTTAATAGTTGGGTCTAATTCTACTAAGACGTTCCAATTTAAATTTCGTCTTGAGCATCCTCTCTAAGGTTTGTTTATATTTTTCCCAAATTGCTTATACTTGTAGGTCTATCTAGATTTCTGATTCTAAACCCGGATCAGTGGTTTGAATGGTTGAAATAAATTTACTAGTGTAATTATTTTAGTCTCTGAAACTACACATTTGCACGCCTCAACAATACTGACTGTTTATTGTTTACATTTGAGTTAACTTTACGCAATGTTATACGATGTTAAAGCGGTGGACACGCCTTCACCGCGTGTGATTTTTTAGTTACAATATTATCTCTGGTCATGTTGACGTTTTTCTCTTCCGTGTACTATACATCCACATGAAAGACTAATGTTAGATACAATTGGCTGGTTATATCTATGTTAAAATAATATACGTAACTTTTATAGTTGTTGAAATATAAAGTGTTAGTTCCGTGGTTACACAGATTCTTGTTGTGTGGCGCAAGGTGGCCGCGGTCTTTGGACTTTGTTATTTTTAGCACGACACAAAAATTAAACTCATACATTCTATTATTACATTATATTCTACGTTTTTCTTTATTAGAATCACTATTTTCTAAAATATCTCGTTGTTCATATTCGCTGCTTCTATACAAAAGGGCCACAAATAAAAAATATATAAACAGTTTTTATTAAATAAATGCAATACTGCTTGACCATATTTTAATATATAAAAATACTTCCATTGATTTCCCATTTTAAAGTACAGAAACAATATAAGGAAAAACACTTTTGAATTTTCGTGTTTGCGCGGAGTAAATATGAACAAAACCGACATTTTGTCACTTGCGAGTTGCGACCTTGTCTACGCTACATAATATAACTTGGTGTTCTGCTGTATAACAGTACAATATACAGAACATGCTATGAATGTTGATCGTTAAATATTATTTAATGATCAACATTTTGGCGTTTATTTATATATATATAATATTCGGTGTCCCCAAACGCCTAAATACGGTAAAGAACCTGCAGAAGTGACCAAACAAGTCGGATTCTTTGTTTGATTTTCTAAACACGTTATGTGAGCATTTTTCTAACATCAGCAAAATATCAGTATAAAACAACTTTGTCAGAATCTTGTTGTCCTTCATCTCAATGATACAAGAAGCTTGCCTTTAAGTTATAATTTCCCCCGTGAAAAAGTATGAAAAATACAGTATTTTAATAGGTATTGATTTTTTATTAAAAAGACTGCCTCGGTGGCGTGGTAGTATTTCGGTACGACTACGGTTCTGAGGTCTCGGGTTCGATCCCCGGGTCGGGCAAAGTGATATTGGATTTTTCCATATCAGCCCGGAGTCTGGAATTTGTGCCCGATATGGCGATAGGCTCGCCCCCTATCACATCTGGGACGGAACTAAGCTCGGCGAAATGTTGGTGTTCTAGTTCGCTAGTACGCCTCTGCCTACCTCTTCGGGGATACAGGCGTGAGCTTATGTTATGTTTTTATTAAAATACTAGAACTTGCTGTTGTAGCCTTTACAACATAATAAGATCTTTAAGATTTTTTATATGATATGGAGTTGTAAGTTTTCCGCCTTCCGTGAAGTGCTCTTGTACCTAGGGCCCTTAATCATCATTATACTATACGTAAATGGAAGACTATTCTTTACGCCGTTCTTTTTAAGTATATAATTGATTAACGGCCGGTTTCAATAAACGATCTCAGTTTAGAATGCAGATAGATCGCGATTATGAACCAATAAAATCAAGTCATTTGACGGAGTCATGTTCAAACTGTGTTCTTATTGGCTAATTTTTGTAATCTGTCTGCACATTCGAACTGAGATTGTTTATTGAAACCGGCCGTATAGCGATGACGTGCGTAATACATTAGTTTTGAACTGTGAGCATCAGGCACCTGATACAATATGAGTGTTGCATTAGAACATTTACATTCAGTTATCATCGTACTGGCACAAAAGAAAAGGTCAAAGATAACAATATTTACTCAGCTGCCAGCGATAAAGGGGTGATGCAAAGGGTCGGTTCATGTATCGCGAATATTTCCACCCCGTATCGCGTGCCATCTGTGGAACTTTGTCCCGCGGGTCGCGCGAGTTATCTACCACCAATTAGGTCGTATTAATTATTGTTTTCACATAGATACCGCGTGTTCGGTCAGTGTTCGATATCTGTCACGCAGTCACTTCCACTTGCAGTATGCGACGCGTCACGCCGGTGTTGAATACACCTCCGTCCTCGACGCGTCTTGGAGTTGTTTTATTGACGATCCGTCGATCGTAGAGGCGGTACGCTTCGTCCATAATTATTTTATAAATATCACTTAATTTTTTTTTAAAGTGTCTCGGATACTGATTTCTTAAGTGTACGCGAATGTTGTACATTGAAATAAAACAATTTTTACGGATTCTATCACGATTTATTTTACCTCGTTTGTTTTGTGTTTCGGATTTTATCGTGTTCTAAGTTTTACATTTAAGCCGGAATTTGAATTTCACGTTTACGTTCTCGTGACTAAGCACAGAAATAATCGATATTACAGATACGAGAAATTTCAAACTTTTGAACTATCATCAGTGTCTTATGCTAAAATTAAAGTGTGAGGACAATTGTTTGGAAAAGTGGATACGTTGAGCATAAACGTTGCGAATGGTTTGTGGCGTTGTCCGGGGGGTGATGTAGTGGATAAAGCGCGGAACTCCTCGACCATGGACACGATGATCAGCGTGTGGACGGTGGTGGAGCATGTGCGGGTGGCCAGCGGAGCCGCCGAGCTCGCCATCTTCACCGCCATACTCTACTGGTTCTTCACCTCCAGGTAACTTTGAAATTATTATCTGCACATATAAAAGATGAGCAAAACAAATGCATTACGTACTCTATAAAACAGGTTAGCGATATGATTTCGGTGATCGTTTTAAGTTATTTGACTCACAAATATTTGTTTACGGTATGGGTGTTTGAAAACAGAAAGTTTCGCGTAGTTCCGGAATACGTTTATCTTAGGCTGAGATCAATAGAGCGAACTTCGATTAAGTCTTTTGTTTGTCAGTCTGTTTTTAGGGTTCCGTACCTCAAAAGGAAAAAACGGAACCCTAATATGATCACTTTGTTGCCTTTCTGTCTGTATGTCACATCACGACCCTTTTTCTGAGGAACGCGTGGAGGTATCAATCTGAAATTAATATCAAATACTCAGGTTATTGACCCTTCGAGCTGTGAAAAAATCAAACTTCTAAGCCAACGCGATCGAAAGACGCAGCGGTTTATGTCGCAAATTTTCGATACTCGCAAGGGAATCAAAACGTACAGAGCCCTTCCCGTGAACTCAGAATCTTGAAATTTGGTACGAACCAACGTCTTATAGCACAGATAAAGGAAAAATTGCGAAATTCATTAATATACCTACAGGTTTGTACGGAACCATCGGTGCGCTAGTCCGACTCGCACTTAGCCGGTATTTTGGACTTAGACTAAATCAAAGTTCGCTCTTTATGGCTGAGATATAGAGCGAACTTTAACTAAGTCTAAGTCAAAGTAACGAACTCGGATAGGAATTGGAATTGTTAAATCGAATTTTGACTTAGTAATTTTTTACAAGAAAAACAGATTGACAGACTAAACAAAGATTTTCTTGTAAAAAATGACTCGGACGAAGTTAAAATCCTCACTGAGTTCGTTACTTTGACTTAGACTTAGTCGAAGTTCGCTCTATAGATCTCAGCCTAAATGTGAGGGATGAGTGTAATTTTTAGTAATACATATATGTATGTATGAGCAACAGAAAATGTCTTATGCAAACTTTATAACATATCCACCGTGTAATCAACAATTCATATACTTGTAATTCATATAGTCGTATGTGTCCTGCCTCATATACATAATTCGCGCGTAGCAAATTTGAAATGACATTTGCCCATAATATTATTATGAATAACGTGTTATAAATCATTTATTTATCAATTACACAGACATTGAACTCCGTCCTATAGATATTTTATCACTCGGTGGTCGATACTGACAATTACATGTAATTACTTAACGTGGCCTGTTTGATCATGGTTCACGTTATTTATAATGAAGACGCAATAGTTTGCGTTATTTATAAGTTTTATACAAACATAATAAGGTCACGACTATACCGGGTGTTATAAAAAGGTGGTACAAACTACAAATAACCATTCCAGATACAGAAGAATACGGAGAGATACGGATTTAAAGCGTAATGGTAAAGATGAAATAAAAATTGAACTTATTTTATTAAATAAATTATTAAGATTTTAAAATCAAAATGCGGTCTGTAAACTTGCAATGAGTATAAAAATGGCTGTGTGTATGTTCATCATAATTAATTACAGCATAGGTGGTTTGTAAATATATACAGCAGCTGACCCAATTGGAGAGAAATATTTTTTTCGTTACAAATCCAAGTTCCCACACACCCACATACATATCACACACCAATCCAAGTTCCCATTATTCAAAAACTATAAGTTTTACGAATGTTTTAACTTAACCGGTAAATTGCTTGCCATCCTCCCTTTAAGGCCCACTTGCAGCTCCGCGATAAATCTATTTATCCCAAATCTTCATTTAAAGATAGGAGTATGCTGTAGGATAAATCGAGGTAAGGTGTAAATCTAGATTAGTAATAACGCCGCGAGCAAGTGTAGTTATCATTGATAGTTGATACCACTTTAATGCAGCACCCTGTACAGCAAGCAGTCTGCAACAGGCGCAACCGCAACTAATGCATGGACACAATTCGCGAAACTTATTTCTGTCCCTCTTGCTCCTCTTGACCCTTCATAAGAATTTAAAAAATATAAATAACCCATAAACCATACCGATATCTATAGCTTATAGAGTATTCAGAAAAGCGCTATGTTCTTGAGGGTTGAGAAACCAGGAAGAAAAAAATATTAGAATAAACTAATAAATTTGTTAAAGTAATGTTTATGCGTCATTATGATGAAATACAGTATCGAATTGCGAATTTGCTAATTAAACGTAGCTTAGTAGGTAAATAGTTTTCGCATAATATTCTGATTGTGTCAAATTGTGAAATGATTACAGCCTTGACGATCGCCTTGGTTTCTTGTTTATTAACAAATATATTTTATTGCACGTTCTATCCTAGTTTTGTTAAGATATATATATATCGTTTTTTATCCGGGCACGGCAAAGTAAGCACCTGATAAATAAAAACTAGCGACCATTGACAAACACTGTGTTTATCAGTGGTCGTCAGAATCATGCCGGCCTATTTATGCTTCTTCACACTCTAAATCCGAAGAGGGAAGAAGCAAATCGAGGGGCTAGCGACCAGTCAGGCGGATGACCGATGAGACACAGAGATACCCCCATACCCGTCCCAACCAACCATCAAGTCATGCCGCAAGACCCTCGAGAGAACCGGAAGTACACCGTTTTCATAGAAAAACTAACTCGCACGTTGTCGCTGCAGGAGCCGTGTAGATATAATTCATCAATCAAGAAGCTAAAAACCTTAAAAACGAACAGAGCCCATAGCATTAGTAACTTTCGAAAACATATTCGAATAGAACTCGCAGCGTGCGCTCATGACTCATTAGTCAACGTTTTAAACCCATACAAATGAATTGATTGATGGCCATAATGATAGATAGGGCTTAGATTACAGATAATTTCACAAATATTTGTTTTGCTGTCTAGTTACTGAACTAGAAATAAAATTTTTGCTTCGTTCAGTATGTAAAACGTGAACAGTTGAAATTCTGAGTGAATAACGCCCGGTTCCAATAAACAATCTCAGTTCGAATGTGCAGATAGATAACAAAAATAAGCCAATAAGAACACAGTTTGAACATGACTCCGAAAATGACTTGATTTGATTGGTTCATAATCGCGATCTATCTGCACTCTAAACTGAGATCGTTTATTGAAACCGGCCGTTAGTGTTTTTTTTTAACATCAGATTTTTTGCAAACAAAACATTATTATCAATTTATTACTTTATACGTAGCGTATTTAAATGTGAAACTGCGTTCAATAATAATTGCTAGTAAGGCGTAATTCATAAGAAAACTTGATGCGTATGTACATTGTAAAACGTTATAGCAAGTACAATAAACTGTTTATACACATACGGAAACCTTGCACTAAACTGTTACACAACCCATAAACGATAATGATAATCATAATGTATATAAACGCCATTGTACACCAATTAATTGCCCATAGATATTTGTTTTGTGTTTGGGTGTTGAGACCGAAAGTCTCTCGTAGTTCCTGATACCCACGACACAAGACTAGATCCATAGTCCGAGTCATTTCTTACAAGAAAATCTTTGCTTAGTCTGCCTGTCAGTCTGTTTTTCTTGTAAAAATTGGCTCGGTTTAAGTCGAAGTTCGATCTATAAATTTCAAATTCTCACTGAGTTCGTTTCTTTGACTCAGACTTAGCCGAAGTTCGTCTATAGATCTCAGCTTAAATGTGAGGGATGAGTGTAATTTTTAGTAATACATATATGTATGTATGAGCAACAGAAAATGTCTTATGCAAACTTTATAACATATCCACCGATCTCAGCCTTAGTGTGGTGTCAGAACTATGTAACTGTTGGATGTTATTTATTTAATTACATGTCCTTCATATATTTCTATTTCCATTTAACTTGAGGTTAAGACTAACTGTAGGTTAGTAATAGTGGTGCAAGTCGCCCTTAGAGATATTTCATCTCTATCTTTTAAGTTTTACAATTGTGTACATGTTTGTATACAGATATTGAAATTAGACAGATAAATCATTGCGTATCCATATCTATAGAAATATTGAACGAATTGCGAATCTCATACAAATCTTTGTTATAAATTAATTAAAGAATCATTAATACACATTAGCGACCGCGAGGTTCATAATTTTTAAGAATTCGATTTATATAATTTATACATAGTTAAGTGGTAAAAGTACTTAGTACTTCATATTGGAACATCTAGGTCGAAAACTAAATGCTCTTGTGCAGCAGGTCGATTCTCTAAGAAACGCCACAACGTTGGTATCGACGACGAGCTCCCGCAGTGCACATTGTTGAGATCGACGAAGCGTTCAACGTCTTAGGGAATACCATTTTCCACACATTTATGTCAAACGCCTCGCTCGAGAGAGCTAGTTCGCATAAGCGCCGTCATCACGCATAGCGCTAGTGCGTGCGCTTTGTACCTTGCTGAATACAAAAATGAAAACATCGTTGCCGCAACGATGCCGCAACGTTGTTTTCACAAATGAAACCTTAGAAAATCAACCTGCTGGACACATATGATACAATTATTTTTCACTTTTAAATAGGTCAGTATTATATTTTAAGGAATTTAATTATGATAATCATATTTGTATGATAATAACTGATCTAGATATCATACAATATCTGTTTTATATTCGTATTACCCGCTTAATTAATGTTTATACCGTCTTATGTAAATATGCCAAAATTAACTTTTAATTATCGCACAGTGAACCAGCCCTGATATATTATTATCAAAACAATAATATTAGCTGAGTATGTATTATGGCGCAATACTACGCACTTCTTACGAAAATAAAAACAAATAGATTATTGTATTTGTATATAATCTCATAATCACGGAACTGGTATCTTTGTTGTTTTTAATGGACTCGGATTATTTGGAGAAATAACATTTATATTTTCCTTTTATCTTGTTATTCTAAACACGGTTAAGGATGGTATTATAGTTGGAGAAACATAATAGAAGTTTTTTAAAAGGTGGTTTTATAAATTGGGAATGGTACGGACTGCCGAGACGAGTGTCGGAGGTTCGAGACCAACCCCAAAAAGAGCACACACCTCTAACTATTCTATGTTAAGTGTCATTTCATTGTGAAATATCGCTAGCTACATCGGTGAAGGAAAACATCGTGAGGAAACCTGCATACCCGAGAATTTCTCCACAAGAATTTCGAAGGTATGTGAAGTCTACCAACCCGGATTAGGCCAGCGTGGTAGACTAAAGCCTAACCCCTCTCACTAGTAGAGGAGGCCCGTGCCCAGCAGTAGGACAGTAATATTACAGGGCTAATATTATTTATTATTTATAATATCCGATTATTGTCACAAAACCAACGTGACGTGACATTTTTTTTTTTTCGAAGAGGAAAATTAATTTTTACGGACACAACCCAGTACCCAGACTGAAGGGACTACGTAGGTGCCGTTGCGGTGGTACCCTATTTCTTTACTTTCTCATTTCCGTCACAGAAGGAAATGGTAGACTGTGCCTCTGCCATTGCTGATATCCATGAGTGATGAGCGACCACTAGAGTACCTTCTCGTGGTGACTTTGTAAGCCAGTAAATTTTTCGATGTATTCACGTAGTACCAACAAGAATTGTAGTCTGTAAGTGAAGAAGAATTGAATTGTAAGAATTGTAATTCTGTCAAGAATTGTAAGTGATAAAGTGTCTACTACTTTTTAATGTCGAGGATGATAGCCGGAGTTCCAAATAAAAACGTATAAAAGTTTCACCTAAAGTAATTTGGATTTTACAACTTTTGCGAAATGCAATTTTTATCAGTAGTCAGCAGTGAATTTAGGTACGGTTAATTAATATTTATCTACTACCTTTATTGTGGGATATCTTTAAACAATGTAACGCAAGGAAAAAAGTGACAGGCTATTCTTGGCGAAAATGTTTTTATAAGCAAGGCCCATAATGCGCAGATTCCGCAACGTTGCGGCTTGTAGTTCAATGTCGCTGAACATGTTGAACATCACTTGTTGCGTCTAAATGGATGCTCGCTCGACTGTAGAATAAAATAAGTAGGTACTTGCACACAGCAATGACGGAAATGGTTTCTTTATCGGATATAAACTACGTATTGTATAGCATTGGACATTATTAATATTCAAATGGCATGCTTGTTTCCTTGCTATGTTTTGTTATACCGTTAGTATGTGGGGCTAAGTACTTGGGTTTTGGAAAACGTAATATCTCATTATGAAATTAATTTATATTTGGGCATAGCCGAGCTACAACCGAGTGATAACGTTTTGTCACATAACATAAGCTGACGCCTGTATCCCCGAAGAGGTAGGCAGTAGGCACAGTCGCACTGGCGAGATCGCTGTTCTAGTTACACCCACATTTCACCGAGCTTAGTTCAGTCCCAGATGTGATAGGGGGCGAACCTATCGCCATATCGGGCATAAGTTCCAGACTCATGCGTACCGAAATACAACCACGCCACCGAGGCAGTCGTTTGTCAGTTGTCCTATTTTCCTTTAATGAAAAAAAAACAAGATAAAATGAAAGCATACAGTAAACTTAGAGTAATAACGTATAGAGATATAGTCTCATACAAAATTCCTTCGGAAATTGAAGCCGATAACGATTCAATGTGTGCATCGTCGGCGCGTAACTACTTGAGCCGACACACACATACGCACGTAAATAGTGTTGCAAGTAAAAGACATTTTACCAACAAAATAGGGAAATCGAAAGTGTTCTAATAATGATACACTTCTTTTATTCTGAACTTAAAAAACATTTGTATAGTTTTGAACCGACTTTAAAATAAAAAGGTTCTGAATTTTTCTGTATAAACATAACTTTTTTTATCAATTGTTCGATAGAGTTGTTCGTAATGTTCGCGTTCGCGTTGTATGTGTGTGCTTGTGTATGTATAAATATTATGATTATGAATTTATTTATGTATATTATATGATATATTCTTTTATAGCTATATATCGCAATGATATTTAATATTATGAGTATATGTAACATTATATTTAATACTTTTTTTTTCTTTTTATATATTATCATGCGATCAGTCACGAAGACTATAAGCAGATGCGGTGCAGTAGAATTTAACACTACCCTCATTTTTATTTTCTTCATATACACCCGCCTTGTCTTTTCTCTGCACCACCCAAAGGTTGACTGGTAGCGAATGCCGTTGGCATTAAGTTCGTCTGAACATATTTGTGTATAATGTGTTTGAAATAAAAAGGAGACGGAAACACTTCCATACAATCTTGGGCCTAGATTGTAAAAGGATGAAAGTAGTGTCAATTAATAGATAGTATATTATGAGATCATTACTGAACATTTGGCGACTTTTTGTAATCTGAGAACATAGTTATGAGCCTCACTTTGACTTAAATAAAAGTGAGGTTATGGAACAAACTATACGCAAACAACTGATGTTTATAAGTACAAATCTTACGTATTGATATGTTTTAATGTAGATAACATACGCTCACGCCTATATCTCCGAAGGGATGGCAGAAACTCGAACACCCACATTCGATAACTAAATGTTGATCACAAAGACGATTATTCTCAGGAACATAATATTTCTACAGACTGAGCAACATTGTTCTATTTAAAAGATGGAAAACACCCAAAACGCACACGCACGAAACAATACGAAAACGAAGCAAATGAAAACGATTTTTTTACAGGGAACCAGCTAAGGTCTGAATGCATGCCGCCAAGCTATTCAGTTACTGTTTTTTTTTTCAGAACTATTTATTGTTAGTTTTTATGTTTTCAATTATTTTTACTTGAATTAATCATCCGGGTCTGACATTATATATACATACATACATATATATATATATATATATATATATATATATATATTTTAACTCATTCATCTTAATCGGTAAAGTAATCGATTCTATTTTAATAATGTCCTTTACTTATTTTTCAGATATCTCATTTTCTAGATTGTGAATTGGGCAGATATTTTTTATTTTGAAATAAAAAAAATGTCAAATTTTTGGGCCATATCTCAACTCATTACATTTTGGCCCAAAGATCCCCGTCTCCTTTTGGTTTTTATTTGTTCGTTAAAAAAGATTAAAAAACAGAAAATCCTTTAGGTTTAATCATATCTATTTACATAAAATCGGTACAGTGATATAACCATGAAAACGCAAAAAACACACTTTCCGATTAGAGTACGCATAAAAGTTGAAAATTATTTTCTTTAACCCTTACATCACCAATTACTATCATCATAATCCCCATTTTGATATCAAACATAAGCTAAGCTGTGTTATTTGATTTTGTTCATTATTTATGTTAATAGCAAATTATCAGGATAGGCAGTGTAGCTTTGTCTATACGAAGTGCACGCCACTGCACAAACAGAGTTATCGCAGAGTTAATTAGTTTAATATGAATATAGATTTGCATTTTAACTACAACATCATTTGTTTGCGTATAGTTTATTCCATAACCTCACTTTTATTTAAGTCAAAGTTTTAGTAATGATCTCATAATATACTATCTATTAATTGACACTACTTTCATCCTTTTACAATCTAGGCCCAAGATTGTGTGGAAGCATTTCCCTCTCTTTTCATTATTCCTAATAGTATTTAAAAAATGGGTAAATTGGTTGGCATTATTGGCAACATTCATAATGATTCATAACGTAAATGGCGTCTGTCACTTTTACAATTTTATTTGTAGTTTTGATGAATGTTTTACTTAATATTAAAACATGTCAGCAATTAATTACTTGTGAAATGTTATCTTTATATTTCCTTGGTGCTTGTTCATTGTATTGTGACATCCTTTGATAGCGCAGTTCGTCATAATATAATTAAATTTGTGGGAGCTCTTTATACTAAGACTTGACATAGGACACTGACACGCCGTGCGGCGTTGGGTACCTAAACCGGCTCACCCAGAACGCCTTCACGCCGTGGCCCTGTACTGCGGTTCTATGTATGATATTTCTATGACAGTAAATAAAATATAAGGCCATGCGAAATGTGGCGGGTTTTCTAGATTGTTTTTTGTTAGGTAGACCTTATTCCAAGGATGGTCACATAATTTGGACTAGTTCAGATAAACTGAAGTCGATGTCTGTTAGTTTTTAAACTTCTTGATTATGGACATAGAAACTTGACAAAAAACGTTGCTAAAATCTTGAACAGTAAAGAATCGGTAAGAAGTAAAGATTAGCCACATTTGAGTTTTAAAAATTGTAAAGCAGTCTTTCAAACGGTACTTAGCAATTTCAGCCTTTTTCTGTTAACGTGGTAGTTGCAATGAGGCCCCAATATATTATTTCCTGTTGGTTGCCATATTGGGATTACACAAGACTTGTGGTCCCGAGTCGAGGTACAGCGCCGAGATAAGTGGCCCAATCAAGGCTACAATGTTACAAAGGCAAGGATGGAACGGGTTGTGGAGTCTGGAGGTTCATGCTGAATGGACGGTTAGCAACAACTTCGTTATAATCATGTATGTTCTTACTTAGAAAAACTTTTAGATAAGCAAATAGTTAAGAGTAGTCTGTCCCTTTCATTTTTGAATAATGTGACATAAGGACACGTAATGGCGGCGACTAATCGAATGGGCCGGAAACCTTACTTCACTTTCGATGTTACTAGCGCTCCGTCCATTTTTTTTACGTCCGTGGATGAGCTATTACGGTTTCCGAAGATTTTGTTGTAGATTAATTCTAAAGTCTATCTGTTGTTCCAGTCGCGTGGCGGACATGCTGGAGGTGGTGGGGGAGCGAGTGGGCGGGTGGTGCGGCCGCGACTCCGGCTCGCTGCGGCAGGCGGTGCGCGCGCGCCGCAGGCACCACCACGCAGACATATACACCAAGTTGGATGCTGAGAACGCGGTCAGTACCTACATCAATAGCATAAGCATAACATCAACCAACACTAGTTCATGAATTCTTTTTGCCTCTGTTCTTTTACGCAAATCCGGGGTTTCCAAACACCATTCAGCTTGCGTTGTTTCTATTGTTGTATTGTAATACTACATAAGCTCACGTATATATCCCCAAAGAGATAGGCAGAGGCGAACTAGCGAACTAGAACTGTATCATTAGTAGCCTTCGTCTGTAATAGTAAAAAAGTAGAAATGTCATAAGATGAACAGTTGTCACTTGTTTGTCACTTGTCAAATATTCCCCTGACATCTCGCCTGCACCACTGATAAAAGAAGAATAAGGACTTGGCATGACTACAAAAAATTAGTTTGCCTTATAGCCCCTTACTTATAAAAATATTTAAGCGCTGCTTATCTTTAACCATAGGTTGTCCCTTTCATTTTTAAACTATGTAAACCAAGGCAAAAGTGACAGGCTATTCTTAGCGTAAAGATAAGCCAAAATGTTTTTATAAGCAAGGCCCATAATGTATGGACAGGAATAAAAATTGCGACTTGGCGAAAGAAAGATACCAGTAATATAGCAGTTAGGCATCTTCTTTACATTCCGAAATCAGTATTATTGTAAATAAAACATCGTTATTATAATAAAATTAATAAGCACTTATACATTACTTAATTCTTACATATAAATATGTTGATTGCGAAAATAAAATGGCGGAACCGACTTCACAGTAAACACGTTTTTTTCGTAGTTATGCCAGGTCCTTATTTTTGCTAGTGTCATTAGCCTGCACCCTGCTGCTGCCTACCGCCATGATTGTTTTTTTTATGCAAATGTCGCAAGGGTATTCAGCCTCACTCTAGGAATTTTGCAGTAAAATTCAAATACATATTTTAAAAAATATTGCCCAAAAATGTAAACAAAAATAGTATCTCATTACAAATAAGAAAATCTCGAAATGAAAAGTTGTCAATTCTCCTGAAGTTATAAGTGTAAATACCTATACAGCTTCTTCTTCTTCTTCTTTTAAAAATAATGGCTTCACGCATTTGCGATGATTAAGCCAATGTCAAGGTAAAAAGAGCAATTATGTTTTCACAATGACCATGAGACCCAGATGTGGATAGTCTCAAAGTCCTGCTGGAATTATGCCGGTAATACCTTCCAGCGCGGTGCCCCTCAGATGACCGTCACTCGGCGAATCGACCGAACAATGTCAGCCAACGCACCAAGCAAAACTCATCAAAGATCACCGGTTAAAAAGTTTCCACATTATAAGGTCCATCTTCAGTGCAGTTTGACGCATTAAACCCACATCACTTAAAAACCAACAAACACAGCTCTACATATAGGCCGATTGCTAATTAAACGGAGTAAACTGACAGATCGAAATGTCAATGTCCAAAATAATGTTGCTTACTTACTAAAACATAGTGATTGATCTAGTTCATTTTTTATCATTCAAAGAAACAATAACTCAGCACTAGCTTCCAAAATTAGAATGTTATTGCATATTTTTAGAAATTTCAGCTTAACCCTTCGATTAAATTTCTGTGTAAATAATTTTGCGTAAATAACCACAACATATACGCGAAATGATAACAATGAAAATTACAAATATTACTTTTATTATCTGAAAAAAATCGTTAGGCACCATCATAGCTTTTGTAAGTTTTGTTTGTAGTGAACCATGACTATAATTCCAGTAGACGTGCAATAACTTAGCATGCAGTAATTTACTATGACTATAATTCAGGAGACATGCAGTACTAATCACACATTAAGCAGCAATTACGAATTTGAGTTAGACCTTAGAAAATAAAAGGATGAAATGGTTCACTGAATTGAAATGTTTCAATTATCTTGATCTTTTTACCGCAGCACTATTTAAATTTCATAAAAAAGTGGCAACATTCGAAACGTCAATTTACTCCGTTTAATTAGCAATCCTACAATAAAGACTAATATGAAATAATTTTAACAAGCGATGCCCACCCTCTCAGACTTCCCGTCAAAATCCGCCTATACAGCTGTCTAAGCTCTTAAACATGTTCACTTGACTCCATGACATTGCAATTATTAAGCACAGATTTAATCGAATCCAATACCTATACGTACCTGTCTATATTCAATAAAATTAGTAAGGTGTTCAGCTTGTGAAAGCCGAAAAAGACAAAATGTCGAAATATTTAGACCTGGCACATGAGGTTACTCGCATGTGGGATGTGGATTCAACAATCATTGTTCCGATAGTTATTTCTGCCCATGGTTTGATACCACTGAGCCTCGACCAACACCTCAAGAGGCTCTCGGTTGGTGTTTGGGTCAAGAGCCAGATGCAGAAGGCATGTTATTATTAATGCAGCTAATTAAATCGGTATTTTTTGTTTCTTATAAGTGGAGCTAATGAAACCGGAAAGTTTTTATATCATTAATTATTTAACCCCTTCATCAGAGTCACCTTAAATTGCAAAGGTTGATTTGCAAATAAATCATATTTTAATTAATTCCACCTCAAATTGCCGCGAAAAGCTCCAAACATTTATTGACAAATGTGTTTGGCTGTTGATTGCAGGCCTTGAGCCTATGACCTCAAAGAATTACGCAGAAACATAATATAGACAATAGCTATTTTTTGCGACAGAACTTAAAAAAGCATCGTGTTACTTACTACTGTAATAACCATAATCTCTGTAATTTCAACATTATGTTTCGGCTGGTCACGTCATGTCACGCCATGTTGTCGGAACTGGTTCCGAAATGGTAGTTTTTTTTACTTACATTAAAAATAATGATACTACATACAAAATTGTATTTATAGTTATAATTATGTAGGTACGTAAAATAAGCACAAGAAGATACACGTTATTATTGTTGTGGACGATTGATGATTTTTCGAACCAGTTTAAAATTACGGATTCTCCCCAAGAAAAAATAACGTCATGCATCACGAACGTTCGCATCATGCACGCACGAGTATAATTGTTTATTTAAAAGGCTGACTTTTATGAGCGTTCCTTTTATACATTAAAATCTTGATGTATGTTATTATGTTTAAATAGCATGCTTAAATAATTTTCCTTTCTATAAACACGAAAAATATAAAAACTAACGCTAACATAAACCTTTAACGAACATATATCTCTATTAAAATCACTTATTTAATCCAGTTTGTAACATGTTATAGCGTCATTTTAATTTTCTGGCAACACTAACGCATGTCACTCCACTAACAGAGCCGGACTGCGTCGCTGTACAGAGTGAAGGAGGGGCCCGTGGTGCCCGCGCCGCAACCGGAGACCAAGCCGCCGAGCGGACTCGCTTGCGGCCGGTGTGCGCCGATCTCGAGGGTGAGTCTTAACGAGTCTGCTGCACATGTTTTTTCGAAACAAGATACTAAAAACACATATGCAAAACTACGATTTTAGCTGTCACCTGCTCATAGAACAATGGGCCATAGATAAAAATACATGTTTTGTGTTACGTTTTAGTGCAGCAGGCGCGGCTTTAAAGAGTTTGCTGCACTAAAACATTACACAAAATATTTATACGAAATAATGTTTCTGTTTAGAAAGTGTCTCTTGAATGGAACAATATATCATAAACAAAAATGTGTTAATGAAGTATAGGTATATGTAGATATTTCACAAGACATTAGCATTCAGCATGATGCACTTTTATTCCGTGCATGTGCAATTAACGATAGTGTGATTTTAAGGCCTTTGCTGATGAAGCAGGGAGACTGCACAAGTATTATATTGCAAGTGTGAACAAGAGGAGTGGAGCAGGCGTAGTGGGGGTAAATTTTAATAATAACAGGTAGTACTTGCGGAAGCAACTGTACTGTACAGTCTCCAGTCAATACTGATAATACCTAAGATTTGTATGTCGTGCATATTAACATTGTGATTGTAGTTATATGATGAAAAAACTTCTATTCTTGAAAACAATAAACAATAATAGAGTATTATGCATGAGCGATAAAGCCCTTAAATAAAGAAAAAAATACAGTATTATACAGAAAAACAAGAAAGTAAGTTTAAAATACTCTGTCTAAGCCGTCTCATGGACGAGGTTTTATCGCAATCACTTATAAAAATAACAATTATAATCACACTTTACTTGTGACTTGGGATAAATTATTTGATTCTATTGTGTCTTTGGTGTCCATAGGCGGTGGAGATCACTTACCATCAGGTGACCCATCGGCATCGGCTCGTGCCAGTGTGCTTTAAAAAAAAAACAGTGTCTTCTCATGGAAGGTGTACAATAATACTAAGTATACATACATACGCATGCGGTTAATTCGGTATGCGTGCACGCGATTTTATAGCGGATTAGTGCAGTCAGGCATCCGCAAACTCGCACGCACTATGAATATATTTTTAGTTCACAATATGCACTTGAAATACATTCAAGTGCAAAAATGTAAGATTAGTTTTATTTTAAACGAATACCAACACACTTTAATATGTCGTATAATAGTGTGTCACAATAATAATATAGATATTAAAACGGACTTCCTCGATAATTTTATTTTTGTAAAATAAAAAAGTTGTTTTTCTTAAATATAAAACGCAACCTTAACACGTCTAACGAGTTTTTGATATATTTGTGACGTCACAGCGTAATGACTACACTTACCCTCATTTTTGTCGAATTAAGGTCATTGAAATGTAACCATACTTGACGCCGATGATTCGTTATTGAAGAGGACCTACTTTCTTCGTTGTCCATGAAATATATTTTAATCGAGAGTGAATTTATTTGTTAAAAACACATAACATAAGCTTACGTCTGTATCCCCGAAGGAGTAGGCAGAGGCGCACTAGCGAACTAGTACACCCACATTTCGCCGAGCTTAGTCCCGTGCCAGATGTGATAGGGGGCGAGCCTATCGCCATATCGGGCATAAATTCCAGACTCCGAGCTGATATGGAAAAATCCAATATCACTGCGTCCGACCAGAGGATCAAATCCAAGACATCAGGATGGTAGTCGTACCGAAATAGAACCACGATACCGAGGCAGACTAAGAAAATCTTTGCTTAGTCTGTTTTTCAGTCCGGTTTTCTTGTAAAAAAAAGTCTCGGGACTAAATCGAAGTTCGATTTAAAAATTCCAATATCTCACTGAGTTCGTTTCTTTGACTTAGACTTAGTCGAAGTTCGCTCTATAGATCTCAGCCTTAGTCTCAGACTCAGCATACGTTACCGTAAGTAGACGTCACTCACTAGTCACTACACTGCACTGCGCAGTCCGAATTCTAATAGGATATTTCATCTTAGAAAATTGCGTATAAATCTGACCTCTGTGGTTTTTTCCTTATACTTTGTACCTTGAGCCACAAAAACTAAATCATTTATTGCTCAACTCTTTAGGAATCTTTTATTATATTGATTAAAAAAGGATTTATTACTTACAATTTGGATAATGGATTAGCCAATATTATTAACATCCCAACAAGTATAAATAATAAACATACATAACATAAGCTCACGCCTGTATCCTCGAAGGGGTAGGCAGGGGCGCACTAGCGAACTAGTACACCCACGTTTCGCCGAGCTTAGTTCCGTCTCAGATGTGACAGGGGGCGAGCCTATCGCCATATCGGGCACAAATTTCAGACTCCGGGCTGATATGGAAAAATCCAATATCACTTCGCCCGACCCGGGAATCGAACCCGAGACCTCAGGACGGTAGTCGTACCGAAATACAACTACGCCACCGAGGCAGTCAATATTGAATAATAAATAAATGCTTATTCGATGCTCTCAAGTCTGCAAACGATACAGCGCAACGCAAACGCGTTCTATTCGTATACGTATTCGAAAATTGATCGTGCTACGACCCATGTATTGCATAATCGCCATCACGCGTTCTTATTTCTGAAACAGACGCAAATTGTAGAAGCGCATCCTAAATATTACTACGACAAACTTTGTTTCCATCGCTTGTGTTGACGTTAGTATTTTGTATTTTAAAGACGCCCGCGCTCATCTACGTATTCGTAGAAAATAAAAACAAGCGTCTAGTCTAAGATATCACACCACACTGCAAAAACAGATGTTTATTTTTAACCTGTTTGAAGCTGTAAATAGTTTATCTTTCAATATACATTCCCAAATGTTACGTATTCTTGTAAACATTACCGAATACCTAAATTCGCTCATTAGTTTATATTACGTGATGCTCACACCTGTATTCGCAAAGGAGTAGGCAGAAAGCTGTAAAGTGTCTTTTTTTTATACCAGAGATTGGCAAACGAACAGATGGGTCACCTGATGGTGATCATTTTTGTGTCTTGGGTGTTTATGATCACCGCCCATGAACACCCAAGACACAAAAAGAATCATGGGTACGTTGCCAACCGAAAAGGGATTGGGAAAGGGAGAGGGGAAATGGGCCACCAGAAATCTCACTCACCGAACGAAACGCGACAGCCAGCTGCCGCTTTACGTCGTTTTTCTGTGAGACAGTGGTGTCTAACCGGTCGAGCCGGCCCATTTGTGCTGTAGATGTTACTGTCTACAGCGTGGCTCTACCACTCTAAAACTTTCTTATCAACGTACCCAAAGTCTGCATCAGTACCGTCTTTACCATAATGCCACTCGGAGTCCGTGCCCAGGGTCCTCGACCTAACGGGGACCCCGATTCCCAAAAGCTGATAAGTACCTACATTATTTTACACGATAAATTATATTTTAAGTCTCCAAGGGCGTCCCGAATTCTTATGTGCCCAGGGGCCCACGTATGCCTGAAGACGGTCCTGGTCTGGATCCAATTTTCTGCTTAGTCAGTTGACAACAGTCGGTAGCGAACTGTTGCCTAGTGGGACTGCATCCTTATCTAAAAATATCCCTTTTGTAAGCATTTTTTCATACGCGAAAACGAGCATGAAACGAAGTAATATATGAAAAATAATATTACGATTATAAAGAAGTATAAGTTACATTTACTTAACTGATTTCATCAAAGACATGTGATTTCATGTATTTCGTTGATGCCAAAATATGTTATGTAGAGTATAGTACATTAACTACATTGTACAAATTATTCTTGCATTTCAATAATATACACAGTTTTTTTCCCTACCTAATAAGAAGGTTTACGACTTGGTCGTACGAGATAAAAAGTTTGTGGCCAACTGATAAACTGACCAGCTTGCCTAAAGCCAAACAGTTGTTATTCATACTGATTTCTTAAGTTTACGTGAATATTATACATTGAAATAAAACTATTCTTACGGATTCTATCACGATTAGGTTTTAATTATTATTCCCAAAAATAATTAAAATAATAATAATAATTAAAACCTAATCGTGATAGAATCCGTAAGAATAGTTTTATTTCAGTTGCTATTCCTTAACTCTTCAGACTTTTTCATCCAGCAGTCGCATCTCCTCTGATCGAATATTGTGTTATGCAGTTGTTAAAAGTTAGCGATTGAAATTACTCAAAAATCATATAATATCAACAATTTATTCCATGTAATATCCAGCGCTAACTCAAGGCCCATAATTAAACGCTAATCGTTAGCCTGGTGCGACCATGGCCTCAACAATAAAAGATGGCTTGACGTATGTAAGCCTAGGCGTTTCCAGAAAGAGTTGGTAAGGCCACGCCAACCAAAGATTAAGTGCAAAATTAAAGATTTGACCTTCGTACGCACGTACGTAAATGGATACAAACATACATAAGCTCACGCCTGTAACTCCGAAGGGGTATGCAGAGGCGCACTAGCCAACTAGTACAACCACATTTCGCCGAGCTTAGTTCCGTCCCAGATGTGATAGGGGTGAGCCTATCGCCATACCGGGCACATGTTCCAGACTCCGGGCTGATATGAAAAAATCCAATATTACCTTACCCGACCCGGGAATCGAACCCGAGACGTATGGACGGTAGTCGTACCGAAATACCACCACGCCACCGAGGCAGTCGGCAGTCTAAATGTATTTAGGCATAAAAACATTACCCTAGTAGCCCTACTTCCGGGACAGTTGGGTAAAAACTGGCAGTCTAAACGTAATAGAAATTTTAATTTCTTTGCTACAGTTTCGAAATTGAGATGATATTTCGTGAGAAATACGTCATTTTCCTTAATTTTATATCTAATGGTAGTCGTAGTGATAGTTATTTTTGTGACATTGCGAGGTTTTAGTTGGTAGGACGGTTTAGATCGCTGAGTCCGACACACCTCTGAGCTCCGGCTTGGAGATATTCGCAAATGAATTTCCCCGTGTTAAAAAAAAGATAAAAAAGACAACATGTAAATGTAAAAGACAATTATTTATTAATTCTGCTGATCTTCGATAATGCTATCAGTCAGCTGAACGGATTTGGCTCACTTTTTATATTCAATGTCCGTATAACGTTTTTAGAGAAAGAAAACTTTGAAAAGTTGCTCGGAAAATGTTAGAATTCGGGGAAAACGAATTTTTGTAAGAACCCAAAACCAAAACACGATACACATTTTTTTTCCACCGACTTCCAAAAAGGAGAAGGTCCTTGATTCGTCTGTATTTTTTTATGTATGTATGTTACGCGATATCTCCGCAGAATGTGGACCGATCTTCAAAATTATTTTTGTGTTCGATAGAGCTTAATTCAAGGTGATCCCATATAATTTTTTTCACGATCGGATTTGAAGTCGGTCTGTTAAGTTTTTCTTATTTACCCGTTCTAATCACTTTTCAAGTTTTAACAAATTCGCTAAACTATTAGAAATTTTCAGGAATTTGTGAAAAGTGAATAGATTTAGCCAACATTTGGTGAGTTGGCTAGTTTTAAATATACATATTTCGAATTACAAAAACATCATGATTAATGTCGTACTAAAAGTGTTTCTAGGAATATATTTCTTAGCAAGAGTAGTCTCGCTATGTACATAGTGTACTTTAAAAATATGACATTAGTAAGATAAACCTTTTAAGACTAGCTATATAGATAATACTTAAAAGGAATGTGTCTCAAATGTTTGTCCGGAACCCATTAAACTGTTCAAAGTTAGTTTCGAAGGTCGAGGATGCGGTGACTTACCGACCTAGACTGGACGAATGTTTTGTATTTGGACTGAATCTTAAAAATATAGGAAACGAATTATGTGCGATTTTTATGACCGCGCAGCCAACTTCCGATATATTATTATGCAATTAACCTTAGACGTGAATTTGAAGATAAAGCATAATGCACACTCGCGACTATTAGTCGCATAACTAAAATTAACTTATAATTTTATCTAACTATAAATCAGATTTATGTTAGTACACCTGACTGTGTGTGACCCCTTGGTTTGACCAAACTGACGGGATAGTCTCATCATCTTGGGAAAACCTAATATCACTTTAGCCTGACCCTGGGGTTCGAACCCGAGACCTCAGGACGGTAGTCGTACCGCGTATGCAATACAAATACGTCACCGAGGCAGTCTAGACGGGATTACTTAGCTGGGGGGCTACCACCATCTCTCATAGCAGTAAAATTATAATCTTACTTATACCGATTCCCGTACAAAAAATACATGTAAGTTTATAATAATACTGCTATAAGAGGTGGTGTTAAACCCCCCTGTACGATTTACCACCATGTTTTATATCACTTATGCTTATGCTGTATGCACAACCCAACAACTGAGACGTGTGAATTGGCTCTTGCGCAATTAATTAATATGCAATTAAAAGTCGTTTGTCTACGTTCAACCTTATTGTTGAGGAAAGTTTCTTCTAATGTGTTTCTGTAATTAAAGGTCAGGGTTATTTATAACTATGTAACGCCATTTATTTTGAGTGGTAGAGCCACGCTGTAGACAGTTACGTATAAAGTACGA
Organism: Clanis bilineata; assembly: GCA_036417725.1. Taxonomy (NCBI): domain Eukaryota; kingdom Metazoa; phylum Arthropoda; class Insecta; order Lepidoptera; family Sphingidae; genus Clanis; species Clanis bilineata. The sequence goes on along the minus strand of CM071162.1, from coordinate 3,693,243 downwards.
ATGGACTGGTTCGACCGGTTTGATACCACTGTCTCATAGAAAACCGACGTAAAGTGGCAGTTTGCTGTTGCGTTTCGTTCGGTGAGTGTGATTTCCGATGGTCCATTTCCCCCCTTCCCGTTCCTAATCCCTTTTAGGTTGGCAACGCACCCATGATTGTTTTTTTGTCGTGGGTATCTATGGGCGGTGGAGATCACTTACCATCAGGTGACCCATGTGCTCGTTTGCCAGTCTCTGCTTTAAAAAAACGCATTACTTGAATTCACAAGTAAATATATTGACATAGTTCGAACTAGCGGTCAGTAAGGACTTGGCGCGTTTCGGAATGCGACAATCATGATGTGAATCTTATATGTACAACCATGAGTTCTGCGAATGTAGTCTTGTCGTTTGAGAAGTTCACGCATATGTTTTCAGTGAGATAGGCATTAATGCAGTTAGTTACTAGTACCCAACAAATTCACCAACGTCCACCAAGCTCGTTCTTATTTTTTTTTTTTTCATTTATTTGGGATAACAAACAATAGTACATTACAAATTGTAATTATACTGTAATTATATTATACAATGTCGAAGACAATCATGATCATGCATTTCGGATATAAATAGATGCCGAGCCAACTCACGTGCATTTTTCCAGTCCAAAAAAATTTTCATACTAGGTCAAGGAGGCACACTATTCACTTTTTATAAGTGTTAATTGCTCTGGAAATCTTTGTGGGAGGCCTATGTTCAGCGGTTGACACCCTGTAGCTGATGATAACATCGATTTAATAAACCCTATATGCACATTTCTTTGGAAATATCGTCATAAAACAAATAAAAAGATCATAAATTCTAATTAAGGTCTTCCTGTATCTGGTACTGTACTGTATTAGTAGCTGACTGTAAATTGGTGTTAAAAAGAACAACGTCAGAGTTACTTGCCCGTTCTTCTCTAGCGAAACAGCCTTCCGAACAGGCGATTAAAATTTGACGTAATCTAAATAATGTTTTTAAACATTTTATGGATTCAATAAATGCTTTGATTTTAATATCATCATCATCATCATCATCAGCCATAGGACGTCCACTGCTGAACATATTAATATAAATTAACTTAAATATAACCCTACGCACATGTTATTAAGTAGCTTTTTAAATGAAATGAGTAAGCGTTCTTAAATTTGAATTTTGGAATTTAGAATTCTGTCGGCGTGCAACTGTAGGGAAGAGCGTCAACTTTGCATCTAGCATATAACAATATATCGATGGATAATGATGATAATGATGCATTGACTATAGAGACTATTGAACTACAAAGACAAACTATGTACTAAAAGTACTAAAACACTAATGATACGTTCTACACAAAGATATTAAAAGCATAACTCATAACAAAGAATACAAAGCCTCCAATGACATTATGTCCTTTTGTCTCTATGGTTATCGGTCGTTTTGCAAATGACAACACTAGTATATTGGCTGCCAACAATTGGCTACAGTGATTCCATGTTGTGATGCTTTGATCATTTGACTACTAAAAAGTCGTGGTTGAATAAAGGTGTATACAATACACTGTGTGTATAATTATCAATATCATGACACGGTTTCCGCACAAAGGACACCTTTGTACCGACACCAGCACGTTCATACCGACTGCTTTGTCAATCGAAGTTCATTGTGTCAACTGATGCGCTCTTTGTTCGGGTTTATCTGTGCCTCTGTGCGCCGTTTATGTCGCGATCGTGTTCTTTACACAGAATGTGTGTGTTTTTGTGTAATGCAAAACTTTGATGACACAGAAACAAAAATGAAGGCTATTTAGATAAAATGAATTGAGAACTTTGCTCTAAATTTAGAAGGCAGGAAGCTACTCGTAGATTTGTAAAAGGATAAAATACTCGACGCAGACAACCGCATCGCAGAGTTCTGTATATTAAATTAGTAAAATGGGATACGTACATCCAAAGTTCCTATCCGAAATAGTTTTTTTTTTGATACTACATTCTCTGACAAAATACCTGTAACTGTACGTATGAGAGTGCAGGCAACACGCACTGTGCAACTCAGATTTTGTAATGTATGAGAAAATGCACTTGCCTGTGTACATAATATGGCAAAATATTCTTTGGAATCCCATTTTGTGCTACAATATCTTGTGCATACACTGTTCTATAATCATGCATAAGAAAACGTTAGAATACGCCCAGTAGCGTACGGTCAGTAGTGCGCCCAGTAGTGCTGAGTGTATCATCTTGCATCCAGTATGTAATTGGTAAATCGCGCAGGTTTTCGTCGGAAAATAGTAGATCTTAGATCTAAAGTTGTTGAATACCCATGCTATACTACGAGCGGCATGTGCAGAATGACACTCACTGTGCAGAATTATATATTGACATTGACTGCTTATTGTTGACTTTAGAGTATTCAAGCACACTGCGTCGTTTATACCTTAGCAGTTAGCATGCGCTTAATGTCTTTATTACACGTGAAATAAGGTACGAGTACGCAACTCCGCAGTGTTTTTACTGCACAGTGTGCACACGTTGCGTTATAATAGGAAGATACTTTGCAATATCATTACACCTGCAGAGTGCAGACATCTCGAGCCGCACTTTCACAATGTTTTTTACTTTATCGTTTATGAAACAGTACAAGACTCTCATTATGCACAAATTGGTTGAAGTTATATTCTATTCTTTAATACTAATGTAAGCTTGACTGTGTTTAATTTCAGACACATTTTTATGTGTAATAGCAAATAAAAGAAACCCTCCTCTAAAAACCGCATCGAAATTGGTTGAAAAATGCGGCAGTAATTCATTTTAAATTCTGCAATGAGCAAGAGTGGGGGCGTAGTGGGGATATCTTGCTATCCCTTTCCAACGCACGCACCGTTATGGCCGTGACGTGATTTTACTGATACTTCTCTTTCCCGCTGTTTGAATGTTACATCAAACTACAAAGGCTTATAACGTTTTTATTTTTGGGAGTATTTCAATATTTCTTTCTGTGTTACGTTTTAGATGACGTAAATTTCGTATAAAATCAATAAAAAAATTAGTCACGTACCCAATTGAACAGTAGGAACACCACCGAACTTTGAATAGTAAATCATTGGGTGGCACTGCAAAGCACTATTTACCCCTGAGACATTACATGTTACATATATCTCCTGTAATTGAGCTTATTACAATGTTCTATAACCCGGAACTGTTGTTTCCACAGTGCTGCTTCGTGTTATAAACATATATTCCGGTGGTACCTAACCAGACGCCCGTTATGCCCGCATCTCGTGCCCGTTGCGCGGGACGTAGCAGGAATCGGCTAAGATGTGAAAGGCGGAGGACCGCCAGGGCTGTCGCGTTCTGGGAAAGGCCTATGTCCAGCAGTGGATGAGTACAGGATGATAATGTATGTGAGAGTCCATCTTACACAAAGAGATTTAATATTACTAACTATAGAGGTATCAAGCAAGTTTCCACACAATAAAATTGATCTCAAACTTTAGTACCCCCATCAACCATGAGCGGCTTATGAGTTATGACCACTAGGTCATAACTTTTGGATCATAATTTTTGTGCTGTTGTCCCGTCTATATCTATATACTGTTGAATGTCTTTGATCTTACACCAGTAAAATACTTACTCTACTATCTGTCAAACGAATCATACTTGTATTATCAACAGCCACAGGACGTCCACTGCTGGCCATAAGCCTCGTACAATTTATGAATATTATTCTTATTTATTTGGTAATGTCGCGTGCTTAAACAAACAAAGAATATGTCGGAAAATTTTAAAACAATCTTAATCATCAAGTCGATAAATGGATTCAATAGCCAAGCACGTTTGGGTTGAATCACCCGCTTTTCACTCTTGTGACGTCACGTTTGTTAACACGTATAAGGAGCCTTAGTTATAATAACAGTTTAGCTGAGCAAATGGCTAAGAATAGGCTGTCACTTTTTGCCTTGTGTCACATCCTTTGAAAAGAAAGAGACAGGCTATTCTTTACCATTAATTGCTCAGTTAAACTGTTTTTATTAGTAAGCCCCATAGCGTCGGAGATAATCTCACATTAGCCTGGTATTAAGCCCCATTTAGAAAGTGAGAGTTTTTGTACAACACGAGATAGTGACAGTGGTCGCAAAAAAACATTCATAATTTTTTTAATCATGCATAATAAGCTAATGAATGATGTAGTTAATACGAATCCTCGCAGTATTATGAATTCTTAATTTTACTGCTATGCGATCAGAATGTTGCTGACTATTCCCCTGGCTGTTTCACAGATACTCCTTAGATTACAATTTTGTATTTTTTAGTTTTGAGTCAAGACTCAAGAACAGACAAATCTATAAACAAGTAGATTTTTCTGTAAAAAGACTTTCTTCCTGTCTACGTGCCCTTATCCTACCTTAATGTAGGGTCAGCGCAACACACTTTTTCAAGCTTGCAAAGAGGATTTGGATTAGCTTTTACGACCGGCCGCCTGCCTGACGTCAACCTCTTATGAAGGGTCCAGTCCCGGGCAAATTAAATTAGAAAATTTTCTTTGCCCGACCTGGGAATCGAACCCAGGACCTCCCGGTCCACAGCCCATACATGCTGCCACTAGACCAAGGAGGCAACGAAGTACAAAAGTATTGTAACAAGTACAAAAAAAAGTATCCTACCTACCACTGGGCCCATGAGGCGATATTCTGTTGTTTATAAAATCCGACTGCCTCGGTGGCGTGGTGGTATTTCGGTACGACTACGGTTCTGAGGTCTCGGGTTCGATCCCGGGTCGGGCAAAGTAAATTTTCTAATTTACTTTGCCCGACACACAGACATTTGTCTCGGTGCGGGAATCGAACCCGCGACCTCACGTTTCACAGCCGGCTACTCGCCCACTGCGCCACGGAGGCTGTCTCGAGTTCGATCCCCGGGTCGGGCAAAGTGATATTGGATTTTTCCATATCAGCCCGGAGTCTGGAATTTGTGCCCGATATGGCGATAGGCTCGCCCCCTATCACATCTGGGACGGAACAATGCTCGGCGAAATGTGGGTGTTCTAATTCGCTAGTGCGCCTCTGCCTGGGTAGGCATACAGACTTCGCGGATACAGGCGTGAGCTTATGTTATAAAATCCGCGTATGTGCCCACACCTTTTCCAAAGCTCTCGTCGAGTTAGCGCTATCCAGGGTCATTTCCGTTTCGACTTCATAATTAAACAGTTATTCATTTTAAACAATAGTTCTAGCATGTTCCGATGACTTTGTGGAAATTTACATAAAATGCACAGCTAGGTTTTAATATTAAATAGTCACGGGTGGCTCGGCCTCCGGTGGCCCATACGCTTATGGAACATATATATGTGCCGCCTCTGACGGGTTAATGATTTTATTTGTTGGTTCAATAAGTTTAAAATTAATGTATTTATTTTTTAATTTATATCGTAACCCAAGAATAATTTTAATGCTACTTTAATTAACCACTTACTTTTAAAAATATTTACGCGCTTCTTATATTTAAGAATAGCTTGTCCCTTTCTTATATGCATAATACATGCATAAATTCATCTCCCAAAGGGATGTAACGGGGGATGAATCTTTGTACCCCAAGCAAAAGCTAGTCAAAACATAAATCTGAAACGGGAATACGTAACAAAAATAACTCTCAAGGAAGGTACTCTGATAGCAGTTTCGCTATTAAAAGTAGGGAAATGTAAATGGATATCAATATTCGAAGTTCCATAAATCATAACTCCTATCAAACGTAACGTTCTTGACAGTTGACAACCTCCGTGGCGCAGCGTGCGAGTAGCCGGCTGTGAAGCGAGAGGCCGCGGGTTCGATTCCCGCATTGAGACAAATGTTTGTATTGTTTGTATTTGTTTCAAGTCTGGGTGTTGTGAGACCGAAAGTCTCTCATAGTTTCTGACACCCACGATACAGGTTATATATACCTAGTGTGGGGTCAGGACTAGGTGTGTGACTGTTGGGTGTATTTATTTATAGTTATAGACGATTTTTTTTAAGTCTTCCACTAGTAGTAGTGCGAATTGGCAAAAGAATCAAAAAGAATCTGGAGCATTTTTTCTAAAGTAATTGGGTAACTAAAATAAAAAATTCCAACAAATTGAGAATCTCCTCCTATCGAAGCCAGTTGAAAGCATAATTAAGCATGACTATGATTATACTTGTGTGAATTGGCTCCGGAAAACTGGCATTGTACTAAGAACTGTTTAGCCTGACGAATACTTAATTACTTTAGCTTTGCTATGATTCTTGTGTGACTAAAAATACAAATTTGAATACGTGTGCAAATCTTCAATGACCGCGTTTTACAGTTAGGACCACTACCCACACCCATAGACGTGTTCAGTGACCTTAGAGTAAGACCCATGGACCTATTAAAAAGATTTTATGTCTATGTAAGATACGTACGTTATTGTACTAGAGATATTGATGTTTATAATGTATACGTGAAAAACAAATCCCAGGGGGGTTGACGTTGGCAGCTGGTCATAAAAACTAAATCCAATTCTTTTCAGCAACACGCTTTAAAAAGTGTTTAACGCTAAGCCCACAGTGAAGTAACATAAGGGAATGTACCCATACTACGTGACCCGTTCTGGGGAGGAGGGGGGACTTCAAAATACCACGCTTGATCACAGGCGCGGAGGCAGGGGTTAGGTTGTCGTCACCTAGTTAATAACCCTCTAGGGAAAACTCGTGATTTTTTGAGCTATATTCAAATATGGCGCGCAGCATTTAATACTCAACTTTTTTCCACAAAAAAATATTAGAACCATATTTATAAATTGCCACGTGAAAACTAGAGGGGAAGGGGGGGTTTTGGCATATACTAGGGGTGGTTAACGACGGGGGAGGGTATAAAATTTTTAAAAAATGGGTCACGTTCCCTAAGGGCAGGTAATAGAAGAATGTACTCGTATTTGTGACAAATGCTGTCCGCTGCGCTTCGTCAGATGTCCTAAGGGTGTAGAGATGAATCACAAGCGCCAATGTCCTTACTCGGGCGCACGTTGTGACAAGGGCACGCCACGGTCGCTAACTAGTCAATATTCCAATCAGTACTCCACCGTGTACACCTTGTGTTTTATGCCTTGGTGCAGATATGTTTATGGATCACGTTTTTTTTCCTCTGAAAGTAGGTCTATTTGCCTCACTGGTGAGGATTCTTTGTTCACATTAGTCATTAGTGTAAAGTTTAGTGACTAGATGGCTATTCATCATGGAGGTTCAGTAGGTAATGGGTCAATGTTCAAAAATGATGACAACCAACTTCAAAAGTTTCTTAATTCATTAGTATTTGTGTATGTTGCTAAATCTCCGGAAAATGAGGACCCATTTTCACGATAGATTTTTGTGTTCAATAGAGTTTACTCCAAGGGTGGTTCCCTATAAATTTGGTCAAGATGTGATGGATTTCTGCAATGGGTTTCGAAGTTATTCAATTTACTGCTTTCTTAAGTTAACGCGAACCTTGCTGTTATACATTGAAATAAAACTATGTATTTTTACGGATTCTGTCACGATTTGTTTTAATTTTTATGCCCGACGTTTCAAAGGCTTTGCAGTCTTCGTGTCAATTTCTTTAATAAAATCTTCTCGCCCAACCACTTTTCCTTTCTCTAAAGGCCCACCACGTTTATACACATTCTGATATTTATAAGTGTTATTGTGCAATTAATCATGATTAATTATTTATTTATTTGAATTCATTCGTTTGCTTCTTTTGAGTAAATAAATTATTTAAACCAGTCTTATATGTCATGTCAGTCCTTCCATAAGTTAATTTAAAAGTACATATTGACAGTCATCGCTGGTTACTTTATGAAACATTAGGTGCAATCCGTTTATTGCCTTGTGGTTTTTTCCAAAACTTGCCACGTGTGGAAGCATGAACATTACAATAATAATTGACAGTGTCTATTCTATACGGTTTTATTATCCCATAAATAGTCCAACTTTTTTGGTCTAGTTGTATGAGAAAAGCAGCACAACCACTTTTCACCTACTTTCTATAGACATTAGAAACTTGAGTATGATCGCTTGCAATTCCTTTAACCCTCTCACTGTTCACTAACGGGATATAGTCATCCCCATGGTATTTCATTTACACTTTTGCTTTAATAAATTCACTACGTGTAAATAAATGTGCGAAATATGATGTGGTACTGGTGTTGCATGGTCTGGTTTCAAATATTCAAATTTTATTACCACAACGCGTAATTTGAATACAAGCAAAAATGATAGATTCTAAATCATTCAAATAAACAACTCTCGATATTATAATGTGAATTCGAAATTTTGATAAATGGACCAATTTCGCGAAATTTCTAAATCAAATATACAAAATATGTAAGAGCAAAATCAAATCAGAGTTGATTTTAATGCAAATTATTAACATTTCCAGATCAATAAGGCTACCTTGGATATCGTGATTTCTCGAATTAGATCAACTATATAGTTAACACATGACATAACAAATCACCAAGTCGAATATGAAATGACGATAGTAAGAATACATGTAATCATCATCATCATCATCATCATCAGCCACGGGACGTCCACTGCTGGACATAGGATAAAGGTCGCAGGAAATCGCTGAATGCAGGCCGCTTCCAACAGGTTGATCTGGAAATCTTTGGGGGAGGCCTATGTCCAGCAATACACGTAATATCTGATAAATATTTTGCCAGCATTGTAATTAACATTGTAACCGATGCAACTTCGTCTATGTTTATATCGACACGTCACGCAAAAATTGGAAAGTTGAGCCACATGCTTACAACTCAACAAAACACATGTGTGTTAACTACATTATTATCGACATTGAAAACGTTCTGTATTGACAGACACAAAACCCATGACCCACAATACATCTCCATATGTATAAACAACGTTAGAATTCAAAATATTTGCATTTTGTACCGTATTAAAATTACTGTTATCGTCGGTGATCGTCACGCTCTATGTATGAAATCGATTTATTAGTATGTATTTAATGCATGAATACGTTTTATCAAAACGTATGTGTATTATAATCTTTTCAACCACTTTTACGTACTACTTTGATCTATCAAGGATTCACAAATTACAATAACCAATTGCCAAATTATCGTTATAAATCCAAATACATTCTAGGGGCTTGGTTTGAGATATTCCAGCTCACGGTAATTTAAAGTGTCCATAATCAATTCTAGGGATAACGGTAATTGCAATGATATTTTACAATCGGTACCTAATTGTAATTCATAGAAGAAAAATCCGTTTCAATAAAATCAAATTCAATTGAATAATGTACGACAGACGACGTGTCGCGTCGCGTAAACGCGTTAAACACGTTGTCCTAATCCTCGTGTGATCGATCGTAAAACTTGTCGCGAACATCCTTGCCAACGCAGCAGTGGATCGAATGAAAGGCGATCAAGCGTGGTTAGCGCAGTTCATTGATAGGGCGCTCCTCAACGCGGCCGCTTTATATTCCAAATTTATACACAAAGACGCGGTGGCGTGACACCCGTCGACCAACCAGCGGCTGATGTAGTGCCACGGGCGACGACCTCGCGTCGCCGCCGTGCGCTGCGCTATCACCACGCTCCTTAGATCGCATACAGGCTTTTGTTCTTCTAATACTTTAACCCTTCATATTCTATCATCATTTGCACGTGTATAAGGATTTAAAATAAGTAAAATCGATCCCTCAACATAAATTTTGATAAGTCAGCTAGCGATTCCCTTCTCAGGCTGGTGGCTTCTAAGGTTCTGTTCTCCTCTTAAGCTAAATACAAAGGGGCCAATGGACAAAATTAAATTTATTGTTTGTTTGGAAGTTACAATTTTAGTTATTTACAATATAAGTATCCCACTCAGTTTTTCTTATATTTTAAGTTTTTTAGATCTTTGTTTTTCCCAGTTCTGCTAAAGTTATCATTATTATCATCCTTTCGGGTTAAGTTGGTAAATATTAATTTCATTTACACAATTTACTGATTTAATATAAATTTTAAAAATGCTTAAACAGAATTTTTAAAATTCAATACGGTCAGTTCGGATAATTACACTTTTAAATTTATTTAATTTCAGTTTGCATTGTAAATCAGTAAAATTTTCCATGCGTTGATAATTAACGCGGTCATGTGTGGTGGTGTACTCATTACATGTTATATAATCATCAATTTACATACAAGTGCTGTGTCAAGATTTATTGTTCTAAAATGTTTTATAGATCGCAGGTAAATAATTATGTACTAGAAATAATGTATACAACTTTTAAGTAGGAAGGTGGACCCTGGCAGAAGACCGGGATAACGCCAAGCAGAAAGAAAGAAGTAAAAAGTGTATTGTAGCAACTATTTTATCTGAATGTTATGTCAGAAATTATAAAAATCTAAGTGATGATTATCACGGATATAGAAACCTCTATAAACAATTAAAGATAACGAGATTAATGAAGTGAAGAAAATGGTTGTGGTTAAATCATTTCTGCAACTGTCATGCTTGAAAAAGTTTAGTGTTTTTGTGCCGAACCCACATTGAGGTGGGGTAAGGGCAAGGAAATAATGAATGGTGAAGAAAAATATTTAAAACAAAAAAGGCTACGTTTGCAAAGTAATAACTTGGTGAAATTCATTTAATTTCGCGGATGCATCCGCTTGTATTTCTAAGATGTAATGATTGTTAATTTTGATATTGCCACAAAAATAAATTAAGTAATAAAAAGGAAACTTTGTTAATATAAGTTAGAAAGGGAGTAAAAAATCTGGTTTCGTTTCGAAATTGGCAATAAATACCAGGTCAATGATCACAGGTTAGAAGTTATTTCGAGTGTTGACCGTATCGGACGGTGTTGTCCTTTTACATTGAGACTCTGCGTTACGTAAAACCATAGTAATTATTCTGGAATCTTGTGTATCATAATATCAGAGTAGATATTGTGTAAATCATTTGGTATTTAGCAATAATCTATGTTTAATTTATACTTATTAGACATTACTTATTTTTGCGTTACCAAAACACGTGTACGTTCCCTTATGTCGCCGATTTGTTTATTTTAAAACCGATAATCAACTTTGTTGTAGCCGAGCGTACTATCGTCTATAAATACACGGTTATTACCACAAATATGTCTGTCCCTTTCCAGCAAGTCACTTCTTTATAACGATGTTTCGTTCTCATCTAAAAGATGTTTACGTAGATCTTCACTAGCACAATTGGAACCTTGCCCCTGACATTCGTAAATTACATAATCAGTATTGAAATTGCCGTTTCCGTTTTGTATCAATGATTTGTTTTGTGGCGCGTCTGCTTTGTATAGATAGTTTCCCATGTGGGCTGCGGGTTATTGTTATTGTGCTATGGGAATGCTCTGTTATTACTGGTCTCTACTGCTACTTGGATGATAGGATAATTATTTAATTTATAGCATTTGCTTGCAAATGTTTAATATTCGAGGCATTGTTCCTGTTTTCTCCACGGGTTTACATTAAGGTCCCATATCTATTCTAAAGTTCAATAAATATATTGGAAACTGCAGGTTAAGGAATAGTTTTGCCGTAGCCGAAGAAGACATCAGACTTCCACGTTGTAATGGATTTCATCAAGTAGATAGTGACACTTCATTGAGATAATGAGTATTGGCACGGTGCAGGGTAATTACTGCTGCCGCACACGTTTATTTAACGAATTTCATTTTTGACGGTCATGCGCAATGTGTCATCATTCTTAGTTGACTGACTACAGACTGTTGTATAATAATTACGTCAGAATGTGTGCAAGATAATAACCACGCTGTGCACAGTGGAAAGAAATGTTAAATTAGGTCGGTGTCGATAATACTCCGTCGATAATTGCATGAGAAATGTTTCATGTTATTGAATACGTACGAACTTTATAATTTTTGCTTCAATCCAACTATTTAAACTGTATTTCTTAAAAGTATTTGGATAATCATAAACAATGGTTTATTTTCTGCGAATTCAAGGGTGCACCATTGGTATGACTGGACTTCTTTTCATTCTTCCAATTCGAAGTAGACAGTAAATAGAAGCAGTGGACGTCCTATGGCTGATTATGAATTATCATGAATTATCAAATTATGAATTATCATAACCGCTGTACTTCTGATTCATCATTAGATGAATCAGAAGTACAGCGGTTTAGAAGTTTATGAGGGAGACGTAATGTTCAGCAGTGGACATCCTGTGGCTGATGATGATAAAACCAAAGTAGTTGTTGAACCCATTCTGCCTTTCACTTCAGCGAAATCCAGGATTGTTTCCTCTTAAAAATCACCAACGTGGCTACGTAACACCTCATAAAATAATAAATGTTGCGAATGCTCTCAATCCCCATATTATCTTATCACGAAAATTGTTACACAGTTTAAAAGATTTCAGGACAATACCATTACCATAGTTTTAGGTGTGTGATAAGGAGGGTTGTCGAATTGTAAAATTACGTATTTGTAAAAGTACGTAAAATTTACGAAAAGGCTATACGATTTGCCATGTAAATTGATTTCCTTCAGTACATAAGATAATATAAAGACGTATCAAGACTGGGTGGTGCTTGCAAAGTGCTGTGGTACTCACCAGCTTAGGTGTAAAGTGTGTTACTGACTCAGGGTATATCTACAATCTACATACAAAATCTTTTACACCACACGGCCCAAGCAGAATAATTTCCGTGGAAATGTTGAATGATCGAAGAATGATACATGTTTTATATTATTTTTAGCTTGCTTTAGAATATTTTCTATCGATAGCACCCTGCTAAAAAAAAAAGGAAGGCCTTTGCCCAGCAGTGGGATGATATGGGCTAATAAGATAAGATAAGAAGAAGAAGCACCCTGCTGTACGCAGCAATAAATTAGATTTCCTTGATTATATTTTTTTGGAGTAAAGGGCTGTTTTCTTTGCTAGTTTTCTACATACGATAATATTTGATTTATTTAGTGAGTACAAACACGTGATTGTGTTTTTAAATTCTGGCAGCCCTGCAGATAGCGTAATTCGTGATAGGTGATCGATTGGCGACGACCTTAACTGATATCATACAGATACACTGTTACATATTTAGAAATATCAAGTTTACATCACGTCCTCGATTCAAATCCATGCTAATACTAAAAATGCTGAAGTACTTACCTAACTGGGTCTGATACTTATGACATTTTCATCTTTTTTCTCACTTGGTCTGAATTTTTGATCTATGCGGGGCGCGGCATTTTATATACATATATATTATATAAGCGTCTCGGCCACCGGTGGCCTAGCCGCCCGTCATTATGGCTGTGGACCGTGAAGTCCTGGGTTCGATTACCAGGTCAGGCAAAACGAATTTTGTAATTTAAATTGCCCGGAACTGGATCACTCAGAGGGGGGTGACGCAAGGCCAAATCCTTTCTGCAACATGCTTGTGTGTTGCGCCGACCCCACAACAAGGTGGGATAAGGGCAAATAGAATGAAAAGATTTTAATAACATTTCCCTACTACGCGCCGCTTCCAACAGGTTAATTTGGATTTTTTTGGGGAAGGCCTATGTTCAGCATTGGATGTCGTGGCTGATGATGATGGTACCAAATGTTACTGTGCGTAGTTACAAACACATAGTTGAGTGATTTTTTAATATATTTATGTTAATTAATCGTCGTAAAATATTCTAAACATGTGTATTACATTTCCGCTTTTTGCGTGATTAAAACGCTTCCTAATGAATTTATTATTTTTTTATAGTTTTCTGACCGTCTTTAAGGACGCGTCCTTAAAATGTCATTGTTCCGATAAATATTTGCGTTTCCTGGTTCCTACTCGCCGTTTTAGTCGTACTCATCTTAAATGGTTAATTAAATAACAATGATTCATTCATGTATAGCCAGATATTTTTACGTATTATTTGTACTAGCTTTTACCCGTTATTTTAATTAGAATAATTCTACAGAACTGTAATACACAAGAATTGTAATAAAATAGAAGTCGTCTATATTTGACGTCGAGTCTAGTTATTTCCAACAAAAATCCGTTTGAGTCACTTTCACATATTTTAGAATAGTATGTGCATAAATTAATATATGATACCTAGATATCCACAAATCAGTTACTTTTATTAAAATCCTAAAACTTGAAATTGTTGTCTTGCTTAATAAAAATTCTACTAAATTCATTTTATTTTATCTATTGAATATACACTCGTCTCGGCAGTTCGTACCAACTGAGCTATCGCGGCTTCTCTATTTATGTTTTAGTAGCATTTATTGAAATAAAACTATTTTTACGGATTTTATCACGATTTGGTTTTAATTTTTATTCCCGACGTTTCGAAGGCTTTGCAGTCTTCGTGGTCACGGGTTGGACTCAAACCCGTCACCACGTCAGTGCAACCCGAAACGTCAGGAATAAAAATTAAAACAAAATCGTGATAAAATCCGTAAAAATAGTTTTATTTCAATGAATAGTATTGGCGTAAACTTAAGAAATGACTAGCATTTGCTTGTCTACAGGAATCATGGCAGGACCCACAGTCCACCGACACCGGCGCGGTCATCAACATCCTGGATATAGGGCAACAGAAGTACGCGAACGGCGGCGTGGTCTCACGGTACCTTTGCGATCTGGTACAATGCTTCAATCTTATCAAATACGACTACAAGGACGTTGCTCCGAGTGTAAGTAATTACTAGCGTTATGCTTATTGTTGAATGTTGTTGTATTGCGCGGTACGACTACCGTCCTGAGGTCTCGGGTTCGATCCAAGTCGGGCCAAGTACTTATTTACTTAGTTTTTCTCAGTATCATCCTGGAGTCTGGAATATGTGCTCGATATGTCGTTAGACTTCCTCCCTATCACATCTAGGACGGAAATAGGCTTGGCGAAAAGTAGTAGTTGCGCCTCTGCCTACCCCTTCGCAGATAACAGACGATTGTGTATAATAAGCGATGTGTTACTTTTTTCCTCCTGGTGGTAATGTTTAATATCGATTATAAAAGCGTAGAAATCTCTGGAAAATAAAATCTTCGTATTTAAAATAACCATAGTTCTCACAAGTCCCAGAGGGGGCAGGCGGCCGGTCGTGAACACTAAGTCGAATCCTTTTTGCAACATACTTGAAAAAGTATTTTACACCAATCCTACATTTGTGTGGATTAAGATATGGGGCAGTTGAAAGCTTTTATTTTAGCCTCGTTAGAACTGGTTATAAGACTCAAATATGATACAGGTGGAAAAAGAAGAAAGTGTCCTAAACGCTATAGAGGAGACTACTCAAGAGGAACTGAAGAAGGCCAAAGAGAATGATAACGGAAGTGCTAAGAGCAAGGCTTCGCTGGACTATGTGACGGTGCGGCGAAGGGTCGAGGCCAAAGCGAAGAAGGTCTTGAGCAGCATCAGCTCGGCCATGTCCAACAATGTGCTCAGGTAAAATATAATAGTAGTACTCGCATCTGGGACGGAAATAAGTTCGGCTAAATGTGGGTGTTCTAGTTCGCTAGTGCGTCTCTGCCTACCCCTTCGGGGATACAGGCGTGAGCTTATGTTATGTTAAAAATATACGGCTGAAGGTTTTAGTATCTATGGCTATATATTTTTTATATATTAAAAGTATTTATTATTCTTTATTTCCTTTTTTACATATAAGTTTTCATAAAAGCAATGAAATCTAATGTGGTCGATTTCAAGGTCAAGTTAAGGTTTAATTCTTTTCAATACGATGCTTTTTAGACGATTCCTAGAAACAGGTTAACCGAACAAGGTCGGTCAGCACGCTTCGACGAAACTTCCAAATACTGTGATTTTAATCTGTTGGAGGCAGTACATATATATGCTACATAAGGGTCTCGGCCACCGGTGGCCGCCCATCACTATTTTTCTACTATCCATAACCGTCAATGTTTATTGTACAAAACTACATCACTTTTAAACAACAAACACTACATTAGACTGGCATGAGAATAAATTAAAACAAGTGATCGACCGCAGGGTGATAATAAATAAATAACACCCAACAGTCACATACATAGTCCTGACTAGGGCATGCAAACCGGTTAACCGAAAACCGAAAAAACCGATTAACCGACCGTTTTTGAAGACCGGTTTTCTTCGTCTAAAAAACCGGTTATTTCGGCGTTTTCGGTTTTTTTCCTCCTTACATCAATAGTGAGTAAATATGTACAATTAAATACATACACAATGATAAGGAACGAGCTTGCTGTAAAAACGGACGAGTTTAAGTATCTAGTATCTATACTGCACGAGTCTGGAGACATCGACTCCATCGTCAAGCCCCGTAGTGGCGCCGATTGTGCTAAATTGCAAGAGGGAAAATCATTCGTCCTGTACTTTTATATGGATGTGAGACGTAGCCTGTTCTGAAGCGTTATGTTAGGGAAATCTACGTCATGGATATGAAGATGATGCGGAGGATGCGCAACGATACACGACTGCATCCAATACGTAACGTTTACATCTGGGGTAGTATTGGTGTATGCAACGTGACAAATAAATTGCAGAAATATTGCTTGCAATGGTATAGTCACGTTTTGAGAAAACCAGAGGAGTACGTCGATCGCAAGTGCCTGGATCAGATTGTAACAGGAGTGAGTCCCCGTGGTTGGCACAAAATGCGCTGACTAGACGTTTTGAAAGAAGATATGAGAACCAAGTATCCCATTGTAAACGATACTCAAGCCGGGCGAAGTAGAAGCGTTTAGGTATGAAGGCGGACCCTGACACTAGGCCATGATATTGCCAGACAGAAAGCAAAATAAAGCAGGTACACTATTGTCATGTTAATGTAATAGCAAAATGGTGGTCCATTTTCCATATGTTACATTGTACGTATTTATATATGTTTTTATATTATTTATTTAGCTTAGACGCAAAACAGGATACAATAAAATTCATTATATATTCAGGATACAATAAAGTAATGCATAATTTTAAAGTTATGCATTACTTAAAATTATATTTTATCCAAAGCATGCGCCCTTATATAGAATATTGCATAAAGTGGTTGACTAAATAAACTATTTCTTATTACAAATCCCCTATTTCACTGATTTATTGAGGGCTGATTTAAAATAATAAAGTACGCTAGATTCGTCCGCAGAGTTAAAAGTTATCGTCACATGAAACATCAATATCGGTTCAGCGGTTTCGCCGTTAAAACTCTACAGACAGACATACTTTCTTTTGCATTTATAATATTAGTATGAATTAAACTGTAGCTTAACTAGGGTCACTGAAAAGTCGGAATGAAGAAATGAGAATGTTAAGATTGATGTGTGGAGTGATAAGGATGGACAGAGTAAGGATTATTAAGCACATAGGAAGCTTGAAAGTGATACCTGTGGTGGGTAGATTAGAAGGAACAAGTTTGTCTTGGTATAGGCATGTTATGAGGAGAGAAGCTATATAATAACTGGATAAGAAATTGATGAATGTGAATGTTGGTGGATGGGGAGGTTGACGAAAACCAAAGAAAAGGTGGATAGAGTGTGAGAGGGAGGACATGAAAGATAAGAGGGTAAATGATGAGATGGTCGTGTTTATGGAAGTTGAAGACATGTTGCGCCGACCCCAAATAAAATTGGGACAAGGGCACGAGGATGATGGTGGATTAACCTGTCGCGCCTTGGTGTTTACTGTGTAATACGATTTACTCAAAGCTGGAGCCCCCAAAGAGGGTTGTCACTTAACATCAGACAAATAGCCTAGCCGGTTGTCAAAATTACAACAAAATCTTTTCTGCAACATGTCTGAAAAAGTGGTGCGCGGAGCATATAGTGAAGTGGGATGAGGGCAGGTAGAAAAAGAAGAACAATCAGTGTTCTTCCGGCTGAAGCCTGGACGCTTTAAGTGTAGGGAAACCCGGCGCCGTTCCAATGCGCCGAAGAGGACCACGGCAGGGTTTTTAGTCGGTATTGCCGGTGTAGGGTATACATAGTGTTAGGGACTCGACCTAAAGGTCGCCTAGATGCTGTCCATCTCTCCGGTGCGGCTTAACGTTGGGTCGTAAGACAGGCGAATCCGACATAACCATCACGTCTCCCCCCAGGCGTGGCGGTAGCGGTAAAATAGTTTTCCCCGCAAAAACATAAAAAAAGTGTGTTTATTTTTACTTTTCTCGCTATCGACTACGACTGCCTATTTGTGTGACAAACATCCGAAAACCCCTAGCAATTACGTTTGGAATTAATGTTTATCATATAAATTATATATATTTTAGGTAGTCGCTAGCAAAAAATGTTAAAAACTCACGGTAGAGCCTCTGAACTGAAAATAATAACGTGAAGAAATTCAACTTCATCTCGTTAATCAAGATTTAAACTAAAAAAACGAAAATATAGCCCGAAAACCGAATAACCCGAAAAAATCGGTTAACCGGTTTTTTAAAAATACAATAACCGAAAAAACCGGTTTCCAAAACCATCCGGTTTTTGCATGCCCTAGTCCTGACCCCACCCTAAGATCCAGTCTTGTGTCGTGGGTATCAGGAACTACGAGAGACTTTCGTTCTCACAACACCCACACCCGGAACAAATATCTGTAGGCCATACATTTGTGCACAGCCGGCTACTCGCCCGCTGCGCCACCGAGGCTGTCCGTATTACGGTATTACACCATTTTTTGAAATATGTTTTAATGCGATCTTAAGGTAATAATATACTACTAAAAAAATTACAATATTTTTATTCAATCGATAAGTGCCTTAAAAATGCGTTTTAATTTTATACCGCGCGTAATTTGGCGAAAACGCTAACGCGCGCGAGAAGCCATTTTTCTTCCATAGTCAAGACGTCATTAGGAACGTAAACAAATACGCGTAATATTGGAATTGTAAATTATTGCAATTTAAGAATGAGTTATTAACCTGTGTTGTTCCTGAATGCGAGAATATAAGTGTAAAGCAGCGGACACGTTGTGGATTGAAGTGTCAAGTAATGTAAATATGAGAGAAACTTGGTTAAATGGATCACGTGAAAAGAGTTTACTCCGTACATTATTTCAAGTTTAATCTTAGATAGTTTGTGTTTTTATGAAATGTCGTCGGTTTCTATGATACTATTTAAGTAAAAAGTACACGGATAATAGAATATAATACAAAAGCAACCTAATGTTGATCACTTGATACTTTGTTTTCATGACTGTATGACGTAATATCATGGCGGCTACTATATCGCTTAGTAAAAGTACAGATACAAAAACTCAAAACTTTGAATTGTATTATAAAATGTATTTTATCATTTTATGAACTAACACAGTAACATTTTCCGACTGCTTATTGCCTAAACTATGTCATTTGTATAGTTTTAGATATTTTCTCGTATAGAGTAAAATACCCTATTGTTACGAAACTGTTACGATTGTGTCGTCGCAGGGTGGTCGCGTGGGTGACGCACAAGGCGGTCCGGCGCGTGGCCCGCGGGTGCGGCACGCGCGCCGCCAGCGTGGAGCGCCTGCGCCGCGCCAACGCCGCGGGGCTGCCGCTCGTGTTCGTGCCGCTGCACCGCTCGCACTTCGACTACATCCTGGTCACGTTCACGCTGTACCTGGTGGGGCTGCGGCCGCCGCTCGTCGCCGCCGGGGACAACATGAGGATACCGTTCTTCGGGTTGTTATACACTTTTTGACACGTTTTTTTTTTTTTTTTTATAGCAGAGATTCGCAAACGAGCAGATGGGTCACCTGATGGTAAGTGATCTCCACCGCCCATAGACACCCAAGACACAAAAATAATCATGGATGCGTTGCCAACCTAAAAGGAGGAAATGGAAAGGGAGGGAAGGGGATTGGGAAAGGGAGTGGGGAAATGGGCCACCGGAAATCTCACTCACCGAACGAAACGCGACAGCAAGCTGCCACTTTACGTCGGTTTAAGTTTCAAAAATAACTGCCTAAATGCTAGTAAAACAATAATAAGTACAGAAGCCGCGATAGCTCAGTTGCTACGGACTGCCGGGACGAGTGTATATTCAATAGATAAAATAAAATACCGACTGCCTCGGTGGCGTGGTGGTATTTCGGTACGACTACGGTTCTGAGGTCTCGGGTTCGATCCCCGGGTCGGGCAAAATGATATTTGGTTTTTTCCATATCAGCCCGGAGTCTGGAATTTGTGCCCGATATGGCGATAGGCTCACCCCCTATCAAATCTGGGACGGAAGATCGGCAGAATGTGGGTGTACTAGTTGGCTAGTGCGCCTCTGTCTACCCCTTCGGGGATACAGGCATGAGCTTATGTTCAAAAATAACGGACCTACTTCAAAACTTACCTACAGGTCGATTCTTTAAGGTTTCATTTGTGAAAACAACGTTGCGGTATCGTTGCGGCAACGGTGTTGTAATTTTTGTATTCAGCAAGGTACAAAGCGCACGCACTAGTGCTATGCATGATGCGCTTATGCGAACTATCTCTCTCGAGCGAGGCGTTTGACATAAATGTATAGAAAATGGTATTATCTAAGACCTAACAACGTTGAACACTCCGTCGATCTCAACGGCGCTGCGGGAGCGAGGCGTCGATCGCAACGTTGTGCCATTTCTTAGAGAGAATCGACCTGCTGATCGTGATCAAATTCACTATCTATCGGACACAAAAGAATATTGAAAATCGGTCCACATTTGGCGGAGATATCGCATAAGATAAATAAAAAAAAATCAGATAAAATAATGTATCAATGATTGGGTTGCCTCAACCGAAATATTACCACTGCATCTCAAGAAACCAACGTGAAGTATCAGTTTAGTGCGATTCGAACAGTGAATAGTATTTCGTATATAGTCCGATTGCTAATTAAACGGAGTAAACTGACAGATCGAAATGTCACTTTCCAAAATAATGTTGCTTACTTTCAAAACATAGTGATTGATCTAGTTCAATTTTTATCATTCAAAGAAACAATAACTCAGCACCAGCTTGCAAAATTAGAATTTTATTGAGTATTTTTAGAAATTTTAACTTAACCCGTCGACTAAATGTCTGTGTAAATAATTTTGCGTAAATAATCACAAGAGATACGCGAAATTATAACGATGAAAATTATAAATATTATTTTTATTATTTGAGAAAAATTACGTTCTACACATTCATAACTTTTGTAAATTTTCTTAATAATGAACCATGGCTATAATTGCAGTAGAATTACCATAACTTAGCATACAGTAATTTACTATAACTATAATATAATAGACATGCAGTACTGCAAATGAAAGAATGAAATGGTTCACTGAATTGAAATGTTGATCTTTTTACCGCAGCACTATTTAAATTTCATAAAAAAGGGGCAACATTCGAAATGTCAGTTTACTCCGTTTAATTAGCAATCCTACTATAGATATAACTCCAAAATAAATACATTCATTCCTTTTAATAAGAAATATAACATGGACAGTGAAAAAATTAAAATCTCCAAGTGGATCACCCCTTGCCTAATGACCAGTGTTTTAAATAGGTAACGAAGTGGTGCCAGTATTATATGCTTTATATTGTTTTCAGTTGGTTCTTACGAGGCTGTGGCGCTTTCTACATCAGACGGAGGGTCGACGGCTCCGAATATCACGGAGATCCCATTTACAAATCAGCTCTCAGGTAATAACAGCAAATTGACAAAACTTAGACTGCCTCGGTGGCGTAGTTGCATTTCGGTACGACTACCGTCCCGAGGTCTCGGGTTCGATCCGCGGGTCGGGCAAAATGATATTGGATTTTACCATATCAGCCCGGAGTCTGGAATTTGTACCCGATATGGCGATAGGCTCGCCCCCATCACATCTGAGACGGAACTAAGCTCGGCGAAATGTGGGTGTTCTTGTTCACTAGTGCACCTCTGCCTCTTCGGGGACACAGGCGTGAGCTTATGTTATGTTATGGACAAAACTTAGTAAAATATTTAAGCGTTTCGATATTTTAATGAAATGAAAAGGCCAAAAATATGCTTATTAGCATGCATTATACGTCAAATAATTCTCCCTAACCAACAGTCCCTTAGAAGATAACCGTACTTATTAACGCCGAAACTTTATTTTAATACAGTACAATCGTAATAGACGTCATACGCATTAATGTTGTAGTCCGAACGGAATAGGTATAAATGGCGCCTTTTTCGAAGATGAAAACAAAAGCTAGTATTTAATGTAACATCAACTTGTTCCAGAGCATACATACTGCACAGTTTGGCTGCTAACAATAACCTGGAGTTCTTCATCGAGGGAGGTCGTACAAGGACTGGGAAACCACAACCGCCAAAAGGTATAAAGCTTTGCACTAAAAAATTAGGCATAATTTATATTTAACAGGATGTTAGACAAAAGAACGAGTAATGACAACTCGCTATCTCACTCTCGTGCGCCATTTTATGAGCATAGTTTGGTGACGTCATAGTATATGGCGTGCTTGCGTGTGTATCAATGTGTATTCGACCATCACCAAAATATTTCCTTTTTGTACACTTGTAAGTTGAAATTCTACCGGTTAATTGATCTCATTTTAATATATAAGTATTATTTAAGTTTTTTGCCAGATGCCGGATTATTGTTGTTTTCGCAATTTGTATCTCCTATTGTTAATTATTTAGTGGAATAATGCTTATTTATGTAAGTTGTGGTTGCCTGTTTTTGGGGGAACACTGAGGCTTAGTTTTTTGTCATTATTAATTAAGTGTGTATAGTGTATCTTCTCTTGGCAACCCTAAAATAAATAAATAAAATCAGTGATACTGGTAGAGCGTGTAAATAGCCCTATCAGTATTTAATATGGGCCAAGGGGCCCGATCAACCAAACCACCCCGTACTCCTCAAGGTGAGAACCGACAAAGGTATCGGTCTGGGCGGGATAAATAACAAGACTCACCAACCTCGCAGCACAGATCCAGGCATACACCTCCCTGATCCTCTCGAAGCTCTTCAATTACAGCCTCAAAATGACACACGGGCGATGCACCGGTTAGCGCTCCATAAAGCGATGAGGTTTTGAGTACAGGAACTTGAGACGTCCACGGCCAAGGGGCTCCAATGAAGCGTCAATAGCGATATGTAGAGAATAACGTGAATTAAGTGTATTATTAAAGAAATTAATTATGTTGACATGTCGTGTGAAAAATGTATGTAGTAAGTAATGAAGTTTATAATGGAATGTCATAGAAAAGCGTAACTAAATTCAAATATGAATGAGACTTGGCGCATGCCAGTAATAATCATTAAGGCATACACCAAAGAGTCCGCGACCAAGGAGATCTACCTCCTAGATCGCGCCGCGTAAGTTGGAGAGCATGATCCGCCCAGAGCTCACCCAAGTCGGTGACTCACCCTTTGGATACACGAAGTGGCTCCACCATGCTCCCGGCCTTGGAAGTTCCCAGAACTTTCAACAGAGAGAAAAAGAAATTATACGAATAGCGATTACCGTCAAATTAAAATAAGAATTTATGGTTGGCTGTACCCGAAACCACGAACAGCTTATTACAAAAGCGTTATCGAATGAGAGAAAAAAAATAAAAAATTATAATAAAACTAAAGTGAGATTAAATAAATGATATTAAATTACTGTGTTGGTATCGGATATAATTTTATAATCGGTCGTTTGAAAACACCAAACCTGGTTTTCACCAGAGCGACACGAACAACACCGTCCTTGCCTGGGAAAACTTCAGTTAGAACACCCATCGGCCAAGACAAAGGTGGTGAGTTATTTTCACCGATCAACACAACAGTGCCAACTTTAATGGGATGATCATCGGTAGCCCACTTCTGTCTGACCTGAAGCGTATGCAAATACTCAATACGCCACTTACGCCAAAAAGCTTGGACTAAATTATCCAATAATGCTTTTCGGTTGGACAAATTTATTGGCCCAACCGGTAGTTCCGATGCAGGCAAATATTGTAAAGGTGTGGACATAAGAAAATGAGCCGGAGTTACTATTTCCGGGTATGGATCTGAAGAAACTACATTCAGAGGACGAGAATTCATGATACACTCTATTTGAACTAGAACCGTCTGAAATTCTTCATAAGTCAATAGTTGATTGCCTATGACTCGGTACAAATGAGTTTTCAAACTTTTTATATTTGCTTCCCACATCGCCCCAAAATGGGGAGCTCTCGGTGGGATCATTTTCCACTCAATACGACGACTAGTTAATTCATTCCTTATAATAGACTGGAATTCTCCGTCCAAAAGAAGCTTATATAAATCGTTTAACTGAGCCCGTGCACCTATGAAATTTGTTCCATTATCAGAGTATAGAAATGACACTGGTCCACGTCGAGAAATAAAACGCTTAAACGCTGCTAAAAAGGAATCAGAAGTTAAATCCGAGACTAATTCAATATGCACAGCTTTAACAACTAAACACACAAATAAGCAAATATAAGCCTTTTGAGAGTGCTGGCCTCTCCGACGTGTGAGAGTTATGCGAATAGGACCCGCAAAATCAACTCCAGTATGGACAAAAGCTTTTGCCTCCATTACTCGGTAGGCAGGCAAATCAGCCATTCTTGGAGTAGTATGACTAGGACTCAAACGAAAACATTTATTACATTTTCTAACTATAGCCCTAACAGTAGTTCTAGCATCTAATATCCAGAACCTTTGACGCAAAATCGAAATAAGTAGACCAGGACCCGTATGACAATTCATGATGTGATAGTGTCGTATGATAAGGTCCACTATATGGTCATGTTTGGGAAGCAATGCTGGATATTTAGCTTCATAAGGCAAGTCTGACATTGAAAGTCGACCGCCAACTCGAAGAACACCGTTATCATCCAGGAAAACTGACAAATTTTGCAAACGTTTTGACGGATGTTTCTTGTTTTTTATTTGAAATATATCCTCTTGAAAATGAACAAATTGAATCGCTCTAATCAAAGTCTCTTCAGCGATGATTAGATTTCTTACAAAATTAGAAGTATCTATTTTCTTCAGGAAACGCAAAACATAAACAATGACACGCAAAAGTTTATCCCAGGATGAAATACGGCGAGATAAATCGAACAAAACTAAAACATCTTGATGCTTAAGTTTCGAAATTAAAGCGCTTGCTTTTGACTCGGGCATCATTCCGGCATCAATATCAGTAAAACTTTTTATAGGCCACTCAGAAACTGGGGCGCGAATCCATGATGGACCGTTCCACCACAGATCATTTGAAAGGAGTTTCGAAGGCAAAACTCCTCGCGAAAGGCAATCACTTGGATTCTCAGAACCTGCAATATGATAAAAATTCTGCGCCGCCAAATTTGATTGACATTGAGCAACACGATTACTAACGAATACAGACCATCGATGTGGCGAAGAGTGAATCCACGAAAGCGCAATAGTGGAATCAGAAAATGCATATATACCTGCAATAGGTATACGAGATTGATAATAATCAAACACAATTTTAACTAACTTAGACAACAAGAGTGCAGCGCATAATTCTAAACGTGCCAAAGTAGTTACTTTAGTAGGCGAAACTTTTGATTTTGCACATAACAATCTGACAGCAACGTCACCTGCTAAATCAGTAATATGCAAGTAAACAACGGACCCATAACCATCCATACTTGCATCACAAAAGGCAACAATATTCACTGAACAATCTTTGAAAACTCCTATATGACGTGGAATTTTCAGTTCTCGTAATAACGAGAACTCTTGAATTAAAACACTAAAGCGACGAACAACATCCTCAGGAGGAGTATCGTCCCAACCTATGTTACATAACCACAACTCTTTAATAAGCAATTTGGCATATAAAATCACTGGGGCTACTAATCCTAAGACATCAAACAGTCTCGCAACAACAGAGAGTATGTTCCTCTTGGTACATTTAACTTTCTCGTTATTTATTATAAAAGAGAAGTCGTCACCAACTGGATCCCAATACATACCAAGAACCTTTGAAGAACTATCAACGTCACCAGAAAAATCAACATTACTACAGTGAGAATTAGGCAAACTCTCCAAAAGAATAGCAGAGTTACTTTTCCACTTTACTAAATCAAAGCCGCCTTCTTTAAACATAGCTATTAATTGCCTAGCAAGATTTGTAGCAATTATTTCATCAGGTACAGAATGAACGAGATCATCCATATACATTTTTGATGTCACTACGGCAGCAGCTTCAGGGTAAGTTGCACTCATTTCTTCTGCCAATTGACGAATAGTCCGCATAGCTAAAAACGGACTCGATTTTAAACCAAAAGGAACCCTGTTGAACTGCAAGGTGCGAACTGTATCATTACCACTAAAACGAAATAAAATTCTCAGAAATTTGCGATATTCTACCGAAACGCCAATTTGTAAATACATTTGCTTAATGTCAGACGACATCGCCACTGGAAATAATCTAAAATTCAATAATAATAAAAATAAATCGGCTTGTAAATTAGGACCTACATGCAAAATATCATTTAAAGATAACCCGGTGTGAGTCTTCGCACTAGCATCTAACACCACTCGTGGCATAGACTTATCCGCCCTAACAACAGCATGATGAGGAATATAATAACCCTCTTCTATAATTTCCGTATCCGGAATTTCGGATAAGAAACCATTGTCGATATAATCTTTAATCACTATATTATATTTCTCTCTCAGAGAAGGATCATGTTTAAACTTCCTTTCTAATGACATGAACCTACGGTGAGCAACAGCCCTAGAATGACCCAACTCTGAACAGTTCTTCAGAAAAGGCAAGGCCACAGAAAATCGACCTTTTTGGTCGCGCGTCACAGAAGAAATAAAAATATTTTCGCAATCAGTCTCATCAGGACTTAGATATTTTACCTGAGGAAGTTCCTCAAGCTCCCAGAATTTTTGCATCAGTTCATTCAATGCAAAACCAGTAAAAGAACCATTAATTGTTTCAGTATTAGGTATATCACCCATTAAAATATAACCGAACACAGTCGATAAAGCAGGAGGAGAACGCGAACCTGATTCTTCAATTTTTCTCCCTAAGAATATATATGGAAATAATTGAGCACCTAAAATCATTTCAATATTTCCTGGAACATTCCACGAAAGATCAGCCATCGGAAGGTCCGACAAATACGACATATTGTCTTTGCAAATGAAATGCGAAGGCAATTCATCCGTTAGACAATGCACCACTAGAGCATGGATGCAATATTTATAATTAGGATGAATGCGTGACTCAATGTCAACGTACGCATACCCATAAATCGGCTGCGAAGACAACCCAATCCCCTTAACAAAAGAATTACTTAAAGGGATTATAGGTATATTAAGAGTCTTGCAACACTCAACAGTGATCAAATTATTTTGAGACCCATTGTCTATTAAACACCTAACAATCTGCTTCTTATTATTACCTGTAGGCTTAGCGTATATTTGTGCAGTTGCAAGCAATATTGTAGAACCCGAATGAACATTCGCATTATATGACATAGAAGGACTATGTGAGACCGCAATAGCACTAGAAGATTGAGTAGGCGAAACACTATTAACAACGTCAACCGTGGTGTGATTGCTTGATTCCTGCGTTACTATATTCACAGCTTTTGCAGGAGTCGAAACGGATATATAAGGTAAAGAAGAATTTTTATTATTATTTTTATCGAAATGTAATAACGTGTGATGACGTTTATTACACACACTGCAAACGGAAGCGGAAGAGCAATTTGAGAATACATGGTTGAGACTACAGCAGTTCACACAACCATTTTTCGATTTCACAAAATCATATCTTAGTTGCGGCGTTTCTAAATTTCTAAATTGATCACATCTGTACAAAGGATGTGCAGACTCATTACAACATTGACATATTTTATTAAATTCAGAAACAAGATTGTGATTTTGACGCGAAACAAACGTTCGAGGAGGAATATCGTTATTAGCGCGCGATGAATTAACCGAAACGGGATTTTTACGAGTATTACCGTTATTGGTATTAATGCGCGGATTCAAACTTGCACTAGAACGTTGTAATATTTTCGCTTGGTTCTGTACAAAATTCACCAAGTCCATGTACGATGGAATTTTTCTATCCCGAACTACTAATTCAAATGTTTGCGCAACTTGCTGATCTAATTTCCGCAAACCACAATGAAGGAGAATAAAATCCAATAAATCATCAATCTCTAATAATTTCAGCGCTGCAATGGACGCTGAATATTTTTCTCCAAATGCCTCTAAACTGTTTGCAGTATTAACGCACGATTTCAAATCAATAATTTGATTCAAATAATAGGAACCCAACGTACGTACGTCCTGATATTTTTTAATAAGGCTATCCCAAATCATTTGATATGCCTCACCAGTAGGTACAATACCAGCTGTAATTTTAATAGCATTATGAGTAAGCTTGCCTATTAAGTACTGCACCCGCTGCGAGTCAGACAGAGTGGGATTATTATGAATATTAGCCTTAAAAGATTCATAAAACAATGACCAATTCTCCGCTCGTCCATCAAATGATGGTATATTAATGGATGGCAA
Organism: Clanis bilineata; assembly: GCA_036417725.1. Lineage (NCBI taxonomy): Eukaryota > Metazoa > Arthropoda > Insecta > Lepidoptera > Sphingidae > Clanis > Clanis bilineata. The sequence continues at coordinate 3,664,801 of CM071162.1, read as the reverse complement.
CTTTACTGGCGATTTTGAATGTAAACTAGCTGCGGAAGCAGATTGAGAACCTGTTACCTCAGTAATATTATTACGTACACGCTTTACCCTCGTATACAAATCTTCAAAGGCCGATAACTCTTGAAAATTCGGCTCTGCATCGGGGTTCTGCTTTAATTGAAATTCAAAAATACGATCTAATATCTCTTCAAAACGTTCCCGCAAACTATCTACAGTTTCGGATTCAGCCATAAAATTTTCACTGGATCCTAAATCGAAACCAGTCACTTTCGTAGAGAGGGCATAAACCCGATTTAGTCTTTGAAAAATTAATTCCTTTTTCACTATTAAAGATTGTAAATTCCCGGACGCCATATTAAAAGAATGTCAGGGGAAAAAACAAAATAAAAAAATTATATTTGACAAATAAAATAAATAAATTAATGGATAAAGTTCTGAAAAACTATCCGGCTTTTTGAAGGACCAAAATTATGGTAGAGCGTGTAAATAGCCCTACCAGTGTTTAATGTGGGCCAAGGGGCCCGATCAACCAAACCACCCCGTACTCCTCAAGGTGAGAACCGACAAAGGTATCGGTCTGGGCGGGATAAATAACAAGACTCACCAACCTCGCAGCACAGATCCAGGCATACACCTCCCTGATCCTCTCGAAGCTCTTCAATTACAGCCTCAAAATGACACACGGGCGATGCACCGGTTAGCGCTCCATAAAGCGATGAGGTTTTGAGTACAGGAACTTGAGACGTCCACGGCCAAGGGGCTCCAATGAAGCGTCAATAGCGATATGTAGAGAATAACGTGAATTAAGTGTATTATTAAAGAAATTAATTATGTTGACATGTCGTGTGAAAAATGTATGTAGTAAGTAATGAAGTTTATAATGGAATGTCATAGAAAAGCGTAACTAAATTCAAATATGAATGAGACTTGGCGCATGCCAGTAATAATCATTAAGGCATACACCAAAGAGTCCGCGACCAAGGAGATCTACCTCCTAGATCGCGCCGCGTAAGTTGGAGAGCATGATCCGCCCAGAGCTCACCCAAGTCGGTGACTCACCCTTTGGATACACGAAGTGGCTCCACCAGATACTTTACAAATAATAAAAAACTTGATTGATTTACACAATCTAAAATTGTTGTGGATATATCAATAAATATAATTATCGTATATATTAGCCCTGTAATATTACTGTCCCACTGCTGGGCACGGGCCTCCTCTACCAATGAGAGGGGTTAAGCTTTAGTCTACCACACTGGCCTAATGTGGGTTGGTAAACTTCACATATCTTCGAAATTCTTGTAAAGAATTTTCTCAGGTAGACAGGTTTCCTCACTGTGTTTTCCTTCACCGTTAAAGCAAGCGATAATACACAATAAAATTATCGTATATACTTATTTTTAATTCAACAATAATATAATAAGCGTTTTATTTATTGATAAGCAGTGAATAATTTGTTTGCCATGCTCACCTCACATATGGATTTTTCAGCTGGTATGTGTTATTAGCTATTACGCTATAATGTGTAGGATATTATATTATTGTATACAATTAAAGCGTGTAAATATCAAATAAAATCTTTTTCAATTTAACTAGAAGTAATTATCGGTTATCCGATATAATGTCACGCTTGTATTCAGATCCGAAATATCACATACTAAGAGTAACACAAACTTAACAAGCCTAGTTGTAGTATAAAATATGGTTTCCTGAACATACATATCTCGAATGAAATTATAAATTTAGTCGAGGCCATAAATGCAATTAATTCACAGCGGGCATATTATCCGTGATAATGGACGCGTACCTGGACGGTACGATCGACGACGCACTCCTGGTGCCGGTGACCCTCAACTACGACCGGCTGGTGGACGGTAACTTCGTGCGAGAACAGCTCGGCATGCCCAAACAGATGGAGACCTTCTGGTCCGCGCTCAGAGGGATCTGGAGGACCCTCAACACCAACCACGGCAGCATCAGGGTTGATTTCAATCAGCCTATATCACTGAAGGTAATTTGAATAACCTGTGATGTTCATAGTGTTTTTAGACTAAAGTTATTTTAGTTTTATAACAAAATCAATTGACAATCGTTATTCATTATCGATTTGTTTACATATCGATATCAGAAATAAATAAACCAAAAAGTAATTTATTTCCATAGAATTAACTTGATCATTACTTTGCTTACATTTTTGTCGACATGTTGCTTGTCGATACCTTTCCGTAACAATAATAATTATATCGATATCGATAAAATAACCATCATACCATCATAATAACGTGTTTAATATTGATAAAGGCTTAATTAAAATGTAATAAAATTAAACGTACATGAATTCGATATCAATGAAATCTTTTTTATTTTTTAGGAATTAGTTACGTCATTCCAGAAGTACCATCACTACAAGATGCCGATCGAGAGTCCCCTCACGCCGCCCAACAACAACCTAGCCGTGAACCTGGACAGGCAGATCTTGTACAACCATAGTCATTCGAGTTTATACGGGGATGACGTTAGCGCGGACCACAAGATGATGGTCGAGGCAATCGGCAGGCATCTTGTCTATGGTGAGAGCAGTCGATACGTTTCGTCTTATTTGTTTTTTTGTTGTTTTTTCGATTTTGGACAGAGCCGTTACGAGTGCACTAACTTTTTGTGAGAGGTATTAGGAAGCTAGTGGGCATTTGAATACTATTATGGTTTTTGCCGTATAGTAGGATTGCTAATTAAACGGAGTAAACTGACATTTCGAATGTTGCCACTTTTTCATGAAATTTAAATAGTGCTGTGGTAAAAAGATCAAGATTATTTAAACATTTCAATTCAGTGAACCATTTCATTCTTTCATTTTCTAAATTCCAACTAAAAATCGTAATTCCTGCATAATATGTAATAAGAACTGCATGTCTACTGAATTATAGTAATAGTAAATTACTGCATGCTAAGTTATGGCATATCTACTGGAATTATAGTCATGGTTCATAATAAACAAAACTTACAAAAACTGATGAATGTGCCGAACGTAATTTTTCTCAAATAACAAATAATATTTGTAATTTTCATTGTTATAATTTCGCGTTTCTGATGTAATTATTTACGCAAAATTATTTACAAAGACATCTAGTCGTAGGGTTAAGCTGAAATTTCTAAAAATACGCAATAAAATTCGAAATTTGCAAGCTAGTGCTGAGTTATTGTTTCTTTGAGTGATAAAAATTGAACTGGATCAATCCCTATGTTTTGAAAGTAAGCAAGATTATTTTGGAAAGTGACATTTCGATCTGTCAGTTTACTCCGTTTAATTAGCAATCCGACTATAGTAGTATTAATATAATTTTAATTGTGACTTGATTTTTTCATATTGTTTTTTGTACTTAAAATAAAAAAGTAATTTCTGCGCATATTTCCTTAAGGTTTTAACTCATGCTAAACTTGATTTTACGTCAACTTTGGGAGGCGACGATCGTTCATCTGGACCATGTTTGCGAACATATATACACGGAATAGGAAGTTTATTCTTTGGTCTGGCAGTTATCATAGACTTTTATTGGTTTAATATGATAACGTCTCTATAATAATTATCTAAATCATCTAATAATCCGCAAAAGTCAATTTATTTCCTCAAGTGGCCTGGGACATCAACATAATAATGTTCCTTGTTTTTTACATTGGGTTAATAAGATTTGTATTTTCTATACACCAACATACACATGTTTGTGAATAACGTCTTATACAAAGATAACGAACGATTTATCTCCAGAGCTACATAAAATCACACATGGATGTATTTGCTCTTAGGAATTTCTTTGGGAATTTCAGGCGTTTTCATGTGACGTGTTTTTTGGTGACGTCATAGGAATGCGTGTTGATTCGAATAAAATAAAATAAACTCAAACGTATTATCAGAATAAATTCAATGAATTAAAAGGGTAATTTATAATTTTAAACTTCGTCAAATATATTTGTTATGGATTTACTAAATTTCGTATTTCTAATTTTTGAACGATATTTTGAACACAATACCTAATTTTGACAAATAAAATGACGCTCGGAGACAGTGTTGCCATATATACCGATTTATCTGAATTTATACAGATTTTAGGCTACCAATAAAAATTACAAATTTTACTCCACTTTGTACAGGTTTTTGGACTTTTACTTTTGCTATGTATATTGGTTGGTAATAGAATATAGAATAGAATTTTTCGACCATCATTTATATTTTTAACTTATTATTATGTATGTCATGGTTGACGTTACTACAAAATTACAATAAAACAAGTTAATGTAAATATATGTATATTGGATATATAATGGTATATTGGAATGATTTTACTCAGGTTGATAGAGCCGGATTACAGATTTTTGGTATCACTTATAGCAACACTGTTTGCAAATCGGAATTCGAGTAGGTACTTTGGTGTATTCGGGTTTTATAATATACAATCTCACGACTTCGGCTTGTATTTGGATTTTGATCACATATTTCCTTGTTCAAATTGTTTCTTGACTTCTCGCTGATTTGGAACTCAAATTTTTATCATCGGTCAATGTTATACTGGGCGCTGAATTGTCGAAACATTGGATTACCTAAAGCAAGCGTAATAAACAATAACCTTTTACCGGTTCAAAGAGAAAACCTAAACAAATTGGCAGGTAGGTACTTAAATATATTTATTTTCCTGGATAGGATATTTAGTGTCCAGTGTTAAAACCTGTTGTGATGATCCACACATATTGTGTGTTGTACCTACATATTGTTTTGCATGTCATACATATGTCTACACTTTGCTGTGTATTGACAAAAAAATTACAACTATCTTATATTTGTTTGGTTATAAAAAAATAGGCATGTGTTACATAAAATTGTAATTGCAGATATTTGGCCCATATGAGATTGTTATCTCGACAATGCAGAAAAATATTTGTGTTATTTTTGGGACTTTGCATCAGATATTTCACAGCCGGATATAATGTAAGTATTTCTAATTTGTAATTCTTCAATAAAGAGGGAAAACTAAAAGAACACTAAGCAACAAAACTTGACCAATAGTTTTATTTAGATGAGTGACTGTTAGTGAAAATGAGTAATTACAAAAACACTTATTGGCCAAGAATTTCATAATTATGTTGATGAACTTTAAATAGGTACGTATTCAAATAGTGACCGTTTAATACAGAAAAAACAATAAAGCTGTTATTATGAATTTACTATTTAAGTTTCTGGCATATTTAGCTTCTGGTTGGTCCCTTTTCATCATCCAGCAATAATTGCCGAACATCCTTGTCAGTATACAGGGTAATCCTGTATTTGATTGTTTTTACGTGTGAGTTTTTCTGTGTACATCATCATCATCATCATGATCAGCCACAGGACATCCACAAAACAAACATACGTCCAACAGGTCGGTCTGGAAATCTTTGGGCTCCCCCAAAGAAGCCTATATCAAGCAGTGGACATTCTATGGCTGTGTACATATAATTGGTAGATTATGTCTAAATATTCAAACCATAATCTCATGATTGAGTTATAACATTCCTCAACTGATTCAAATAATAAAATAACATACATAAGCTCTCGCCTGTATCCACGAAGGGGTAGGCAGAAGCTCACTACCCTGCTAGTACATCCACATTTCGCCGAGCTTAGTTCCGTCCCAGATGTGATAGGAGGCAAGCCTATCGCTATATCGGGCACAAATTCCAGACTCCGAGCTGATATGGAAAAATCCAATATCACTTTGCTCTACCTGGGTGGGGATCGAACCTGAAACCTCAGGACAGTACTTGTACCAAAATACAATCACAGTTACTTATAAAAATTTATAAAAACAGTCATGAAGTCGGAAACCAGCCCTTGTTCTGTTAAACCACAGGGGACTATTGCCAGGGGACTGTTTAATTTTATTTAATTGAATGGTTGCATAAAAAGTTTTTGCTGTACACAGAGGATATTTATCTGTTATCTATTAAAATGGAAGTCTACCGCTAACAGCGGTCTAATTAACAATCCTTACTAAATAATAAAAGCGAAAGTAACTCTGTCAGTATGTCTGTCTGTCTGTGGCGTTTTCACGTCTAAACCGCTGAACCGATTTTGATGAAATTTGGTATGTGGGTACTTTTAACCCCAAGGACGGACATAGGGTACTTTATTTTTTTAAATCAACCCCTAAAGGGATGAAATAGGGGATGAAAGTTTGTATGGGAATTTTGGAACCGCTTAATTGATTTTGATGAAATTTGGTATGAGTATACATTTGACCCTAGGGATTAAAATGGGGTACTTCATTTTTTTTCATCAACTCCTATAAGGATGAAATAAGGGTTAAAAGTTTGTATGTGGATTTTAGGTCTAATTAATGGATTTTTATGAAATTTGGAATGGGACAGTGGATACCTTTGAGTTTAAGGATACAAATGGGCCACTTTTTTTAAATCAACACCTAATGGGATGAAAAAGAGGATGAACGTTTGTATAGGAATTTTAGGCCCACTTAATGGATTTTTATGAAATTTGGTATGGGATAGTGCATATTTTTGAGTTTAAAGACACAAATGGGCTACTTTTTTAAATCAACCCCTAATGAGATGAAATAGGGGATGAAAGTTTTTATGGGAATCTAGAAACCGCTGAACGGATTTTTAAGAAAGTTGGTATGAGGATAGTTTTAGCCCTAAGGACAGAAATGAGATGCGATATATTTTTATCCTACAAAGGGATGAAATAGGGGTTGAAAATTTGTTTCTTTTTTTCTGGACCGATTGACCTCAAAATCGATATCTGAGTCGCCCCGTGGTTTCAAACGACAGAACCGCTGTAAACCTGTAAAAGTGGCCGCCATTTTGTTTTTTTTTGGGTTTGGGCCGATTAACTTCAAAATCGATATCTGAGTCGCCCCGTGGTCTCGAACGGCAGAACCGTTGTCAAATCTGTCAAAAGTGGCCAGCCATTTTGTATTTCTTTGTTTCTGGGCCGATTGCCTTCAAAATCGATATCTGAGTCGCCTCGTGGTTCCCAATGACAGAACCGCTGTCAGACCTGTCAAAAGTGGCCGCCATTTTGTTTTTCTTTGTTTTTGGGCCGATTGACTTCAAAATCGATATCTGGGTCACGCCGTGGTTCAGAACGACAGAACCGCTGTCAAACCTGTTAAAAGTGGCCGCCATTTTGTTTTCTTTTGTTTTTGGGCCGATTGACTTCATAATCGATATCTGAGTCGCCACGTGGTTCCAAACGACAGAACCGCTGTCAAACCTGTCAAATGCGGCCGCCATTTTGTTTTTCTTTGTTTTTGGGCTGATTGACTTCAAAATCGATATCTGAGTCACGCCTTGGTTCAGAACGACAGAACCGCTGTCAAACCTGTCAAATGCGGCCGCCAATTTGTTTTTCTTTGTTTTTGGACCGATTGACTTCAAAATCGATATCTGAGTCGCCCCGTGGTTCCAAACGACAGAACCGCTGTCAAACCTGTCAAATGCGGCCGCCATTTTGTTTTTCTTTGTTTTTGGGCTGATTGACTTCAAAATCGATATCTGAGTCACGCCTTGGTTCAGAACGACAGAACCGCTGTTAAACCTGTCAAATGCGGCCGCCATTATGTTTTTCTTTGTTTTTGGGCCGATTGACTTGAAAATCGATATCTGAGTCGCCCCGTGGTTTCGAACGACAGAACCGCTGACAAACCTGTCAAATGCGGCCGCCATTTTGTTTTTCTTTGTTTTTGGGCCGATTGACTTCAGAATCGATATCTGGGTCGTCCATATTTGGACTAAAACGACAGGGCGGATCGACAAATCAAAAGTTTTTCTGTTGGCCCTACAAAATACGAGTGCGGAGCCGCGGGCAAAAGCTAGTCCTTACTAAATAATAAAAGCGAAAGTAACTCTGTCTGTCTGTCTCTGTCTCTGTGGCGTTTTCACGTCTAAGCCGCTGAACTGATTTTGATTAAATTTGGTATGTGGGTACCTTTAACTCCAAGGACGGACATAAGGTACTTTATTTTTTTTAAATCAACTCTTAAAGGGATGAAATAGGGGATGAAAGTTTGTATGGGAAGTTTGGCACCGCTCAATGGATTTTGATGAAATTTGGTATGAGGATACTTTTGACCCTAAGGACACAATTGGGGGACTTCATTTTTTTTATCAACCCTTAAAGGGGTGAAATAAGGGTTGAAAGTTTGTATGGGGATTTTAGGTCCACTTAATGTATTTTTATGAAATTTGTTGGGATAGTGGATACCTTTGGGTTTAAAGACACAAATGGGCTACTTTTTTAAATCAACCTGTCAAACCTGTCAAAAGTGGCCGCCATTTTGTTTTTCTTAGTTTTTGAGCCGATTGACTTCAAAATCGATATCTGAGTCACGCCGTGGTTCAGAACGACAGAACCGCTGTCAAACCAGTCAAATGCGGCCGCCATTTTGTTTTTCTTTGTTTTTGGGCCGATTGACTTCAAAATTGATATCTGAGTCACGCCGTGGTTCAGAACGACAGAACCGCTGTCAAACCTGTCAAATGCGGCCGCCATTTTGTTTTTCTTAGTTTTTGGGCCGATTGACTTCAAAATCTATATCTGTGTCGCCCATATTTGGACTAAAACGACAGGGCGGATCGCCAAATCAAAAGTTGTTTCCGTTGGCCCTACAAAATACGCGTGCGGAGCCGCGGGAAAAAGCTAGTTATTAAATAAAAACCATTTACTGTATAAATACAGAAACTAATGCATGTAGGGAAATACAAAATAATATTGGTGAAATAGTGGAAAAGGTGAATTTATAAATATACTATTCTTAAGACTTCACCTGTAATTTTATTTGTATTTATAACCAGTGCATCTACAGTGGGATAGATAAGTTATTAGTTAACTTTGTCAGAACAATTTCACTCTTAATCTCAACATTTACATCTTTCCGAATCTTTCAATACTTCCTAGCACTGTCAGAGTATTGAAAGTCCCGCATGTTGATACCTTGAGACGACTATGTCAGAACCATAAGGGCTGACTATGCCCTTTCCTGCTTTTTCGTAGTTATTAAGTATTTTGTTAGTTAATGTATACTACATTATTTTAAATAATCTTATTGTTTATTACTGTAATTAACAACTTTTTTATTTTTCACAGAATCCTGAAAGTGAAAAAGAGGATATATCACTAGTAATTGAAATTGAAAATAATAAAGATATGTTAAGAAACCTAAGGGCCGCCGAATCATCAACGTTAATTATTTTTTTGAAAAAATGTAAGAGATTGCTAACCACGGCTTAGGTTGCGACATAAATTGTCTCAATCTTATTTCTGAAAAACTAAGAGGATTTAAATTCAACTTTCCTATTGTATGCAAAATGTGGAATATCATTTTTTTTTTAAAATTATTACGGGAATGGAGTCAGCAATACTATGAAATAAAAATATACCAAGTCCTGTCGAAATTATATAAATTGTAGTTTTGGTTAATAAACATAATGTTCCTCAACTGTTACCAATGAAAATGTATAACAACAGTCGCTCCCCCTGAAGTCCGAATCCACCCCGTGTCCTGTTGAGCGACAGGGGTCTATTGCCAGGGGACTGTTTAATTTTATTTCATAGAATGATTGGAACAACTTTATAGTCCTGATATTTTGCTGTACACAGGGGATATTTATCTATTATAACAATACATCATTTGTAAGATATAAATAAACTATAATAATCCTTGCCAGAGGACTGATGGCTGTCACGTTACAACGCGGGTTCCACAAAGGAATGGTCGTGCAGCATTCATTAACTTTTCCATGTAATATCGGCCACTGACCATGAGTTACCCAGTTTACAGAGAAACACCCATGTATGTTGTCACCGTGTCGTAACTCGTAATACCTAAATAACGTATAAATACATATTAATTTTAATATAAAAAATACGGTGTTTTATTTATAATAATATCAATTTCGATTCCATGATCTAAGATGCCGAACTGCTAGGTATATTCGATCTTTCTGCCGCCATTTTGTTTTCTCTCCATACATTAGGCATATGTACACGTATTTTTTCGTAGTTATGCCAAGTTCTTATTTTTCTTTTGTCATTGATAGCATCTCAAATATGTTATTAAATCTGTTATTTGTTTTTTTTTTCTAAAGTAAATAATTATTATGTGAACAAAATTGTAAATAAAGTATTTTCATAATCGTTATTTGGGTCGCCCCATGGTACTGAAGAGTGAATCCGGTGCAAAAACTGAAAAATCACTGTAAAATTAAAGGGATGCGTTAGATTTTTCTGGGATCTCATCATCAGAGCCTGACTTGACATAACATGACTTGACATGACTTGACACGACTTGACACGACTTGACACGACTTGACACGACTTGACATGACTTGACATGACTTGACTTGACATGACCTAACACGACGACACGACGGTATTGAGTTTTACTGTTCAGTATCAGCGCGGAGTCTGGAAGCGTGCTTGATATGGCGATAGGCTTGCCCCCTATCAAATCTGGGACAGAAATAAGTTCCGAAACAAATCGAGATGAAATAAGAGCAGATCGAAAGAATGTTTAGATACCTATTTATCCACCAACTGTGCGGAAAAACCCGCCTATCCAACTAGCCATTTTTGTAACGAATATCAGTAGAATAATGAAGATAACAATAATACAAGAAATAAAGAGTACTGAATATTATAATAACATAGCATAACATAAGCTCACGCCTGTTTCCCCGAAGGGGTAAGCAGAGGCGCACTAGCCAACTAGTACACCCACATTTCGCCGAGCTTAGTTCCGTCTCAGATGTGATAGGGGGCGAGCCTGTCGATATATCGGGCACAAATTCCAAACTCCGGGCTGATATGGAAGAATCCAATATCACCTTGCCCGACCCGGGGATCGAACCCGAGACCTCAGGACAGTAGTCGTACCGAAATACACCCACGCCACCGAGGCAGTCTAATATGAATATTATAATAAATTAGGTAATGTGAAATGAAGTATAAAATTGTATTTATAATATGCTGTGTTGATATTACTTATAATACATTCAAGAATAACCACAATAGAATTGTGTTACAGTCCATTTTACGAAATCGTCGTTGATTTTATGTGTCAACTCAACTGTCAACGCTTTGCTCGCGACTGGCGTTATATAGATATGCAAAGAGCATGTAAACTTTAAGAGACGGGACTCCCATAGACCGATTTAAAACGCTTTTTTATCTGTGAACGGTATGTCACGATGACTTACGCTAGAAAATGCTACCACTCTGGCAACACTTTTAGTGCCACAGATTCTATACAGATGCACATAGATAATATCAGATGCACGCATTTTAGCGCTATTATGTTGGTACTTACGTAGAGATGGACCACAATTTGATAAATAAAAGTTTATCGACATCGATAATTTTTTAGGCAGGTATGCCATATATTTCTTGAATTCAATTGTATTATTTATATTAATTAAAAGATACAATAACAAAGACATACATTTTATTAAATATAGTAACTTACAACATGAAATATATGTACAAAATAGAAACTGACAAAATGTGACACCGGAATCAATCACTTCTTACACCTGAAAAGAAATAAAAATATTAAATACACAAAAAATGAGTAAAGTCGGGTCTCCTGCACTAAAACATTACACAAAACATCTACACAAATCATGCATTATTTATCTGTGGTCCATTGTTCTACGAGCAGATGACAGCTAAAATCGTTGTTTTGCGTATGTGTTTTTAGAGTGTTTTGTGTAATGTTTTAGTGCAGGAGACTCGGCTTAAGATAAGCAGCGTCTGCTGCACATGTTTTTTTCGAAACAAAACACAAATACACCGAATAAAATGTTCTTCTCTGTCTCCTGTTCAAGGAACAATGGATAACTAACTATGCCTAATGGTTTTAATTATGTCATTTATTTCTGGCAGTACGTTTCTAAACAGAGCTGGTAATATTAACTTTTTGTCAGATGGTATATATGTCTGCTTTATGCTTGCGTTTATCGATATATTCAGTACTACTGCATACATCCCTAAACAAAATGTTTCATTAATTTTTCTGTATAATGTTATATTAATTTATTGTTTAGCCACTATATACTTTGAATGGTTACTTACCGTAATTGCTCTAATGAAAATTGATCCAAAAACAAACGTTTTTATGTCCCCATCTCCTCCACATTTTTGTAGTGTACTTTCGTTGAAGTTGCCTTATAACTACAATAAACACTAATAGTATTGGATTTATTTTACGATTTTCACTTTTAGTCCATTTTACTCAATAGAAAATCAGTAAAACAATAAGAGAAAATAGGTACGTAGAAATTGAACTGTAACCGCCATATTATCATTTCTAACTTTGACATTGAAAGACAGAAATAACTAAATATAAATGAGCATAAATGCGACAAAAAGTATCCCTCATTTTCTTTTTTCACAGAATGGCTCCACTGGAATGTTCGGTGTTTCAGATACCTGATATATAAATGCAGTGAAGGAATAATTAAAGAAATTAGTATGAATTATGAAAGAAATATAGGTTTAGGAGAAAAATTTAAGTTAAAAATAAACCAAAGAGTTAAATTTGAGTTAAATGATAAATAAAGTTAAACATAGGCGATTATAAAAGTATTTGTAGTCGATACCCCTTATTCATTATAGGTTTAAACCAAAGAGAATGTATTCACTACGTTTGGAGCATGGTTTAGAGTGGCCCATGACAATGTCATTGAGATAGACAGATGCGCAAACTCCATACATCATTTTTTTTGTATGTAGTTGCGACAGGCTGATAGATATGTACAAACATTGAAATGACTTCGTTTCTAAACGCAATATTGACAATCCATTGAAAATATTAGGTACGACGTCGCCCTCTGGCTGCCTACATACGCAACTTTCGTACGCAAACGCTACGATCGGCAAGGTCATTGGCATTACTTCCATTCTTAATAAAGTGTAATGAGTTTACTTTAATGTCGAGTACTTTTACCTATCTAAACAAAACATGGTATTTTTTTTTATTATGGTCCATTGTTATATGAATAGGAGACAATGAAAAAATATGTTTTGTGTAGGTGTTTTGTTTCGAACAAAAATGTCGAAGAATGGCTTTAGTGTGTGTCGTGTTATCTCAGACGCGTCCGTGTCGACCGCGCTGATGTGCACGAACGTGGTGTCGTACGTGCTGCTGACGGAGGCGCGCGGCGGCTGCGCGCTGGCGGCGCTGCGGGCCGCCGTGGGCGCGCGCGCGGGACACCTGCGGGCGCGCGGCCGAGACCTCGCCTTCGCGCCGCACGCGCCCGCCACCGCCACCGCGCGCGCGGTACGGACGACACCACACTATCTATAATAATAGTGGCATCTACAAAAAGTCTCCATAGTTCCTATAGTTTTATCCACTACTGGTATAATTCCTACTCAACTATCACAATCCCTTACACTCTTAGATCTGCCACAACAAACGTATATACAACTACAAAAAGCAGTAATTTTAAACACGTGCCGAATCGTCAGAAAATTTTTACAAATAGAACCATCACCCATCTCGTCTCATAACTCGGACCCGAACCCTACCTACTGACCACCACTTGGCTTAGGCCCGTGGTTGTCGGCATATACCGGTCTTTATTGACCGTGATGCGAAACGCAAAAACAATAATAATAATAATAACCCTAACCACCGGTGGCTTGGGTCTCGAGCTTCGTCATCGGAAGGGTGATATCTATTTTTTTATATTTTTAAATGTATTTTCTTTTTTAGTATTTATATTTAAAAATGTAAAAAAAGAAGATTAATTTAAATAAATGAGAATAATAATTATAATAAATACACCCAACAGTCACACACATAGTCCTAACCCCACACTAAGATCGAGTCTTGTGTCGTGGGTATCAGGATCCTAGAGAGACGCACGCGCTCACAACACAAATATATGTGGGCCGCACAGACATTTGTCTCGATGCCATCATGTCGTCATCATGCCGTCATGATATCACAGCCGGCTACTCGCCCGCTGCGCCACACAGGCTGTCATCTCACTCTATCTTTCTTTCTACCTGCCCTTATCCCACATTAATGTAGGGTCGACCAACACACTTTTTCAAGCATATTGCAGAAAGGATTTGGTTTAGTTTTTACGACCGGCTGCCTACCTGACGTCAACCCCCTCTAAGGGATCCAGTCCCGGGAAAATTAAATTAGAAAATTCGCTTTGCCCGACCGAGGCAGTCTCGACTAATATGACAAAAAATAATATTTAGAAATAATATTACAGCTGGACATGCTGGGCCGCGGTCTGATCCGTCGCGAGGGTGGTCAGAAGCAGATGGTTCGGCCGCAGCTGTCGGTCGCGGCCGCGCTCGAGCTCTCCTACTACGCGAACGCGCTCGTCGCACACTACGCCGCGCCCGCCATCATAGGTACGGGAATCACGCGGGAACATCGCCCCGTACGACACTAATACATAACTGGGTTCAACACTAGTTCATAACTGGGTCCAACACTAATCGATAACCGGGTCCAACACTAGTTCATAACTGGGTCCAACACTAGTTCATAACTGGGTTCGACACTAGTTCATAACTGGGTCCAACACTAGTTCATAACTAGGTGCACCACTAATACATAACTGGGTCCAACACTATAGTAGGATTGCTAATTAAACGGAGTAAACTGACATTTCGAATGTTACCACTTTTTAATGAAATTTAAATAGTGCTGCGGTAAATAGATCAAGATTATTTAAACATTTCAATTCAGTGAACTATTTCATTTCTTTCATTTTCTAAATTCCAACTAAAATTCGTAATTTCTGCATAATATCTAATTAGTACTGCATGTCTACTGAATTATAGTAATAGTAAGTTACTGCATGCTAAGTTATGGCATATTTACTGGAATTATAGTCATGGTTCATTATAAACAATACTTACAAAAACTATGAATGTGCCGAACGTAATTTGTCTCAAATAACAAAAATAATATTTGTAATTTTCATTGTTATAATATCGCGTATCTGTTGTGATTGTTTACGCAAAATTATTTACAAAGACATTTAGTCGAAGGGTTAAGCTAAAATTTCTACAAATACGCAATAAAATTCGAAATTTGCAAGCTAGTGCTGAGTTATTGTTTCTTTGAGTGATAAAAATTGAACTGGATCAATCCCTATGTTTTGAAAGTAAGCAACATTATTTTATAAAGTGACAATTCGATCTGTCAGTTTACTCCGTTTAATTAGCAATCGGACTATAGTTCATAACTGGGTCCAATAAGGAGCCAACGGCACTAACTACGAATCAACAGATCGATCATAAATCACTTTGCTGGAAATCGCACCGCGCCCTACAAATACATCCGCCTAATTAGGAGATCCCTTCCCCCTAGCAGTGGAGGAACACTGCCACCCGTTACTCTACAAGTTCATAACACATTAATTTATTTCTGGGTCCAATACTTATGCATTACTCAAACTTAAAAAAATCGAATACACTTTTAAACTTAATAGTTTTTATCCATAACTGTATTCTTTTGATTACAGCAACGGCATTAGAAAGCATCATACGGCAACCGGAGGCGGATCAGGAGGAGATCCGCCACTCGGAGCTGATGGAAGCGGCGCTCCAGCTGTGCGAGATCCTCAGCCAGGAGTTCATCCTGTGCCCGCCGTGCCAGCGGATAGAGGAGCGCATGAACGAGGCCATTGACGAATTGCAGGCGGACCAGATCATCACCAGGGTGCAGGTAAAAACAAATTATTGCAGACTGGCAAACGGGCGGTTGGGTCACTTGATAGTAATAGGGAACTTGCGTGTAATTTTTTTATTGGTTCATTGCAAAGAACTACGTCTCAAATAAACACACCAGAAACAAAAACATAAAAATATGCACAAATCATTTAATTATCGCAAGTCTAAATATGACTTACAAAACCCCGCGCTAAAAAAGGACGTGACGTCACAGCTTAAAAAATGCCTTTTTGTTGACATCTTAGTTGACACTGACGGCTAGTGACATTGTCTGGAATGACGTTTGAACCGCTATAATTGCCTATCGTTTAAAATTTCCCCATGCCGAACAAAAATTTCCCCAAAAATGTTGAAGCTATTTCATTAAATAACGAAGTAAAAATAAGTTGCACCCTTGAATCCTGAGCGGAGAGGTGGGAAAGTTACATGAAGGAAATAATTTGGAAAGAGGAGGACCTCCGAAATCTCATTCATCAAGTACCATACTAAACATAACAACAGTTTTCCGCAAAATTGGGAAAAATACCCCAACGTGGAAACACTGCCTAATGCAACGACGTCACTTGGGTTTTGTAATAACGTTCCATTACACGTAATTTCTAATTAAGATATTTTGTAAAATATCAATTATTTTACACTACAAATTTCATCATAGCACATTTGAAGGTTTTGTTTATTGATTTATCAACACAATTTCTCGTTATAATTTTTGTGCAAGTTCCCCATTGATCTCCAACGGCTATAGATATCCAAGATACAAAAAGGAGGGGAATATGGATAGGGGAAGGGGCGGGGGCCACCGGAAATCACACTCACTGAATACAACGCAACACAAAACTGCTAATTTATCTTTTCTATGAGACAGTGGTAGCAAACTGGTCGAATCGGCCCATTCGTGCTGTAGACATTACTGTCTACAACGTGGCTGGCTTACTGTCTACTGAATGGATCTTCAATACTTTAAACGTTAATATATAATAACTGCCTCGGTGGCGTGGTGGTATTTCGGTACGACTACGGTTCTGAGGTCTCGGGTTCGATCCCCGGGTCGGGCAAAGTGATATTGGATTTTTCCATATCAGCCCGGAGTCTGGAATTTATGCCCGATATGGCTCGCCCCCTATCACATCTGGGACGGAACTAAGCTCGGCGAAATGTGGGTGTTCTAGTTCGCTAGTGCGCCTCTGCCTACCCCTTCGGGGATACACGCGTGAGCTTATGTAATGTAATGTAAACGTTAATAAAGTACCAATTACCATCTTATAACCATCATAATATGCTAATTACTTCAAAGATTGCACACAGATTGTGCAATTATATATCCATTATTAAATTAAAATTAAGCATTTTTGTGGTAGTGTTTTCTTGGATATTCGTCATTTTTTTATTATTTATGATTCGTTATATGTCTATACCAAGGGGAATGAAAATGGAGTTAGTTTATGCATATTTATAATTTCAGCCTAACGACGGTTTGGAAGAGGAGCGATGGTCGCGACGGTTCGCTCAGCGACTGGAGGATGAGGACGGTGACGTCACGCCTGACCCCACCGAACGGATCAAGTACAAGATCTCACACTCTTCGAACGCCATCGCTGAACGGTTAGTATAACGGCCCTTATAGCAACCTTAATATGGGGGCTGCGACCCCTAGTCCCGACGTCAACCCCACTCCGCGAAATCCAGTCCCGGGTAAATAGTATTACAAAAACCCGACCTGGGAATCGAACCCAAGTATGGACCTATATTTCGGTCAAGAACGAATATGTCGCTTACAGCGATAAGACCGCCTCTTGTTTACACTTTGTATTGCTTAATCATTTTTGTAATTTGTTTTTTTTCTTGGTGTACAATAAAGAGTTATCTATCTATCTAGCTATGTTTACAATGATAAGTTTAAAAACTTCTGTACTCTCACGACTCCGTAGCGCAGCGGGCGAGTAGCCGGCTGTGAAGCGAGCGACCGCGGGTTCGATTCCCGCATTGAGACAAATGTTTGTGTGGTCGTTTTAGTTTGCCAAGGCGAAATGTGGAAGTTTTAGTTTGCCAGTGCGCCTCTGCTTACTTTTCGGGGATATAGGCGTGAGCTTATGTTCCTCTCTTAATGTGCTGTTTCGAAATGTAGTAGTACATACAAGTTTTTGTCGCCAGTCGTCGCCTGCTGTTGACGCTCCGCCCCCTGCTCGAGGCGTACGCGTGCACGTGCCGGTGCGTGCGCGGCGAGCGGGCGCGCGACAACGTACAGCGCACGCTGCACACGCTCACTGATAACTTCGCCAACGACTGCATGCCATACGGTATGTACATCTTTATATCTATACTAGCTGACCCGGCGAACTTCGTACCGCCTAACAGTTGATTCTTTAATATTTTTTTAAATACTTATAAATATTGACACTAACGTCACTCAATTGTTTTGCCTTCCCAGAACCTCTCCACTAACACTTAAACTTTATAGTATGGTATCAAAGTTTAAATTGACTTCTAAGTATTATTACGATGCGATTGTATGGGAGTATAGAAAAGTGTTGTTTTTAGACTTTTTCAGGCATTTTTAAATTTTTCTCCGTAAAAACCATCCTCGTACTTCAAGCAATATTCTAAAAAAAAATGACTGAAATTGGTTCAGCTGCTCTCGAAATTTGCACTTAGCAACACATTCAGCGATTCGCTTAAAGAGTCTTATGTACTGCCAAGACGAGTGTTGGAGGTTCAAGACCAACCCCAAATAAGAGCATGCACCTTTTTTTTATTGCCTGTGCAAACAAGCAGATGGGTCACCTGATTCCCCCCCTCCCCCCATGGACACCCAAGTCAAAAATACTCATGGGTGCGTTGGCAACCTAAAAGGAGGGAAAAGGGAGGGGGAGAATTGGGCCACTGGAGATCTCACTCACTGAACGAAAAGCAATAGCGACCTGCCACTTTGTCGGTTTTCGATGACACAATGGTGTCAAACTGGTCGAGCCGGCCCATTCGTGCTGTAGACGTAACTGTCTACAGCGTGGCTCTACCACTCAAATACATATGGTTTAATTACCATGTATAACTTGTTTGGAGTTACTATAGGATTAGAAACCGAGGTATGCCTGTTGGAGGCGGCCTTATTATTAATAATAATGTATTTAATATGAGCTCTCGACGGCGCGAGGCCGAGCCTCCTCTAAGGTGTTAAAGAAAGATATTCTGTGTTACTTTCGATGTCAATTAAGCACTACTGTTAATGTAGAGTTAAACTTAAACTCGATTTATTCTAGAGAGAGAAACCTAAACCTTTAAATCAAGATTTGGAAAAGAGACATATCACAGAGGTGAAAGCATAGTTATTATTGTTTGAATTGCAGGTGAAGCCGTATCAACAGACGCGATACGCAACTGCCATCGCCTCCTCCGACAGTGGGGCGTCATAGAGATGTACACACAAGGCAAGGAGCGCATGTTGCGCGTCTGTCCACCCTACGATAACCCACAGCGGCTCGACGATGTCTGCGCTAATGTATACAAGTTTAATGTGGACACGCCGCTACTCAAGGAATAAAGCCTGTGTGACAGTGCAGTGACGGATTCGGAATACAGTAGGGGTTGACCCCCCTTCAAAGATTCAAAGTGACAGTGCAGTGATCAAAATATGTAAGGATACAATACCCGGGACTGTGTTAGGTGTGCGTCAAAGATTTTAGTATTTGAAGCCATCTAGCTCCTCCCAAAACTGTGAGATAGTGCACAAAAGGTATGCAAACTCTCAAGTGTTTTTTTTTTTATATACAAGGACAGTAATGCCTTGTGACTATTGTATAGTAAACTGTTTTAATAAAGTGGTTGTTGTGAAATACAATGACAAATATTTGCTGTGTGGGCGACGACTATTTAATTTGACATACAGCGAATACTCGACGTGTAGTTATACGTGCAGTTCTAAAGATATTGTATGAAGATTGACGGCCACAAGTCTGGCTTGCTGGTGTTTAAAACTGTGGTATTTCAGTGCCAAACTTCATATACAAACCACGAGGCCGCGGTTATGACAGGACAAAGATGTAGATCATCTAAAGAGACGTCTGTTAGTAAATTATACAATAAAAATGTTGGACAACTTCCTACATTTGTATTAAGGATACACTGTGCTAATTTATATGGTACTACGGTAATAAAAAAAGTGGTGAATGTTATTTATTTAGTTAAACCATTTTTTATCATTGAAGTATAGTTTATTGAGTAATTACTGTAATACTTGTGATTATATTGTTGGATCTAAATTGACAGTCTATTACTGTAGTTTAATTTGAAAGAATTTTGGGTAAGATTAGGTTTGTCAGAAGTTTGACATTTTTTGTTTTAAACAAACGTTTTTTTACACCATTTATTAGCGTTAATGGTAATACATACATTCATATATAAAAGAATAATGGAACCTCAACCCTGAAGTATAGACTTTTTTTACTATTTCGGGATTTTATCCCAATACTCCCAGATTACAAACTGAGGTTTCACATTATTTTGTAAATAGTATTCTCCTATTTTATAATGGTAGCTAAACTTACATATCTAAAACATCAATGGCATTATGGCTACTCAAAGGTAAATTAAGATGTTTACATTTCTGGTTATCAATTGTTGCTCACAATTATCTTAATCCAAATCTTCAAATTGATCTGAAAAACCTGATAAACTTATCTAATTATGTAAATTTAGGGTGTGGCGATCAAACTTTATTGTAATTAATTTATTGCCGAGACCAATCTAAAAATTCTGATTAAGATCATTCATTTCCTATCGGTTTTGTCGCGACTGAGATCTAGTAGTTACCAAATGTGCCAATTAGCGGCAAGGTAGCAACCCGGTGGACATCTGGCTGTGTGAGTTGGTCATTTTTTTTTAGTTATACTACACATTCATTGTTTACATCCAGCGAAGAAATAGCGTCGAATGGCTCGACTGTGGACACGTTTCGTCGATTTTGTTACTTTGTGTCTCTTAGTGCTGGCAGATTTTTTCCCCTGCAACAAAAGATATATGGTACAGTCTATAATGCATTATATTTGAATATTGATCATACAAAAACTGCGTCATCATTGTTATTCCATAGATTAGATATTTCTGTATTTTTTGTTAGTATCTGGTATACTTTCAAAAGCGTGTCCACAACTTAAATCCTTTTCTATTGTGATCTAATAAATTAATAGATTCGTTAGTTGAAATAAAAATATATTGAAAACATACCTTACATGGGGACTTAAGAATTGGTATTTTATTAGTGGGAGCACAATATAATTAAAAATACTACCTTATTTTATAAGAAACTCTGATTTTAATTGTATATGCAAAGTTTGTAATGCAGTTAACTATGCGTTCATGCGAAAACTATCTAATAACTTGTTTGTGTTCATTTTTATCTCCAGATTATTTTTTAAATAAACCAATCAAACTAAGCAATATCATGATTGGTTCAATTTTGAGAGTGGTCTAGAGTTTTCGATTGGCATCGTTTATTAATTACAGCCAGCAATAGATACTCAGATTTAGTTTTTATGCGAGTCCTTAGTGTTTTATTTTGTTCTAAGGAAAACGATTGTCTATAAGACGCACCAACATTGACAAAGGTTTTGAACTATTTTAGTCACCAAAGCTTCAAGGGAATTATTCTTTTAAAATATTAATGACACCAGTGACTAGGCGTGAAGTTAATAATTTGATAAACGAAGAGAACTTGTATATTCTGGCGAGGCTGTAGAAGTTCTGTTCGATTTACGGCAGAAGATAATTAACGTTCCAATAAAAACTATTTTGGTTTTATATGACTCAGGTGGGGAGGCAAATGCCCCCATGCACGTCCCTAGATCCGCGCCTGTAACAATATCTGGAACTGACAAACATTAATTAAAAGAGCATAATATGTATAACTCATGTTAAGAGGAAGACATATTGGTATAATATTAACTATACTTCAGAGGTTTTTTACAAATAATTAAAAAAAAATCCCTTAGATTCTTCGTGACTGGACTTAAGTTATTTTTGGATGATTATAAAAAAATCACGTACAAAATATCATAGACCCCGTATCTGATAACCAGGATTAAGATTGCTCAAAGACGGAGCCAAATCGTAATTTAGTATTTATGTATTTAAATATTGTGCAGTACAAAGTGGTAGCATTTTAATGTATGTACAGTTTTATTGTTGGACGATTAATTTTAGTGACGAGATTTTGAGCGAAGCAGCTGTGATATAGTTCGACTATGCTAAAAGCAAAAGAACCGGGGCTCTAGCACGAAAAACGATCGAATGGAAGTCCCTGCGCACCCATTGTTTCATTAAAATTTAATATAAATCATGCTAACATTAAAATGAATATGGAGAAATTTCGATAAAAGTTATTTGTGCTCGGGACTCGGGCCTCTCATGAAAATCTCGTTTACTCAACTGACATCACTAAAAATACTATCAAAATATGACTATTAAGATTGACGACGACATTTAAAAACCACTTTGTATTATACCTCGTGTGACACGCGAATATTCTGTGATGTAAACAGTTCTCGTAATGTATGTACTGAGAGGTGTATTGTATCTTAGATTTTTATATTCAATTATATACGGACATCGACGAACGGGTCTAAAGACGCCATTTTGTGATATCCATAGAAACATATTTCTTGAAGAGAACTTACTATATTGGCCTTTTTAAGTAAAATATAATTTCCTGATAGTAGTCATCTTTATTTAGCCTTTTTAAACCCGTAAGGACTGCCCGTTTGAAGACAAATGCTTGTTTATGCAAAGTCGGCCCTAGGAAGTTTACCTACCAGTTTGATTTTTGGTGCTTATTTGTATTCATAGTAAAATTGCAAAAAATGGAAATGCTCAGTGTGGTCCAAATGCGTTCAAAATGCAATTTATCTAGTAAATACTATGACCGTCTCTGCATATATAAGTATGTCGTATAATTTATATTTTTCTTTTGTACACAAGTACCGCGAGGAGCGGAGAAATGTGCAAATGAAAAAGAAATAAAAACTATTAAACATACACTGTCTTTTATTTACGTGTGGTTTTTGGTGTACAATATGATTTGGATAAGGCAAAAATGCTAATATGTCTAAAAAGTTTTTTATATAAATACTTATTTAGACCTATTATATAGATTCCCTGCTTCTTAGACCAATAGAGTTATCCGAAGCATTAATATTATGCATTAATATTAATATTTATGCATTTTTGGACCACCCAGATTGCAGAATCCGATCAGCCCGGAGACTGGAATTTGTGCCCGATATGGCGATAGGCTCACCCCCTATCACATCTGGGACGGAACTAAGCTCGGCGAAATGTGGGTGTTCTAGTTGGCTAGTGCGCCTCTGCCTACCCCTTCGGGGATACAGGCGTGAGCTTATAAAAAAATAAAAATTATATTTCTATATTAAATTTGTGAATAAAGCGATATGGAGACTGGCTCGCTCTCTATCACATCTGGGACGGAAATAAGCTCTGGGAAATATAGGTGTTGTTTAGTTTGTCTCTACATCCCCATCCGAGGATACAGGCGTGAACTTATGTATGTTTTATAAGTCGAGTTTATATCTATGGTCAAACCGATTTGCTGATTGAACCAGCTCCTGTGTCAGTTGTAACCGGTTTTGCCATTAAATAGTTAAACTCTTTATTTTTACCTGCCCTTATCCCACCTTAATGTGGGGTCGGCGCAACACACTTTTTCAAGCATGTTGCGAAGAGGGTTTGGCTTTGTTTTTACGACCGGCCGCCTGCCTGACGTCTACCCCTTACGAGGTATTCAGTCCCGGGCAAATTAAATCAGAAAATTTACTTTGCCCGACCTGGTAATCGAACCCAGGACCTCCCGGTCCACAGCCCATACATGCTACCACTAGACCAAGGAGGCGACTATATCTTCCATCCATCAAATAGTTAAACTACGAATACTAATTTCTAGTTTCTTTCCACTTGCCCTTATTCGACCCTGATATGAGTCCGAGCAACACTTATTAAGCATGTTGCAGAAAGGATTCAGCTTAGTTTTTATGACCTGCCTACCCGACTTCAACCCGTCTGGGGATAAACGAAAATAATTATAAATTAAAATGTAAAAAATGCCAACTGATAGACTAAATTTCATAGAAAAACTGTAAAATTAAAAATCTGTAAAAAAACTGTTTTGAATAAATTAATAAAAAAATGCAAATTAAAAGATTTATTTTGGCTATATAAATTGTTAAGCAATGAGATAACTAAACAAATATAAAAGTAATCTTATAACTAAAACAAATATGTACTTCAAAAAACAATACAAAGGGATAAAATAAAAACAAATCAAGCAATGTATTTACGATGCAACAATAGAGACGCAACAAGCTTAATATCAATGGGTAGGTTTACTGAGCCACAGAGGCTGTACATTAAATAGAGAGCTTCATTGGGTGGGCCTTCGAGCAGTGACGTGCACAGATATTCCGATCCGAGTAGACAAAAAACTCGCAAAAAATATTCTTTTCAACTCTTACACCGCCATCACTGCATCGATTTAATATAATAGGCCTGCCATATTGAAAATATATATTTTGGTCATTATATATAGCAAATAATGTCAGAATATCAAGTGTCTCTTTATCTACCTCTATATGGAGTGCACGCACTACCTTTGAGTACTACATCCAGTACTACGCCTCTTACTTATAAAAGTATTTACGCGGTTAATAACTGAAAAACTAGTTTGTCTCTTTCATTTTCAAACAATGTGACGCAAGCAAAAAAGAGATAAACTAATTTTTAAGACAAGAACCGCATGAATATTTTATAAGTAAAACCATAATATTTATTAAACGCCTACTGCCACCCTTAATTCAAAACAAGGTATGTCATGACGTTGTGCCTCAATTGTTGCTTAGTAAGCCTGGTTTGCAACTTCATGTTTTAATCTATACAGTACACAAAATCGGAACAAACTTTTGTCGCCATGTACTATAGAGAAAAACTTTAATTGGTTTTTCGCTGCAAACCCGACTTACTACTCTAAATTGGACCGTGTTGTGCAGAAATGAGCCAACCCACAAAAAAGTTCTTTTTTATGCCAACATGTTCTAAACCATTAATAGACCGTAATGATGTAAAGATGAGGTCGCAGGAAGTCGCTGGATGCAGGCCGCTTCCAACAGATCGATCTGGAAATATTTGGGGGAGGCCTATGTTCAGCAGTGGACGTCCTGTGGCTGGTGATGATGATGGATGATGTAAAAAAATAGTTTGTGTGTTGGCTCATTTCTGCACAACACGGTCCAATTATCAAAACTTAAACATAACAATAAAAGCAACTTAAATTATAATTATAATATAAAGATTCATAGTATCACATATTATGTAACTTCAGCCATTATAGGTGATACCTGCACTACACTGTCGTCCAACACTCCAACATGTAGGAAGTCTCGAACGATCGGACTCTTCATTATTAGGTCTCATTCGCACGAAAGCTTTTTCAACGCTTTAAAAAAGCGTTGTAATGGAACAAATTAGCCTTCATTCGCATAAGAGCTTTTTCAACGCGCGTTAAAAAAAGCGTTTCGACATGTCTGTTCATATGGTTGGTTGAAATCCATTCTTGACTTGTTTCTAATAAAGTATATTCTACATATCGCCAAAAAGAACACCGTGTTTTAAAAGCGCCGGCGTTTGAATAACTATACTAGACCTCATATATTCGATTTGAACACTTTTTTAACGCGCGTTGAAAAAGCTGTCGTGGGTATGAGGGCTTGGTTCTACAGTGTAGTTTTTCAAACGCCGGCGTTTTTCAAAATTCTTTTTCATAGAATATACCTTATTAAAAACAAGGCAAGAATGGTTTCCAATCAATCATATGAGCAGACATGTCGAAACGATTTTGAACGAGCGTTGTAAAAGCTCTCGTGCGAATAAGGGCTTAAACATTCATGTTCTATCTCCACATCTGGAAAGTTGAATGAACAGTTTGACTGTTTAACAACAGTTTAACAACTTGCAAGTACCTACAAAATTTCTCCTAAAAGACACTAATTTAAAGCATGATTCTAATAATATTTCGATTTCTCAGTACGTATTGCTAACATGTAGTACGTGTTAAAACATATCACATTTGTCATACTGTTTTTATGATATTTACCAATCTAATTGTACTCAATTTTCAGTCACCTGAGTGATTATCGTATATCAACACCCAAGCTCCTGGATATGTCGCTGACCTTTTTGGGAAAGGCAGTTGCACCATGGCATTTCAGTTGTCAGTCTCAAGTTATTTTTCAAAACAATGGTAAAACGGTATTTGGGAAGTCCTACAACTCTACAGATCCGGCAGCCACTGCCAAGGGAACTCAAACCTGTTCATCATCAAATGGAACATCATGCGCGCCTGACGCTCTCGCTTGTGTTGCATGACAGCAGGCTGGTGGGCCCTGAGGTGGTAGTTCATCGTCTTCTTTATTTGTTTGTGAGTCCCCGACTTCAAGTGCTCTTCGAAGTTCGTCCAGTCACCCACAACCAAGTTGCAGTAGCCGCAGTGATAAACGTTGGAGCGAATCTGAAATATTATATAATCAGCATGTGCATTTGATCAACATGTGCTTAAATAAAGTGTCAGCAGAGCATCATTTCTTTGTTCAATAATTTTAATGGATATATCAATATACCCTTTATATTGGTTTCGATTAAAACAAGTGCGAATCGAACTCGCCCACCGAGGGTTCCGTATAAACTATTAGGTATGATGAGTTCGGAAATCGAGTGTTGAAGTTATTTCGAGCTTTCCTGAAATTCATTTCCAATAAAAATAATGTGTTTTTTCGTCATAAACCGAAAATTACACATCGTAAAAATAACCTAAACCTGTTTTAGCTATTGCTAATGAAGCTCTTTCATATAATACCTCACATGATATGGTTAACTCAGTTTAAAATTCAGTGAGGCTCCAAATTCCTTGCATAAAGACCCTATTTTTGTAATAAATTAAAAAAATACGGTTTTCGGATTTTTTCCTTTGTGTATACTATAAGACTATGCTTCTTGCCAAATTTCATAGGTCAGCAGCAAGTACCCTATATGTTTTTATTATTATTATCATTTATTATATTTATTCCTTTGTGAGTGTCGAAATATACGTTTTTTTGCGACATAAACGGCTGTAACTTTTTTACACCAACTGAGAAATTTATTTTTTTCACAGCTGCAAAGGATTACAGATATGTTTATATGATTTTAATTTCTACTCGATACCTCTACGTGTTCTCAAGATATGTAAAAGATCTGGACAGACGGACAATAAAGCGATCCTACAAGGGTTTCGTTCTTTTCCTTTTGTGGTACAGAACTCTAAAAAGCGTCACAACAGTCTTTTCTTCATGAAAATCACGTAAAACATCTTAATAATTAAGTATTTACATCTATTATTATTTTATACCATCTATAATAGTTGGGTACTTGACTATGTTTCATTTCGTACAAATTTTTATATGTAATATCAAATTAAACAAAAAAGAAACCATACTCTAAAAACCGCATCGAAATTGGTTCAAAAATGAGCCAGTAATTCATATTTTAAATTCTGCAATGAACAAAAGTGGGGGCGTAGTGGGGATATCTTGCTATCCATTTCTAACGCACGCACCGTTATGGCCGTGGCGTGATTTTACTGATACTTTTCTTTCCCGCTGTTTGAAGGCTACACCAAACTACAAAGGCTTATAACTTTTTATTTTTGGGAGTATTTCAATATTTCTTTCTGTGTTACGTTTAAGATGACGTAAATTTCGTATACAATCAATAAAACTGACTGCCTCGGTGGCGTGGTGGTATTTCGGTACGACTACGGTTCTGAGGTCTCGGGTTCGATCCCCGGGTCGGGCAAAGTGATATTTGATTTTTCCATATCAGCCCAGAGTCTGGAATTTGTGCCCGATATGGCGATAGGCTCGCCCCCTATCACATCTGGGACGGAACTAAGCTCGGCCAAAATGTGGGTGTTCTAGTTCGCTAGTGCGCCTCTGCCTACCCCTTCGGGGATACAGGCGTGAGCTTATGTTATGTTAATCAATACAAAAAAAAATGTCAAGTATCCAATTATAGCATTGCAATAGTTATTACACGATGTTGATTTAATTATTGTTAACATGTTGATGTAAATAGTTTCCATACAACTTGTAGTATTTACATCCATTATTATGTTAAATTTACCCTAGGTATGGAAGCTTCCTACAAAATCTTCCCTCAACAAACTCACCTCTCTTACGAATTCGTCATCATCACGCAGCACAACTGACGAGTGGTCCACGGCCCATTTGTGGTTTGAAGCTTTAAGGTGCGCTTTCAGATTAGCTTCATGGAATGTAATTTCGCAGCAAAAACATCTCACCCTCGCCGTCTCTTTTTTTAGCAACACATAACTCATAGCTGTGAGACAATATTCATCATTTATAACAACTTCGTTTTCATATCCAGTCTCAATGTGTATAACTTCTTTAATGAATTCATTCATTTGTTTCTTTGGCAGATGGGCACCAGAACACTTTGGTTTTGGCACTGGCACTGATTTAATTTTGTGTGTCGAGCCATTTACATGTTCTTTCATGTTCCTCAAATTGGCAGGTAATTTCACGTTGCATACAGTGCAACGTGCTTCAGTATTCCCCGCAATGTACGAGATTTTGTTGTTGTCGGCAAAGATTTCAATGTTGATGACTGAATCTTGTTCACTTGTTTGCTCAATATTAGAGTTTGAAACAGTAGCTCCACTTGAAGTTCCTTCATCATCTGAATCTGAATTAAATGTTATACATTTCAGGTTGTTGTCGAGTACGCCAATATTATACTCTGTTTTTGGTTTTATGTCAGTTGTTTTGTGATTCTGCTCTACATTAGCTGGCGATGAAAGTGAAGAGGCCATTTTATTTTTATGCTCTACTATATGTTTTTTTATTGCATTATAATCGAAAATGACGTCAACGTAACATTTTTTACAAAAAGCTTTTTCAGAATCCAAATTAATATTGATATCGTTCTTTTGAAATTCGTGAATTGAATCTAGTATATTGGATCTGTTATTTCCATCAAGGGAATCCTCTACACCTGTAGGCGTAGAATTACGGGAATCTGTATCTTCTGGAGTGTGGTATGAACTATTTTGTTTTTCCGATGGATTGTCATCTATTATTTTATTATTAATGCAACTGGTATAAATCTGCTGATGTTCGGCATCATCATAATGTTTTTCGAATGAGCTCACAGCCAGTATTTTGTTACAAGTCAAACATTGGAATGCTGACTCATCAACCTGGAAATTGTAATTAAAACATCCGTCAAATATTTAGATACAATAACAAAGGTTGTATTATATTTTATATAAACAAAGTTACAAGTTGATGTACAATTATTTTCGTTTGACTAAAACGGTAAAACCAAATTAGTATTACACCTTACTGTCACCTATATTTATTATTATGTATCTAGTTCTATTATATTAATGAATAAGTTACTATTAAAAGGTTTGCTGAGGTGAATTTGTGTTTCAACATTCTCAAAAGCACTTACATTTCTATAAAGATTATTATTCGGGCTAAAGTTTATCTTTCCTTGCACCAATTTCAGTATGTGACCATGATCAACTTTGTGTTCATCAAAGTCATCAACATCACAATTGCAGAGGACGCACGTGTCGCCACAGAAGCCGTGCCACGCCTCCTCCTTTATCACCAAGTTATTATACGCCACTACATCCTCTTCGACATATCTCAGTAGAGCGATGCCCTTGTTGTCTCGATGCGTCTTTTCCTCGATGTGCAAATTCACCTTGGTTTTAGTTGACAAAAGCTCGTTGCAATATTCGCAAAAATATCCCGCTTTTACCTAAAATATATGATATATTAGTACTGTCTGTTGCTTTGGGGTCAATCCATCCTGAAGAAGTCACAAGCAGCATCTCAGCTAATGTATTTAGACTACATGTCATCAGCCAAGTGCTATAGACTGTGGTGTCTTTACATACATAATATACTTAACCCACATAAAAGTTCTAGCCTGAGATCTATAGAGCGAACTTCGACCAAGTCAAAGTAACAAACTCAGTGAGGATTTGGAATTGTAAAATCGGTAATTAACTTAGTCAGTCATTTTTTACAAGAAAAGCAGACTGACAGAGAAAATAAGCAAAGATTTTCTTGTAAAAATGAGTCAGACGAAGTCAAAATCCTCACAGTTCGTTTCTTTAATTTAGACTTAGTCAAAGTGCACTCTATAGATCCCAGCCCTAGTCAGCCATTAAAAGAGACTATTGGTCCTACAACACCCTAAGCACTTTAAGTCGGTATTATTGAATCCGGAAATAATATTATTGTATCTTCTAAAAGAATATGGCTCCACCCTGTTAGCAGATATTTTGCCTATGTAAATTAGTAGATATCTCGTTTTCCCCCTATCACATCTGGGACGGAACTATGCTCAGCGAAATGTGGGTGTTCAAGTTCGCTAGTGCGCCTCTGCCTCCACCTTTGAATCGAACGAACATGACAAAAGTAACCCAAACTACAATATTATTATAATTATAATTGAAAATTTAAATAAAACTGTTACCTTCCTAACACAGTCATCCTTATATTTATCCAAATATGTAGAAGTTTCTAAGTTTTTCTTATGTATTTGTTTCTGCATGTGTTGCTCAGCCGCCTCTTCGGTTGTGAAGTATGTGTCACATACTAGACAGAAGTAGTCGATGAGGCCATTGATAATGGCATTCTTATTGAATTTGGACACCATGGTGACCTGTTGAGTGTATTTAATGTCCATACATATAGGGCTTTACTTATAAAAAAAATTCGCTTATATTTTCACTAAGAATAGTCTGTCACTT
This sequence comes from Clanis bilineata, assembly GCA_036417725.1. Taxonomy (NCBI): domain Eukaryota; kingdom Metazoa; phylum Arthropoda; class Insecta; order Lepidoptera; family Sphingidae; genus Clanis; species Clanis bilineata. The sequence goes on along the minus strand of CM071162.1, from coordinate 3,634,169 downwards.
TTTTCCTTGTGTTACATTGTTTAAAAATGAAAGGGACAACCTATATTAAAGATAAGCACTTAAATATTTTTATAAGTAAGGGGCAATATGCCTGTCTGCTGCCTTGATGGAGTAGTTGTATTTCAGTATGACTACCGTCCTGTTGTCTCAGGTTTAATCCCCAGGTTGGGCAAAGTGTTTTGTTTTTTTAATATCAGCTTGAGGTCTGGAATTAGTGCTTGATATGGCGATGGGTTCACCCCCTATCATATCTTGGACAGAACTTAATTCGGCGAATGTGATTGTTCTAGTTTGCTAGTGCGCCTCTGCCTACCCCTCTGAAGATACAAGCTTGAGCTTACGTTAGAACAACATATATTTTAGTTTTCACCTATTAATGATCTGAATGCCTTACATTGACTTCATACACATCCCATGCACAATGGCAGCATGTGGTAGGGGGTTCCCCCTAGAGCACAATACTATATTATCAACACTGGGTTTAATGTAATTTACATGAGTACACAAACCACAGCCATCCTGGACACCATGTCATCTCATAATATAATATGATTTTACTAATGCTGTAGGCTAGGCTTTCAACACAGGCTTGGATTTAAATATACCAGACTTTATTCTGCATGGCATATGGAAAAGATACTAGTCTTGCGTCGTGGGTTTCAGGAACTACGAGAGACTTTTGGTCTCACAACACCCAGACCCGAAACAAATATCTGTGGGCCACACAAACGTTTGTCTTGGTGCGGGGATCGAATCCGCGGCCTCTCGCTTCACAGCCGGCTACTTGCCCGCTGCGCCACGGAGGCTGTCCTTATTAATACTTGAATAGCCCTTTAGCTGGAAATCTTTGAGCAAGGCCTATGTATAGCACTGGATGTGGCTGATGATGATAGCATACATAAACCCAAGCCATTAAGGTAGGCAGATACTACAGTGCACTAGGGCCAAATATTACTTTGATGGACCCTTTTGTACTCAGAAACGTGATATTTACAAGACTTGACAACTTTAATGTTTTAGCATATTGTGAATCATAATATAAAGACAGGCATTTTCCTGGAAATATTATTATGGCATCACAGTTTAGCAATTAACAACCTTTGTTCCAAACATTTGCTCCAAAAAGAATGTAAGCAGTACTATAGTATGCTATTCTAGAATCGCTATTCCACAATCAATACGCAATCTCACCCAGGTAGGGCGTATAAAAATCAACTACTGGAGCTTAGTGTAAGTAAATGTAATAATTTTACGCACATCGATATACTGAACAAGTCTAATTCTTTAGAGTATATGTGTTCTGTGAGTCTAATAAATTATCAGGGAAATAGACACAGCGTAGATATAAAAGTGTAAAAACATTACCTTCCTACTGGAACCGTCGAACAAACAGAAGATACGACTACTTTGAAACACGAATGAATTCACAATGTTTTAAATTATAATACTTGTGAGTTGAGACTTGAGAGATTAGAGTGTTAGAGAGATTGAGAACAGTAGTTTCCGTCAATTACCAACCATAGACTCATGGAATCCCCAACTATAGACAATCTTGGTTTTACATTTTTTGGAAACAGAAAAAAGGTTTATAAATTTTTTAATTAGTATCCAAAAGTGTACTGCGGCGACGCCATCCCCCACATCTCTCCACAAGTTTATTGTATGCTTTTTGCTGTTGCTCCCCACATGAGACTGGAGAACTATGGGCAAAACTATGGGCAGATAGAAAAATGTAAGTATTAGTATGTTACAAAGTTCAAATATAAACCAACATAAGCATTATGTCAACGCACTAAGAACTATATTATATAAATACAGATATTATCACCATAATAGACAAAGACATCTCTCACATCACATGGGATTATTTTTGGCCATCAGAGTCATCTATTAGCGGAGTTATTCTAAAGTCATTGCATTGGAGCTAAGAAAAGAAATAAAGCGTTGGGTCTCCATATGCATAATTTAAATAATGTAGCAAATATTTTTCATAAAACGATTATTTTCAAAACTTACTACTTGGCAGAATGGTTTCTTACTTTAGCCGGTTGTTTGGGGAAAAAATTAAAATAAATTATCTATGACAAAGTAGGGATGTGATACACTATAAAGAGTTAGGTATTCATAACAATTAATCGATTATTTATAAAAAACTTCGTTAAAAAAAAAATAAAAAAATACAGAAGTATCGAAAAAATTATATATAATTATTAACAAGGATTTAAGGTTATAGATAAAGCTAAAGGCCTTATGACCTTACATATAAAAACAGTTTGTTTATTTAGCTGGGCAAATGGTAAAGAATAGTCTGTCTTTTATTTTCAAACATTGTGACACAAGGAAAAAATTGACAGACTATTCTGAACCATTTGCTCAGCTAAACTGTTATAAGTAAGGTCCATAATTACCAAAAGGTTGGGTTATTCAAATTTAATTCGAGCATAAATGTTTATGTTCTTACTATTCATTGTACTATAACTATGAAATGCGATTGGTTGAAGAAAGCGTGCTTTCTTAAAAAAACGGTGTCATAATAATGTCACAGTGAAGACCAGTCCACAGTCTTAACAAGGGGAAAAGGGCCACCGGAAATCTCATTCACCGAACTAAACGCGACAGTAAGTCGCCACTTTACGTCGGTTTTCTATGAGACAGTGGTATCAAACCGGTCCAGCCAGCCCATTTGTGCTGTAGACGTTATTGTCTATACTCTACAGCGTGGCTCTATCACGCACAAAATGTCAAAATACCAATATAACTTAGGGTGATTTGCTAGTTGCAACACTATTATAATCTAGACTTAGTCCTAAACTCAATGTAATGTAAATATAATTATTTTAATGCTAACATAGTATAACGATATATTTATTTTAAAAACATCACAATAAGACATCGTCATTCAGTAAGCCGTTCGTAGTTTTGTACTATGGAACATGAGCCTGAAGTTAGCAGAAATTTTTTTATGAAATTTTTCAAGTTGTCATATAGATTCGAATAAAAGAGTTATTAAAAACAAAACTATGTAAATAACATCACAATAAAATAAAGAAAATATGCCTTATTTTTTTTACTTACCATTGCTAAGGTATGCTCAGATACAAATTTTACCATGAGATTCTGGCGATTTGAATCAACGAAACGAATATTTTGGGCTATGCTTTTTTTGATTGCGCTATTATCTAATGGCGACTTCCCTCTTTTTTTCAATTTTTTGAGAAAATTTTTACCACGTCATATCTCCTCCAAAAATTTTTTTTTCAAAAAACTGAATGCAGGCATATCTTTAATTTGCTATTATCTAGTGGCGACTTTATTTATATTTTCATATTTTCGTCTTCTTTTAATTATTTTTGTAAATTTAAGGCAAAAATAAATTTCAATTTTTTTTCACCATGTCAGATGAGCGAGAATAAACATGGGATCAACAAAAAACAGCATAGCACCCTTTCCTTATTTAATAATCTAATGGCGACTTCTTTTATTTTTTTATTTTTTTTAATTGGTACTTCTATATGACAGTTTAAATATTGAATCAATTAAACGCTTATAAAGTCCCATACTCACTACATAATGAGTTTTTTTGGGCATTTTTGGACAAATAGAGAATAAAAATACAATTAAAAATATGAAACACCACAATTTTGAAATTTTGAGGAATCTTGAAAATAAAAAATTTACCAAGTCATATCTCCGACAAAAAATATTTTTTACAAAAACTGAATGCAGGCATATCTTTAATTTGCTATTATCTAGTGGCGACTTTATTTATTTTTTCATATTTTCGTCTTCTTTTAATTATTTTTGTAAATTTAAGGCAAAAATAAATTTCAATTTTTTTTCACCATGTCAGATGAGCGAGAATAAACATGGGATCAACAAAAAACAGCATAGCACCCTTTCCTTATTTAATAATCTAATGGCGACTTCTTTTATTTTTTCATATTTTCGTCTTCTTTTAATTATTTTTGTAATTTTAAGGCAAAAATAAATTTCAATATTTTTTCACCATGTCAGATGAGCGAGAATAAACATGGGATCAACAAAAAACAGCATAGCACCCTTTCCTTATTTAATAATCTAATGGCGACTTTTTTTATTTTTTCATATTTTCGTCTTCTTTTAATTGTTTTTGCAATTTTAAGGCAAAAATAAATTTCAATTTTTTTTCACCATGTCAGATGAGCGAGAATAAACATGGGATCAACAAAAAACAGCGTAGCACCCTTTCCTTATTTCATAATCAAATGGCGACTTCTTTTTTTTTTTTTTTTTAATTGGTACTTCTATATGACAGTTTAAATATTGAAATCAATTAAACGCTTATAAAGTCCCATACTCACTACATAATGAGTTTTTTTGGGCATTTTTGGACAAATAGAGAATAAAAATACAATTAAAAATATGAAACACCACAATTTTGAAATTTTGAGGAATCTTGAAAATAAAAAATTTACCAAGTCATATCTCCGACAAAAAATATTTTTTACAAAAACTGAATGCAGGCATATCTTTAATTTGCTATTATCTAGTGGCGACTTTATTTATTTTTTCATATTTTCGTCTTCTTTTAATTATTTTTGTAAATTTAAGGCAAAAATAAATTTCAATTTTTTTTCACCATGTCAGATGAGCGAGAATAAACATGGGATCAACAAAAAACAGCATAGCACCCTTTCCTTATTTAATAATCTAATGGCGACTTCTTTTATTTTTTCATATTTTCGTCTTCTTTTAATTATTTTTGTAATTTTAAGGCAAAAATAAATTTCAATTTTTTTTCACCATGTCAGATGAGCGAGAATAAACATGGGATCAACAAAAAACAGCATAGCACCATTTCCTTATTTAATAATCTAATGGCGACTTCTTTTATTTTTTTATTTTTTTTAATTGGTACTTCTATATGACAGTTTAAATATTGAAATCAATTAAACGCTTATAAAGTCCCATACTCACTACATAATGAGTTTTTTGGGCATTTTTGGACAAATAGAGAATAAAAATACAATTAAAAATATGAAACACCACAATTTTGAAGTTTTGAGGAATTTTGAAAATAAAAAATTTACCAAGTCATATCTCCGACAAAAAATATTTTTTACAAAAACTGAATGCAGGCATATCTTTAATTTGCTATTATCTAGTGGCGACTTTATTTATTTTTTCATATTTTCGTCTTCTTTTAATTATTTTTGTAAATTTAAGGCAAAAATAAATTTCAATTTTTTTTCACCATGTCAGATGAGCGAGAATAAACATGGGATCAACAAAAAACAGCATAGCACCCTTTCCTTATTTAATAATCTAATGGCGACTTCTTTTATTTTTTCATATTTTCGTCTTCTTTTAATTATTTTTGTAATTTTAAGGCAAAAATAAATTTCAATTTTTTTTCACCATGTCAGATGAGCGAGAATAAACATGGGATCAACAAAAAACAGCATAGCACCCTTTCCTTATTTAATAATCTAATGGCGACTTCTTTTATTTTTTTATTTTTTTTAATTGGTACTTCTATATGACAGTTTAAATATTGAAATCAATTAAACGCTTATAAAGTCCCATACTCACTACATAATGAGTTTTTTGGGCATTTTTGGACAAATAGAGAATAAAAATACAATTAAAAATATGAAACACCACAATTTTGAAGTTTTGAGGAATTTTGAAAATAAAAAATTTACCAAGTCATATCTCTGACAAAAATTATTTTTTACAAAAACTGAATGCAGGCATATCTTTAATTTGCTATTATCTAGTGGCGACTTTTTTTATTTTTTCATATTTTCGTCTTCTTTTAATTATTTTTGCAATTTTAAGGCAAAAATAAATTTCTATTTTTTTTCACCATGTCAGATGAGCGAGAATAAACATGGGATCAACAAAAAACAGCATAGCACCCTTTCCTTATTTCATAATCTAATGGCGACTTCTTTTATTTTTTTATTTTTTTTAATTGGTACTTCTATATGACAGTTTAAATATTGAAATCAATTAAACGCTTATAAAGTCCCATACTCACTACATAATGACTTTTTTTGGGCATTTTTGGACAAATAGAGAATAAAAATACAATTAAAAATATGAAACACGACAATTTTGAAATTTTGAGGAATCTTGAAAATAAAAAATTTACCAAGTCATATCTCCGACAAAAAATATTTTTTACAAAAACTGAATGCAGGCATATCTTTAATTTGCTATTATCTAGTGGCGACTTTATTTATTTTTTCATATTTTCGTCTTCTTTTAATTATTTTTGTAAATTTAAGGCAAAAATAAATTTCAATTTTTTTTCACCATGTCAGATGAGCGAGAATAAACATGGGATCAACAAAAAACAGCATAGCACCCTTTCCTTATTTAATAATCTAATGGCGACTTCTTTTATTTTTTCATATTTTCGTCTTCTTTTAATTATTTTTGTAATTTTAAGGCAAAAATAAATTTCAATTTTTTTTCACCATGTCAGATGAGCGAGAATAAACATGGGATCAACAAAAAACAGCATAGCACCCTTTCCTTATTTAATAATCTAATGGCGACTTCTTTTATTTTTTTAGTTTTTTTAATTGGTACTTCTATATGACAGTTTAAATATTGAAATCAATTAAACGCTTATAAAGTCCCATACTCACTACATAATGAGTTTTTTTGGGCATTTTTGGACAAATAGAGAATAAAAATACAATTAAAAATATGAAACACGGCAATTTTGAAATTTTGAGGAATCTTGAAAATTTAAAATTTACCAAGTCATATCTCCGACAAAAAATATTTTTTACAAAAACTGAATGCAGGCATATCTTTAATTTGCTATTATCTAGTGGCGACTTTTTTTATTTTTTCATATTTTCGTCTTCTTTTAATTATTTTTGTAAATTTAAGGCAAAAATAAATTTCAATTTTTTTTCACCATGTCAGATGAGCGAGAATAAACATGGGATCAACAAAAAACAGCATAGCACCCTTTCCTTATTTAATAATCTAATGGCGACTTCTTTTATTTTTTCATATTTTCGTCTTCTTTTAATTATTTTTGTAATTTTAAGGCAAAAATAAATTTCAATTTTTTTTCACCATGTCAGATGAGCGAGAATAAACATGGGATCAACAAAAAACAGCATAGCACCCTTTCCTTATTTAATAATCTAATGGCGACTTCTTTTATTTTTTTATTTTTTTTAATTGGTACTTCTATATGACAGTTTAAATATTGAAATCAATTAAACGCTTATAAAGTCCCATACTCACTACATAATGAGTTTTTTTGGGCATTTTTGGACAAATAGAGAATAAAAATACAATTAAAAATATGAAACACCACAATTTTGAAGTTTTGAGGAATTTTGAAAATAAAAAATTTACCAAGTCATATCTCCGACAAAAAATATTTTTTACAAAAACTGAATGCAGGCATATCTTTAATTTGCTATTATCTAGTGGCGACTTTTTTTATTTTTTCATATTTTCGTCTTCTTTTAATTATTTTTGGAATTTTAAGGCAAAAATAAATTTCAATTTTTTTTCACCATGTCAGATGAGCGAGAATAAACATGGGATCAACAAAAAACAGCATAGCACCCTTTCCTTATTTCATAATCTAATGGCGACTTCTTTTATTTTTTTATTTTTTTTAATTGGTACTTCTATATGACAGTTTAAATATTGAAATCAATTAAACGCTTATAAAGTCCCATACTCACTACATAATGACCTTTTTTGGGCATTTTTGGACAAATAGAGAATAAAAATACAATTAAAAATATGAAACACGACAATTATGAAATTTTGAGGAATCTTGAAAATAAAAAATTTACCAAGTCATATCTCCGACAAAAAATATTTTTTACAAAAACTGAATGCAGGCATATCTTTAATTTGCTATTATCTAGTGGCGACTTTTTTTATTTTTTCATATTTTCGTCTTCTTTTAATTATTTTTGCAATTTTAAGGCAAAAATAAATTTCAATTTTTTTTCACCATGTCAGATGAGCGAGAATAAACATGGGATCAACAAAAAACAGCATAGCACCCTTTCCTTATTTCATAATCTAATGGCGACTTCTTTTATTTTTTTATTTTTTTTAATTGTACTTCTATATGACAGTATAAATATTGAAAACAATTAAACGCTTATAAAGTCCCATACTCAATACATAATGAGTTTTTTTGGGCATTTTTGGACAAATAGAGAATAAAAATACAATTAAAAATATAACTCTTCACAATTTTGAAGTTTAGAGGAAATTTGAAAATAAAAAAATTACCAAGTCATATCTCCTATAAAAAATATTTAAAAATTAAACTGAATGCAGGCATATCTTTAATTTGCTATTATCTAGTGGCGACTTTATTTATTTTTTCATATTTTCGTCTTCTTTTAATTATTTTTATAATTTTAAGGCAAAAATAAACATATTGATTTCTTAAGTTTACGCGAGTGCTATTCATTAAAATAAAATTACTTTTACGGATTTTATCACGATTTGGTTTTAATATTTATTCCCGACGTTTCGAAGGCTTTGCAGTCTTCGTGGTCACGGGTTGGACTGAGATGTCATTTGTCCAAAAATGTTAGTATTACAAAATCTACCTTCATTTTAGTTTATACAGATTTTAAAAAAAAGTTAACCGTTTATGTTCCGATCTACGCAGTACGAGCTCACAGTGTCTTGAGGTCTGGCAGCTGGTCTTTTGGGTTCCGATTTGATTAAATGTATAATTGGATCTCAGGCTTGAGCAAGCTTCCAACCATCTTCTCTATTGAAATTAGGATGTTTTTTAATTTCAATAGCCTCGCGTATCATCCTAGGTAGGAATCGTTGTTCTTTGGCAAGGATTTGTGGCTTGTCAAATCTTAGGTAATGTTTGGAGCCTTCCTCTGAATGTTCGGCAACTGCAGACTTCGTAGAGCGTCGGTGTTTCACGTCAGCTATATGTTCTTTTACGCGGGTCCCTATATTACGCTTTGTTTGTCCAATATAAGAGAGACCACAGTCACAATCAATTTTGTACACGCCTGGTTCTTGCAGAGGTATGTTACACTTGACGGGTGGTAGGAATTGACTAATCTTCTTAGGCGGCTTGAAATAAGTTTTTATAGAAGCACGCTTCAGGATATAGCCAATCTTGTCGGTGACTCCTCTTACATATGGTAATACAACCGGGACGCGTTCAACAGTGGCTGGTTTCACTCGGTTTCTGTGACGGCGCCGTGGAATTTGGAGCTTGTTGTCGCGCAGGACTTGCTTGACATGATGCAGCTCAGCGGCAAGATGTTCCTCGTCACAGATTCCTTGTGCTCTCTGAAACAAAGATTTACCCACGGTAGCTAACTGTTTCGGATGGTGGTGAGATTCTCCATTCAGGTATTTATCAGTATGGGTATTTTTCCTATACACAGTGTGACTCAAGGACTCATCAGAATTACGGATAACTAAAACATCTAAGAGATTTATTCTGTTCTAACTCCATAGTGAATTTAATTTTGTTGTTAATGGAGTTAAGATGATTTAAAAATGCAGCTACTTTATCTGATGGTAAAATTGTGAAAGTATCATCTACGTACCGTTTGTAAAACCTTGGTGAGACCGGGGCAGTGCTCAGGGCTGTCTCCTCAAAGTCCTCCATGAATATATCGGCGACTACTGGAGATACAGGTGAGCCCATCGCTACACCCTCCACTTGTACATAGAATTGATTATTCCACAACATATAGCCAGATGTGAGGCAATGTTTGAGTAGTTCTGCATATGCCAGGGGTATGTTGTTCTCTGTTAACCTCTTAGATACAATTTCAATGCAGTCTTGTATTGGTAAGCTTGTAAACAGCGACTGAACATCAAAACTGACCATGGTTTCATTGTCAGCTAATTTTAGGTGCTTAATATTACTGACAAATTGGTATGAATCCTTCACAGAAGCCCTAGTGTTTCCTCTGAGTGGTGAAAGGACTTTTGCTACGTACTGAGACAATCTGTAGGTTGGTGTGTCGATTTGACTCACAATGGGACGTAGCGGGGCACCTGGTTTATGTATTTTTGGTAACCCATACATTTTTGGTGGTTTTGCTGACGATGGGATGAGTAAGTTTACGTCTAAGTTCAATGAGTCGGAGTAATTGCGTATTAAAGAGCTGGTGTCCTTTAAAATTTTGCTAGTCGGGTCTGTTTTGACTATTTTGTAAGTAATTTCATCCGACAAAAGTTGTTCCATTTTATTGTTGTAGTCAGACGTATCCATAACTACTGTCGCATTCCCTTTATCTGCACGGAGAATAGTTAGGTCCTTCAGAATAAAAGAAGTCTTTAGAATAAAAGAAGTCGCCATCAGATTATTAAATAAGGTAATGGTGCTATGCTGTTTTTTATTGATCCCATGTTTATTCTCGCTCATCTGACATGGTGAAAAAAAATAAAAATATTTTTGCCTTAAAAACAAAGATATGAAAAAAATATAGCACATTAAAGATATGCCTGCATTCAGTTTTTGTAAAATATTTTTTTTGTCGGAGATATGACTTGGTAAATTTTTTATTTTCAAAATTCCTCAAAACTTCAAAATTGTGGTGTTTTATATTTTTAATTGTATTTTTTTTCTCTATTTGTCCAAAAATGACCAAAAAAACTCATTATGTAGTGAGTATGGAACTTTATAAGCGTTTAATTGATTTCAATATTTAAACTGTCATATAGAAGTACCAATTAAAAAAAATACAAAAATAAAAGAAGTCGCCATTAGATTATTAAATAATGAAAGGGTGTTATGCTGTTTTTTGTTGATCCCATGTTTATTCTCGCTCATCTGACATGGTGAAAAAAAATTGAAATTTATTTTTGCCTTAAATTTACAAAAATAATTAAAAGAAGACGAAAATATGAAAAAATAAAAAAAGTCGCCACTAGATAATAGCAAATTAAAGATATGCTTGCATTCAGTTTTTGTAAAAAATATTTTTTGTCGGAGATATGACTTGGTAAATTTTTTATTTTCAAAATTCCTCAAAACTTCAAAATTGTGGTGTTTCATATTTTTAATTGTATTTTTATTCTCTATTTGTCCAAAAATGCCCAAAACAACTCATTATGTAGTGAGTATGGGACTTTATAAGCGTTTAATTGATTTCAATATTTAAACTGTCATATAGAAGTACCAATTAAAAAAAAAAAAAAAAAAAGAAGTCGCCATTTGATTATGAAATAAGGAAAGGGTGCTACGCTGTTTTTTGTTGATCCCATGTTTATTCTCGCTCATCTGACATGGTGAAAAAAAATTGAAATTTATTTTTGCCTTAAAATTGCAAAAACAATTAAAAGAAGACGAAAATATGAAAAAATAAAAAAAGTCGCCATTAGATTATTAAATAAGGAAAGGGTGCTATGCTGTTTTTTGTTGATCCCATGTTTATTCTCGCTCATCTGACATGGTGAAAAAAAATTGAAATTTATTTTTGCCTTAAAATTACAAAAATAATTAAAAGAAGACGAAAATATGAAAAAATAAAAGAAGTCGCCATTAGATTATTAAATAAGGAAAGGGTGCTATGCTGTTTTTTGTTGATCCCATGTTTATTCTCGCTCATCTGACATGGTGAAAAAAAATTGAAATTTATTTTTGCCTTAAATTTACAAAAAAAATTAAACGAAGACGAAAATATGAAAAAATAAATAAAGTCGCCACTAGATAATAGCAAATTAAAGATATGCCTGCATTCAGTTTTTGTAAAAAATATTTTTTGTCGGAGATATGACTTGGTAAATTTTAAATTTTCAAGATTCCTCAAAATTTCAAAATTGTCGTGTTTCATATTTTTAATTGTATTTTTATTCTCTATTTGTCCAAAAATGCCCAAAAAAACTCATTATGTAGTGGGTATGGGACTTTATAAGCGTTTAATTGATTTCAATATTTAAACTGTCATATAGAAGTACCAATTAAAAAAAATAAAAAAATAAAAGAAGTCGCCATTAGATTATTAAATAAGGAAAGGGTGCTATGCTGTTTTTTGTTGATCCCATGTTTATTCTCGCTCATCTGACATGGTGAAAAAAAATTGAAATTTATTTTTGCCTTAAATTTACAAAAATAATTAAAAGAAGACGAAAATATGAAAATATAAATAAAGTCGCCACTAGATAATAGCAAATTAAAGATATGCCTGCATTCAGTTTTTTGAAAAAAAAATTTTTGGAGGAGATATGACGTGGTAAAAATTTTCTCAAAAAATTGAAAAAAAGAGGGAAGTCGCCATTAGATAATAGCGCAATCAAAAAAAGCATAGCCCAAAATATTCGTTTCGTTGATTCAAATCGCCAGAATCTCATGGTAAAATTTGTATCTGAGCATACCTTAGCAATGGTAAGTAAAAAAAAAAAATAAAAAAATAAGGCATATTTTCTTTATTTTATTGTGATGTTATTTACATAGTTTTGTTTTTAATAACTCTTTTATTCGAATCTATATGACAACTTGAAAAATTTCATAAAAAAATTTCTGCTAACTTCAGGCTCATTATGGAACATGGTGTGTGGGCGCATCATATTCGATTTATCCGTATATATTCGATAGATTGCACTTTGCTAGTTGCAACATCCCTAGTTCTGGTTGATGTTTGGTTTCGTTCTCGGCTGTCGTGTTATTTTTATATTTTTTTCACAAATCGACTTGCGGCTGTGAACGATGCGGACGGTTGAATGATGTGCAGTGCCTTGATGTTCGTATATAAAAACATTTATATTTTGTAATTAAAACATGTTTGTTTCATAATTTTTAATAACAACTGCTATTGTGTATAAAATGTCACAAAATACTTTGAGTGGAAATATGTTTAGTGCTAGTGTAAGTTTGTGGTGCGCCGTTTTGTTAATTTTATTAACTCTGACAAAGGACAGCGTGGAAGCCCAAGAACTGAGTAAGTTGTAACATTTTTACGTTTTTGCGAAACTTTTTCTTGTCCTCTCACCTTATATTTTTGTTTTCAAGTTCACGTTTGATAAAACTTTATTTTGTTAATCGAGTTATATTGATGTCTCTCAATAAAACGGTTTTGTTCACATTCTACGTTCATTTTGTTAAGCTCAATCAGTCCACGGATCTTACAGTGATTTCATTTGATAAATAAACAATTTTTATGTAAATTTAGTTCATCAAAAATCTTCGGTGTTTATTATTTGGTTAACACAGGTTTATAGGCAAATGGAACAATTAATATTGAAGTAATTATAAATACACTTCCACTTGCCCTTATTCCATTCCTCTGTGGAGTCAGAGCAACACAGTTTATCAAGCATGTTGCAGGAAAGACTCCACTTTAGTTTTTCCAATGTACTGTCTGCCTGATCTCAACCTCCTTCCGGAGAAGTCCAGTCCCAGGCAAGTCATCAAATACCAGTCTAACTGGGGAAATATTATGTTTAATGAAACACATTATTTAAGTAAATATGTTGAATCAGGTCTGTAGCTAGACCATGACAGGTTTTTTAGTGTACCCACTTAAATTTTACTTTTTAAATAAAAAGCATCAATAAGTAGGGATGTACCAACATTAATACATAACAGGAATTAAACCTAAAACCCCTGTTCACAACCTATAAATGCTGCAACTAGACCAAGGAAGTTACAATATTATGACACTCAGGGGGCTATTCATAATGGCTTAAATATAGTGCTTTACCTAATGATGGGCGGCTCGGCTACTGGAGGCCAAGTGGCAGTGGCGAAGGATGATTTTTTGAAAATGGAAGCCCATGTAGCATTTTCATTTAATTAATGCTCATTTTTCAAGCCGATAAGCCAGTAGGAATTGTGTTGTATGGACCTTTGGCCACTGCCAAGTGGGTAATATAATGTGTATTATGCCTGTCCCAACAGGTTAAAGATAGCAAAGATATAGGTGAAAAGGAGTCCAGAACAATGAAACTAAATTAACATCATGGTATTACTTGATATAGTTGTTTTTGTATTATGCCAACCACAATGTACAGGAATATTACTATAATTTAACTCAATGGAGGCGGCACATATATATGTTCCATAAGCGTATGGGCCACCGGAGGCTGAGCCGCCCGTGACTATTTAATGTATTGTGTGAGTTATTTATGTTTTGATAACATGAACATGATTGGGTCAATGTAATGAATAGGTTGATCTTCATAATTACAATCTCCACATGACATCTGTGGATGCTGGATGTAATTTAACACACAGGTTTCAAATAAGGAGTTCTCGTAACCGACGAGCGTGCATGAAAAGACTGATGACTGTAGAAGAAGCGAAAGAGGTGTGTTTGAACCGAAGTAATTGGCGCTCCTTAGTATCTGCCTACCCCAACGGGAAACAGGCGTGAGTTTATGTATGTATGTTTCAATCGACAAAAATATTCTTTCTCCTTCCATTTCTTCCTTTTAGGTTGGCAACGCACCCATGATTCTTTTTGTGGGTGTTTATGGGTGGTGGAGATCACTTACCATCGTATTGTGGGTGTCAGACTGTATGAGTAATGGGAGAGTTTTGGCTTTCGCCTGCTGCGCCATGGAGGCTGTCTTTTCAAATGTCAGAATTATTTAGCTATTGTAAAATTGAACCTTTGAATATGTAAAAGTTATTGCAGAATAAAAATTCTAAGGCATTCCATATAAAAGAGATAATAAATATTGTATTAACTTCCTTAATAATGCTTTAGGTCTGCCCGGATGGCAACCACCACACACATGGTGTTAAAACCTACCATAGTGACCCGCATTACATGTGTGGTCTGCATTCCCAGGATCAACTATCCAGGGGAGTTACCACTAACTCTTATAGCAGTATTATTATAATCATACTTCGTTTTTTTGTATGGCAATCGGTACAATTAAGATTATAATAATACTGCTATTGCTATATATACGGTGGTGGTAACCCCCTAGTTCTCTCAAAGAGCTTGCAATATGACATGATGGTTGGGGCAGGTATAAGGGTCGATTTGCTTCTTCCCTCTTTGGAGTGTGAAAAAGCATAAATTTTAATAGCCCAGTAAGATTATGATGGCCATCTATAAACCATTGTTGGTTGGTGGTGACTGTTTTTTTGGACTACACTGTACCTATCTCTTTTGTGGCTACGCTAACTTTATGGTGTACTATAGGCACTGCCATGCTCTGATAAAGAAGAACTTCAAAGTTAAATTTATAACTAAGCCATAGCTAAATGTCTATGGAAATAAAAGTTGTGGATCAATTATTTGCATTTTAAAATACATACTCTCACCTCGGTAAACTGCCTCGGTCGCGTGTTTGTATTTCGGTATGTATGAGTTCGGTCTCAGGTTCGATCCCCGGGTCGGGCAAAGCGATATTAGATTTTTCCATATTAGCCCGGAGTCTGGAATTTGTGCCCAATATACCTAAGCTCGGCGAAATGTCTGTGTTCTAGTTCGCTAGTACATTTCCGCTCTCCCTTTGAGGATACATAATATTATATTACATATACATACTGATTTCTTAAGTTTACGCGAATGCTTTTTATCTTTTTGTCTTCCTGACTGCAAATACTGCAAAGCCTTCGAAACGTCGGGAATAAAAATTAAAACCAAATCGTGATAAAATCCGTAAAAATAATTTTATTTCAATTACATATATATTTAATATTATACATATTTGTGTATACCTGTAACTGGCATATGTATCAGCTACATTGTCCTTAACTAATATTTACTATTTAATTTAACAATATGTATGCTGTTAATGTACCTATAAATAAATAAATAAATAAATACATGTGTGAGCTTATGTTACATAGTCTCACGCTTGTATCCTCGAAGTGGTAAACATAGGTGAACTAGAAATGTAGACACATTTCACCATGTTAGTGTCTGTCCCAGATGTGAATGGGGGATCATATCCAACAAATCCCAAGCAATGATGAACTGTCTCATAATATTTGATATTCACGTAGAACTGGGCAGTAAACTTTCACGTTCACCACGCAATTACAATACAATTAATTAGTATTAACGATATGTTAAAAAGTGCGGTATCGCGGGACGTCCGGGCTCCGGCGAACGGTATCCGCTGTTGCGAAGCACAAAGTGACCCTCTTAGGTGACCCTTATTTACTCATATGATAATTATTGTTTGATAAACAAATCCCTGGAACCTTTCAGTGTATTATTTTGAAAAGAATTTAGGCGATGTGCAATAATGTAAAGAATGCCGGACGTTGTTGCCGAGTTTTGAGGTCTGACCGACTTTATTAGTAAAAATGTGGAGTTCTCGTTAAACAATATATATAGACGGGACAACAGCACAAAACTTGTGATCCAAAAGTTATAATATAGTGGTCATAAGTCGCTCAGCTTATTTGAAATATACGCGCGCCAGGTCGGCCAGCGAAATAATTTTAGAGAATAAACTTATCTTACGTGATTCTTACCGCCGAATGTTCATACACTTAAGGTCGCCTTATGTCGTTTAATGCCGCCTTATCTGTCAAAATTGTATGGCGAAAATCAATGTAAGAAGCCATTAAAGTTGAGTAGCGTTTGACCATTCGGGCGTTAACCATTTACAAAATATTGTAGGGTGTAAATTGTAATAATCGCCCTCGCATTGTAATAAGTAGTTGATGGCGGTACTGAAGTTTGAGATATTTTTTTGTATAGAAACTTGCTTGATACCCCCTCTATAACCGAGGAGCGTGTTTGAAAATAATGATGATATGAAAGAAACGAAGAAGTTGGTGTGGACAGAATCACTAGGTTCTACTTTCTACTTCGTCTTCTTTCGTATCAATGGCTCCAATGACAACGAATCGAGTCAGATCCTTCCTGACCGGAAGCCCGCCAGGAGACTTTCCTACTCCATTAATAACGATAGGAGTTAGCCATAGCCAACTACGCTTGCGCAAGTAACTCCGCGAGCTATAGCTAAACATGGTAACCTCGCTAAGCTAGTTTTTTAGGATGACAGAGAGGTAGTATCGGGATATCACGGGATTTAAAGTTCGGAAAAATAAAAGTACCTAGCTACAGCTTAGCCCACGAGGTAATCGGCATTACAAGTTCAAAAATCCATTATGTTACAAAATAAAGTACCTTAATTTGTATCGATAATACTACTCCTATTGAGAGAAAGCGTGTGGATTTTTATGTCATGTTGGTTAACCAAGCTCATAAAACCAAAGGTCATAAAACCGGTGAACGACTCCGGTCCGAGTTTGCATGCTAATAAATAATAAAGTGTGGAAGACAAGGCAGTTTGCACTCAGGCTCTAATTGTAACGGGAAGTGTGCATTATGCCATTAAGGATGGCTATACTGATCAGAGTCCGTAGCACCAGTAACATTCGACGATCTAGCTCGCTGTGAACCATTTAAATCAAATATTACCAGTTCGATTCGAATATATAGTCGACAGTAATTCATGCTTGGGTCTCAGGATATCGACAATCGACTGTCGGAAACGGCCCAACGGTATTCTTACGACAATAATTAATATCGTTGAACGGGTTGTTTGACGCAAATGGACATGATGTCCATAGAATAGTGATTAGGTTTACTCTATATTAGGTACGTGTTTAAAAGCATCTAGTGTGTAAAAATAGTAATTAATAAAAGGGCTTTAAACTAATCTAGATTATGGATTACATGTTACCTTAATGTTATCGAAATCCGTTAAAGCAGTTTGATGGAGTGCTAATGATTAACTAAAGATTATGGTGGATTCGGTTTTAAAAATAAATAAATACACCCAACAGTCACATCTAGTCCTGACCCACACTGGGTATAACCTGTATCGTGGGTGTCAGAGATTGAGAGACTTTCGGTCTCACAACACCCAGACTTGAAACAAAAACTGTGGGCCACACAAACATTTGTCTCAATGTGGGAATCTAACCCGCGGCCTCATTGGTTTGATCACGGTTTGTTATTAATTATAGTATACTAAAATATTGTTTTAATGTCCAAAGCATATTCGTAACGAGCGTTAGCCAGAGAGTAAAAATCCAACATTAAATCAAAAAGTTCGCAAAAAAGATTTCTTACCATCAAATATAATTCATTACTATACAGCTGGATCTTCTTCTTTCGTATCAATGGCTCCAATAACAACGAATCGAGTCAGATCCTTCCTGACCAGAAGCCCGCCACTCCTAGAGCTGCGTCTGTCGCCTCCATTAGGTCTTCGTTTGTGCAGGTGGTAAGACACAGCGGACAGACAAGCAGGTGCGACATGTTCTGCTCAGGGGCACCACAGTCACATTCGAGCCTCGATGAATAACCCCAGCTAGATTATCCTGTTATTTATCCGGCGTTCAAATCTAGAAAATATTTAGCCAATTATGTTTTCTGTACTCAAAACTCTATAGTTCTATACGCATACCACTTAGCTAAGATAAAGAAGTCACTTCACAGAAAACAATAGCTTCGATGCTCCTCGTGACTTTAAGACGCGGTGCGTGTGATATTCTGTTATTTACTCTTGGTGACTAATGTCGACTAATATTAAATGCAACTTGTGAACGTTGTTTGGTTCAAACTCTGTATATTTTTTTAATATCTTACGAAGCGTATTGTCCACCTGAAGTTAAGTGGTTCCCGTTATCAATAGACATCAGCAATGCTTGGGACGGACACAGCTTAGCCGCAATCAATCGTAGAAGGAATCGAAGATATTTGGCAAGGTGATATCCCCGGAAATCAAGACAATGTCGCACACGTGATAGGCAACTTTCAACGTACATATTGTATCTATTTATAAGCCCTAGGCATTGTGTATGCTCGGAGGTAGTGACTGTAGTTTATAATTTTTTATTCAGCACGGCTATTTCCTAATGATTCACGATTTCCGACGCCGTGCCAGCGCGACGGGCCGAGGCGCCTCTGATTCACCATCACACGCTAATTGGCACTTTAAACTTAGGCTCAACACACGTTCATAAAGATTCAAAATTACATTGTTAAAAGAAGATGCTGAATTGCGATGTTGAATTGAACAAAAAGTTCAAATAAATACTTACGCCGTTATTCATAATATCTTAGTAGAGCTTATAAACGTTCGATAGTGAAAACATGGATTTTGATCAGCTGTTTCAAGTTTGTAGTTCTTTTTTATAGGCATAAAATGCACTTTAACACTAGTATGGGTTTGTACCTATGATAAGGGTTTTATTATGAATAAGGGCCTTAGATTTGAAAGCTCAAAGCATCATCCGTTTCTAGCCTAAGTTACTTGGGACGTTGCGTCGATTCAAACTGAATTCAATAATTAAAGTAAAGTAAACATGTTTATGTGTTGGCAGCTATGGTTGGCAGTCAAAGACTTCTATGTATACTACTACACCGACTGCTCGGGTCATATCATAGAATTTGCGCACTAAGTTTTTGGTCAATTGACCGGGGCTCTGCCCTTTTACTTAGCCATCAAACACTCGCCGTATGTGCCACACTTTTACTTCTAAACAACTTGTCTTCTAAAAACTGTGAAGAGACAAGCTCGACATTAAGGTTCAGAACTGCACAAGACCGTTTGGCGTGCCAGAGAAGACTCCTATACCGAGCAGTGGGTCGATAAAGTATAATGATGATGATTATTTTTCATTGTTTCAGCACTGCTAATTTAGCAGCAGCTTACAATTTTATTCAAGAAATGTTTCCTTCTAAGTTTTATATTTAGATTTATAGCCCCTTACTTATAAAAATATATAGGCGCTGCTTATCTTTAACCATAAGTTGTCCCTTTCATTTTTAAGCAATATATCGCAAGGAAAAAAGTGACAGGCTATTCTTAGCGAAAAGATAATGGAAACTGTATTTATAAGTAAGGCCCATTAATTAAGTCTTTGAATAATCGCTGTCGAAACTATATCAATAATATTAAAACAAAATGACATAAAAGCATAAACTATAGTATAGCATATCGCTCATCAAACGTATGCAAGTAAGCAATAAGTACCTAGTATCAAGTCGCAGGGTTATCAAAGGTTTGCTTACGTCACAGGCGCATCTGGGCCAGTTGCGAACGCAAGCTTCGGACGTGTTTATTTTTCTACATACATTTTTTGTTATTAGATGCCATGAACTTTATGGCCGAAGATTGTTGACTGACAAACGGAGTATGGTTCCTGTGACTTATGAGTCCTAGGTTCGAAATTACATAACATAAGCTCACACCCGAATCCCCGAAGAGGTAGGCAGAGGCGCACTAGCGAACTAGAACACCCACATTTCGCCGGGCTTAGTTCCGTCCCAGATGTCATAGGGGGCGAGCCTATCGCCATACAAATTCCAGACTCCGGGCTGATATGGAAAAATCCAATATCACTTTGCCCGACCCGGGGATCGAACCCAAAACCTCAGAACCGAAGTCGTACCGAAATACCACCACGCCACCGAGGTTCGAAATTATTAGGAAGAATTCTTAAGATAATCAATAGCTAGAACAAAACACACTTTCGCATTTATAATATAACTGTAGATGGTGGTTATAACCATTGAAACATAAATTAGCCATTTACCTTTATAATTTTCTCAAATTTCCTCCCATGGATTTTGGTCATTCTCTTTGCAAATAATATATGCCTCGACTCTCGCCAACTTCGTTAATTAATCGTAAATTATGTTAATGTATATTAAGAAGTTAATTAACGTATTGTTGAAATAAATATATGTGCACTTTATCGTTATGGGTTTTCTCCTGTACAATTATGTTCAATTACATTTAGGTATTCCTCGTTAGTTTACAGGAAAACAATATTACATACCGAAGTATTTATACAACCACTAATCAGATAGGTACTTAGTCGTAGCAGGTATTTAATGGTAATACGCAGAAATTAAAGAACCTGCCTTAGATAACACATAAAACAATTATTCTACTTAGTTGTAGCCAAATGGGTGTACCAAACTAGCAGTCACGGAAAGGCATTTTTGACAATTTCTACCAACGTAGAAAATTAGTGGCTGTTTTATAAGTGGATTTGCTATGGTCTATCGATCTCCAATTTTAATGGTTAATCTGGTAAATGCACATAATCCGCGTCCATTTGCTAATTGATATCCGGCTCGAAGGACCAGTTTTGCTCTCTAAATACTCAGCCGTTAGAGGAAATTGCGTTTTCTAGATATTAATTCTAGATTTATGTATTTTGCTTTCCAAATATTGTTTCTTTTTTCATATTCAACTGCTAGGTAGTAAGTACATAGAGTCCGGGTAGTTTGCGTATTTGCCACGATAACAACATTTTAAATATAATGTAGGCGAATAGTTAACAGTGTGGAGCTGTTGTTCGTTTGTTTATAGTTAAAAGTCTGTTTTTAAAATTATCAGGATTCAATGGTCTTTTATATCATTTTTCGTTGTAATTGTAATAAAAATGTGCATAATAACGTTACAGTTTATTTGTCGTGGAATAATGAAAGGTTTTCACGAGGCTGATAACAATAATAATACATACATGTACATTTTATAACAATATTTGTCTTTATGCCATAGGGGACGGTAGAGACTATAAATACCTACAACCTGCGATTCTAACATTTTTTTCATATATTTTCGTCGGTTTAGCGAAGATCTGACCTGTTCTTTATTTTAAGAAAAGGTGAGTACGTACTTATGTACGAGCGTTACAAATTGTATGTTTTTGGTAAAGCTAAGTAAAAAAAAAGTAGCAAGAAAATATAAAATAATCGAAGAAAAATGATTAAATAACGATTTTACTCTCCGTCAACTTCATATTGTCGAATTGCCGTAACGGTATGCCGCGCCATTCTCATATTACTCTCACCTAACCAAAGAAGTATCTTAAAAAAATCACCAGTTTTGTTTGGTAGGTATTTATTAATTCTTGGCTCTTGCATCAAGCTTTTGATTGATTATATTTTTCTTTACAATCTTTTGATCTGTAACGCTTCTATTCAGATAGTTCAAATTATGTTTTAACTATGTATAACGTCACTTTGCACACTACAATTAAGTAAATTTTAATTCTTATTAAACATCTGGTTTATTGCATCATAGGTTATTTCCACAGAACATAGTGAAGTGTTATGTCGGTTATTCCGTTCATACAAATGTGATGTTTTTCGTACTATATATGTATGTCATGCACATTTTATTATCCAAACAAAACATGATTAAAATGTTAATCTACAAAATTAATAACTGTCCGTAATTCAGCCATGGGACATCCGTGACTAAAACGTCCAAAATTATTCATTAGAGGATACACACACACACGCACAACCGTCTGGTTCATTTGTTGCAATAAAAAAAACACCATTCGGGAATCAGGAGCCAACGCACTCACTTCGTCAACAGCTGTTTATAGATATACCACTGTATAATGACCTACCAACCCCCTGGCATTGAGTTTAAAAAGTTTCACAATGATACTATGTGAGAGGTCTTGTTAGGTTGGTGCTGCTTATTTCTGGATATGGCCGGGATACGCCCGGTATGGGAATGATGACTTCCACGCAGGGACGCGGCGCGTTTCCTTCGCGTGACGTCATCAAACGCGATGTATAAGTGGATTGTTCTAGAAAAAAATCTTGCAATATTAAATTATATAGTACAATATAAGTAGTACAGTGTGTAGATATAGCAACGATTTAAAGAGAGCGAGAGGTGGATAGTTAAGTCCTGGATTCTTAGGTCGTTACGCATTTTACCCGTTTTTTATTTACTTCGAATTTTTTCAAAGTTTATCTCGAAGGTAACTTACGGCCGGTTTCAATAAACGATCTCAGTTTAGAGTGCAGATAGATCGCGATTATGAACCAATAAAATCAAGTTATTTGACGGAGTCATGTTCAAATTGTGTTCTTTGGCTAATTTTTGTAACCTATCTGCACATTTGAACTGAGATCGTTTATTGGAACCGGGCGTTAGTAAATACCTAATAAAGTAAGTACGTAATCACACATGCACTTTTGAACGTCATGCTGTTTCTATGCGGTATCGTTTACCACCATCATGTTTTACGTTTTATTGCTATGTTTTTAGGTTATCGGTCTATAAATGTGTGTCGAAGCATAACACGGAATTCTCGCCGCGTTACGAGACGACATTTTAAACTCTTGCGTATTGCATGCTTTCGTTCTAAATAAAAATATATATATAAAATTCCCTGTGCATTATGATGTCAGCCTATTACTGTTGGAAACTTCCCCAAGTAAGCGCCAACCATTCTGCTATTTGGCAACTACCATTCATCCCCTGCCCGCCATAATTTCTAGGCGTTGGTCTAACATAACATAACACATTAACATGTTATGTTAGACCAACGTTGGTCTATCAGCAGGGTATTCTCCTTTACATTTACTTCGACGCGTTCTCTACTCCAGCATACTGCATCTGTTTAGACTTCGGTCTGTCGACCATCTATGTATCTGCTGCAAAGAGATTTAATATTAATATATAACCCTAATATATATATATATAACCCTTGAGTTTGTTTCGGCTTTTCTTCTCAGGGATAGCCACGAAATACCGACGCCATTATTACTTTATCAGTATCTTAAAATCAATATATTACTCGTAATTGACATGTGAAAGTGGTATAAAATATCATATTTGCAGAATAAATGATTTGAATTTGAATTACTAACTATAGAGGGGCTATCAAGCAAGTTTCCATACAAAAAAATTGGTATCAAACTTCAGTACCGCCATATTATATATATATACCTTCTATATTATATATACCTTCAGTATACACATAAGCTCACGCCTGTATCCCCGAAGGGGTAGGCAGAGACGCACTAGCGAACTAGAACACCCACATTTCGCCGAGCTTAGTTCCGTCCCAGATGTGATAGGGGGCGAGCCTATCGCCATATCGGGCACAAATTCCAAACTCCGGGCTGATATGGAAAAATCCAATAACACTTTGCCCGACCCGGGGATCGAACCCGAGACCTCAGAACCGTAGTCGTACCGAGATACCACCACGCCACGGAGGCATCAACCACTTATTACAATGCGAGGACGATTATTACAATTTACACCCTAGAATTTTCTGTGTATGGTTAATAATCACGTAAGATAAATCACGTAATATTACGCTGGCCGAACTGGCGCGCGTATATTTCAAATAAACTGAGCGACTTATGACCACGAGGTCATAACTTTTGGATCACAAGTTTTGTGCTGTGTGTTGCGTCTAATTGATTTGCTGACATGAGTCATGACCGTCCCATTTCTACTTCAGCGTTCGGTTTCAGTGCATGTATCTACTAAATAACTATTGGGACTCGCGTTTTCATTTTTTTTAATTATTTTTCCATTACTATTCGCGTATCCGCAAAGTTGTTTGCACACAGAGTGGGTCGCGAAACGCGAGTTAACGACCGTCGGCATTTATTATGATTGTTTTCGCCCATATTTCAGTTTATTACCATCCTACAGCACTCCATTCAGGTCAGAAGTGGAGCGGTACACGTTTATTGTTGTACAACTAGCTTAATTAATATCGCATTATGTATGCGGTGTGAGCACGCGAATTTAGATCTTTTTGCTGCGTAATATGTGCCTATTTTGTGTAATTTCAGACGTGTCAAAAGGATTACATTTTGTCTTGATACTATGGTTGTAGGATTTGATGACACGGTTAACAGCATTACATCTGCAAATAATGAGGTCTGATAATTTCTGGCTGAAGGCTAGAGCTATCATTGACTATAAGAACTTATGTTCTTAACGATCTAAATCGAAAAGTTACGTTAGCAGATCGTAAATAATTAACCTGTATTTTTTCAAAAAAGGAGGAGTTCCTCAATTCGGTTATACAATACTTTTTACGTAATTCCGTTACGTGATCATATAATATGATTTCATATTATTCCTTGAATAAATAACAATGGCCAAACGGATCTTGCATTTTATAACACCAAAAGTCTGACAATAAAGTTCCTTCCTGTTAATTTTTTTGCTTCCCCGGTAGAGCAGTTGTATTGTGTCCTTGGGTCTGGGGTTGGATTCCCAGGTCCGTGTGATATTTTTCTCAGTACATGCTAATTGTTGTAAAACTTGGTTGTTAGAAAGCGACGCATTGAAACCGCACAGTGATGAGTAATGGTTATTATTTCCTCATACCCGCATGTCGCTGACACTGCCCTACAGACGCTGCGTCATCAGTCATCAGTGCATCGATGCAGGGATGAACCCTTGTAGTACTGCAGGGGGTACGACCTCCTTACGATATTGTGAAGAATATATACAGGCTATGGGCTCATGCCTGTATTTCCAAAGAGATGTGATAACCAGCGTACCCTTTCCTAGTTTAATATCAGAGGATAACCTATTATAGAGCACATAATTTAAAGCCCGGGTTATTCTTGTATGCTTTCTGGACTTCTGAACTTAACCTAATTGCCTGAATGGGATTTGTAGTAGCTACATAGTCAACACAGAATCGAAATTGAGTCAAAATATAAATGGCACCAATTTACATAATATACCAATAAATATTTAATAAAATCAGTAATACTTATACAGTATTGACAAGAAAAGTTATATATTTAGACTAGATTTTATTGAATTTCCTATTTTATTATAAAAGGAAGTTTTAGTTCAGTAGTGTTGAATAAATTCAAACCTTCTGTTATGCCACTAGTCTGTACTCTGTGCTTATAAATCATTCTAAAAATGTTTTTAACAACTGGAATAGATAATTTGAGTATTCTATTAGGACATATAATCGACAGCCTCCGCAGTGTTCGAGAAGCCGGCTGTGAAGCGAGAGGCCGCGGGTTCGATTCCCGCATTAAGACAAATGTTTGTGTGGCCCACAGACATTTGCTTCAAGTCTGTGTGTTGTGAGACCGAAAATCTCTCATAGTTTCTGACACCCACGATACAGGTTATATCTAGTGTAGGGTCAAGACTAGGTGTGTGACTGTTGGGTGTATTTATTATATATTATTTGTTACTGGATCCGCATCTGAGTACATTCGCAGACATTTGGACGCATCTGTCATATGTTTGTGGTGGAGTTGCGTCAACTGTCTGGCGATCTAATATTTTCTGCGGAAATGTTTGTCAGTATATCCCCGATTTATTCCACTTAAAATGTATACAGTGTATATGACAGGACTGTATAAAGCTATATGTCATCAATCACGAGCCACGTAGTCCGGTACTGTGGGGGATGTCCAACACTTGTAGGCTGAATGTATTAGGTCCAAGAGGGAATCTAATATTTTTACAGAATCTCTATCTGGAACAACATTGAAAAATAATAAGACAGTGTTACGATGGGGACCATAGGGTTGACATGAAAAAAAATTCATCAAAGCCTCAAAACAGCCATCAAACACTTGTGTATGACGCCGGCTTATAACTGGCTGATTGACCACGTTACGCGACCTGGGTACCACTACGTCTTATAGCAGTATTATTATAATATAACTTTTTTTTTTTTGTACGGTATTCGGTACAAGTAAGACTATAATAATACCTCTATAAGACGTGATGATAACCCACCTGGAATGGGCCACCATGGCACCTTTTTTATTTTTATATGGTAATTTTATTCAATACAATATCTACCTTTGAGTGGTAGAGCTATGCTGTAGACAATTGCGTCTACAGCACGAATGGGCCGGCTCTACCGGTTTGAAACCACTGTCTCACAGAAAACCGACGTAATGTGGCAGCTCGCTGTCACGTTTCGTTCGGTGAGATTTCCGTTAACCCAATTTCCCCTCCCTTTCCCAATCCCTTTTCCCTCCCCTTCCATTCCTCCTTTTATGTTCACAACGCATCCATGATTCGTTTTTGAGTCTCGGGGAGATCACTTACCACCAGGTGACCCATCTGCTCGTTTGCCAGTATCTGCTATAAAAAAACTGAACTGGATTTTGCGTTTCCTAACGATTAAAATGTGATACTCAGTTAATTTTTAATGTAACCCATTTGACCCAATGTCCACACATTTGCAAAGAGGACACAGGCCAAGCCTAGAAATGGTCTGTCCATTATTCGCACTCAGTCGAAATGGTTCGCTTGAAAGGCGCGACCACTAATTAGATAATTGGTACTAAGTGTTAATAGATACTGGAATTATGCTTTAGTTGGATCGTAAATTATGGCTGAATAAGGTCTGGCTCAGAACGAGACTAATTCCGAAAAATGTGGGTGATTCTCACGCGATTCTACTTAAATTGTTATTTATGACTCGAATATTTTCCGCCGGTATTGTCTGCGTTTATTGTACCAAATTAGCTAGCTTCCCTCTCCCGGTTCCGCCCGCGTTACATATTAAATTATATAAATAAATATTTATTTATATAATTTAATATGTATGTGTAATTTAATATTAAATTATATAAATAAATATTTATTTATTTATATAATTTAATATGTAACGCCCAACAGTCACATACATAGTCCTGACCCCACACTAAGATCGAGTCTTGTGTCGTGGGTATCAGGAACTACGAGAGACTTTCGGTCTCACAACACCCAGACCCGAAACAAATATCTGTAGGCCATACAAACATTTGTCTCGTCGCGGGGATCGAACCCGCGGCCTCTCGCTTCACAGCCGGCTACTCGCCCGCTGTGCCACGGAGGCTGTCGATATACATACATTTCCTCCCTTCCGTATGGGATACATACATAAGCTCATGCCTGTATATATGTATGTAGATAGAGGCGCACTAGCCAACTAGTACACCCACATTTCGCCGAGCTTAGTTCCGTCCCAGATGTGATAGGGGGCAAGCCTATCGCCATATCGGGCACAAATTCCAGACTCCGGGCTCGAGACCTCAGGAGATCGAACCCGAGACCTCAGGACGGTATTCGTACCGACATACAACCACGCCACCGAGGCAGTCCTACCGTAGGGGGTACATTTTGAAAAACTAAAATAATTTGTGTCGATAAAGCAATACTAACTTTGAAGTAATTGGAACCAGATTTTGGGATTCCTTTTTCACCCACTTAGACTAGAACACCTGAATTCACATCACTGTTACGGAACCCTTTACTGTGCGTGGTCAGAAACGCACTTGAATGGTTTTTTTACTATTATATTTTATTCAACATAGATCGGTGCTGAGAGTAGTAGGAGATGAAAATGTTGTTTATATTATGACGGTATAAAGGTAAATTATAGAGTTATGTGAGGGATTATGTAGGTTAAGCAGATCGATTAAGCCGCATGATAATACATAGAGTACACAAAAGCTCTATGCATATCGATTATCGGCATCATCGCTTATACCTCAGCATATTCTTACGATGAAAATATAGCAATAACAATCTGTTTTATAGTTACTTTATTTTTAAGTGGGGTTCGTGTTTATAACCCTAGTGAGATATGGTATGACTGCATACAAACACGCTAACTTTGAAGACAAAATAATTATTATAATGTAGTTACAATAATTTGCCGCCTTCTTGGGCTAGTGGCAGCATACATGGGCTGTGGACCGGGAGGTCGTGGTTTCGATTCCCAGGTCGGACAAAGCGAATTTTCTGATTTAATTTGCCCGGGAGTGGATCCCTCCAAGGGGCTTGACGTCAGGCAGGCAGCCGGTCGTAAATAATTTGCCAAATCATTTCTGCAACATGCTTGTAAAAGTGTGTTGCGCCGACCCCATATTAAAGTGGGATAAGGGCAGGTAGAAAAAAGAAGTTACAATATTTTGAAAATCGGTTCAGTAGTTCCAGAAATTAGTTCGATAAAAAACAAACTTTATAAAAAAGCTCATTCGTTGAACGAATTTCAATAGCTAGTTGCTGTCATTTCGCGTTGGTTTGTAATAGGCAGGTACATTTTTCATTAGAGCTGGCTCAGTTCTGCGGAGAAAACTTTTTCTTTGCTATAAATCTAAAAACATTAGTAAACAAGCTTTAAGTGTATGATGGACAACAGATTACAGCAATAACATTGTCATTAGATCATGAGTTGGTAAATTTATTCATAGTAATGAATTCAAAGTTGGCATCTCAATTGTCTGTCGTACAAGAGCAGTAAGTAATTGAGAGGCCTTAGATAAGAACACTTCTTATAATCTTGATAGTCGACTCTCAATTGTTTCAATTGTTAAGGCTTCCCGTGGAAAATGTGGATTGGATTATTTTTCACTTAATCAAAACTGAAAAGATTTTACTTGTACTGAAAAGTTTTTGTAAATTATTTTAGATTTATTATGCTATAGAAATTCAAAAAATCATGTATGCTGTTGTACTTTCGAACTGAATAACGTATTGCAACAATAATGCAAGATAACCATTCAAATAATAATAAATAATCACTTCGGTACTGTAGGTTATTAAAGTTTAGATCTGAGATGTAAGTATAATAATTCATTCAGCATAGTCACGACTATATTCAAATTATTATTACAGAAGATACAGAGGATATATCAAAGACCACACGTAGCTTGCAAACTAACCATAAGTTCGTGAATAATATTATGTATTAAAACCCTCTCACTCGAGATATGACCAAGGTTTTCCACACAGTTAACATGATTTAATAACGCTCATGCATATCACAAAACCTTACTGACTCACGTCCGGTGAAGGTTGAATAATTAGGTTTTTATGAGATCAATTTTTCGATCATAGATAATCTGGCTCGAAGGACCAAAACAGTAATACAGGTAATGGACAAGGTAACCGCTTGTTGCTTGTATATTTGATCTAAGACTTTTGGATGTTTTCGGACATAAAGAAAAATATACATTATACTCTTATACTCTTATACTCTTATACCTATTATTATTCTAGTAAACTATACTTTTGGTAGATATTAAAACAGTTTCTACTAGACTGTGTTTTATTTTAGCATGGGTTTAAATTAAAATATTGTTTTGTTGAATGGCCTAAGTTGTGTGTTAGTAAACTCGCAGTAAAACGTGCTCACCGATGTTTTGTTGATTCTGTCTCGCTTTCGTACAACTTAGTAACATGTTATTTTTTTATCTAGCATGTGAACTTAGGCCTATAACAGAACTGCACTCAGTCATGAATCTAGATCTAAAGCTTTTGTTTACATACTGTAATCTTGTTTTAGAACTGGTGGCATTCCCATGATGCCTTTCTTTCTTTCTGCCTGGCGTTATCCCGGCCTTCTGCCAGGGTCCGCCTTCCTACTTAGACGCTTCCACTTGACTGATTTCCATATGATGCTATTATAATGTAACACGGGCTAAAGTTTGCCTTTTAATATTATATTTAAAATGTTTATCTGATATTTACTAACAATCTGTGGAATATTTTCGTATTTACTTGATTCATTCCGGGCTTTTTTCAAAATCATAATTATTATAAATCTGAATGTGTTTTTGTTCGTTTTTTCTACACAGTAATGAATCAACAGGTTTTAATATTATTTAACAGAGATATTAATCGGAAAGTGATATAGGTCAAGTTTAAGGAAATAAGTCTGTGAAGACTTCTATATGGAACGCCGAAAGCTAACCAAAGCTAATGATAAGTTTATTTGTTTGAACGCGCTAATCTCTAGTAATATTGAACCATTATCACCATTAGAAAACTTTATTACCCTTTTTTGAAAGAGACTTCTATTCCAGATGCGAAATCACCAGCAATATCTAGGCAATGATAATTATATCGAGATAAATCCAGATGTGTGCACTGTTCATTTGATAATATTTTACTGCCTACACAATCACAGTGTAAGGTCAAAACAATTGTTATACTTTTCAGTACACCTGCCTATTAAGATTACAACTGCCAACGGATATGGTGACATAACCGTAATACCGGCTTGTGGTGTACAATGACTCGATGTTAACTATCGTTTTATTTGTTTCAATGAGGTATAGTTCTATTCATAGTTATAGGAGAAGGTCCTCAATTCGTCTGTATTTTTTATACGCGATACCTCTAAATGTGGACCGATTTTCAAGATTATTGTTCGATAAAGCTTATTCTAAAGGTGGTCTCATATAAATTGGTCACGATCGGTTTTGAAGTCGGTCCGGTTGTGGCACAGTTTTATGTTATTTAATGTTACCTGTTTACGTATGTACCTGATACTATCTGTCTATCTATCCGTTTTGTAACATCTGGATTTGGATTTGTTTTTAATTAGTTGGAGTCTCCTGCCACCGATGAACTCCTATTGTATGTTACCCGATATCAGGCAAATGTGGACGATTCCTTAGATTATTTTTGTGTTCGATAAAACTTAGATTGTGTGGTCCTTATAAATCTGATGAATATTGAAGTCGATTTTTAAGTAATCAAACTTGTGATTGTTATCTAAACATTTCTTCAAGCGACATTCCATGAAATCAATAATTTCATTATTTGAATTGCATGGAAACGTAGCTGTATAGGAAACGTTTATCTTTGCGTAATGTTATGGTATAATCAGATTGTTATAGTTGAAAGCATTAGTATCGCCTTCCATAGCAGGGGCGGCGTGCGCTGACTATGACTCGTGCAGAATATATGAAAACTATCTGACTGAGGTAGCATTTAGATTTTTTAAAACTTTCAATAGTCGTAAACATAGTCAACTTACTGGACTTATGGACATAAAGAACAATTCTGTGGTCCCTATCCGAAACAAAGTGATTTTTAAATCACAGAATCATTAAACACATACCGATCTTAAAGGGCAATGCCTGTTATTGAGAATGGGCTGAGGTGTGGTCCTCCTGGTATCCCACCTTACAAACGCAACAGGTAAATTACCAGATTGCGTATGTCTGACTAGTACACCTTTACCGGCTTCATTCATTCGAGGTTGTACCGCTTTGAAACCATTATCTTGTAGTCGCCTATTGAACCACGCAGCTGCCAATGTCATAATATGGCTCGGTCTAGTGAGTTATGGGGTTTATAAACAAGTATTATGCACTAGGTGTTGTGAAATGCCTGAACGGTGACTGTTGTAGAAAGGGACGCACGTGCAACGCAGATTACCTTTATACGGCTGTTGGAAGTTTCCAAAGCGGTTATTGCAGTTTTAAGAAAAGATTAAAGAAATAATATTAAATACTCGGCTGAATACAACAATCTTAAAGTTACTGTACAAAATGTATGCTTATCTTTCTTTTCGACTCCAATCTGGGCTCGGCACAAAAACTTCAAGCACGTAGCATAAAGACATCTGCTTGGATATTGCGACCGGCTGCCTAATGTCAATCTTAAGGAGATCCAATGCCGGGCCTAAAAGACCTTCCACTTCACAGCCTCAATCTTACCAATAGTCTAAGGAGGTGATGAAACGCCTAAATTGGTAATAAATTGAGTATCCTATCCTACCAAACATACCATATTATTACTACCATATTATTATTACCATATTATTATCCATACAGTCTTAGGAAGGAGTTCCGCTTTAGAACTGCATATTCAAATGATTGTCGGCCATTCTGTAATAGCCTTACTAAGTACTGTCTGTTACTTGTCGCGTGCTAATTTGCAAAGTTGACAGTATAATACGACGTATTAGCGAGCTGAAGTGGTTAAAACGCCATATTTGTGTAAGAAAAGATGAATAATTTATTATTTGCAAGGAAGAAAATTACTGGTTATGGGAGGTCAGGCTAAGTTGCCGCGGAAACGGTAGCCGCTCGAGCTCTCAAATAACTACACTTAGTTTTAAGATCCTGATCGACCGTCGATTAATACCGCGGTTTTAAGCTGCATCTGTATTTCTGCAATTCACCGTTACTCCTGTTTCTGAAGCGAATACAGCGCTAAACCTTTCAACTCTCCAGTCAAACTACTAAAGTTACTGTCGGCAACCTCGGGTTTATGTATAAATGTATGATCGAATTAACATTCAACTGTCAGCATTGGTTTTGGCATTACTTTCACAACACTTCAGGGTTCTGAAATAAACAGCATTAATTTGTTTGCACTTCTGGAAATGTTGTGGCTTATTTCGACGTCGAGCAATGATTAGTCTCCTATTGTGCATTAGTTGTGGAAGACCAAAGCAACTGGGCCAAAAGCAATGCCTAAAACCTTTAACTTCAGTATTGTGCCAAAATGGATCGATGTCGATAAACCGCTTAAATCACAACAGTTACGTCACAATCATAACCGTTAATACAAACTTTAAAGTGGACAAGGGAAACGTGTTTTGAAAACTTTTTATGTGTCCTTATGAGTGGAATGATCTCGAGTTTTAGCGACAGAAATAATTTAGCCTCGTTAATTTTTTGTTGGTAAATTAAAAATATTGCTTATTTTGTGGCACTAGCTTTACAATTCATCATGTTTTTTAATCTGAACATTTATAATGTCATTGTCCAAACGGTGAGTAATTGGAGTTAGGACATCAGAAATTATATCTGGTGTGTGTTTACTATGCTGTTTTGTCTACTTTTCAATCTCCACCAGGTTTTTGGTATTTGTACCAAAATTGCAATTACTAATATTATATTAACTGATTGTACTTAATAATTGGAAAAGATGTATTTATTTTTATGTAGGTATATGTAACATCTATCGCTGTTCCGACGCCTCGAAATGAGAAATAAATTGAAATAGTTTTCCATATTTTCATAATAATTTAGTGTAATCACGTAAGATGATGTAGAAAACTTTGTGCAATCGAGGCAGGCAAATGAGGCGTGTGGTGTCATTACACAAATTGCAATGATCTTATGAAGCAGTTATCTACCTGATTGCTAATGTTTTTATGGTCGGTACTGCTCAGGCATTCATACATGTTGGCCGATGAGATAGAGACCCTTAGAGACCGCATGCCGTATAAACCATACATTCTATGTTTACTTGGAAATTGTCATATACAATAGTCTTATGAAATTGTACTCTAGTCTGAAAATTATATGTATTTTTTAAATAAGTTGCTAAAGTTTGCTCAAATTCAGACTAAATTAAAGCTAAGTAGGAGAACGCTGGCATTTAGCCAGTGTAACGGCAAGCAGTAAGAAAGAAGGCCAACGTTTAGCTTAAATGTTGATCCTGCAGTTGTAATGGGTCTATTGTTCGAAGCTATTTGCAGACCAAACTGTACGAAAATCTACAGTTGCACCGAACAGTACAAAGACACTAATGCATAAAGTAGCGTTAACTTTACTCACCGAAATCATTCCTCCTTTCATATTGATAATGCAATGTTATCTTTCAATAACAATCCACTGAGACGTGTCATACAATAATTAATAATTATTACATACTATCTTAACGACACTCGGAAACCAAAGTATCCGTGTCCGCGCAGGTTGTGTCAGAAAGTATCTCAGTTACCATACATATTGTACTGCCCGGAAATCGTAACATGGGCGCACACTTGCGAAACTGCGTACATTTGGCCACACTCCAACGTTTTGCCGATATAGTTTGATGGGTAAACAAAGATGCATTACATTGTTACCGAAATAGACTGCGTTCATTGATCTACAAATCGTCGGCTCCTAACGTAGAGAAATCTAATCGGTCTACGTTAAGAAAGTTAAGTGGTGTTATTGTTTAACCCATACTAGCATTTATGAACGTACAACATACAACTATCGCATTCAACATAACTGTAGTAATAAGTACTCTTGTGTGTATTTCTTCATTTACTGATTTTCATTCGACTTCCAAAAAGGAGAAGGTCCTCAATTCGTCTTTTTTTATGTATGTTCCGCGATATCTCCGCCAAATATGGGCTGATTTTCAAAATTATTTTTGTGTTCGATGGCGCTTATTTCAAGGGTAGTCCCATATATAAATATCCCATATATAATTTGGTCTCGATCGGATTTGAAGTCGGTCTGTTCAGTTTTTAAACTTGTGATTATACCCTCGTATAAAGGGACAACCTATGGTTAAAGATAAGCAGCGCTTATATATTTTTATTAGTAAGGGGCGTAGAGTCTAGAACTAGTTTGAATGTTTTGTCTTTAGGAAATTTGATATGATTTCTACTATTATGTGCTGATGATGCTGTTTTGTTTGCTTATTTAATGGCGTCACTGTTATGGCTGGAACCTTTAATGGTCTTTCTTATTACAAATTCTCCATTTACTCCCTTAAGTAAGTTAAGTGCACACCCGTCATTCCTTTGTAGTTGTTCATGATTGGTGTTTGAATTCCACTTGATAACACGTTGCATTAATTACAACGATAATACACAACAAATTGTTATCAGTACTTAAATGAACTATAATATAATGACTAAGAATTGTTTTCGGATCCAAGATCAAGTTAATAACACTTCGTATATAATGTATTGGAAAGATAAATAAAATTATTATATCTCATACTATATTTAACATGTCCTGAATGGCAAGGCCCGTCAATATGCTAATTATCAACTTAGTGATAGAACCAGTAAGGAATCACATCACTTTGAAATGTCGATCCATTCTGTCTTTCCTTCAACATTCAATTAGCGTATCAGCCACAATATCGCGATTTTACAAACGAGAAGATTGTCTTGTGGTAACCAGTCCGTTACTCAGGATTGAGGGAAATGGTATAAGAGAGATAATATTATGAAAGATATTTAGATTCAGATGTAGGAGTTAGGGTTTTACACGCTCTGGTTAAATGACAACTAATGCTAATGCATCTTTACACTTGCTTTGACGCTTACCATTTACAATAATTGTTCTATTGAGAAGCTTTCTTTGAAAAATATCTTTCTGAGCTGGAGATGGAGCAAAATAATTGTATTTAATGAACATAAAGAAATTGTTCGAAAATCCATGCTTTTTGTAATCGATATAAAAGGTCAATGATTTTACACGGATTTCGGTGCAAAGTAATCTGTAACGGTTTTCCTGTGATGGAAGGTATTTGAAGTGGCCAAGAAATAGGAACATTTTTAAAATGTATTTTTAACCCGTCGCGTCGTGTTGTTTAACTTTTGTTTTTGTTTACAAATTGTGAATAGGTATATGTATATGTTTATTATTTTTTTTGTTCCGTCTGACCTAAATTGTCATTTATGTTGTGTTTTTATTTAAACGCGGATATACTTTAAATCCATATTCGTTGTTGTTTTGAAACATATTGACGTGTGCGTTCTAAGATGTCATTGAGATCCAATTAAAAAAATTGGAATGGTTTTATATATACATACTACAGTAATTTTAATTTTAATTCGCCTAAGGGACATTAATGTATTTTCGAAAATCTTTTGTAGTGTTGTAACACTCTTTCAGATATAGGAGTATTTACTCCTTCTACTCATTTATCAAAAGTAATCCATTGAAAGTTAGACAGATCAGTTCTTTGCCTTATTTCAATATTTCTCCCAATCTTCAACGAACTGTGATTATAATAGTCAATGGGCTTTCAAAATTAGTTGTTGTAATACTTCAAGTAAACTGGTTCGTGTTGTTTAGGTCAAAGCCAACCACATTATTCAATACAAACTTATCATTAAAAATGTGTACTGCACTAGTTCCTATAAAGTTGATAATATCCGGCACAACCTGACTCGTAATTTAAAACATTAAGCAAATTAGTAATATGAACTGGTTCATGGTTGTAAGAAGTTAAAAATATTACGAGACGGATGGGTTTAGACTTAGAGTCAACGTCTATGTCATAAATTACAAATCTTATGAATGTAATTGATGTCATGGCTTTAATTTCAATTGAAAGCTAAACTTCGAAGAAATGTTCTTAAAACCTTTAATTTGTTACATATCAATTTCATCTAATCACGTGTTTCATATAACTGATAAGTTCAGTGCCGTGACTCGCCACTGTTTGTGCTTAATAGGTTACCAGAATTCAAAATTTTGACGACCTGCTTAAATTTGTACTTGAAACATTTCCTCGGAACTTCGCCATTAATTCAAAAATGCTCCAATTGCCCCATTTAATATAATGTTAATTGTTGTATTAGCAGGTTTGTTTGCGAAAATATGCGTAATTTCGCGTATTGAGCCAGTGCTAACTTGTTTCACCTCGAACGTGCTCTCGAGCTGTAACATTTGAATGTAAACACACACGGACGTTGCAAAGGTCGGGTACTCGGTTGTGTGGTCGTGGTCTAAATTAATACGCCATTTCATCATCATCATCAGCCATAGGACGTCCACTGCTGAACATAGGCCTCCCCCAAAGATTTCCAAATCGACCTGTTGGAAGCGGCCTGCATCCAGCGACTTCCTGCGACCTTTATCAGGTCGTCAGTCCACCTTGTCTCCATTTAGTTAATTTTAATAAAAAATGAAATACATAAATGAAATGTTGATCGATGACTCCAAAGCCTATTTTTACAATACCTGTTCAACCATTGTTTAGAAATTTCCAGTTACTATACTAGGTACTTCTTGTGTCAAATCCATATTTTTAAAACAAAACGTTGATTAACATTAGGTAAAATAACGTTTTATAATCTGTTAATGGGAGGTTCTGGTACCTTTAGCTCAAACATGAGTTTGTTGCACGTATTAACGCGAGCGAGGACTTAAAATATTTTTGTGTGGAAACGTCAGTTCCCCGCGTAACCGCTAGAGGCGTTAGGGTGTTTGTCAAAAAACCTCATGGTAGGCCTACTGATCATGAAGATTATAGTAACCTGGTGATTATGAAAATCATTTCGATATCGTGATTGGTGATGGCGTCGATTATATTTATATCGTTAGACCGAACTCACCGAAAATAGTGAAAGTGATAAATCACGTAAGTTGTTTAGGTACGCCTTCAATAATCAATCACACTAATGAATCTAGACCAGAATTTCATTCATTAGGTAACCAACAAGAATTAAATGTTTGCATTTTATTCGCGGCCGTTGGCGAACCGTTTACATCTGATTTACACTTATGTTACGAAATTATGTTAATTTAATTCATCTAGATGTGAAAACGAGTTTTCGATATGAGGCGAATTATAAACTAGTAATGTTGATTAGATATTTCCGTCGACCGTCAGTCACTTACGGTTCCTTGAATCCTGTGTACTGTTATTTATATAATAAACATCTTACGCTTAAATATTTTTCGTAAATCTGCTAAGGACGGTAATCCGGTAATTCCGATATCGACTAAAAATATAATATTTTTACCGATGTCATTTTTGTAGTATTTGATATCAAGCACTCTGCACTCCACGCTATTTACATTTTAGTTTGGTTTGCTATTACCATGTTTTTTCGACCGACTTCCAAAAAGGAGGAGGTCCTCAATTCGTCTGTATTTTTTTGTATGTGATGCGATATCTCCACCAAATGTGGACCGATTTTCAAAATTCTTTTTGTTTGATAGAGCTTATTTCAAGGGTGGTCCCTTATAAACTTGTTCACGCTCGGATTTGAAATCGGTCTGTTATATTTTTAAACTTGTGATTATTTATCGCCTACCCTCACTTGCACGTATAGGCCTTCTACTATAAAATAGGTAAATGTATTTTTTATTAATTACAATTGCATTTGAATAAAGCATATTATTTACATGATAACTCGCGTGCCAATGTCGATTTAGATAATCCAATTGTTTTGTAGGAAATGCGCAATTCCGGTTATATGTTTTTAAATGATAAATCTATTTATGTTACAACAGATTATGTCATGGTGTTGTGTGGCATGTGTGATAGCACTGATGGCGGATGCTATGCATTTACAGAGTACAGACGTGTATGATAAACCATGACCTAAAGTGTGTCTGAATGTCGAGCAGGTCGATTCTCTATGGTTTCATTTGTGGAAACAACGTTGCGGCATCGTTATAGCAACGATGTTTTCATTTTTGTATTCAGCAAGGTACAAAGCGCGCGCACTAGCGTTATGCTTAATTTATTTATTTATTTATTTATTTATTTATTTATTTATAATTACATGGAAAACTTACGGCTAATAGTTAAACTAGGAGTAACAATTATTAGATTAAGTAACATATAGCCAATAACAAGTTCTCACTTATAGAACTATGTTAGAATTATTGAAGAGTGAGCATTCATCAGGAGTATTGGGTTAGTAAAACAGATTAGAGTACTAATCACGAGAGAAAGAAATTACGGCTAAAGCACCACCTTGCTACAGACACACTTGTTGCATAAGGATCTAGATCATATTGTTTACATAAAATATTATAGTTTCTACTTGCACGCACTATGAAGCTATTCTGTCTATAATTTGAGGACGCCTTAAGTACATGTAAAGGAGGATTGAAACGAATTGACCTGGAGGGCACATTAAGATAAATTTTAGCTAGAAGTTCAGGGCTGTCTATATCATTTATCAATAATTTCAAAATAAATAAAAAATCACCAATTTCTCGACGACTGCTCAGTGGCAATAAGTGGAACTTTTTACATAGATGTAGGTAATCATTAGAGTTGTACGGAATTCGTTGATGGAAACAAAGGTATTTTATAAAACGTTTTTGTATAGTTTCGATGCGCTCAATATATCTGTGATATCGAGGGTTCCAAATCTGTGAAGCATACTCAAGGTGGCTTCGTACAAAGGTACAGTACAATATTTTAAGTGTTTTGGCCTCAGTAAAGCATTTGGAGAGCCGCATTATGAAGCCCAGAGATTTGGAAGCTTTCTTCACAACGGTTTCAATGTGCGTATCAAAAATTAACTTGCAGTCATGGTGAACTCCTAAGTCACGGATACTGTTGCATAATGCATAATGACGGCGCTTATGCGAACTAGCTCTCTCGAGCGAGGCGTTTGACATAAATATATGGAAAATGGTATTATCTAAGACCCAACGTTGAACGCTCCGTCGATCTCAACGATGTGCGCTGCAGGAGCTCGTCGTCGATCGCAACGTTGTGGCGTTTCTTAGAGAATCGACATGCAGGTCTTCTGCCTTAATAAAAAGCGTGGTTCATGCATAAAAAGGAGTAAAAGTCTGTGACTGCATGGACCATCTGCTTGTCTTGTCGCAGGTGCCTCATTTGCTGTTTCTATCCTCGAAGTGTAAAGAAGTATTTATGCAGTCCGGCGTGATTCTGGTGACCATCGATAGTGACGAGTCTCATTGTTAGTGGTCGCTAGTTTTTTAGAGTGCACTGTAAGTATCATATTATGTAGTCCAACAGCGAGGTGAGATGACGATGTTATGATTAAAATCATGAATCTATGGAACACAAAAATAATCTTATAAACAGGTCCGCGCTAAAAAACGGACGAATTGAGAAACTCCTTTGAAGTTAGTTGAAAATAACTGACAAAATGGATAAAACGTGTTGAATTTATAACCTCTTATAAAAATCGGTGCTTGACGCTAAGACATACTTATGTAACTAATATAACAAGAAATTTAATCATAGACCAGTATAATTATTAATTACACTTGGTACATCATTCAGCATGCGTCAATCGCAATTGTCAGATGATTATGATCGACTGATTAACGAAGCCGAAACAGTCGTTACTCCACATCTGCAGGACCTTGTATGCTCTGACGATATAAAGCCGAAGACCGATCAGCGCGGAAAACCGCGGTTTTAACGTGGATTGTTTCAAACGTTACTAACTTTAATTTTAATTTTATTTATTTACTACTTTAATTTCATTGTTTGTATATTATAAACAAATTAAATAAGTAAGCATAGCAATAACCGATGTTGAAATATTTTGCACTTAAGATTTACCAGTAATACGTGCTCACTGCTCTTATTTCATTACCTGTATCACCATTCCCAGCTCGCGGTCAAGTGATTATAAGATTATTCGGCCCATTAGCAGCCAATATCAATCATTGTGTCTGAGGCCTTTAGTTCTAAAACCGCGCGGCAGTGACAATTCCGTACGTCGATCATCCGCCTTATAAGCACTAGATACTAGATCAACCTGTCAATGTATATTGCAAATGACAATAAATATCGATGCGGGAACATTGAATGTTCGACGAATCGAGTGCGTGCTCCCATTCGCTTGATAACACATGTTAGTTCAGAAATTAGAAGCCGAAAACATAATAGACTATATATTATTCGAATCTAACTTGTTTCTTCATGACATTTGATTGTAATGTACAAATGTACGTCTATAATTTTTTTTCTATGATCCATTGTTATATGAGCAGGAGACAATGAAAATCCTTGTTATGTGGAGGTGTTTTTAGTGATTGTTTCGAAAAAACCTGTGCAGGGTACGCGGCTTTACTTACTCTATGATTTGCTGGCAAGTAGTGAAACTTCTGTACAACTTGCGAATTTAACACACATTTGAACATTAAATTGCTTTTTGAGTCATTATTTGCATAATGAATAAAGAAACGTTTAATACGTAATAGAATTTATGTTTCGTAAGTTATTGGAATTTTAGGCCTAAATTTTATGTTCCGAAAAAGATAAATTATATTCAAAGTGGAAAAAGTAAAGTTTTAATAGGTTTTATTTATCTCAACACGCCCATTAATGCATTTTGAGATACAAAAACTATAGATAACGTTTCACACTGGCAGCTGAGAAAAGGATGCAAGGACTAAATGCGTGACGTTCAACGTGTCAGATGGCGAAGCTGTTCTAAATTTAAAACCGCTTCATGCGTCTGGGCATGTCGTGTTGCCACATGCAAAAAAATAACCTCACTGCATTTTCGGACATACTTATTGGCAACACCTGTTTGATAACGAGGCAGGTGTTTAATGTGATGTTTAGACGTTCGACTTTATACAGAGATATACTTAAAATAGAGTTAATGTCTGTGCGACGCTACTTTATTCGTAACGTCCGGTTTGTAGCGTAGTAGGGCGTGCGTTTAATAGTAAACAATTTCGTGCTTTATGGCTGTCGTGTGTCTATGTTTAGATAAAGCCGCGCCTCCTGCACTAAAACATTACACAAAACACCTATGCAAAACGTGGTTTCGCTACACATTTTTGTCTATGATTCATTGTCCCATGAGCAACAGACAGTGAAAATCATTTGTTATGTTTATGTGTTTGTGTTTTGTTTCGAGAAACTATTGCAGGAGACGTGGCTTTAGATTGCTGTAGTGGATGCATATTGCATACATTAGGCAAAAGTAGAGACTAGAGAGTCCAGGGGGGTTACCACTACCTCTTATGGCAGTATTATTATAATCTTACATCGGTTTTTCTGTACGGGATTCGGTACAAGTAGGATTATAATAATACTGCTATAAGAGGTGGTGGTAAACCCCCTGTACGGAAACATTATTACTTCGTCCGAATGATTTTTATACTATTATATAATGCGAAAAATGATCTGACTCATGGTGTTTTTATTTTTTACCAGTCGGTGCATGTGTCATATGTTTGCAAAACGATCATATTTGGGTATGTTTACGACTTACGGACGTACGACGATGGACTTATTCTTTGGCCCGAATACCTTATAATTTTTATGAGTGTCTTGGAAAAAATATACATTTACATATGTATAAGCTCACGCCTGTATCCCCGAAGGGTTAGGCAACTAGAGTCTAGAACATTTCGCCGAGCTTAGTTGATGCGGCCCAGATGTGATAGGGGGCGAACTTATCGCCATATCGGGTATAAATGCCAGAATAGGGCTGATACGTAAAAATCCAATATCACTTTGCCCCACCCAGGGATCGAACCCGAGACCCCAGGACGTTAGTCGTACCTAAGTACAACTACTCTACCGAGGCAGTTACATTTCCAGTCTTCTGCCAGGTTCGGCCTATCTATAGTTAGTAAACTAAATGTTAATAAACATTAAACAATATAATTTAGGATCATGTATGTTGTATGAATACTTTGAGCTCTTAAACATAAAACGGTACACATTATGTTTCCTTAACCACACTAGAATCACAATCAGAATACAAAATGTACAGCTTAGTACAAAAAATATGATTTCCTGCTTAAAATTACCTGATATTTTGGTTCCAGTCCGCATGAGTCATGCTCGGGTACGACAGTGCAATCAAAAACGTGTTTTATTATATTTATTTAGTGAATCACGAGATATCTGTATAGAAATAGAACCGAAAAATGCATAGATAGATAGCCTGACCACACACTAAGATATAAGCCTTGTATCGTGGGTGATAAGCTAAGCGCTGGATGGAGGTTTTGGAAGAAGTTATGAGAGCCAATGGTGTCACTGTAGACTCTACGGAGTACTCTATCAGTGTAGGTAGTCTCCCGGTGGTGAGCATAGTCTACAGCGTAGAGGTCTCTCAAGACCGGGTGAAGTGGAAGCGTTTAAGCAGAAAGGCAGACCCTGGCCTTAGGCTGGGATAATGCCAGACAGAAAGAAAGATCGTGGGTCCTAGGCACTAGAGACAAATATATGGATTCCATCCGCAACGTATTATTTCACAGTCACCTACTGCCCCACGAAGTGTATCATCTCATCCATCACAGACAAAACATAAAACAAAATGAGCTACTCATTAATGATTTTGGTAATTAATTTGACACAAGCATAAACATTGGCGCACGTGTCTTGAGCAAGGTGCGAAACACAGCCGCGGTTGTTGGATAAAGAAGGCTAAAAGATGTGCAAAAAATATTGACGATCCTTCGGCGCCGTCCCGAATCGACCGAAACGTGACAAGAACGGAAAAAAGAGCAGATGCTTCGTCGTCTTGAATTGCAACACGGTCGCTGAGTGGGCCGGATTTAGGTCTGACAATATAGGGAATATTTGATATCCAAGGTATATTTTTAAACATTACCCTCCCACCGACTGGCTCGGAATGAGGGTAACTTTTTTTTCTGGAATGACTACACTTCGTTTCCTTGATTATATTGAATACAAAATCACTGTGTTCTCAAATATTCAATAACTGTTATTAGAATTACATTCAATATACAAAATATTTAGGGCGAGTTGCTATTACAAATCTACAGTTAAAACTTAACTTGATTTTTCCTCATATCTATCTTTAAATCAAGATTTTGGGATAGAGATTTGTCGCGGAGCTGCAAGCGGCCTTTTAGTGTATTAAATGTAAATTATTGGTAAGAAATCTTTTATCTTAGACATTGTCTTTCAAAGTTTAAAAATTCCACGTTCTATAAGGAGTCGATAATATTGCGAGCCATATTGCAGTGCACATAAATTCTTAAAGTCGTTTATTCTTCAGATACCCCAGACTCCCCATGATTTGACAAGAAAGCATAAATACGATAACACAAAAAATAAACTGATGCAGTGTCGAATTACTTCGTGGTCTACACTTAAAACCTTTTTTTTGTTGGGAGGCTGTGAGACCCAATTTTTTGCTAAATTCGCCCTTATACGACATTTTAAAACGCCCGTTATCTTTACAAATCGACTTGAGGTTTTGCGGTTACGCATTGCGTTGAGGTGAGAACAGCCATTGTTGTGGTTTTGTACTAAAATTTTTCACAATATTGCCAATTTTGTTATAATATCTCAATCATGACTGTAATGGGTATTGACATTTCTTGTCCTAGTATTGTTAAATTATGAGAAAATTTAAGAAAATGTATCGTTGACTGCAGTATATAAACAAGAATTAAGGACAGAGCAGAATTCGTTGAATTGCTATGTGCTATTGTGTGTGCAATTTGAAAAAGCATAAAAAACAATACCATAATGAAATAGGAATGTTTAGACCACCCATCAGGTTTCTCCGTCTTGAAAGAACTCGGTCAGCTATTAGGGCGCCACTTAGCCTAATCTTTAATTCATATCAGACGACACACATATTCTACT
The DNA here is from genome assembly GCA_036417725.1 of Clanis bilineata. NCBI lineage: Eukaryota > Metazoa > Arthropoda > Insecta > Lepidoptera > Sphingidae > Clanis > Clanis bilineata. Next base: position 3,589,640 of record CM071162.1, on the reverse strand, counting down.
AGCTACCGGCATGAGGTCACCACTTCGTTCCCCAGAGATGTCTAAGCTTGTGTAGCCGGTATCCACTCGAGATTTCGTTTACCTCGACGATTATTTTGAATATCAACACAAGTAGTGCACATGAATACACCAACATTGTGTACAATATATTCGATATCTTGATTTGTGTCATATAACACTAGCTGCTATTCATGGTGTCACCCGCGTGCGTACTGCCCAGATCCCTTGGGTCATAGGGTGGTGTTACATAGCCCTGAATCAAACCATTATCACGACTTCTTGACAAAACGAATATGTTTTTTCTACATACATACATAGACTCACGCCTCTTTCCCATAGGGGTAGGCAGAGACAGCAGATTTCCAGTTGCTACGCCACTTTCGCCTTATTTAGTCTCAATACATTCTTCATGCATGCACGTCGGTGAAGGGTACTCTAACTTGATCTTTCTAGAGTATATGTCTGACTTGGTCAGAGAATGTTCGATGAGGTCTTCGCCTTCCAACTCTACCATTTTATTTCCCCTTCCTACTCTACCGTTTTATTTTTCGTATTAATATGAGCTCAATCGATCAAGTCTCTCAAAAATGTATACGACAACGTACTCGTATAGCAGCATCAACGATAAATTATAATCGTTGTTTGTAAAGTTGTAATTATTTGTAAAGATAGTTAAAATAATGTTAGATAATGTAACGTTAAATAAATGAATATTATAGAGGCATGTGTACATTCAACATAATCCGAATTCATGTCCCTCGCACAGCCTGCTGCTTGCTCACTATGTTACGCCACGAGGGCCAAGGGCTCTCGTTGTTGAAATTCAACAAAAGTTAATAAAAAGCTGTTATCGTCCATTCAAATATTTATCTTTGGTATCTCTCATGTTTTGACACTTGATATACAAGACTCGTTTCAGTTACAAAACGTCGTGCCCTGAATTTTTATGTATTTAACACAAACTGACTTCTGACGTCTGCTAAGGCAATGGTTAATCTTCCACCTAATTTATGATTTGAAAAGTGTAAACAAATAAACATGAGTGCTACTCAAAGGCTCACCTTTGAGACAATAATCCTGCATTAAGTAACCGTTCGTGAAGGAAAGAAACACGACGGTATTGGAATACAAACATCGCGGTCTGTATTAGTATGAGTAATCCATATATTCCAATTGAATCACAAGATGAATCAATTAATGAGTTTACAACTTTAAATGGCAATATTGCAAATATCATTTCCACTTATAGACCATCAAACTTAAATTTCAACGTGGCACCTGAAAGAGGTGATGGAACCTGAATTTGTTTCAGCATTTCTTCTCGAAGATAGTCATAAATTGCCGATGTGGCGTGTAAAAGCGATATAACTATTAAATTAAATTAAATATTTTGATCTGCAGTTGGTACCTTTTCCTTTAACAAAACAGCGTATTCGGCTTATTTATGTCATAACATTTTTGACATATGCATTTATTACAACGAATACTTTTATATATCTCCAAAACTACGCTCTAACGGACGATACTAATTCTTCAAAATTAATATTATAGTTCATAATACGCTACCATGGCACAGTTGCTACGGGAGTCATTCGCATGTTTTTGTATCGCAATTGTGACCTAATTTAGCCAATTAAACTTAGCTATTAACATCTTTATATTGGCGTGGCACGTGTGACTTGTCATATATTTATGTTTGGTTAGCACGGCATGGCATATGGCTCCCATTTTGCATAGTCTCGAAACAAGTTACATTACAGTTATTTTAGTTTGTAGAGACTATCCCGCTCACTCATTCATCATTATGACACCGGTTTCACCGACCAAGGAAGATCCACGAGTACTTAAGGGTTTGGCTTAGTTTTACGGCTTACCTACCAATTCACTCTGAGACGTGCATTAAGCATTCCCGGTAAAATCATGTCAGCAAAAGGGCGTTCACGTTCATGCATACCTGACAAAAGATCGTCGACTCATCACCAACCAGTTTGTATTAAATCCACATGAATAACCGCTCCGAGAAAAACACTCATTTTGTGTAACAATGTGTTGTAAATTAATGGTTTGACGCTTTACACACATTGTTCAAGTTTCTGTTCATTCTCCAGTCAGCTGAGGTAGATAGCAAGTTCCTTTCATTGTTATTCCCGGTGTTTGGACAATGGTCGCCAAGGGTTTTTGTTGTATTTCATTGAAGCCAGTTATACTCTTCGTTAAAAGTTACGTCCGAATACTAAAATGCTACTCTACCATTGAAGATTAAATACGAATCCATCTAAAACACTCTTCTGTCTAACATGAGTCAATTGTCTTGATAACAATCATCGTGCGACCTATAGTTTTAGCGTTTAGTCCTTCAATTGTATTCATTATATAAGAATTTTGGATTCATAGAAAATAAATTATTTAATTCAAATATGATAATTGAGTTTTTAGCTAACATCGCTATCCTTCACAGAGTATTGCCGTTAAACAATTCAAAAATTATTAATTGCCTGCATGCAAATGTTAACATTCGTATTTTCCACCAATCTAGTAGAATATAGTCCAGTAACTAGATTGTCTACGATACCATTAACTACGAATATACACTCAACATCTCGGCTAGAACATTTTATAGGCACGAAAAAAATCGTAAAAACACGTCCAACTAACCAGATGCTCAAAAATACGTTGTTACAAGCGCGCCACGAACATGAAACGTTTTAGTGCACATAGTTGACGTATCTCATACAGAATAGTAAAGTTTTACGTTTGTGGATGGAATTGTTTCGTGCCGGCATTCCTCGTGAGTCACAGGTTAGACCGCAGAATGGCTCGCGGCGGGTCCCTTCTCTCCAAGTTCCAACAGCTGTTTTATTACCACACTCACTTCCCTCCATCAGCCCTTCAGGCTTATTGCACATTCCGACTGTTTACTACACATTTTCTTCATTGTTTATTTGGGTAGCGTAGGCGTTACATTACATTTTTGTGCAGACTGTGTGCTGATATTATTTTACCTATATCGGAACATTTTTACATATCTTTTTAACTGTCTGTGAGCTTTTTATGAAACGTCAGACGGTTTTGTATACGATCCCATATAATTTAGATTTGCGACGATTTTCTAAAAAAATATTTATATAATCTAATGGATATGTAACTATCTGTACTCAGTTGTCTAGACATTGTTACTGCTCCGCAAGCAATAATACTTAATAATAAGACCTCGAAGCACCGTATTTTACAAACGTAATAAAGCTCACGCATGTTCTTTAAATTCACTTTCTCTAATTAAAGATGTGAGGCCCTTGCGTTTACCGTTAGCTCTCGTTTCGTCTGATAGTAGGCCAGAGGAAGTCCCAATTTGAATGCAACACGATAATGGCTTGGTTTCCTCCCAGAACCGAGAGATGCTATGCTAGGCGCCCGTATGACTTGGCTTGCGGATCACTATTTCGCTCCAATTTGTTTCGTATCGAATGACTTCGGAATACGGGTAGATTGTTTAGGCACGGTTTTATGATGTTAACAAAGATTTACATATAATACAGTACTTATACTACTTTTCACAGATTAATTATTGGACTAGATTTCTGAAAAGCCCCATACATTTTTGAATAATTGACTTTATAAATACCATGCTTATTCACAATTCCATCGATGCATACCGCTCGGCGTTGGGTAAGAATGCTGTGCCTTTCACGTAACTGCGGTTAAGTAATCTACGCGATTATTTAGTGATCTGGTTAACTGATTCTAACGCAGGTAATGTTCCGCGAACAATGCCTATTCTGTCGTGTTTAATACGATTTTAAGTGGGTTTGGAACTAATTTTAATGTTGATGCTGGAGTGGATTTTAGTAAGGATTTTAGGGTTCTGGCTTCAAATTTTTGAAGAGATAGAGGATCGAGGCCAAGAAACAGTATTATTTATCTTGGAGCTATGGGCCAGTTTACATGCCAACATTTTTATTTGACTTTTACCTATCACTATCGTTTACCTTTCTCTTGTAATAGGTCAAAGTGTCGAACAGCGAAGAGCCTTCAGTCAATTTTTTTTACCTATCTTTATCTTCTTACGTAATATTGAACTCATCGCTTTAATCATTACTACATCAATTGCAAATGTTACACAAACTTATCTAAGGCAAATATTGCACCAGCAAAGTAGATACTATTTGTATACACAGTAAAGTAGCAATAAACGTAATAACCATAGTTTTTATGACGTGAAGTAATGAGGCTTTGTGATTATTATGTGCCACACCCACTGGGCCACTGCTGACATTTTGGGTGGGGTGGAAATGTGGATGAACGAATAATTCCAGAAGTATAGCGCCCGAATACTGAAACATAACGGAAATACATATATTAGATAGTGAAAATCAATTATAAATTACTCTTGATTGAGTTTCGATTCTTGGCTAATGGGCTGTTACCCTTTCGATGAAACTGGAAGCGTCAGCTGATTAACCTTTCCATGACATTATGTTATGTAGTTGATTGAAGAATTGACCTTAAAAATCCACGCTAAATTAAAATCACCTGAAATAAAGAAAAACGCTTATCGTATGATCTCACGAATTTTCACTAGTAGGTGGTATGTACATGAAGTTCACCCGAACGGAATAATAATGTAATCACTTGTGCTTAATTACTTTGATGTTATCTCGCTTATTAAACTTATAAAATTACATTTAAATATATTTTTTCAAGATTACTATCGTTTCACCTTCGTTTATATTATTTTTGGAGCGCGATCAGAAGTGGTTTAACTCAAAAAGGTCGAATGTGTCGCAACTGCTGGGCACTTGGCTCCAGATGGCAATACTGAAAATTTAAGAGAAAGTATGACACAAAGTCCAGTTGTATGACACAAGTCCGTTAATACACTTTACATATTTTTTGCATAATCACGTAATATTCGAAATTGTAATTTTGGAAACAGACGGGTAAATCAAGATCATAACTAATGTTGATATTAGGTAGTAAAAAAAATGTAATAAAATTCTCATGAAGCGTTTGATTTATAATGAAATGTTTGTAAAATTTGAATGGGCATTAACTTATGTTATAAGTTAAATTCAGTCTTCCATCCCATTTGTTCTTTAGCATTGATTCATTTTGTAAACTAGTCTATTATCATTTTAAAACACAATTTATCAGTTGCATGCAAAACTGCATCCTATGTAACTCAGTATAAGTTGCACATTATCTTACAAAGCTCTACGTGCTGATGTTAACGCTTGTAATTGCATTAATTTATCTATTAACGAGGTTCAAAGATCACATGTGGAGATTTTTTTCTAGGGAAATGAATATGGCCACGTTTATGCTCTTAATTTGGTCATAGTTTTATAACAAGCCCATCATGAATGCACACATGGAGTCTTTGCTGTCTCCGTAGTATTTATTACATATTGCAATTTTTTTTCTTCCTTATGTATTATATTCTCAGATTTATAATTCTTTGTTCGTTCTTTATAAACGCAGTGTTACGTATTTCTGCAAATACTACTAGTTAGCTTAGAATCAGTTTATTATCAGTAGAGTTTATTATAGCACCAAGTACTTGCTTTGTTACTCTTTATGCTTTTTGTACTTGTATAATATATGCAATTTGTTTTGTTTCATTTTGACCTTTGCCGAATAATTTACATTCATTTTGTATCAGTCTCTGTTAGCAAAACCACATAAATAAACAAATTACGTAACAATGAATAAAGTTAAAAATCATTGTCGCTGTTTCACCTAGCATCGTATTAATTAGTAGAAAACAAAAAAAACGTATTTATAATATATTTACGATGATTACAAATTATTTTTCTAATGCTTTTTTACTTGTATGAATTTAATTTAATTTAATTTAATCATCTTTTTATCACTTTTTACTCGTATACATAAGATCAGCTAGGTACTGTTACAATAGTGTATTTAAACAAAACTGATCTCGGCTGCGGGCGCGGTGCAATCTTTGTTTTATTTTATATCGTAGCTTCTTTCCGAGAAATAAAATCTGGTTTGAACAATACATCTTTATTATTTTCTTATTGTGTTGCTCCATTTAAGGGAGTAGAATGTGTAAGAAGGAGACATTAACCTTTTTATGCGGTATTTTGTTTCATTTTCCTCATAGGTGTTGAATACTTTGCAGAGATGAAATATAATTATTTATTGTATTAATTATTTGTTCTTTGTAAGTACCAGTTGTTGTGTAAGGATTTTGATCGCATCGATCATTTCTATTTGTAATGAGTTATAAGTCATAACATCCACTGATTGATCTAGAGTCTAGACTCTAGAGGTAGAGTTTATACTGTGATTTTAAGCTCTATTTCCAGATCAGACAGTTTCTGAACAGTTTTGATTTTCAAAAATTAAAACGGGTTTTGAAATTTTACCAATGGTGGTAGTTTTAAACTATCTTGTGGGGTTTAGGTCGAGGAACAGTTACACAACAGTGGGTACCTTTGACTAGATAGTCATAAAAAAGTGCTCAAAACGCCTAAAGAAGTTTTCACTTCAAAACAATTTTGGAGTAAGTGAATTTATCGGACTGTTTAGAATTGTAATGGAAAGGATAAGGAGAACTAACCCCTTTACAATTAACGTCGCAAAGAGCCTTCCTAATTTGTCATTATTGACCATGGTCTATAATACTTCGATCTTTTGGGTATTGAAATGCGATTCCATAATTGTATCATTGAAGAAAGTTGCACGAGTCCAAGTCGATCCAATGATGTTGCGAAACTCAAAGACGAACGACCAGTGGAGCGAGCTGAGTTAATTAAACCTTTTTGTACTTTCTATGACAAATTACATTATCAACGGCTTTTGTATAATTTAAATGGAATTATATATCGTTATTTGGGTCGACATTAATAATTAAATTACGTAAGTCACTCACGTTTTAACATTAAGGAGGATATTATGAGTGATGGATATAATTATGAATTAGCGAATTAGTGTATAACATAATGCCAACTTTCGTTGAGCCACTACTGTGTGTAATAAAGTATTTACAAAATTTTTCAGCATAAGACACGTTCGAAACACTTAAAGTCATAATTAAGGCTCATAAATCACAGATGTTAACATTAAATCTTGCAAACATTGGTTGAGTGTAAATTGGACTGTTTGCTTAGTTTCGCTGGAGTTTGGAAAAAATATTTACGTTTGAAAATTATTAAAAGGCCCAATTTACTGACCGGTTATATAAATCAATATCCAAAGAATAAATCACATCAATGTTTACACCAATTTCGTCTTAATTATCGTTTTAAAAAATAGCAGCACGTACAATAACCCCCCATCAATCTTAGTTTGATTCTTTTGAACCTCATTCAGCAAGCCCGCACGTAAGACAATGAACAACAGCTCGCCTAAGATAATAACTGCAAAAGTTCCCAGCAACAGCTGAGTGTAAGCGAAACCGCGAATAACATGGGGTCAAGAACTCCATGTCTAGTCGTATTGAACGCTGACTCACTTCACCAACACAACAGCGATAAAACATCGCAACTGTCATTTCCTATCAAAAAGAACCAGACCGTATGTTCATCGACGCAAGGTTCATCATTATCTCCTCAAAACAGCTTTACTGTAACACTGGCGCTTGCATCTCCTTGCTGAAAGTAGCATGTGTTTAAGCCATGTCTAAGTTATTTGGTTTTGTTTCTGAATTGATTAGTTCCATCATTTTAGTTGTGATAAATTGTCTGCGAACTAATCAAACACCAGTACTTTGGTTAGTTGAGTTATTTACTTCATGGTGAAGTCGCAATTGCTTCTTGGAAACTTTAATGAGCTGAAGTGATGTTAGAGTTGTCTTCTCTTTGAAAATACTAATAATGCTCATCATGCCCTGTTGGAACAAGAATAAAGACACGCAATAGTGATATGGGGAAATGCTGATTTATATATTTGTTGTAATATTAAAGCATATGGATAGGCCAGCATAGAACTCTGTACAAATATCAGTGTCTGATGAATCCTTTTTGATCTTAATCCTAATAAAGAAATTAACGTCAAGTACATTGCGTTTTCACTTTAGAATCCCACACGCAGATCTTTGCCGTTGACCTAGTTTTTAGACTGAGCCTCGCATGACGGTAGGTGCCACTATAGAATCATTTCTAGGTCACAATGCATTTACAATTAATGGAGCGTTGTATTTTTTGTTCATTATTGCTTTCCCTTTCTGTGGTACTTTTGTAACGGTGTCTATTATATCTAGAATTCAATGAGACTTATTTTCGAAATACGATGATTGTGAACACCCACGCACATCCTGTCGTCGTGCGAGATCTCCTTTGATTCACATTGTTGATTCATAGTTTGTTTATTATGTCATAATATGTATTTATTAATTGACGATTTGACGAATTGACGAAGTGTAGATGACTCCATTCTCATTGCTCTTGTGAGCGAAGTACATTAGTTTTCAATCTTTGAAGTCCTGTTCTCCATTTGATGAATGGGATGATGCATGATTTCAAGCAAGACAAATCACTAATGTCTTTAAATAAATCATTAATTAAAAAAAAAACAAATCTATATAAAACGGATTAATAATATATTCCTTTCGATATATTAGGCCGCTGTTTATTTTCTTTTCTTCGGTATCTGATTTAGATTCCTCGCTCATATCGTTTCCAACTCACTGTTTTCTGGCGCTTAAATCTAAACGCTTCCTGCAATCTTTATTAGGTCATCTTGCTCTCTATTGGGCTCCGCTTCCGGTGCGTAGGCGCCGTTCAAGGACCTTTGTGCTTTTAACACGTTAATGATTTAACAAAACGCTCTATTGTGTGCCACTGTACGAGTGGTGATGTTTATTGGCTTGCTTATTATAAATTACGAAACAAGCAACAATACAAAAATGTAACGATATGAGGTAAATTAGTCCTAGATCATAAAAAAAGCTACTTTTAGTAGTCTAAAAAAAGAGGCCGATCTATTTACCGTGACATTTATCGTTTGGTTATCCTTAGGACCACAATTAGTAGATCATAGCCGAAGGACACCCAGTATTAAATGCGTGTCTTGAGGTGAGTTAAATATTAGATAGTCTATATTTATTCAATCAAAGATGTCGACTTTCTAATTTCGTAGGTATATTTTTTGACATTTAAACCATAAGCACGTATCTCATAAAGGGCGACTTGCAGCGCTATTACCTTTCTAGAGTTACACCTTATATCGATTTATCCTACAGCTCACTTCTATCTTTAAATCAAGATTTGGGATAAATAGAGATTTATCGCGGAGCTGCAAGTAGCCCTGGTTGGGTTTATCCACATGTAATTTGGATTTATTTTGGCGTCGTTAAAGTTAAATATTTATTGTGTGACCTTCACAAAGTAGTAGGAATCGGTATTTTGCAGCCTTGCGCGTTGGTTAGTAGAATGAGTCGCATTCTTGTATGGTTCAGTTATCAAGCTATCAGTTAGGTAAATGCTACCAGAATCATATCGTTTAATGTAAATTACTTCATTCAAAGTTACCTTTGCAACTCATTTTATAGAGGTATTATGAAGATGATAGAAGTCATTAAAATGTAACAAAACCATAAAAATAAGTTTTTAGTTTTTTACTGTTATGTCTTCCTTTTACTTGCAAAATATTACCACTCTCAAGAAATCAACTATGCTTTTAAATGTTTGATGAAATAATAGGCTCTTAAAAAACCATCGTGAATTATGATAGCCGTGTCAATAACATTTTGAGAAACTTTAAAGAAGTGGTAAACGTTCTAAACTGTTATTTAATACCAGTCGTTAAGTTTGAATTCGCGTGCGAAATTATTTTCATTTGGTATTCTACTATGTTTCTATCATAGTTGTATGTTATGATTTTCAGTTTTGGATGGATGTACAAACACATAACATAAGCTCACGCCTGTATTCCCGAAGGGGTAGGCAGAGGCGCACTAGCGAACTAGAACACCCACATTTCGCCGAGCTTAGTTCCGCCCCAGATGTGATAGGGGGCGAGCCTATCGCCATATCGGGCACAAATTCCAGACTCCAGGCTGATATGGAAAAATCCAATATCACTTTGCCCGACCCGGGGATCGAACCCGAGACCTCAGAACCGTTGTCGTACCGAAATACCACCACGCCACCGAGGCGTTGGATGGATGTCTATAACTTTTTATAGTATTTTCGATACATCCATCCACTGCAGCAGTCTATACTTACTGCTCAGACAGCGCAAACTTAATGGTTCTTAATCAGTTATTTTGCTAGTGTTCATCAAAATCCCTATAGTAATGAGAGACCACGTGTTCGATTTCTGCACAGAGACATGTCTATGTGATCCACTGATTTTTGTTTCGGGTTTGGGTCTTGTAGGAACGTAAGCCCATCAAATTTCCTAGTATTGAGGTCGTTACTGTGTCTGTGATTGTTTGGTGTATTTATTATACAGTTACAAGTAACTACTTTGTCTTTGTCTTCATAGCGTCCTAAATTACTATGTGAATCTCTGCTTCAACAATTTTAAACAAATTCTTCAAGAGGTATTATTAAATGAAACTGCTTTTTAACTGCCGTCCAATTCCCAGCTTTATAATTTGCATTTGTAGCACAGACAATGTGTCTAATGTATGGTTTTAACACTGTCTGTGGTTTGCTGGCAATTAATGTAATTAGTTGTGAGTGTGTGATTATTAAGATCTTCGTGAGCTGAAGGTCCTCACAGTGCCACCAGTTGGCTGTTTTATCCAGGTATTAAGAAGTATCCTTCGGCCTATAACAGCGGCTCGAGCAGGAATATTTTTGACAATCTAATTTGTGTCGTAATAATAATTGGGCAATTGCTTTAAAACTGATAAACATTAATAAAAATCACAGGAATCCAGCTCTTATAAAGTATTCACCAATTATGGAGTAACCTTAATTTCTTGCATTTTTTTTATTTCCATTATTATGTGATTTTCAATGATTGTTCTGATGATTCACTGTTGATCATGTCAAGCGCTTAAATTGATTAAGGATCCTTTTATTATATTCGCATCAACTATAACCGACTCAATGACTAATCTTTATGATACCTCTATTATGTTAATGTCCAATGTGTGTACTTTTAACAGCCAGCAGTCCGCAATCAATTAATCGGTTGAAATAGAATTGTTTGGCATAATTCGTTTTGGACTTTTCTGATCATCCTTCTTAGTTTCGAACGCTTTGTAAAAATTGAGTCACTGGTTACTGAAAAGAGATATATTATATGAATCAACTTACGGTAATACATAGGCGTAAGGTTGATTATATTCGATTCCTCGTTTTTTACTATAAGCTGTTTTTAGTTAATTAGTTATAAATGTTAATAGTTGCTTTATTATGGTATATAATTAATTAACTAAAGTATCTATTTATACAGCAATAACAAGTTGAGTACGGACTACGGACAAAATATAATAAACAAAATAAATTAGTCGCATAAAGGAAATATGAAAATCGGAAAACTACAGTAATATTCCGATCGACACGAGTACCTACATCTGAAGCGGGTGGTAAACAATTGTTGTTGATATGACGAGTGCAATTAGTTATGCACAAGTCATTAGCTTGCAGTGATAAACCGGCAAAAACAATGCAACCGTTCGTGTGGGTGCGACCTGTGATAAATCCTTTGGTAGGTACTATCAAATTATCAACTGCTAACTTCCTCGTTGACTCACAGACTCACAGCTGGCTACAGATGGAAAAAACTAATGCACCTTCTTTGTAATTATTGTCTATTAGTTGTCCAGTAATAGTCATTAAGTTTGATAAAAAACATGATTGATTTGTTAATTTGTTTTGAATACTGAATCTCAACCATGAGTTTTGTGCACGTTTCACTCTAGCGACTATGTGAAATATTTGCATTAAATCTCTACGTAACCGCTAGAGGCGTTGGTGTTTATCATACGAAGATTTTACGTAGCCGCTAACGAAAAACGTGCAATACTCATACATAGTTGAGCTACTGAATACTGCTATCTGTTGAATAATTATCTTACCTACAATACTGGGCTCTATTTTATCATAAAATGTTTCCCGAAATAATAAAAATTACTGTTTCATACCTGGACACGGGCCTCCTCTACTAATACTTAAAATGGCAACGTGAAAAATTACTTATTCTATCAAGACGTTTATTATAGAGGTAATTAATGTACCTATTACTAAGTACCTATGACATAAAGTCAGTGTTAATAACATGTTACAGTCTGATTTCTTAAGTTTACGCGAATGTTATACATTGAAATAAAACTATTTTTACGGATTCTATCACGATTGAGTTTTAATTTTTATTCCCGACACAAACGTCCAACCCGTGACCATAAAGACTGCAAAGCCTTTGAAACGTCGGGAACAAAAATTCCAATTCGAACCAAATCGTGATAGAATCCGCAAAAATAGTTTTATTTCCACAGGATACAGTACTTAATAAATAACGTGTTCATTAGTTCGATCACATTTATTAATGCAATTTCCTTTTATTAGTTATTCTGTACATTACCCTTAGGTCCGTATTATAAAACGACATTTATGTGTATTTTTACGCACAAAACTCAGTTTTAAAAATAAATTAATGCGTCAACGTCATTGTGTAAATTGTAATATAGGTATAAATTGTATATCCTTAGAATTAAGTAGTAAAGCCGAGATGTAACAGTTTTGTAGTAGCTTGAAACTATTCTTAATAGTGCCGTCGTAATAAATATGATACGACGCTATGTTGAATAGCGCTATGCAGATTAAGGCTGAGATCTATAGAGCGAACTTCTACTAAGTCTAAGTCAAAGTCACGAACTCAGGGGGGATATGTAATTGTTAAATTGAACTTTGAGTTAGTCCGGGTCATTTTTTACAAGAAAAACAGACTGACAGACAGACTAAGCAAAGATTTTCTTGTAAAAAATGACTCGGACTTAGTAAAAATCCTCACTGAGTTCGTGACTTTGACTTAGACTTAGTCGAAGTTCGCTCTATAGTTCTCAGCCTGACAGCAATTGTACTTTACGGCAAATATATGGGTTTCCAATTAATTCCAGTTGAAGCAGCTAGTGATGTATTTATTTTATGTTAAAATGCTACATCACGTCAACCTATAATTCGAAAATCCATTGCCACATAGTGTAAATACACACAGGGTATTTCCGATTATTAAATGCATCACAATACTAAATACAAATTAACGTCATGAAATTATTTATTGCCAACTAAGAATCAATTTGTTGGATTCAACAAGGAAAATGTTAGGATCGAAATTATTTAAATTACTGTCTTTGTTAATTACGAGGAAAACTATTTTGCAAATTAAAATTATCGTCGTAGTCACATGTTATTATCGAATAAGGATAATTAATTATAGTTCTCCTCATTTATTTTAGTTGTATTAGACATTGACATTGCAATTTCAAGGTTTATGTCTGTTTTAGAATGATTACTATAGCATTTTGTAACGCTATTAATCGTCTATTTTGCAACCCTAATAGTTTCGATGTTATTTAATAGTCTAACGTAACTAAAAATTCAAACAAGCGAATACTTGCTTCACGGCCAATTTTGTGAAGTGTACGCAAATGATTAAGGAAATCCCTAAAATATAATTATATAATTCACCTTCTATCTGCATTTCGTTGGGCGTAATTATTTTAACTTCAACTACTATGGTTAGTTTTAGTAAATCTTCTATGTAATTAGTTGATAAGATGACACATATTTCCGTTGAGTGCAACGCAATCTTCACTGTGATTATAAATGATTTTTGATTGATGATACATCCACTTGTGTATTAAATGACAATTTATTTACATATCTTATGATACTACGTTAGAAATACGAGATAATTGCGGGGAAAAATATGAATCATCCATTCATAACTTTACTTGAGAACGTAACTTTAATGGCCAGGTGCTAAATGCTAATACAATGCTGATAAACTTCTATGTAAATAAGGAGTTGTATATCTGTTTATTCGTGGAATTTTTCCACATCATACATTGTATCCTGAGTTACAGATCAAAGCAAGAACTGTTTAATATTATTTTCATAATTAAGCGTATCAGTCAATTTGTCGTTTAGTACAGTTATATACCTATACCTATTATCGTTGATCACGATGTTGTTTAAAGTTGTTTTATTAGAATGTATTTAAAAATCTGAACTGTACAAGAAAGACATGTGCTGCAGGCACGCTTTATTAAAAACACCTGCTTTGCAAGGTGCATGGCGATGCATCGGCCATCTGCCTCCACTGATTTAACAATTTATTTTAGATCAGTTACAATATTGTATTCATTAATAACCTCATTATCATAATTATCTTGATTGATAGCTCGAACCTGCATCGTAACTCTTTTCGTAATAATATTCCAATTTATTTCTTTCGATAGTTTTAACTGCGTCAATAATGTACGCTATTGAAATGTCAAACACCTTAATTTAAATGTCCCTGTAGAATACACGATCAGGCTATATCACGTATCACACATCCGACTCGTGCCAATTACTCCATATAATATCAATCAACATCAATATAGACGTGACCAAGACATTGGATGACACTGTCATTGTCTGTGACCGTTTAGTTTTTTTTACATCAGGCTCCAAACTCACGAAGCTAAGGCGCTGCTGTCATGAGCGCCTGACTGATTTGCATAACGAATCTATTATGAGCTTTTGTGATGGATACGGATCCGACTATTGTTTACGATGCCACGGCAGGTGGAAAAGGTGTTTGTGTTAAATTAGTTGGATTTGAAGTGCATGAAGATTGAAGGACAGTTAAAGTCATAAGGAGTCTGTTTAAAAGGGAAGGGGAACAAGACGAACTACCAAAGTAGTGATAAAATTCAAGTTTCTAGTAAAACCTGGTAATAGGAAAATATTAAATGACTGAATCATAATGAACTCTAATGTTACTAATTAAACAAACCTAAGTAAACAGAAACTTATTTACATTCATTGCAAATAATTTGTACTTTCCGAAATTTATTTTCTTTAAATACTTATTACGCTTTAAAATGTAGTTTGTTAGACACGTCATTCTGTACTTAATTCCTGACTTAACAACATCCTGGTACGAGATATTTCCACGAATAAAGTATTTTGTCTACATTTTACATTAGTTGGTACAACTGTGTACTGTGCATTCGCCTTATATGACAAATAACGCAGTATCGTTGGATGATTGTGGTCTTTGTGTTGTTTTAACCGTTTTGGCCTTGCGCTCGATACCCGATTTGGCTGTCATGGTGATATTTCTGCTTAAAAACGAATGGTCGGCAAGTCGGCATTTAAAGAAATAAAGAAAATTCGTTCGGCAATGACCGGCATAGGTATTGTATTCCTTTGGCAGCTGTTTATGTCATATTCTATGCACCTTATTCTTAAACCTCAAGTCAACGAAGTCAGTAACAATTGAATTCAATCTTGGATGCTAACGGTAGTCAAATGCAATGAAGCAGTCATAGAAATCTTCTAATCTAAATTGATGCTTATTGCCATTACATTTTGAATCTTATTGCTAACGAATATGGACCTGAGGATTCTTGGG
Source organism: Clanis bilineata (assembly GCA_036417725.1). Taxonomy (NCBI): domain Eukaryota; kingdom Metazoa; phylum Arthropoda; class Insecta; order Lepidoptera; family Sphingidae; genus Clanis; species Clanis bilineata. The sequence continues at coordinate 3,574,100 of CM071162.1, read as the reverse complement.
GCATTGTTAGAATCATTATCCTCTATCCACACGCTGCTGGATATAGACAGCTTCTCGGGCACGTTAAGATGAATAACTTATCTAGAAGCCTAGTTCGGAAGGGCTTTTAGTTGTAAATAGCACTGTATCATGTTTGCAGTGTAATGGCGTAGATTCGCAACTCATTTCGCTCGTTTCACAACCACTCCAGAGAAAGTGAACCGGCTACAAGTGGGCGTCCTTGCAATGTCGCTCCGTTTCATCGAAATTGTTCTAAATGACCTCAGTGTGTTTGTTTCCAAGATGTGTTTAAAGTAAATATTTGTTTAAACTACAGATGACATTTGGTAGATTTAGTTTTACATATAATAGTTTTTCAGAATTTTCTTCTTTCTTGCTGCTACCGCATATTTTTGGAATAAAAAGTTTCCTGTAATGTCTACCAAAAAATCAACATTCTGTTGTTCCGTGGCAACGTGGAAAAATAGATATTATTATATTTACATCTACAACTTCATTATATCCAACTATAATAACGGACGGATCTCCTGGCACATTTCTCACAATGGAAGGAAGTCCACGATTGTGCGTCATAGCCCCTTAGATTACAAAAAAAACTCTCAGATGGGACTAACGATTTTCCTTTGGGGTTCTGTAGTAGTTTTATTAGCTATTTTTATTGTGTCGTCATTTTATCATTTTGTACCTATTTTTCTAGTAATAATAATAATATGAATCCTGTATTATTACTGTCCCACTTCTGGTCACGGGCCTCCTATACTAATGAGAGCGGTTAGGCCTTATTTCTCTAGTAATAATAATGAAAATAATTAATAGAAATCGGGCTTAAATAACTTTTAAAACACAAATTCGTGTATCAATTTGGATTACGTACAATTTCTGATATATTCATCATTAACAAAATGGCTTCTTAATTGTAGAAATAAATTACTGAACATATTATGGTTAATTAAACTGCCGCTACTACAGTATTAAACGCACTTCTTTAAAATTAATAACGAAATTGGTCATTTATTTTACAATTTTCTAATGAACGGATGACATACACCATTTCATGCTCAGACTTTGGTGATATAGCAGTTAATTTGACTACATTTAAATAATTCTAAATCCCATTATCTATATTATATCGTTGAATCCGAAAAATCATGAAAATCAGAACTTACTTTATTTATTTCACATTTTAGATTCTGGTATGATTAAGATTAATGGTTAAAATTTTAAAAGAGAAGTCAGTGCTAGTTATTAATTGATTTGTACTACTAGCATAATATAAATAAATTATAATACATACTAGTCGAAAATTTCTCGGATTGGTTTAATCCGAATTTAGATTTATGGACCTTACGCTACAGATAGATCTAGATATCTAAAGTCTAGATTCTAACGACCAATCGAGTAAAATAAAAGTATGAATTGTGTGAGATTATACCTCTAATATTATTAACACAAAGCACACATGGAAGCGGGACCCTAATCCCCTAAAAAAGGAAACAAACACGCAATATGATATTTATTTTTACCTCATCGCGTTCGGGATGCGGGCATCGAAAAAAACCTCACGTCCGTCTGTCTGTACGGTTCTAGTTTGAAGTCCGCTCTGTTACCTACTGACTCGGATCTTACGCTTGATTTCACTTTAACTACATAGAATTCGGTCTAGTTTTAGCAAATTGACTAAGTCGCGTTGAAGTTTTCGTGGTAGAGGCAGATCTGTGGAATTATGAATTGTGAGTTTTATTCGGCAAACTGTATCAAGAGATTTCAAAATTTGTGTGATAGATATTTCATGGTGGTAGATTCATGTTACAGATAATCTTGTCTACATCACGGATGGGCCGGTTCACGGTTCACTGAAATTAAAGAACGTGACTGACGTGGATCGTCCTGAAGTAATAGCTGTTTCATTTCGTGCAGTAACAGAGATTTCACGCACAGTAAACTATTTAACTTTTTATAAGAACACCTTTCATTTAAAGTAAATAATTGCTAACTTGTAGTTGAAAGTATGTTCAGAAGCAAGTCTTGACACATTTTGAGACGCAGACATGAGACAGCCAGTCTGCAATTAGTGGAGCTAAATTATCATGAACTTTCCATGTCAGACGTCACTGACCCTTATATCGACTGAACACGTTCCTTGCCAAACACACCCTTACACTCTTAAAGCCTCTAATTACATAGATATTAAGTCTAAAATCGTTTGGCACAACTGTAAATGTAAGTCAGCAGAGCTGTTAAGGTTCGCCGACTGTCAAAAGTGCAGGACAATGGGTGTTTGCTTCACAAAAATGCATACGAGGGGTTCACGCTTCGATACCCATTATTATGTAAAATATACGTGTCTATGGGGAAACTAGGGGCGCCATCTACAGTTTACCACGGGAAGTGACATTTGACATAAAAAATATTTATTTTTGTATTCTGCTCTATAAAAAGGCTATTAACTGAGAGACGGATCAGGTGGTATATTTAGGACAGCGCTCTTCAAAACAACTTGTTTTTTTTTTTGTTTAATTCAGCAGTTTTGTTTTCCTTTGCTTTCAAACCATTCATTCCCAGTGAAGCAAAATGAAAGGACAAAGTAAATCGTTTGATCGTGTCTAAAGGAAGAAAAACTATGATAAACGTAACTGGATATATTTATACTGGTCTGTCATTTACTGTCTCCTGGGAAGGCGATGTATCTCTTGCAAGTTTTTCAACATGACCAGAGTGGATGCAATCCAAGCACACATTTCTGTAAAACCTGATTTAATGTTGCTATCTTTTACCTTGATTGAAAAATAAGGTTCAGATTATTTTATGGTTTTCTCAATGCCTTCATTGGCAGTCGCTTTATTGGTTTAATAGCAGCACTAGCATATTTTGTTTAAAACCTACGTGTGGTTTTTACCCCAAGTATTAACAATTTGTGTTTCGGTAATTTTTATTCAATAAATCACACTTGAGTTGCAGAAGGTTACTCGGTATGACTGTAGGCTCGCTACCCATCACATTAATGTATTGACTATTATTTCGCTTCTGACTGCCCCTTCGTGCATACAATCCTGAGCTTATACATAGAAGCCTGGCTATTTTACATTCAAACCATTCTAGAAAGATCGATATCATGCACTGCCCTGTTATTCAAATACATCGAAAGAATATAAAACATTGGAAAGGAATGATTCACGAGTCCGTGAACGAATTTGATGCATATCTCATTTGGTAAAGTGTTGGAGTTGTAAAGAAACCGCATTTTTTATAGTTCTGTTGTGAGAATAAACGTGAATGTTTATTGTATCAGTTCTTTCTGCCTAGTTACCCCGGCCTAGAGTTCTCCAAACTGGCTTTGCCTAATAAGACAATAAACGAATAAATAGTCTGGAATGTCTAGAATATTTTGGGGTACGTTTAGTATTTTTGGATTATCGCAGACAAATTGTTATTGGATTTATATATTATTGTTATGTATATCGGTATTAGCTTCTTGTGCAGCTTTTACAACGTTTAACTTAACATGATAATACGAAGTCCACTTAATTTAAACAATTCAACTAAAGTGTTTAACAGGTACATGTTTAAATCTTGTGTAACTAATTTTCTTACCATTTTGCTTGTTAGTCTAGTCCAGATACATTGTTTCATGCATTACCACACAAGGCACTGGTCCTGCAAAGTTATTAACGGTAACTTAAAACCTGAGCATGAATCATTAATCTCAGATTCTGAGCTGAACAAAGACATTAATTAAAGTCAAAGACTTCTATGTATACTACTAGACTGGCTGATCGGTACATAGAATGTGCGAACTAAGTCTCTGTTAATCGACCTCAACTCACTATAGAAATCTGCTCTTTTCCTTAGCCGTGAAACGTCAAACACTCGTCGTCATGTGCCACAATTTTACTTCGAAACAGCTTGTCTAGCAAATACATAGAAGTCTTTGTTTAAAGTCTATGTCCCAACCTAGATCTTATAGTCAATACAAAAGTAATCGATGAAGGAGCCTTGTTCTTAAGTTGCATTCACCATACCTATCTGGTAAAAAGATCTTTTATGAATCTAATTGATCATACTCGTAGTAAACGGACCTGTCTATCGTTTTATCTTTTCCTAGTTAGTCTTGTTGCAGATCAGTTACAAGTGTGGTATGTTTATAATATTTCTAATCGGGTACTAGGGTTTGGAATCTTATCATCTAAATTTTATTTTTATGCTCTGAGTATTAAGGTGTATGCTTTAATCTTCTGTAGCAGTATTTAAAAGGCGCAATAAATTGTTAACAAATATTAATACGCGATAAAAAAAAAACCAATCGTGATAGAATCCGTAAAAATAGTTTTATTTCAATATATATATATATAACATTCGCATAAATTTAAGAAATCAGTAATTATTATACAGGGTGTTTCATAAAGTTGGTATCCATAATAACTTCACTTAAAGGGAGGATGGCTAGCAATCTAGCGGTAAAGTTTAAAATTTCGTAAGGCTCATAGTTTTGGAATAATGGAAACGTGAATTTGCGATGAAAAACTTTTTTCTGGCTCACTGGGTCAGCTGAAAGCAAATTAAACAATTCTGCCTCGATGGCGTGGTGGTATTTCGATACGACTACGGTTCTGAGGTCTCGGGTTCGATCCCCGGATCGGGCAAAGTGATATTGGATTTTTCCATATCAGCCCGGAGTCTGGAATTTGTTCCCGATATGGCGATAGGCTCGCCCCCTATCACATCTGGGACTGAACTAAACTCGGCGAAATGTGGGTGTTCTAGTTCGTTAGTGCGCCTCTGCCTACCCCTTCGGGGATGCCAGCGTGAGCTTTTGTTATGTTATGTTAAACAATTCCTAAAGACCGTGGTGGAACGTTGTCATTTTTTTTCTTTTTTTCCGATGGTTAAAATATCTTGATCTAAAGATCTATACTCGTTGAAATATCTGTTAAACAATTTGGTTGCCTTAACGTCCATGAAGCATCAGTTTATTATTTCTGACAATTTTAATGCGTCGTGACAAAGTGACTTGAGCAGCTGATGGTAAAATGTTGCAAGAAATAAAAAAACTTTAACGAATGTAGAGTCACACACTCACACATCACACATCGCTCGACAGTTGAGTGTCGACTGTCGCAATTTTTTTGTCTGAAGATGATTAATATGATGTCACTGTACTGTTTATTATTCAGACTACGGAAGTTGTCAAACATACGAGTAATTAAAAGATAATTAAATTAACAGACTATTGTATTGAAAATGTTTTAATGTCAAAGAAACAAAATTGGTGACACTCTGGAGTTTTCGAATGATTATATTCTCATCTTGTATTAGCCCGTAAGGGCAACTAGTTTTCGAAATCAATATTATATTAGGCATAGACTATAGTCGTTTTAGATCCTATTAAGTATCCGGTACATCCTCTAAATAGCTATCAGACCAGAGAGTCTGGTGACTCGACGAAGTGAAAACGCGCCAATACTAAGGCTGGTGATGCTATTCTGGGAATGTCTTCCCTAAAAACCCAAAAGTCTCAACACCTGGAAACCACGATCGCCATACATTTATCAATATCAAGCAATAAAGCTTTGGGAATCGGGATTCTTATTGCATGAATTTAGTTTAGAAAGACATTAAGAATTTAGGTTCCACTTCGTGGAATACAACTATTTAGAATAGAACCTTTTATAATAGAAATGTCATAAGAATCCTGTAAAAACAGTATTGCCGTAGCATTTATACCGCTACTGTCCCGGTACATGGAAATATAACTTCTTAGTTAGAATGTTGAATGCACAAATATAGAAAGTCGACGAGTATCAGCTATTTCTGTCCTCATGCCGCGCCATAAAAGCTTACACATAATAAGGTAACGACTAATAAACAATAGTTTTCCGTGAAGAAATAACTTTATTTTATAGCTTTATACAGCTTTATTAATCTGGTATGAAATCTATTGTCCGTGCCTCGTCTAGATATTAAAGTAAATAAGAAGTTCTATGTTCGTAATTAGTTAGATGAAGACAGCATTTCCGCATTACTTTCGGCTAAATAAGGATAAGATAATTAAAATAAATTCCTGAACTTCAAACACAGAAATACATCTGAACAAGGTGAATATTTTTTTTGTGTTTTTGATCTTTTGATTCTGTAAAACAAATAAACGGTTGTGTTGATGTTCACGTACGTGATCATAAAAGACAAAGCTTACTTCAGTAGAACTAATTATAATTAACTTTCAGCACTTCAATCAGTTTCATAAGAGTTAATTAGAAAAATAAAAATATCCCCCAATTTTTCCATGTACGTCTTCTGCTCTTATGGGAACCGTACCCGATGCAACCGGAAATCGTTAACACACATAAACATGTTTGGTATTAGAACCAGCTGTATCTATAGTGTGCTGCAGTAGAGCTGCTTCGATTCTGATGATGGTACTTTATTTGGTGTAGCTAACTATAGTATTATTTACGTCTGAACTCTAATATGAAACTGCGTGTTCTTTGTGATGGCAGCTTCGCGGCTCATTTCATTTTTCTCTTACCTGAATGTAGAACGCTTATTTTTTGTTTGGTATTTGAAGACTACAAATGGTTTACCTTTAATTACATTCATCATCATCATCGTCATCATCCGCCATAGGACGTCCACTGCTGAACATAGGCCTCCCCCAAAGATTATTTATTATTTTCATTACATTCGCTACTATTAAATTAGTCAAATAAGGTTACTACGAATTAACACAGTAATTTAAGACAGTTCCTATGACGTGGCTTAATACTAAAGGTTCCAAAGGGAGTACTAATTAAATAATTAATAAACCAAGTCATCAACTCGCAAGGTCAATGTGGCGAAACGTGATCTTTATCCTCGTCGTGTGGAAACTGACACGTTATTTTAAAATCTTAATAAACAACTTAGTAAGTACGTAGGACAGACGAATACATTACAAAATGCGTCATGTCTCGACTGTTAACAATGCATTTAGACTGCACTTTACGAAGCTAGTACACCGTTGTGCCAAAGTAGAGACGTTGTTATGGAGAAAATAGAATTCATGGTATACAAAGACTCGAAACTCAATTCTATTTCTGATGTCAATTTTTAAGTAATAACCGATACTGTGACATCCCCACTTCACATGAATGTCTGGACTGAGCAGTTTAATGATTCAACAGGTTATATGTTACGCAGGCAACGGTTACCTGTTGATACTGTGATGCATGCTGTTTCACAACTATTAAAGTACTAGAGGAGTTGCGTCAGGGATTTTATATAACTTGGCAAAGGTTCTCTGCGAAAAATGTTGTCTTCAATTGTCTTGCCCTATGAACGTTTGTCTCCTACATCTAAATGTGCAACTATTTCTTCTTTCTAATGCTTCTCTAGAATTGCTGCTGATGTTGGCTTTATAACGAATAGAATTACTTTATTAAAACACCAATTATTATTATCTATCATTGGCTTCATGCGCCTTTGGGTGAAATCGCCGAATAGACATCCGAAAGAAAAGTATTTTGAATCTATCTAGACAAACAAGTTGTTATGGCTGTAAAACATCCAAAAAATGTATAATCACTGGCTTCAAATGCTTTTGTTAATTATTTTAATAGAGTCTGTTTACATCTCCTAGCTGGCATTTGGCACGCGATGTGTGCAAAAAATGTAATTGACGACAATTATGCATCTCTCACCTATTAGAAGTTTTTTGTTCTATCTTAATTTTGTATCTTTTTGCCAACGAACTATAAATAAAAAAACTTATGTGTAGAAAGCATTGGTGGTCTATTATTATTTTTTACCAAATGGGGCGCCATTAATATAGAACTCTACGATCTTATCTTTTAACCTTAAAAAGATAAAGAGGCTTTAAATTTTGCTACAAATTATCTAAAAGCTACGCTTAAGATAAACAGGATGAACTCGTATCCTGTTCGTACTTCGTACATAAATCAGTTTTTTATCGTCGTCGCTTATCATTCTTAACGGTTTAACGCGAAGGTATTTTTTTCTTTAAAAAAATCCTTGTGGTCGAAAGCACGCTTATTTTACTTTATATTTTAGTTTAGGGCACAATTGTCATGTCGATTCCATCGCACAACTTTATTTAATCATGTCAGAGGCGGCACATATATATGTTCCATAAGCGTATGGGCCACCGGAGGCCGAGCCGCCCGTGACTATCTACGTTATTGACTCTTCATTTATATTATGTGTGGTGGTCGCTATTCTGTCGTAACAAGTGTAATAGGCGCTCTCCCACCATCATCCCCCACTTAATATCTCTTTTTTCCTCCATGCCTCTCCGCAGGCCATTATAAATTAACCCTCTGAGTACATTCCAGCTTTTGCTCAATTGCTCTATGGGCTGGTTATATGTTGTCCTGTCCAAGTAGCTTTGGGACGTCTACAGTAGTCCCAGATTCTGTATGTGTTCCGTATTCATCAAACTATTGCATAAATATCGTGAATTTCGGGTGTTGATTCACGCAATGCCGCCACACGCGTCGAACGCGCTCTACTCCGCGCCTGGCCCAGTTAGTGAGTTATTTATGGTCACACGCCACACCGGCATCACAATAGCATTGTTGATGGCGATTATGGGCATATAGCGTACGACATTCGCGCATGACGCCCGTAAACGGATCATAAGATTGACGACAAATATATCCGGGTCACTTTTATGGCAGATTTCGTTTGACATGTCGTATGTTACTATTGTTAAATAACATGGAATCAGTTGTCGGCTTCACTAGTTACCTGCCATTCTTATGTGGGCAAATAAATTATACATCAAGGATAATGTACTTGGGGATACCCTCCAGTATATTACTAGTGGATAGTGGAAAGTCACCACCAATGCCTTCTACGTTTGGTGTGCTGTTGAGTAAACTGGCTGAATTTTGGTCCTTCGAGCTGGATATATCCAAAGTCATCACCTCAACATCAAGTGAGATTTTTTAACATTAAATGAATATAGTACAATGAAAGCGTAACAAGTTAGATGAATGCTTGATCATTGATGCCATTTCATTTTCTCACGAGAAATAAAAAGGCGACAATTCGTCACGTCTGATGACCGGCAATTTTTCTAGAAAATGTTATAATACTGATTCAGCGCCAGAACATGCAATTGTTTTGCTTTTATTTGGAAAGGTATATTTTTCTCGATAGTTGAATTTAGTATATAGTACAAGAGCACATTATCAATTTCTTGTGTTAGCAGCCATATTGGCATTCTCATAGTTTTAGTGCACATGGTAATCGTCAGCCTTGTCCCAAAAATAAACTACCCACCACCGATTACTACCCACTTTCGATATCGTTGAACGAGTATTGTTACTTATGTACGTACTGATTAGCAATTACAAGAAATGTAATAAATAGCGTTGGTTGAATTAAGTGGGTAGATATAAATTTGTTGAGTGGTAGATCCACGCTGTAGATAATTACGTCTACAGCACGAATGGGCCGGCTCGACCGGTTTGATACCACCGTCTCACAGAAAACCGCCGTAAAGTGCTGTCGCGTTTCGTTCGGTGAGTGAGATTTCTGGTGGACCAATTAACCCCCTCCCTTTCCTAATGCCTATTTTAACTTTTGACTTTTGACGTTGCTTGGACTTGTCGAAGTTCGCTCTATAGATCTCAGACTAAGTCCTTCATGAAAATATTTCGTAGTAGGCTAACAAACTTCGGTCGAGTATCGGTCGGGTCCGAATATTCGGATGTTATGTTTGGGAGTAGCGCCTCTGAGTTGCACCGATACCACCTTAAGGCGAGATAAGGGCAGGTAGAAAGAAATAATAGTAAAGTGATGGTAGTTTTTGACCGACTTCCAAAAAGGAGGAGGTCCTCAATTCGTCTGTATTTTTTTTATGTATGTTACGCGATATCTCCGCCGAATGTGGACCGATCTACAAAATTCTTTTTGTGTTCGATAGAGCTTATTTCAAGGGTGGTCCCATATAAATTCATTTCTTCTTTCTATTATTAGAATTATTATGACAGCCTCCGTGGCGCAGTGGGCGAGTAGCTGTCTGTGAAACGAGAAATCGCAGCTTCGATCCTCGCACCGAGACAAATGTTTGTGCGCCCAAAGATATTTGTTTCGGGGCTGGGTGTTGTGAGACCGAAAGTCTCTCGTAGTTCCTGATACCCACGACACAAAACTCGATTTTAGTGTGGGGTCAGGACTATGTATGTGACTCGTTGGGCGTTATTTATTTATTTTATTTAATAATGGTCTAATTGCAAGCACCGGGCAATGGGCGACCGCTAGCTTTATTTCATTTGCAAAAAATATTGTCTTACAAGTTGTGGTCGAAATACCTACACGTATATCGCGGTCGCCGCTGAGTACACATGTGACATGGCGGTATTGTTTAATATAATTTGGCACAATCATTTGAATAGAGGACGGTCGTTGATCCACATCTAGTCTAGACTCTAGACACGTTTCGTGAACTGATGTCATCTAGCTTTATATACCCAAATTATTTTCATACACGATTTATATTAAATACATCATGCTCTACATTGTAAACGTAATGCGGCAGTAATGATATCTTGGTGTTATTGGGTGTGCTACTCTGTACTGTGCATTTCTCTCGAAGGCGCGCACTTTCTGAGTTCTGAGCTCCATCCCTTCCATCATCCGAGCATTTCGAGCATGTCGAGCTACATAGACATAGTTGAAGGATGTAGGTAATGTTGTAACATCATCCTTAGACTTCAGAGTAAAGTGTATAGAACAAAAATGGCGAAAATCGGTCTGCATTAGTCGGAGATATTGCGTAACATACACAAAAATCTTTCTTTCTACCTGCCCTTATACTACCTTAAATAGCGACGGGCGGCTCGGTCATCGGTGGCCGAGGCGCTTTTGTAACATATATGTGCCACCTCCAACGGGTTAATGTGGGGTCGACGCAACGCACTTTTTCAAGCATGTTGCAGAAAGGATTTGGCAAAGTTTTTATGACTGGCCGCCTGCCTGACGTCAACCTCCTGTTGGGGATCCTGTCGCGGGTAAATCAAATTAGAAAATTCGCTTTGCTCGACCTGGGACTCGAACCCAGGACCTCCCGGTCCACAGACAATATACGCTGCCCCTAGACCAAGGAGGCGACTAAACATACACAATAATACTTTTTTTTTCTCTCTGCCTGGCGTTTTCGTTATCCCGGCCTTCTGCCAGGGTCCGCAACAATACCATATAATACATCCCCGAAGGGGTAGGCAGAGGCGCACTAGCGAACTAGAACACCCACATTTCGCCCAGCTTAGTTCCGTCCCAGATGTGATAGGGGCGAGCCTATCGCCATATCGGGCACAAATTCCAGACTCCGGGCTGATAAGGAAAAATCCAATATCACTTTGCCCGACCCGGGGATCGAACCCGAGACCTCAGAACCGTAATCGTACCGAAATACCACCACGCCACCGAGGCAGTCACCATATAATAATATTAACAAAGCTTTCCATGTGTGCCGTTTTGATGTCATTTACGACTTCGTTAATCTACTTTGTTAATCTACATTGTTTTTAATTCATACTAAAAATTCATTTTCGGCGTAACAATATGATATCCCCTTTGTTTCATGGGTGTACAAAACTTGTCTAACAATCGCTTTTGTGTTCGTTTGTATGTACCGTTAATATAATATGCAAATTAAATTCTTTTACAAGTGAATCAGTGATTCGCGCGCCAAACAAACTTCCTGCGAGGCCTTCCTGATTGATATCTCTAAGGTTCTTGGCATCTATTAACATATTTATGTGTGCGTATGTCCGTTTGCTGGCTTGTTTTACGAGCAATGAGCTGTTACTAAATATGAAGAAATAAACATTAGTCGCTGGATGCAGACCGCTTCCAACAGGTCGATCCGGGAATTTTTGGGGGAGCATTGTCCAGCAGTGGACGTCCTGACTCCTGTGGCTGACGATGATGATGATGAAATATTAGTTCAATATCTTAGGAGGGAGGTCGGGGTAAGGGTTAACTAAATTTCAATCCCAATCCTAATAGCCTGCTGTTGCGTTTACTTCTGTGAGAGAGATTTCCAGTGGCCCAAATCTTGCCTCCCCTTTCCAAAACCTATTTGCTTTCTTAAAGTTTGGCAACACACATGTTTCTTTTGGTACCGTAAGTGTCTATGGGCGGTAGAGATAAATTAAAACCAGATGATCTATATGCACGTTTGTCTTTAAAATAAAAAAAATCCTTTCCAAGGTGGGCGGTGCCTTGGTATCGACTACAAATCACAATATCACGAATTTTTGTTCTGCCGACTTTATAAAAGGAGAAGGTCCTCAATGTCTGTATTTTTTTGCGTATGTTACGCGATATCTCCGCCAAATGACAAAGGACTGATTTTCAAATTTTGTGTTCGATAGCTCTATCGATATATTATATAGGAAATTTTGTGTTCGATAGCTCTATCGATATATTATATACCATATTTATATGGGACCACTGTTGAAATAAGAGCTTATTTCAACAGTGGTTCCATATAAATATAGTCACGATCGATTTTGAAGTCGGTCCGTTAGGATTTTTAAATTCCGTTGTGTATTTGAAATTAACAAACTTACCATCCAAACATTTATATTTAGCCGGTTTCTATGATGTTAAACCTATCATAATATTTATGATGATTCTCATTTGTTTCAGAAAGTCCTGCAACTGACTTCAGTCGACACAGAATAGTGCTACCCAAAGTGCACCATGGCAGAACGAAAAGACAAATATCATCCACGAGAGACACGGTTAGTATTATTTATCAGTATATTACACGGATATATTGGTACTACACTGAAAAACTCAATCGCCTAAGTCCTATCACTAGGGAAACTAAAACTAGCAAACAGTGTCATCTCTATTCTATAGAGCGAACTTCGACTAAGTCTAAGTCAAAGTAACAAACTCAGTGAGGATTTTGACTTAGTCCGAGTCATTTTTACAAGAAAATCTTTTATTAGTCTGTCTGTCAGACTGTTTTTCTTGTAAAAAATGACTCGGACTAAGTCAAAGTTCGATTTAACAATCCCAAATCCTCATTGAGTCCGTTACTTTGACTTAGACTTAGTCGAAGTTCGTTCTATAGATCTCAGCCTGAGGGCCAACCGGCCATCGTCCGGCAACGGAACCTTAGGTTGGGCAATTTCAATATTATTTTGAAAAAGTTGCTTATGATTTGGCGTAGATAGGGAGCTTTTGCTCCCCTAGGTGTTGACGTCAGGCAGGCAGCCGGTCGTAAAAATAAAGCCAAATCCTGGAACATGCTTGAAAAAGTGTTTTGCGCTGACCCCACATTAAGGTGGGATATGGGCATGTAAAAAGAAAGAAGGAAGCTTTTGCTCCAATTGGCGATAGGCTAAACGTGAAACTACGAATGCTCCTCCGTCTACCCATTCGTGGATACGGGCGTGAACTTATGTAATCTGACTCAATTCCAATAAAACACCCGTTGACGCTGCAAAAGCAATGTAGGCCAACAGCAAAGGTCCATTAAAAAAATGTTAATTAGTGCCAAAGAATGGTGTTCAGATAATGCGTTCTATTGCGGAGGTCACGCGCATCGTGCGCTTCCGTTCTCCATGTGAAACCACCGTGTCTCCCTTTATGCTTTATTTTTATTGTGTGTTGACTATTTCAGCTATTGACAATCGCGTCCTTGGTCTAATGGTAGTGTATGCAGTCTGTGGAGGGAGGTTCTGGGTTCGATACCCTGGTCGGGCAACAAATTCAAATCATAATATATTCCGCAAATATGATAGTTTATAACACTTTCACATATCAATATTATTATGTTTTCGAATAATGGCGTCGGTATTTCATGGCTTTTTTTAAAGTTTATTTCTTTCCAGAAAGAGCAAACTTTAAAAGAGGCGATAACTAGAAACTTTTCGCCTCTTTTAAAGTTTGCTACATTGACGCCCGAATACTGGGACGATACTCAATTTTGTCGGCTTCTCACATTGATTTTCGGTATACAATGACAAATAAGGCGGCCTTAAATGACATAAGACGACCTTAAGTGTATGAGTATTCGGCGATGAGATATGTAAGCGCAATGTATGACCATTTATAGATTATCTATGACAACAGTTATAACAGCCTAGATTCCATCAACTATGTATGTGATAACACGATTTTTGCTGGTTTTGCCCAAAATGTACCACTAGTACCACAAACCACTCGTTAGTGTGAAAAAATGCTTGTCTCCAGAGCGGTGCACATCATTCAGAGTTGGAGATGAGGGTGCCTGTGGACGGCGAGGAGTACCTCCTGGAGTTGCGGCTGAACCACGACCTGATCACCGACGGGCATGCGGTGCAATATCAGAAGGATGGGAAGACGGTCCTTTATAAACCCAAGAAGGAGGTATGATGCTCATTTATCTAATGCTATAAAACGATACGAAGTAACGAAGTTCCAAAACGTAGATTAGTAAAGGATAACCTTCGTGGTAATATTTAGAATATAAATTACTATCATCATCATCATCAGCCTATACTCGTCCACTGCTGGACATATGCCTCTCCTAATGTACACCATTGAGCTCGGTCTTTAGCTCTTTGCATCCAGTTTTTTTTTGCCCGCCGCTTTCCGCAGGTCGTCACTCCACCTGGCCGCAGGACGTCCCACCCTACGCTTGCCGAAGCGCGGCCTCCACTCAAGAATATACTATGGCTTCAATAAAATCTTAATAATATTTTTTTCTGATATTGTTGTTAATGTGGATCCCCCAGAGGGGGTTGACGTTAGGCAGATTGAAAGAATTGTTGTTATTCTATGCATCTTTCCAAAATTAAATACTTTTAAAGGGGATGGAGAAGGATATTTCGAAATTAAAGTGGTAAAATGAAAGTGCAAAGTTTGTAAAGAGAGGCAATGCAAATGCGGCGGCAAAGACTCCCGCGGGCGGAGTCGCAAGCAACGCTAGTTCAAAATATCCACTGAGCACAACAAAATCTATCCAGATCATCCAACAAAAACGTTTCATTTTTAATCCTTTCCAAGTCCGTATCGATTGATTGATTCTCTTAATGGATTTGCTCATTTTGTTCTCAGGATTTAGATTTATGTCAGTATCATGGCAAAGTGAAAGGAAAGCCACACTCCCGAGTGGCCTTGTCCACGTGTCATGGCGTCAGAGGTATTATATATGATGGCGAAAAGACTAGATACATCGAGCCGGCTGAAGGTAATATTTGAAATAGTATCTAATAGTACTGAAAGATTTAGGGCGACTTGCAGCGCTATTACTAATGGAGTGTTAAACCTAAACTAGATTTATTCTACAGCTCACTCCTATATTTAGATAATTAAATCAAGATTTGGGATAAATAAAGACTTATTCCGGAGCTGCAAGTGGCCATTAGATAATTTTACTTTAAATGTATTGGATGATAAAAAATATTTGGTCCTACGCGCAGGATACTTTTGTTTTTTTTTTTTAATATTTGAGCATGTTAAAATTTCTGTTTTATCTAGGCGATTGAAAACCTTTTGGCGTGGACTTTTCAAGTCCTTCGTAATCACAAACCCTTAATTGCCAACTCTATAAAATTTAATCTAAAACCCACACTGCTCGAGTATTTTGTTATTCAGTGTAGCCTCTCAAAATGAATTTAGATTTTTTTTTAAATATTTAAGGTGGAGAGATTCAATCGCAACATTACCTATACGACCATTCGGATTTGAACACCAACTTCCACTGCGGTTATGTCGGCGGAGTGACGAAGAACTCCACTTACGATCCGATGTTGATGAAGAAACACAATAATGAACAAAGCTTGAAACGGACCACTCGTAGTGTTGACAGGGTAAGTGTTTGTGTTTTGAACGTAGTCTAAGCATCTTATTACAGAACGATACTTAGGGCCACTTGCAGTGCTACTACTAATCCAGAGTTAGACCTAAACTCGATTTATCCTACAGTTCATTCCTATATTTAAATTGAGATTTTTTTATAGTAGAGACTAGCAAACGAATAGATGGGACACGTGATGGTAAATGATTGTGAGTACTAAATAAATAAAAAAAAAAGTGATGTCCACCGCCCATAGACACCCAAGACAGGTTATACCTAGTATGGGGTCAGGACTCAGGGCTAACATAACATAACATAAGCTCACGCCTGTATCCCCGAAGTGCGCCTCTGCACTAGCCAACTAGTGCACCCACATTTCGCCGAGCTTAGTTCCGTCCCAGATGTGATAGGGGGCGAGCCTATCGCCATATCAGGCACAAATTCCAGACTCCGGGCTGATATGAGAAAATCCAATATCACTCCGCCCGATCCGGGGATCGAACCCGAGACCTCAGGACAGTAGTCGTACCGAAATACAACCACGCCACCGAGGCAGTCAGAGGACTCAGGACTATGTGTATGTTGGGTGTATATATTTAGAGGTATTATGTTGAAACTTGATTTTTATACTGCCTCAGTGGCGTGGTGGTATTTCGGTACGACTACGGTTCTGAGGTCTCGGGTTCGATCCCCGGGTCGGGCAAAGTGATATTGGATTTTTCCATATCAGCCCGGAGTCTGAAATTTGTGCCCAATATGACTATAGGCTCGCCCCCTATCACATCTGGGACGGAACTAAGCTTGGCGTAATGTGGGTGTTCTAGTTCGCTAGTGCGCCCCTGCCTACCCCTTCAGGGATACAGGCGTGGGCTTATGAGCTTATGTATTGATTTTCATATGTCCCCAGTACAAGAGGCACGCGGAGGACGTCCAAGTCCGCGGCCCGTTCAACGAGAAGAGGCTGTCGCGGTACGTGGAACTGGTGCTGGTGGCCGACAACAGGGAGTTCAAGGCGAACGGCGAGAACATCGACACAGTGCACAGGCAGCTGAAGGACGTCGCCAACATCATCAACTCCGTGAGTATGACATTTACATACGTACTTAAAGTTAGTTAATCTGTGACATTACATATATCTGCATTATAAAGAATGGTGAAGAGAAGAGTTGATGTCAGGCAGGTAGCAGGTACAAAAGACTAAGCCGATTCCTTTTTGCAATATGCCTGAAGAAGTGTGTTGCGCCGACCCACTTACTTAGTAGGAGGTCCTAGGTTTAAATCCTATCCTAATCTAATCCTTAAGGTCTCGGGAAACACGCGCTTTTCTGATAATCTGGCCAAGACTAGATCCTCAAGCATTCGATCGGTTGCAAGAACTAAATGGGAATTGTTTTTGTAAGATGCATATAAATGTGTTTTAACGTCGGCATGATTTCGCTACACAGTTTTGTCTATGGATCATTCTTCCATGAGCAGGAAACGTTCAGAATTGGCAGTCCCAGTCACAAATGTATGTGCGAGCCACAGATATTTGTTTTGAGGTTCTGGGTTCGATTCCCAATTCGGGCAAAATGAGTTTTCTAATTTAATTCAGGACTGGATCCCCCAGAAAGGGTTGACGGCAGACCAGTAGCCGGTCATAAAAAGTAATAAATAATAATTCCATTTGTAAGTTATCTATGTATTTTTCTCTGTTTATATATATTTATACACACATATATACCTCTATAATATGATTTGTTAAGTGCCTTATTTATTTATTATGCGTCTTACTTTTTATGTGCAACATATACTTATTATGTACTTAGTATATTAGAAAATTGTTTTTGCTGGCTGGCGTCCGCTCGTCACTTGGGGTGACCACTGAAAATCAGCGCTGTGTGTGGTTAGCGCCACTGCACAGCATCATGCTGAGTGGTCACCCACCTATCACAGCCATGACTACTTTTTATAATTGTAATGTAATTTTATTTTTAATTTGTTTTACGTTGTCATGGTGGTGATTAATAAATTGCTTTTCTTTCTTTCTTTCTAATATTTTGATTGCGTCATAATACGTTATTACTATTCGTCAGGTATACTCCCCCCTGAACATCTTCATAGCGCTGGTGGGCGTGGTGGTGTGGAGCGAGCGAGACGAGATCCGGCTCGAGGAGAACGGCGACACCACTCTCACCAACTTCCTGCACTACAGGCGGACTCGGCTTGTCGTCGACATACCCAATGACAATGCGCATTTGCTCACGTGAGTTCTATGGGTTTGATGGGAAGGTGTGGTTTGTCATGCTATGTCATGACAGTAGTGTAACTGGAGGGGTTTGGCCGGAGGGATACAGGGGTAGTGGAAAGCTAGTCTAATGGGGTAGCCTGTGGAATCCCACTGTTAACAATTTTTTGGTTGGACCCGACTAATGGCCCCTCGCAGCTCCGCGATAAATCTCTATATATCCCAAATCTTCATATAAATATAGGAGTAAGGAGGAAGCTCAGCATGTGTGGGCCGGGGACCGGAAGGCCCGGGCTTCGTAGGTCGGGCAAAGCGCATTTTCTAATTTAATATGCCTGGGACTGGATCCCCCAGAGGGAGTTGACGTCAGGCAGGCAGCCGATCGTAAAAAAACTAAACCAAATCCTTTCTGCAACATGCTTGCTAAAGTGTGTTGCGCCGCCCCCATATTAAGGTGGGATAAGGGCATGTAGAAAGAAGTAAGTGAAATCTAGATAAGGTGTAACTCGAGATTAGTAATAGCGATGCGAGCGTCTGTATCACTCTCAGGATCCGACGTATAGATCTGGTGTGAATAAAGCTGGTCACAATAACTGTTTATCACAATATAATTTATTCATATGCAAAAACGCTTTAATAGTCGTCGATACAAAATTGATGTTATTAATTTATAAATTCATTTTTTCTATTTCCAGTCGACAAAAATTCAAAGATGGCGTCGTCGGCAAAGCGCTCAAAGGTCCGATATGCACGTACGAGTTCTCTGGGGGCGTGGCCACAAACCATTCCGAAGTGATCGGATTGGTCGCCACCACAATCGCCCACGAAATGGGTCACAATTTCGGCATGGAGCACGATTCGGACGACGACTGCGTGTGTCCCGACGAGAAGTGCATCATGAGCCCGTCCAGCACGTCGGTCACTCCGATACACTGGTCCTCCTGCAGTCTCAAGTCACTGGCGCTGTCATTCGAGAGGGGGATGGATTATTGTTTGCGGTGAGTACTGAATTGTTACTTTCATTATCATCATCAGCCATCGGACGCCCACTGCTGGACATAGGCCGTCCCCAGAGATTATCAGCAGCCCGAGCAGGAAAATTTCTGACAACCGTAAATGTATTCGTGCTCGATGCGCGTCTATGAAATTTGTATGAAATATTAATCAAATGTCATCAGTGCGCAGCGAGTTTACATTTACTTTAGTTTTTCGTGCTCGGGCTACAGATCGGCCTATTGGAAGCACCCAGTACCAAGCGTAATGAGTAATGGAAAACCCCCTTAAAAAGATATTACTTGTTACTTTATTAAAGATAAATAATAAATGTATTTGTTGAATTATTTAGCTATTTTGCTGTGTTTTTACGACAGTAAAGGAAGTTCAAAATTGCTTCAAAGGTCGAATTTCTCAAAAAAAGTGATGAATACAAAATAGATTATAAATGTGTACTATTTGTTATTCACAGTTGTTACAAAATGTTGGAACAATATTTTAATTAATTAATATGAGAATGGATTAGAGCTTACCTGAAAAAAAAAACTTTTTGATGACTACATGACATTATTTATTAAATTTTTTTAATTTGGTCGTGTAGAAATATATTGTTTATGATTTTACTACTGTGCCGACATTGGCAATGCTTTACTCTTATGAATCTTACTTGCCTACAGGTACCTATCTACCTACCTACATGATGTCTTCTGTTGATCATGACATGCCCAAAGATTACAAAAATAATATTTGAAATATTTGATAAAACAAATACTTACGTTGTGCAGTAACAAACCGAAGCGTCTGTTCGAGTCGCCGACGTGCGGTAACGGGTTCGTGGAGCCGGGCGAGCAGTGCGACTGCGGGCTCGCGGCCGCGCCCGCGCAGAACGCCGCGTGCGCCGCGTGCTGCCGCCCCGACACGTGCATGCTGCGGGCCAACGCCACCTGCGGCGCCGGCACCTGCTGCGACCTGCAGGTGACACGGCGTCTGTTTTACTGATATCGTTTCATCTCTAATACCTTCTTTTCGACCGACTTCCATAAAGGAGAAGGTCATTCGTCTGTTTTTTTGAAGTTATACTTCTTTAGGCGCGTTATGAAAAAATGATGAAAGTGAAATTTTCAGATGCGCGCGCATCTGTGACACTAAATTAACAGTATGAAGTTGTCTAAAGTATGAAGTTGTCTGCTTAACCGCGTACACGTACACGCACCCATTTGACTTCGATTGCAATTTAATATTATTTAAATTCTTTGATAATATTAAATATATAATAATAATTAATTAATATACTTTACTTGTGACTAATGTAAGGATTGGACGTTCTGCGAATTGGACGTTTTGCGAATTGGATATTTTACGAATTGGACATTTTGCGAATTGGACATTTTGCGAATTGGACTTTTGCGAATTGGACATTTCGCGTTTTGGACATTTTGAGAATTAGACATTTGGGAATTGGACATTTCGCGAATTGGACATTTTACGAATTAGATATTTTACGAATTGGACATTTTGCGAATTGGACATTTTGCGAATTGGACTTTTGCGAATTGGACATTTCGCGTTTTGGACATTTTGAGAATTGGACATTTAGCGAATTGAACATTGTGCAAATTGGACATTTCGCGAATCGGATATTTCGCGAATTGGACATTTTGAGATTTGGACATTTTGGGAATTGGACATTTTGAGAATTGGACATTTCGCGAAACGGACATTTCGCGTTTTGGACATTTAGCGAATTGAACATTGTGCAAATTAGACATTTCGCGAATTGGACATTTTGAGAATTGGACATTTTGAGATTTGGTCATTTTGAGAATTGGACATTTCGCGAATTAGACATTGTGCGAATTGGACATTGTGCGAATTGGACATTTCGCGAATTGGACATTTTGAGGATTGGACATTTCGCGAATTGGACATTTTGAGAATTGGACATTTTGAGAATTGGACATTTTGAGATTTGGACATTTTGGGAATTGGACATTTTGCGAAACGGACATTTCGCGAATTGGACATTTTGAGAATTGGACATTTTGAGAATTGGACATTTTGAGATTTGAACATTTTGCGAAACGGACATTTCGCGAATTGGACATTTTGAGAATTGGACATTTTCAGGACTCGGACATTTCGCGAATTGGAAATTTTGCGAAACGGACATTTCGCGAATGGGACATTTGGGAATTGGACATTTCGCGAATTGGACATTTTGAGAATTGGACATTTTGAAAATTGGACATTTTGAGATTTGGTCATTTTGAGAATTGGACATTTCGCGAATTAGACATTGTGCGAATTGGACATTGTGCGAATTGGACATTTTGAGATTTGGACATTTTGAGGACTCGACATTTCGCGAATTGGACATTTTGAGATTTGGACATTTTGGGAATTGGATATTTTGCGAAACGGACATTTCGCGAATTGGAAATTTTGGGAATTGGACATTTCGCGAATTGGACATTATGAGAATTGGACATTTTGAGATTTGGACATTGTGCGAATTGGACATTTTGAGAATTGGACCATGTGGGAATTGGACATTCTGCGCCTAAACGAACAAAACATGCATCTTATACCATGGGCCATTGTTCTACGAGCAGGTGACAGCTAAAATGGTTGTTTTGCGTATGTTTTTATTTGTTGATTATCCTTTTCCAATCCTCCTATTATTTTATTTGCATGCAATTAAAAACTATTTTTTAATGATGCCAAAGAAGTATAACTTCTCACGCGCGTACATAAGTACACGCACCCATTTTTTTATGTATGTTACGCGATATCTCCGCCGAATGTGAACCGATTTTTAAAATTCTTTTTGTGTTCGATAGGGCTTCTTTCAAGGGTGATCCCATATAAGTTTGGTCATGATCGTATTTGAAGTCGGTCTGTTAAGTTTTTAAACTTGTGATTATTCTTAGCTTTTTTTTATATAGCAGAGATTGGCAAACGAGCAGATGGGTCACCTGATGGTAAGTGATCTCCATCGCCCATAGACACTCAAGACACAACAAAAATCATGGGTACGTTGCCAACCTAAAAGGAGGGAATGGAAGGGGAGGGAAGAGGGATTATTGGGACATGGAAAAGGGTAAATGGGCCACCGAAAATCTCACTCACCGAACAAAACGTGACAGCAAGCTACCGCTTTACGTCGGTTTTCTGTGACACAGTGGTATCAAACCGCTCGAGCCGACCCATTCATATTGTAGACGTAACTGTCTACAGCGTGGCCCTACCACTCAATAAAACACATTGTTGCAGACTTGCCGTCCCAAATCAGCGGGTAGTATGTGTCGGTCTGCGGACCGCGAGTGCGACCTGCCCGAGTACTGCACGGGACACTCGGAGTTCTGTCCCGACGACGTGCACAAGATGGACACCACGCCCTGTGGAGATGGTGAGGTACGTTACCGGCATCAGTGGCGCGCAGTCCATATATAGTTTTTCTGATGTGTTGTCCCAATAAGCTAATGAATGGGCAGCCGGTTATTGTTTGGAAGGGCGGACAATGACGACACAATTGTACACTGTAAAAGTTTATTCACGACTATATATTTGCGACTGCTTAATTATTGTGGGCGCAGCCACTTTAAATTATTGCACACGCGTAAAAACAGATTCATGCACCTCGCACACATGCATCGCGCTAATATGACCTACATACAATAATAATTATGTGTCCCTACACATATATAGAAAGAGTCACTGTCTACCCTAACAATTTGATATTTCCATGAATATATAATACATACATACGTACATAAGCTCACGCCTGTATCCCCGAAGCGGTAGGCAGAGGCGCACTAGCGAACTAGAACACCCACATTTCGCCGAGCTTAGTTCCGTCCCAGATGTGATAGGGGGCGAGCCTATCGCCATATCAGGCACAAATTCCAGACTCCGGGCTGATATGGAAAAATCCAATGTCTATGGCAAATAATACAATTTGACCATAGATATAATATACTGGTATCATAATAATACGATGCCATGACCAATAGGACTGGACCAACAATAGCACCAATGAAAAATGTTGCAATAACCGGGAAAATTGTGACGCAGACGAAGTTACGCGGGTCAGCTAGTGTAGAGTATAGAAGCCTTGGGTTAGATCTCTGGGTCGATTAAGTGACATTGAGTTTATCGATATCAGCTCAGAGGCTGGAATTTGTGCAGGATACGGCGATAGGCTCGGCGAATTGTAGCTGTTTTAGTTCTCTAGTTCGCCCCTGTCTACCTCTTCGGGGATATAAGCATAAGTTTAGATGTGAATAGTGATTGAAGTAGGTTATTGTACAGTGTTGTGTGATGCGCAGGCGTACTGCGTGCGAGGGTCGTGCCGCTCGCGCACGGACCAGTGCCGCCTGCTGTGGGGCTCCACGGGCGAGTCCAGCGACCACAAGTGCTACTTCTCCAACAACGTCAAGGGCAACAAGTACGTAACCATTGTCACCCTACACTCTACACTCTACAGACTACACCACAGATGGATCCGTGAACTACCACCTCGCTGTTGCGATTCGATTCGTGACTCAACACTCCCCTACCCGATCCCTATTTCTCTCATTTAAGACTTGATAACGCACCTATGATTCATTTGGGTGTTTTTTTTACGAGTACGACTAAGTGACTGCGCTATACCTAATGGTAAGGTACGCAGGGATGTACGCCGTCCCGTATACCCGCCCCACCAACCAACAAATCATGTTACAATCCTTACTTGGGAGAACCGTGATCGCTATCCGCTCGGATACGAATATCCTACCATCAGCAAAAGTGTCTATTTGACAGGTGACCCACCTGGTCGTTTACCAGTGATAATTGTATCGTTCGCCAGGAACGGGTTCTGCGACTACGACCGGTCGCGGCAGGTGTACCGTCCGTGCGAGCGTGCGCACGCGCAGTGCGGCCTGCTGCAGTGTCGACATCTCAACGAGCGGCTCGAGTTCGGCATGGAGTCTGTCGCGATACTCTCAGCTATATTCATCAACAACAACGGTCACTACACACTACCTACCATTCTCTGCTGCCACCTACCCTTATCCTACTATATGTAATAGGCGCAACATACTCTTATGAGTTGCAAAGTGGATTCGGCTTTAGTTTTTGCGGCAGGCTGCCTGCTTAATGCCGAATATCTCCGAGTTCTGACTAACATTGTAATATATCCATATGGTATCATAACAATATAGTATATTAATATCGTTTCATATCGATGAAATATATCGATTTGCACCATATCGAATTAAAAACTCAAAGAATTGTCATTTTTTCTTACTTAGTTTCTACACACTGCATGATTGGAAATTCACGGTCATGGCTAGAAATATACTTATTCAATATGCACTAAATGTTGCCAAACGCTGATGTACCGTAATATTTCCAGGTACGATAATCCCGTGCCGCACTGCCGTCATAGATTTGGGACTGAATGACGTCGATCCGGGGATGGTCCCAGACGGTGCCAAGTGTGGACAAGATATGGTATGTGATGTGATAACGCGTCCTTATAAAATATACTTACTGTTGGCAACACCAACACAAATTTAATTTATATTTGTAAAAATAATTCTTCATACTTGCAACACCACAACTTTTTAAGTCGCAATATGGGCTAGATCCCTTTGCCTTCCCGAAAGGGGAAATAAAAAAAAAGTAAGTAAGTTAAGTCGCAATCATCCATCATCGTGAGCCAACATCGTCACAAGTTTGATTTCAACCAGCTCCTATAGCGGTGATACAGGACTTCTCAAGTCTCCAAAACTTACATGTTTAAAGCTTGTACACCTAAATAAAATGTATCCTTTTTTTTTCTTTTTTTTTTATAGCAGAGATTGGCAAACGAGCAGATGGGTCACCTGATGGTAAGTGATCTCCACCGCCCATAGACATCCAAGACACAAAAAGAATCATGGGTGCGTTGCCAACCTAAAAGGAGGGAATGGAAGGGGAGGGAAGGGGATTAATACTGAATACTTCACGGTAATAGCCTACGAATATTCTCCTGTCTCCCCAATTAATCATAAGCATCTTTATCCACGCGCGTGCTTTTGTCCTTAGGTACTATGTCTGTAGGCTAGCGACTCGGGGGCTTGAGTTCAGCTGAATTTATAAGGCTCAATTGCACCACTATTATTAACCTAGAGTTAGTCCTAACCGCAAGTTAAGTTACATGTCATTCATACATTTTCTGTCAATTTAGCTTGCGGTTAGGACTAACTCTAGGTTAATAATAGTGGTGCAATTGAGCCTAATAGTAATAATCCAATTTGCAAGAATTTTACTCTGGGCTTAGGACATAATATAACATACATGTTAAAACAATGGTATTGGATTATACTGAACTTCTAAACAAACCATTCGCGGTTTTCAGGTATCAAAAACTTACGTTGTATATGTATCACTTTTAAATAGAAGTGGTTTGGAATCGGGGTATGTTACCAAAGGCTTTGTTAGTAAAAAAAATTTAATGCTCGATCACCGACACCACACGATCTACTAACTAGCCAAGACACCAACTTTTTAACTCAATTTCGGTGGAATTTTAAGTCAATAAATGAAACCGAATCGTAGTCGCAATCGAATCCAGTGTCAGAAGTTACCCAGCTGTTTTCCAACTCACAATCGATTTTATTAATGTGAAAGTTGCTTTTGTATTGGCAGATGTGTTTGCAACAAAGATGTGTTCCTGTGGAATCTGTGCGGGATCGCATCGCCGTCAAGGAGTCATCCGTGTGCCCCTCGAATTGTTCCGGACACGGCATCTGCAATTCCGAAGGTATTAATTAGTTCTAATGACATAAGCATACAGACGTTAACGTATATTTCGTCTTGATCGTAGAATAATGTCGGTTTTGAAAAGAATACGAAATTCATGTTTTACTTTATTTGGATGGTATGACATAACATAACATAAGCTCACGCCTGTATCCCCGAAGGGGTAGGCAGAGGCGCACTAGCGAATTAGTACACCCACGTTTCGCCGAGCTTAGTTCCGTCCCAGATGTGGTAGAGGGCGAGCCTATCGCCATATCGGGCACAAATTCCAGACTCCGGGCTGATATGGAAAAATCCAATATCACTTTGCCCGACCCGGGGATCGAACCCGAGACCACAGAACCGTAGTCATACCGAAATACCATCACGCCACCGAGGCAGTCATGAATACCATTGATTACAATATATATAATACAATTTGATATGAATATCAGGATGCAATACAACTACTCAACCGCTGCAGCCGTTTCCCATTAGACATCGATATAATGTGATGGCACCATAGACTATAATTATACAGCATGATAGCTCTTATTGGATCTTTTAATTATTTTATAAAATTCGCGGTAAAATAGATGACCTGACTTCTAAAACGATATTCGTATGACCTTAAGACGTTTGAGACTGCAATGATGAATATCACTAAGCTTCGAGGGTGCTTTTGTATAGTCCGATTGCTAATTAGACGGAGTAAACTGACAGATCGAAATGTCACTTTCCAAAATAATGTTGCTTACTTTCAAATCATAGTGATTGATCTAGTTCATTTTTTATCATTCAAAGAAACAATAACTCAGCATAAGTTTGGATAATTAGAATTTTATTGCGTATTTTTAGAAATTTCAGCATAACACTTCGACTAAATGTCTGTGTAAATAATTTTGCGTAAATAATCATAACAGATACGCGAAATGATAACAATTAAAATTACAAATGTTATTTTTATTATTTGAGAAAATTACGTTCGGCACATTCGTAGTTTTTGTAAGTTTTGTTTAAAATGAACCACAGTCGCGCGCCGATCGGTGTGAGAAGCGCACGCGTATAGAGTGATAACCAGTGCGTCTCATTACATTGTTATTTAGCAGCACGCGCGGCGCGGCGCAGCGCACGCGAGTGCGTCGTATCGAATAAATACTTATGGCAAACGAGGCGGAGATGGACGAGCGAGAATTTATATTATCGCCGGATAATATCTTATCCGACAGTTCTTTATCGAGATTGAAACGACTGAGAAGTGACGATTTCGAAGAGGACGAATTTATTCCAGTTACTCGCAAACCAAAGCGGCGTTATAGAAATGGAAATAATATGGAATCAGTCGAATCTGATAAACAATGGGGATCGTTACCGACACATACCCGGGACATGTACGAAGTAATTGTAACCTCAACAGAGTCATTGCCTAAGCAAATGGCATTAGCAAAAATGTTAAAAAATTTAAACATCAGAGATATAATAAAAATTAAGTACAAGGGTAATCATAAAGTAGTTTTTTCTTTTGAAAATAAAATGAGGGCAGAGGGACTATTGAGATGTGAAGAATTAAAAAAAAAAGGTTATAAATTTCAAGGATCGGACGAAATGAATTTTAGATACGGAATCGTAAAGAAAGTGGACCTTGAGTTAGAAGAAGAAGAATTAAAAAACATATTTGAATGTGACTATTCTGAAATTGTATCAATCTTACGTTTAAAACGACAAACAAGTGAAGGTAAATGGGTCGAAAGCGAAACTGTTCGCATATGTTTTAAAGGTATCACTATACCACCGTATGTTGAAGCATATGGTTGCAGGTTTATGGTGGAACCGTACATTTTTCCCGTTTCCCAATGTTCGGGGTGCTGGAGGTTTGGACACAGAGTAAAATTTTGCCCTACTAAGAAAATTTTTTGCCCAAAGTGTGGTTTGAATCATTCTAACTGCGAGACAAAAGATTTCAAGTGTATCAACTGTAAAGGTCCTCATATGTCAATAGAAAAATCGAAATGCCCTGCATTTCATAGAGAAAAAGGTATCCGATCTATAATGAGCGATGAAAACTGTTCATACAAAAAAGCCTTCGATATATATCAAGAAGCTGAAAAATCTAAACTTCAATCAAAGGATAATGTCATTGTGATAGACCTGGAATCGATGGAGGTGACAGAAAATGTTTTAGAACAGATACAATCGGGACAGTATAGGGATGCTTTGTTGTCTACAACAGCTATAAACGGGAACGAGGATGGCAATGTCTATACCGAAGAATTTTCAAAAAAAGAAGGACAACTAAAGAAAAAGAAACAAAAGAAGATAAGTAACGAGAATATTGAAATTCAAAGCGAGATAGAAGCAGAGAGCAGCAGAGACCTACAAGATAAAATTATAAATAATAAGGGGGATAAACCAAAGAAGACAGGATTTAGTTTTATGAGAATATATAATAAATTAAAGGAGATAATTGGTTCAGAGAGATCACTGGAAGATAAAATAAATAACCTTTTATGTGTCGTTTTTGAAGAGTGTTACACTTATATAACCGAGGTTTTCAAAGTAGAGGATTGTGTTGGTAAAATCCTATCCATAATTAAAAATGGATAACAGTTGTTCAGTACAACGTTTTATTAACATAGTCCAGTGGAACGCTCGAAGCATCAAACCGAAGCAGTCAGAATTCGAATGTTTTTTAATTGAACATAAAGTGCACATAGCTATTATTACAGAAACTTGGTTAAATAGCGATATTAATATTAATATAAGTAACTATAATTGGTATAGAAAAGATCGATGTGACTCATACGGCGGAGTGGGTATACTCGCTCACAAGTCTATTAAAGTTGAGGTCTGTCCGTTTAATTTGACTAACACTGGTATTGAAGCCATAGCAATTAGCACGTTAAATTGTAACTTTATTTCAAAAATCGTATGCATTTACTGCCCATCATCGATTTGTACAACCCAATCTGATTGGGATGAATTATTTTCGCACTTTAGTACTAAAACATTAATAGCCGGCGATTTTAATGGGCACCATAAGAATTGGTCTTATAAAAATGATAATAGAGGATTCAAAATTATGGATTCTTCTTTAGAGCATGGCTTTATTTACATGAATGATGGTAGTGTAACGCGAACCGAATACGTTGATAATTTCTTACAAAAATCATCTCCAGACATTACATTTGCGTCTTCGGATATAATTATTAATTTTGATTGGACTGTCCTTAACGAAAATTTAGGCAGTGACCACTTTATTATAAAAATTTGTACTAACTATCAAGATATAAATCATTACATTAAAAGACGAAATTACAAAAAGGCGGACTGGAGTTTATATTCGGAATTGATAGACCACGCAATAAAACGTAGTTCCTGTAATAATCATTTAGATATACAAAATAGATACAATGAGTTTGTAGGGATAATTAACCGATCAGCTGATAACAGTATCCCGAATTTTAAAATATGTACTGATCCACAGCGCAAATTTATACCTAAACCGTACTGGAACGCTGCCTTATCAAAAATTGTAGCTCAACGGCGATTAGCACTTAGTACTTTTCGTCGTAATCCAACGCCTGATAATCTCACGATATTAGAAAACAAGAATAAAATTGTTAAAACAGAATTATCTCTGGCAAAATCAAAGTATTGGAGGGAGTTCTGCAATTCTGCTAATGAATCCACCTCTTTATCGGATATGTGGCGTCGAATGCGGTGGTTAAAGGGATATCGCAAAAATAAGTTTCAAGCGCCCGCTGAAAAGAAACTAGAGTTGTTACGTAGTCTTGCTCCTGATGACGTTAGAATTAAAAAACCGTCGTTTGTATCGCGAAATAGTATATTAGAACAAGAATTTAGTTTGCATGAATTTGAAATTTGCCTAAAAAAGAAAGATTCGGCTCCCGGAAATGATAATATCACATATTCAATGATTTTTAATTTACCTTTAGTCGGAAAACAATTTTTAATTAATTTATATAATGATATATTTTATTCTGGATATGTACCAAAACAATGGAGAGATATTAAAATTGTACCTATCCCTAAAGCAGTTCAATCTGACTCGACAGAGATCAAGTTAAGACCTATATCTTTGATATCGTGCATCTGTAAAATTTTCCATGTAATGTTGGCGAAAAGATTAGAATGGTTTATAGAAAAAAACAATATATTATCACCATTTACAACCGGTTTCAGAAAAGCTCAATCTTGTATAGACTCAGTAGCTCGATTAGTATCTTCTATTCAAATCGGATTTACGCATAACATACCTACTCTTGCATGCTACCTTGATCTTGAAAATGCATATAACAACGTACTTATAGATAAGGTTGTATTGACCTTGGACAGTCTAAACGTTGGAGCCATCTTATGTAACTATTTATGGGAATTTTTGAGTGAGAGACATTTGAAAATAATAGACGATTTGGGAGATAGCTCATCCATAGCCAGATGGTCCTCGAAAGGGCTCGCCCAAGGAGATCCAATCTCGCCTTTATTGTTTAATATTGTTACTTTTCAAATATGTCAGAATATTCCATCAGAAATCTCACAGTACGCAGACGATATTGTTATTTTTACAAGCAACAAGAACATTGAAAATAGCGTTTACATAATTCAAAATTCTTTAGACATAATTGTAAAGACGTTAGCTAAAATTGGTCTACATATCTCTACCAATAAAACAAAATTTTGCTTATACACTAGAGGACATAAACGTCATCAGATAGAATTAAACGTAAACAATATACCGCTATCCCGTGAAGCCAATATTAAATACTTAGGTATTTGGTTAGATCGGTCACTTCGATGGGGTAAACATGTTAATGAAGTATCAGAAAAGTCACTCAAGTTTTTAAATATCCTCAAAGTCCTAGCAGGATCTGGCTGGGGAGTCCACCCCAAGCACTTGCGGAGATTATATATCAACGTTATTAGAAGTCGTATAGATTTTGGGAGTTTTTTATATGACAATAGCGCCAAATCGCATACTTACAAAATAGATAAAGTCCAAAATCAAGCCCTTAGAATAATAGGTGGGTTCATCAAAACAACACCCATACATGTGATGGAGAGCGAGGTCTGCGTACCTCCTCTATTTCTAAGAAGACAATATTTGTCACTTAAATTCTGTCTTAAAGCTAAATCATGGACAAATGGTATAGCCCTTAATTGCTTGAAATCGCTCAGTGCTCTTTTTGCTAGTAGATATTGGTCAAATAAAAAAAAACCGTTATTAATGGAGACATATAATATTATACAAGATGAAAAAATATCGTCGTCAAACCCCCTTGAAATGTTTCGGCTTGACATGTGGCCCTCAAAGATTAATGTTAAAAATATGGTTAAATGCAGTTTAGAATGTGTACAAACGGCAAAAAGAGATTATGATAAAACATTATTAAAAGTTGAAATACTAAGTGAACTAGATGTAAAATATAGAACATGGTTTAAAATATTCACAGATGGTTCAAAAAGCTCTGGCGTTTCTGGCGCCGCTTTATATGACTCCTCTTCTGGGTACGGGGAACGGTTTAAGAATTTATCTAATGTATCCATAATGTCGATGGAACTATTCGCTATCTCAGAAGCTTTAACATATATAAAATACCACATCAACTCGCACTTAAAAATTGTAATATACAGTGATAGTAAAAGTGCATTACAACATATAGTTAGCTGTTCTCAAGGGAATCGTGGTACTGCGATAGCCTATAGCATTCTCCGAAAACTGGAAGAATTTTCTGTAAACAATATCCAAATAGTACTACAATGGATCCCATCACATATAGGATTGTATGGCAACGAGGTGGCAGACCAATTAGCTAGATTAGCTGTGTCAGACAACTCAGAAAATATATACATTTTACCTTCATACACGGAACTTTTACCAAAATATAACAAAATGTATTATGATCACTGGAGAGAGTATTTTGATGAAAGATCGAGAACAAAGGGGATCTGGTACAAAATTATCCAAAGTCAACCACCTCGTCTGCCGTGGTTCATGGGAGACATATGTAGAAAACATGTTGTTATTGCACACAGACTTCGTTCCGGACACATGCCACTGAAGAAATTTGCATACTGTATGGGAAAAGTACCGTCACCGAATTGTGAAACGTGTAATAAACCGGAAGATGTATACCATGTCTTAATGGAATGTGTCCGGAACCAAACTGAGCGGCAAAACATTCTAAGGAAGTTGGATGCTAATATTGAAGACATTGGAATGTTTCAGTCTATATTATGCAACCCGAATTCAAAGGAAGCCCTAATGGTGTATAAATTAGTCGATACAGATAATTAGTGTTTATGATAATTTTACTTATAAATATGTGGGGGGTGCGGGTGCGCATCGAGGTGGACAGGCGTCCACGGGTGCGCATGTGCACTGACCACTATTTCTTTATTTAGAGGTGTATATTTTAAGTTGGTTGTTTATATGTCAGAGAATATTTCTTTTGTTTACAGTATAGGGCTGTCATAAACTGTGTTTAAAAGCCTTTTAAATAAATGAAAAAAAAAAAAAAAAAAAAAAAAAAATGAACCATGACTATAATTCCAAGAGACAAGCCATAACTTAGCCTGCAGCAATTTACTATGACTATAATTCAATAGACATGCAGTACTAATCACACATTAGGCAGGAATTACGACTTTGAGTTGGACTTTAGAAAATGAAAGAATGAAATGGTTCACGGAATTGAAATGTTTAATTAATCTTGATCTTTTTACCGCAGCACTATTTAAATTTCATGAAAAAGTGGCAACATTCGAAATGTCAGTTTACTCCGTTTAATTAGCAATCCTACTATAGCATAAAAAAATATCCGTGTTTTGTCCACAGGTCACTGTCACTGTGACGCTGGTTTCGCTCCGCCATTGTGTGCTTTACCGGGCGTCGGAGGATCGTACGATTCTGGACCAGCTACAGATCCATCTGGTGAGTTTTTATATGCTTTAAATGCATATTTTCAAGACCTTTTGTAAGCATAAAATTTTAATATTTGAAGCTGTCAGGATAGTATTTTTTTTTGTAGCAGAGACTTGCAAACGAGCAGGAGGGTTACCTAATGGTAAGTGATCTCCACCGCCCATAGACACCCAAGACATAAAAATCATGGGTGCGTTGAAAACCTTTTTGTGTCTTGGGTGTCTATGGGCGGTGGAGATCACTTACCATCAGGTGACCCATCTGCTCGTTTGCCAATCTCTGCTATAAAAATAAAAAAAAGAGTGGTATCAAACCGGTTGAGCCGGCGCATTCGTGCTGTATACGTAACTGTCTACACTCTACAGCGTGACTCTACCACTTACAAATATGTGTTGACGTCATAAATTAATACTTTGCTTTCGAATAAAAGTTACGATGATTCTTATAGATTTGAACTCTATTGCAATTATTTTCTCTTCTCGCAGTTCAACGCAACTTCATGGTGGCCATGTACGTGATATTCCTGGGCATCATCCCGTCGATCCTGCTCATCCTGTTCATCATCTACTACTCCAGGCACAACGTGCTGTTCTGGTGGAAGAAGCCCAGGAAATCGTATGTAAACTTCCTATTCTGTGCTGGATGTACAGGCACTGCACATAAAGACTACTTCACTAACAAATTCAGCAGGTTTCAAAACAGCACTAGCTCTTTACGTAAACTACTAAGTTTCAAACGCAAAGACACGATTACCGCCGAAATTAAAGAACCTACCGCCGAAACTCCTGAAATAGCACCCGATGGTAACTCGAAACCACAACATTACAATATACTGGAGTTAAGTAATAAAAATACTAAGAAACCCTTAAAGAAACCGCTTGGGAAAATTAATAAGGACGACATACAAATAGCTAGTGGCGATGTGTCTGAGGTGAAAATTAAAGCACCCGCACCGCCTCCGAAACCCAAGTTAATAATTAAACAGGGTTTAGCGTCGACTACTAACGAAATGGTCACTCAGGGTCAAAAGAGCAGTCTGTACAAGATCGGTAATAACGGGCTGTATTCAGATGTTTCGGGGCGGAATGTTAAAGTGCATGGTTTTAATAAAAAGTAAACGCTTGGGACCCTTCAGGTGAATAGCCCTGTAATATTACTGTCCCACTGCTGGGCACGGCTTTCTCTATCAATAGAAGGTTAGACCTTAATCTACCACGCGGGCTTAATGTCGACTCCACAATTGGGTACTTGACTATGTTTGATATTATACATATTTTTATATGTAACAGCAAATAAAGAGAAAAAAAAACTTCTGTAAAAACTGAATCGTTATTGGTTGAAAAATATTTTAAATTCTGAAATGACCAAGAGTGGGGCGCGTAGTGGAGTATCTTGCTATCCCTTTCCAACGCACGTACCGTTATGGCCGTGACGTGAATATACTGATGCTTCTCTTTTTTGTCGTTTTAGAGTTCCTCCAGATTTCAAAGGCTTATAACTTTTTTATTTTTCAATATACATATTTTAATATTTCTTTTTCTGCTATATTTTTATACGACGTAAATATTACATTAAATTAATAAAAGTATTTTAGTCAACTGCCCAATTCACATACCTTCAAAATTCTATGGAGTTTCTTAGGTATGCAGTAGGCCAACCATGAGTTTTTTTGACATTACTCGCTAGCGACTCCGTAAAATATTTGTATGACAAACATCCGAACGCGTCTAGCGGTTACGCGGGGAACTAATGTTTTCCATCCACATATTTTACGTCCTCGCACGCGTAAATACGTCCAACAAACTCATAGTTGTGCTACAGGTTTCCTTACGAATTTAACATTGATGTTTTTTTTTGTTTTAAATGTGTTTTATTTTTGGTAATTGTTAATTCTTTGGACGTTCATGTATATGCGAAATTCATTTGCACTAAAAATAATCTTTCATTTTCGGTCGTTGGCATTGCGTATGGGATTTGTCATTTCCATAATATCTTTACCATGTACTTATACATTGCTGTGATAATTGTTTAGGAGTCATACAAGTATTACGTAAGCACTAAGGGGCGAGGGGGGGTCTTAGGTGTCTTTTCTTTGCTTATTTTTGATGACACGGGGGATGGGTGGTCTGGATAATAATTGTCAGCAGTATTTTTTTTACTTTGTCGGATTTCCTTTTAATAAAGAAACCACAACACATTGAAAAATGCATGTACCAATGTTTACATAGCATACTTATGTGACGAGGCTTTGCTTACTTATGTGACGAGGGGGGAGGGTGGTGTTAATAATTGTAAAATATCTGCTTACGTAATACTCGAACGACACCTTATCATAATCTCATTTTTTCGGTTTAATTTTACTTAGATTAGCACTTTCGTATTAATACGTTCATAAATTACGTTCGCTATTTATTTGTCGATAAATGGGTTTACAAATCAAATTAATATGTTTACCGAATTTTTATATTCGAATCGCCGAAGGACCTATCGGCCGTTTTGATGCAATTTTTACCTTTGTAGGTGTTTTTTGAAATAATTTACCAAAAGGTGAACCACTTGTAAATTTACTAGAATTTAGATAATTATAGAAATAATATCCTGCAATAAAATTACATCTAAACATATTATATAATATCTGCCATTATACATACTTGGACATTATACATACGTAAACACTGGACGTAACTTGTGAACAAACTTTCTTCCTTTTTCTCCTTTTTTCCTTTTACACTAATGGAATAGAGATAATACACTTGAGTAAGTGCTATACCACTCTAGTGGCAGTGATGCATGGAAAAAGATGGAAAATACCTTTACTCTTTCTATCTCTGTTTAACGGTCGTGACGCATGCGTATTATGGCGTGTACACACCGGCCGAACCTGTTCCGTTCACACAAACAAACTTTCGCTGTTTTGGGAATGAAACGGGCATGATTCGTTCGCCTTCGTTCGGCCCGGTGTGGACGCGCCATTAGATGACTAAGCATGTCTACTACACAAAATGGCACTTACTTATAAAAAAATACGCGGAACTTAACTTTAATACTAGTTTGTCCCTTTCATTTTTAAACAATGCGTAAGGAAAACTGACAAACAAGTTTTAAAGATAGCAACCGCGTAAATATTTTTGTAAGTAAGGAGCAATATTGTGTAAAGTGTGTTCTTAAAACATAAGCTGAATCCTTTCAGCAACATGATTGATAAAGTGTGTTGCGTTTTAAAAAAGTGGTACTTATATCACTTTATTAACATGCCTTTAGACAGTCAAAGATTCTGTTAGCTTTGTTATTTACCGATCTGTACACTCAGATTGGAATTGTTTATAAGAGCAATGAATGCTCTTTGTGTATTTTCTCTAAAACCAATCCCACCAAAATACGATGACAAGAGCATTACTAAGGTAATGGTAACATTTGCACATTTGAGTCTTCTCTTAGCATTAAGACACACGAGTATTTTATGGAAAATCGTATCTCTGATCTACCAGTATAAAATTTTATACTTTATATTTTAGAAGATAAAGGTAATTTTTGAATGTGCGTGGGGTTTTATTGGCTGTTCGAGTATATTATATGGTCTATCCGTATAGACCGAGATCCGGTTGCAAGATAACTACGTTCATCATGTATGAAGTCAAAAGTAAAATTTTCATGGTTAATTATAAACAGGGGAATCTATTTTTGTCAAGGTGCCAATCAAAATCTGCCCGTTGTTATTAAAATAATAACAAAAATAGATTCCCCAATTATCCATAAAAAAAAAAGATTTTGACTGCATACATGATGAACGTCCAAAGTCTTGCAGCCGGATCTCGGCCTAGTGAGTCGGGCCGAGTTTTTAGACGTATTGAAAGTTATCGTTCTTGTCAACATATTTCGATGATTAATTCTGTAGTTAGTTGTAGTTTTAGCTTAGTGTTATGGTATTTTTTAATGTAATAATAAATGATTATGTTTCGCAATTTTCTTTATTTCGCTCTTCCTCATTCATACGAGAAATATTGCCATAGGTAGTATCTGTCATT
Source organism: Clanis bilineata (assembly GCA_036417725.1). Taxonomy (NCBI): domain Eukaryota; kingdom Metazoa; phylum Arthropoda; class Insecta; order Lepidoptera; family Sphingidae; genus Clanis; species Clanis bilineata. The sequence goes on along the minus strand of CM071162.1, from coordinate 3,537,345 downwards.
TTGTCCCAATGTTATTTTAACTACATTTAGACATTTGCAAAAAACAAATTCTTATAACGTTATAACATCTCTATATTTTTCAATTTATTTTAGAAAATTTAATTGATTTTATTCCAAAATGTAAGTTTATTTAAGGCCACTTAAAAAGTGTTCCGTGAGATGTGAATTAATTTTTATTAATAAACTTATGGCAATATTTTCACCATCACTCTTTAGTCTCTTGTAGATATTGTTCACTGGGCATTGCAATGGTGAGTGGTTTGCATTCGGTATATCATTTTAACACATTAACTTGCATGCACTATGCTTTTAACTAATTAACTTAGTACTTACATCGTTGTCTAATAGAGCCTTTCTGCATTACAACGTAATTTACGTCGCTGATCATCCGTCGATCCGATTTTAAACGCTCATTCCGTCGACACCAATATCATGTGATCGCCTCATTATTATATGTATACTCTATTAGCACTTAGTCTGATAACGCGAGGTTCTGGGTTCAAATCTTGGGTAAGAGCAGAGCAATTTCAATTTATGTGGAATTTATTAAATTAAAAATGCACACATGAGTTTCCGGGTGACATAAAAGACGGAAATGAGCTCGATGATATAAGGTCGAATTGAGGTTCTATAATTTAACACTGCCTACCCCTTCAGGGATACAGGTGTTAGCTTATGTACGTACAACATGTACTTTATATTATGGTACAATTTGAAGATCGGTGAGTTTTTTTTTTAGATTCGTTACAGTGCCGCGAGGCCTTTAGTTGTTGAGTGTTTGATATTGCATGGAATTATCGCTGGGTTTTGCATGAATAATTATAACTTATTTTATATCATATGTATAATTTAAGGAGCAGTTCTACCAAGTAACGAAGATGAATCCGTAAATAATTGCAGCAAATTATGTCACGGAAAAATCATTTTTAATTTCTAGTGATGTTTTGTTTTAAGAAAAATACATGCATGTATAAAGGGTTAAGTTTTCAATCAATAAAGTTATACTGTGATATTCACAGGGTCCAATCTCCAAAGAAAACGAGTCTGCAACACCGTTTGTCACGAAGTGCAAGTAAATTCGCCGCATCGTTCCAGAACAACGCGCAAAATAATGCTCAACCCGTCGTCCATACATTATCCAATCCCGACGATATGAGCTCGAGTTTACTGCGAAGCGACTCCGACAGAAGTCCTTCAGGTAACATCAATCCTTCTGTCAACTTCTTCGGTAATTTCAAGGGTTTCTCTCTCACACCCATAGACAAAGCAGAGGAAGAAGAGAAACAGGTCAAAGTGGACCAGAAGAAAAGTGCCAAAATCACCCCAGTACATAGAAGCAGCAGTAACAGCCAGGGTATAGTCAGTCAGGTGGTGATAAAGCCGGTGTTAAGGACCGCTCCACCGTTGCCTGTTGTACCGACTACGGCCAACACTAGTCCTAAGACCAGCCCGTCAGTGAAAAGGACTAATAGCAACGTACAGAACAGAATAAAGGCGTTAATGAATAGCGAGAAAACTGAAGATGTCACGCAAACAGCTAACCCCCCTCCCAGACCGGTCATATCAAGCCCTATATTAGAAGCATCTACTTGCACTGCAAAGGAACTGATATCGCCTTTGCAAGGGTCAAAGACTTCAGGCCCTACTAGAGCAGCCCCTACCTTACCCACTACCTCGCCAGATTTCCCGAAACGACCTCTAAGTATGCACTCAGGAAGTAGTGTCCCGCAAAAACCGTTGCCCGAAGAACCGAAGAAAGTTAAAGAGGGTATATCACTCAATCGTATAGCTTCTTTCTTGAAACAAGACAAGCCTAAGGAGAAGGAGCGAAACCCGGTCGAAAGGAGTCACTCGCTGCCCAAAAACTCGAATCATCAAGTGAAAGTAGCGAAGTCAGACAAGGTTGCACTTCGCAACTTGCAAATATCGAATCCTATATTACAAAAAGAGATAGATTTGCCAGTCAATACTGTGCCAGTCGTGTCCGATTCCGAAGACGGTGATGATTCAAAAGGTTTTATGAATCGTGCTCAAAGTATGAGAGCGCCCGTAGGTCAGAAGCCAGCGATACAGAGTTTCGGGTCTATGAGACAGGCCCCTGGTTCTTCAAGACCTGTTTCTATAGTAGGCAGGCCTACTGCGCCACCCCCTCCTTTACCCAACCAGCCCAATGAGCATTTCAATGCAGCTCTATCTCAAAAGGCACATGAAATAAAATCCGTAGACTATGTCGATTGCATTGAAGAGAAACAAGCGCCTCTCGCTGATATTAACGAAGAATCCTCAGACAATATATACGCTACGATAGAAGAGAGTCCTATAAGAAAGTCGAAACCTCTGCCCAGTGTCCCTACTCCAATCAAAACTGCACCCCAACCTCCCCCAGAAGGGTATATAGCTCCGAAAACTGTCACTACTAACTCTAGCAGTAATGAGAGCATGGGTCTACTTGGCGAGATTGTAAACGAAATACAAAATCGTAACTTCGATTCTATATATTCAACTTCCACTCTAGCCAGAAAGAAAGAGAAGGAAAGACGTGAAAGAGAGGAGAAGAACAGAGACAGCACGTATGCGAACACGGATCATTATCGGGCTTCAGAGAGCATTTACAGTAATTCGGGAGCAAAGTCGAACGCGTCGACCACAAGCAGTGGATACTTACACCCCTCTGCTGTCAATGTACCGACATACATGAAAAAGGATGACGAAGAGACGAAAGAAAACGAAAAATCCCCTCCATCGCCCACTTTAAAGGGTCCTAATTCGAAAATACCTACGTTTTCGAGACAAGTGACACCACCGGGGCTCAAAAATACGAGTACGTTCAGAAACGTTCCACCGTCGCCAAAAAATGCGATTAAAAATATGAATTTGACTGCAAGAGCAATATCGAACAGTCCAGACGTAGTGTCGAGCTGTACTGTGCCTGACACAAAGAATATTAAAGCTCCAGATGTGATAAACAATAATAAAATCACTAGTGAAACGCCCAAAGTAACTGTTAAGCCGATCGTGAACGTCAAGCCAAACGACAACCGGCCGCCTCTCCGACCAGCGCCCGTTGTCGAGAAAAAACCAACCACGAAAACAACACCGCCATTAAAAACTGTAAATTCATCCTCAAATATGAACAAACAGATAGATAAAAATCCGACCATAAATCGTGCCAATTCAAAAGTAGACTCTAACGTTAAGGCGATAGCGGATAATTTAAATAAGAATAAACCTAAGGTTGTACCGAAACCCACGACGGCAGTGAATAAAATAGAATCCGTCACCAAACCCAATGCAACGAAGCTGACAGCAAAACCGTCTAATGTTGCCAGCCTACAGCAAAAGTTCGAAAATAGAAAATCATTAGGCAAAGAAATTATCGTAGCTAAAAAATAGTCACGCAAGTGCGCTAGAATTTTTACATTTATTATTAATTTATAGCAATTTCTAGTCGATAATAACAGTAATAAGAGAATTATTTTTATGAGACGATGAACAATCGATTTGATATGAGCAAATCGATACTTGCTTGACTACAGAACATTCGATGATTCGAATTGTAAAAGTGTTCATATTTTGATATTGCAGTACATTTTGACGGTTAGACGAGCGAATAATTTGTAAAAAGTTAGATGTGTATTGTGTATTATAATAGGATACATTATATGAGTTTTACTTGGTTATTTTGCGCATTTTAAGTTCTTAAGTTGATTAGACCGTTTCCAGGCACTCTATTTTCAATTCTATAGGCAATGTACAGTATATTATGTAAAAGAATCAAGTAAAACGCATACGGTCCGCATAAGAGATCTCTGTAAATATCCTTCTCCTCGTATTCCCGTTACTGATTTAATTAAATATCAAGTGTCTTATATTAGCGTACATAGCATAAAGGTATAACGTTTGATTTGTATTTTTATAAAGATTATATCAGCTGATGTTTGAGATATTGTATAGTATATGTTGTGTGCGGGATTCCGAATATTTTATGACTCGGAGTAGAACTCCGTGTGTGTAAGTGTGTTTAGAATTAGAGGTATTCAAATCTCTAATACACAATCGATTTAGTTTTACATTATTACAGTTAAATGATGTTGGAAATTTTTTACATTAAATTATCATCAGATTATTTAAGAATACATTCTGAATACTCAATGATTTATCTAATTTACCAACCCGCATTAGGCCAGCGTGATAGACGCAGACCTAACCCCTCTCTTTAGCAAAGGAGGCTCATGCCCAGCAGTGGGTCCGTAATGTTACAGGGCTAATATTATTATATTTTTTGACAAATAATGACAAACGATAATTTACAAGCCTATTATAAAAGGCATCAATTAATTAAAATAAAAAATACGTATTTATTAAATTCTTACAAATAAATTAAATCGATTGTGTATCTGATGTATTATTAAATGTTCATCATAACTAATGGCAGCTTTTTGTTGGCCAACTATATAGTTTCCATCAAACAATTTAATTACATCAACCTCATAATATTTTGCTAAAGGTGCTAAACACATGCTTATAACAATATCAAAGTAATATTTACAAGAAAATATTAATTTATCGTTGAAAGGCTTATAACTGCAATACTAGCTAATTATTTCTTTCTATACATAGCAACACTTAAGTGTTACTAGATGTGGGTATTTTAGTAGATTTTACTCGAAGTGATTACTTTATTGTGACTTTTGAACACAGATAAATAAAGCTAAAGATGCCACAAATATTTGAGGAAGTAAAGAAAATATTTTGCTACAGCTTGTTAGGTTTTTGAGTAATGGATTTATTAAACTCTGTTGTTGGCAAAATCATCAATCTTTGATGGATGCCATATTTCTTTTAATAAAGAAAAATAAATAGATCTGTAGATTTATTTATCTGCGCCTACACATAAGATAGAACAGTAAAAATGCAACAAATTGTCGATAATGCATATTTCGTCCATAAATAGTCATAATTCATAACGTCACTGCCATCACAGCTTGGTACAAAATATGGTGCTGATTTGCCGCGAAGTATAGATACAATATGTAAAAAAAGTTAGTAGGTTGATTGTTATATTTTACGAAGACGTCGGTAATATGTATATCAGCTCTAATCAGGCGCGTCAACACTCCATTACCTAAAGAATAAAATATGAGACGACTAGAACCTTTTGAATTGGTTAAAAATATATATTCTGCACATGCCTGCCTCGGTGGCGTGGTGGTATTTCGGTACGACTACGGTTCTGAGGTCTCGGGTTCGATCCCCGGGTCGGGCAAAGTGATATTGGATTTTTCCATATCAGCCCGGAGTCTGGAATTTGTGCCCGATATGGCGATAGGCTCGCCCCCTATCACATCTGGGACGGAACTAAGCTCGGCGAAATGTGGGTATTCTAGTTCGCTAGTACGCCTCTGCCTACCCCTTCGGGGATACAGGCGTGAGTTTATGTTATGTTATTCTGCACATCTAGATCAATACTAAGACAACTCAAAAAGATTTTTTTTAGAAGACAAGAAAAAAATTTACAAATTGAGATATGATTCTTGTGTTCTGAAAAATCACTTTCTTTTTCAATTGTTTTAGTTTTGATCTAAAAGAGCGATTTATTGTAAAATCCAATTCATAGTGCGTTGGCAGCAAAATGTGTCAATACGGAAGAAATAGAGGTTGAATCGATCGCGTCTGATTAGGGGTGAAATGTGAAACCATACACAATAGCAAATAGTGATTTAAATATGAAAATAAAACGGTATTTAGCTATATTTTTAATGCTAATCGATATTAGTGTCTGTGCTTGGCAAAACCCTTGATGTTGAGAGTTTCGTCTGCAATAAGGGATCTGTGGATTGAAAGTGCCCACTGTTGACAAGTGTAAAGAGAAAATAAATTAAAAATATAAATATAGATACATTTATTTATGACATTATAGGAAGGAAGAATAGGAAGTTAATTTTTTCTGCTTTAATTTTTTACGAAATTTTTCTCAAACACAAGGGGTTAAAATAAAAGGCTAAATAACAATAACGTTCAAATATTACATCGAAATAAAAAAAAGTAGTGATTGTGATAGATATAAGTGAAATAAATTGAGAAAATGCAGCTTGGGTATGTTAAAGCCAGGAATACACTTGCTATTTAAAGCATGCTTCTTAGCTACGTTTAATTGAAAGCGTTGTGAAAACACGGGATTAGCTTAAATAAACTGAATATTTTTTACCCGAGCTGATTATAAGTCGAAATTAGCATGCTTTCGTGCTACTGTATAGCGCGTGTGTTCCAGGCATATAGGAGTTTGACTTTCATAAATAACTAAATATTTTCAAGACTGATTTGGACAGATATTTTTATTGTGTGGTCTTGTTTGTTATTTGACTTGTTTACTACCAGACGGCGCTCTATATTATAACTATATATGTTTTCTACAAAATGTCTACACCCCCAATGCGAGTATCAACTTGTAGCACTATTACTAATCTAGAGTTAGTCCTAAACTCTAAGGGCGACTTGCACCACTATTACTAACCTACAGTTAGTCCTAACCTTAAGTTAAATTGAAAAAGAAATATATGAAGGACATGTAATTCATTACATGTAATGTACTACATGTAATCACAGATAATATATGATGACATTTAATTGATTACATGTCCTTCATATATTTCTTTTTCTATTTAACTTGAGGTTAGGACTAACTGTAGGTTAGTCATAGTGGTGCAAGTCGCCCTAAGTTACATCGAGATTTTTCCAAGTGCTGCAAGCCACTCCTAGACCTACTCTTAATTGTAACTAGCAAAAAGGTTTAGAAACTGAAAAGTTCTATCCTTGAAGCATAATATTTTTTAAGTGTGTAACATTGTTATTTTGGCAAGAAAATTATCATGATAATAAGAAAATCATAATTACAAGAGGATTGACATTATTTATAAATTCGGAGCTATAATAGTATAAAAGCCTTTTTTTTCATTAATTAATCAATATATTTTCTATATCTATATATTTTATTAATACAAAAAATAAGTGAGTTTTCTAAAAGCGTTAACTATAAACAATAGTTTTGCTGGCATTTAAGAGTTGATACGATTTTCTCCGAATTGATAAGTTCTCGAGTTTCAAAGTCACACATATGTACATACTGCTTAAAACTTTTCCAGCTGTTTTTGTTGTGATATACGAACTGCGTAAGATGAACGCAAAGTACATTAAACTGTAAATACAACCAAAGAAGTTCGTCTAAGGATTCGTATATTTTTAGACAATAGCGTCATATTGTCGCGTCGACGCGATGTTTAGAATGTTTAATTTTTTTTTTTGTAATTTGTATGGCACTTATCTTCTTTAAACTTAGATAGCTTTTATTCTAATTGCAAGACTGTAAAACAAAATTTAAATATTTTTTGCACTTAAGTTAGTTAAGACATTATAATAAGTATTATATGTGGTCATATACAATTAAATTAATGAAAGGAATGAACACTGAGTAAATTGTTTTATTTATTTTATTTAACAGCACGATGCAAAGCTTAAAGTACTTTATGCAGTCGGAAAATGCATGATTTCTTTGAAGTTAACTGCAAGCGCTGGATCGCTCAGGTACAGCCAAGTCTTTAAGCTGGAGGTTTTGGGTTCGAATCCTAGGTCAGACAACACTTGTGTAGATTTTAACTGCACAATTTGCTTGGGACCAATAGCCCGAGCACGAAAAACTAATGTAAATTTATTCGAGTTCGCACTGATGACGTTTGGTTAATATTTCATACAAATTTCATAGACGCGCATCGAGCTGAAATACATTTACGGTTGTCAGAAATTTTCCTGCTCAGGCCGCTGATCTCTCAGAAAGGGTTGGCGACAGACAGGTAGCGCGTCGTAAAAAGTAAGCTAAATCTGCACAATAATAGGCAGATATGACTTACACCCCTCTTTCAGGACGACTCTGTTCTTTTGTTTTATTACTCTTTATTTATTACAATAAGTTCGCATTGAAGCGTACGATGTTCCGAGTTGCAACTTTGCTGTAAACTGTGCTGGACTGGCCATGTAGCAAACGATCAAATGAGAGTTGAAACCGAGTATGCAGAGATGAACTAAAGAACTAGAACATTCACTTTTTCCGAATCGAACACATCCAATTTCATTGCACTTGTGAAAAATTAGATATAAGCAAATTAAACCAAGTTCTCCGGACCAACCAATCAAGACTGCCTCCGTGGCGTGGTGGTATTTCGGTACGACTACGGTTCTGAGGTCTCGGGTTCGATCCCCGGGTCGGGCAGTGTTATTAGATTTTTCCATATCAGCCCGGAGTCTGGAATTTGTGCCCGATATGGCGATAGGCTCGCCCGCTATCACATCTGGGACGGAACTAAGTTCGGCGAAATGTGGGTGTTCTAGTTCGCTAGTGCGCCTCTGCCTACCACTTCGGGGATACAGGCGTGAGCTTATGTTATGTTATGTTAAACCAAGTTCTTATTTTTCTTTTATCATTGGTTATATGGAAGCTTTCCTTGACCACGGAGGTCGTACTGGCAACTAAGATGGCGGTTATGTTTGGTGTGTGAAATATAGTTGTCGATAATTTTATCGACATAAGCAGAGCATTTACGACTGGAGATGCCATTCATAAATTTTTGGTCATGAACGAACGTGGTCGCCCCCTTGGTCTAGTGGCGGTTACGACGCTAGAAGTCTATCGCCCGAATGGTTAAACCTACCCAACTTTAACGGCTTCTTAAATTGACTTTCGCCATACAATATTGACAGTTAACGCGGCCCTAAACGGCATTAGGCGACCTTAAGTATATGAACATTCGGCGGTATGCCAGTCTATGCATAGACGTATGTATAGGCAGTGACAACACTTTTTCCCCGAGACTGGCTCCCTCAGATTAGGCAGGCAGTGGAACGTAAAAATCGGAGCCAAATCCTTTCTGCAACATTCTGGAAAGTGTATTACGTCGACCCCACATTGTGTTGGGATAAGGTGAGGTGAAAAGAGTAATTATCTATATATATAAAAATGAAACCCGTTTTCCGTTGTCACGCCATCACGCGTGAACGGCTGGACCGATTTCGCTAATTCTTTTTTTAGAATACTCATCGAAGTACGAGGATGGTTCTTACGGAGAGAAAAAAATGAAAAATTGTCTGAAAAAGTCTAAAAACAACACTTTTCTGTACTCCCATACAATCGATTCGTAATAATACTTAAAAGTCAATTTGAACTTTAATACCATACCATAAAGTTCAAGTATTAGTGGAGAGGTTCCGGGAAGGCAAAACAATTGAGTGTCGTTAGTATCGTATAAATATTAATGTCAGTATTTGTCAATTGAAAAATTATTTTTATGTTGGATAGCCCATTTATCGAGGACGGCTATAGGTTATATAACATCACGCTATGACCTAAGGGGTGACTGACGGGGTGATTGATGGGTTTACTGACGGGGTGACTGATGGGGCGACTGACGGGGTGACTGACGTGAGGAATGACGGGGTGACTGACAAGCTGACTGATGGGGTGACAGACGGGTGACAGACAGGGTGACAGACGGGTGACACACAGGTGACAGACGGGGTGACAATCGGGCAGACAGATGGGGTGACCGACTGGGTTACAGACGGCTGACAGACAGGTGACAGACGGGGTGACAGACGGGTGACAAACGAGTGACAGACTGGGTGACCGACGGGTTGACCGACAGGGTGACTGTCGGGGTGACCGACGGGGTGATGGACGGGGTGACTGACGGGGGTACTGACTGGGTGACTGACGGGGTGACAAACGGGGTGACAGATGCGTGACAGACGGGTGACAGACGGGTGACTGTCGTGGTGACCGACGCGTTGCCCGACAGGGTGACTGTCGTGGTGACCGACGGGGTGATGGACGGGGTAACTGACGGGGTAACCGACAGGGTGAAGGACGGGGTGACTGACGGGGTGACTGACGAAACCGGACCGAAGCAGATCATCCCATTACCTTCTTTAGAATTATTGGATTATAGGTGCTTACGACTCATTATTTCAACCCTCTCTCTCCTACGCAGACGAAGTTGCGCGGGTCAGCTAGTTATTAATATTAATGCCTTTAGTGTATGCAGGTATAAATGTATCAGTTAAAATAAAACTATATAAATTGAATGTTTGGTTTATTTAGTCTTCAAAAACTTATGCATAAGAAACACTAACTTACCATACAGACCATGTTTAATATAGAAATATTGACAAAATGTGGTGATTATTATTATAATGGATTATTTGCATTCATTTCCCTGCAGCTGTCGCCAACGGATTTCTAAGAACTAAAATCACTGAGTCTCCACGAAGAAACATTTTTGAGATGAATTTGTCCTTATTAACTGCCTTGCCCTGTTAATAATAAGAAAAAAAACTTAAAAAGTTACACAGTTTTTTAAAGGCATTCGTCCTTTATTTGAGTATGTGGTAATTTTGATATCAATATATATTGTAAAACAACAAAGTCTATCGGTCATCACCAGAATCATGCCTGCCTGCTTATGCTTCTTAATACTCCCTCCAAAGGACCCAATGTCAGGATGACAAGTCATTTTTTTACTTGGCTTAGTTCATTTTTTATTAAGGTTCACTAAAATGTGAAAAAAACATGCAACATTATGCACATGCATATGTTATTTAAAACATTCAAGCAGGCCATAGTAAAGGCCTCAAGTTTATTGAATACGAGACTGTCACACCCACACACCCGCCACTGTAACTCCTGTAAGCCAGGATCAATAGTGGCACGCATTTTACGACACCGAGCAATGAAGCTCGGCGAGTCTCAGAGAATGCAAAATTGTCTTCATAGTTCTTCAAAGTTTATTGAATAGTGACGGGTGGCTCAGACGCTAATGTAATGTATATAATGCCACCTCCAACAGGTTAAGAAATGTACTAAATTAAAACATTGTTAAACCTCGGTAACTATCATTATGTATCACATTAAATGAGAAGTTGGCACAAATGCCATGGAACTTTCATTTAATATGCCTTATCGACAGCCTCCATGGCGCATCGGCTATGAACCGTGAGGCGGCATGTCCAACTTGTTTCGGGTCTGGGTGTTACAGGACAGAAAGTTGTAGTATCTTGTAGTGTTTGATACCCACAATACAGGTTAAACCAAGTGACCCTTCACTGTGCGTTACCGTTGGGTGTATTTATATACTTGTAAACTTTCATCACTAATAACAATTGCCATATTTATTGTCAATAAAACACATAACCTCAACACAAGAAAATTGCTAATTTGCTTTACCTCATTCATAACTCTACTTTAAACATGAATGTATGTACCTTCTTGCCTTTCCCCGTCCGAGGTACTTCAGTCCACATCTCTTTCACATTTTCTAATACCATGTTGCAGTGCCGGTCAAACGCTTTCACACGGCCCAAAAGCTTTTTGTTGTTACGACAGTTGATCAGCACTTGTGTGTTGTTTTTCACGGACTGTGTGAGCACTGACAAAGGTCCCGTGCTAAATTCCTCTTCCTCAATCTTAGATAATTCTTCTAAAGTCATCTCAGAGCGTGGTTTCGTTGTGGAGGCCCTGTCGAAACATGTTGATCAATATATACAAGTATTGATAATAATTAAACAATATAAGTTAGATAAATACTCACATCTTATGTTATTTTTGTTGATATTCCAGTATAATTACACAGCGAAATATAAAATTACAAGATTTTATACGCGCGGAAAACAAGGCACAAGCTTAGTTGATGTCACAGATTAATATTAGTAGCAAGCTACAGATGCGACAGTGACTTTTTTCCCTTGTTTCTCCTGTGATCCGTTATGGCGCTGTTGTAACTAATAATAATCTGTGGCGTTTACAGAGCTATAAAACGGACCTTGATCCGTATAATCTATGCTACCAATAGTGATTGCAGACACCTACTATATTAGATGTCGATATCGATAGCTAGTGATGTTCCCATTTTACGAATAACTGGGCCCTTCCTATCAAGATCATTTTTTTAATTATTTATAAATAAAACAAACTTTATATTGCTACACTTTTATTTTTCCTTTCTTAACCTAGATTTCTTATATTTTAGTAAAGCCCGCCTCTGTGGCTCTCCCATTTTTAAAACATATTTTTCTTGAATGTCTCCCTTAAAAATTTTGTTTATTATATTACACCAATTGTGTCCTTGCATTTTAATTATAGTATTAATAAATATATTTTTAACAACATCGTGGTGATTCGCACACCCTAGCCAGGAAAACCCCATAGTGCCTATTATTTTATTTCTTAAATTACTTATAAGATATTCATTACTACAATTAACATTTAGAAAACTGTGGATTAATGAAGATATGTCCCTATATGAAATTAAAAGTTTTTCACTGGGATAAAATAAATTACTATTTTTTAAAGATTTGTATTCCCTGAATTTTATATAAGAATGAATGTATTTTTCTTCTTTACTGGTATATGTATGTAAACAGGCATTACATTTTAATATTTTTGAAATTTTTCGACATACATAGCCAGCTGTATATGCTGAGCAGTGAACTTTTATTTTTTCCAGAATTACTTGGTCCAAAGAAAACTTTTCCTTTGCACATTCCTGTGAAGAGAATTGGAGAGGAGGTATGGGAGGTACACTATTCTCTTTGTTTACATTTTTGTGTTCATTTCCAAAGAGAATTTGTATATTAACTAAAGACTCTCCATTATCCTCTTCACAGTTGGCAAATTTTGAGTGGGGGCTGAGGACATTTGAGAACATTAACGATTTAAATGCGTATATAAATGTGTTAGCATCAGGATTTGTATTTCTGTAATTTAAAGCCCTTATACGCCCAAAAAAGTTTTCCAAAGGATCCTGATTTATAAATCTAGGATAAAAATAGTCCACTCCATATTTATTAAATAATAATTTAGTTACCCTTAAAAAACTTTCAAGGGTTGTAATCCAACCCTGCAAGGAAGGTACTTTAACATGTCGAGGTTTTCCTGACTGTACAGCTAGTTTACTATTTTTATCAATAAATGTCATTTCCTTAATTTTTTTAATTGCGTCATACCAGAATGACGTATGCAAAGAATTATTTTTAATAGCTCTTCTTAATTTTCCCCTTTTCGAAGTACCGGGAGAGCCATTTACACTGTCAAATAAATTGTCAAAAAATTCAACAATGTCAGCCGTTGTAGCCATTGTGGGTAAAGTTTCCGCACTGCGAACATTAACTGAAAATAAGAAAATGAGCACATTAGGGATGGCAAAAATAATGTTTATGAGATATTATATTCTAAAAACCTGCTGTATATTGTCAGAATTGAGGACATTCAATCTGGTATAATTAAGTTAGTTTATAAATTGCTCCAAAGGATTTGTTAGTTACCAAAATATTAACTTATCAATATTTCTGGAGCTACAGTACATATCACGCTGGAAAGTATATTTGTCATATAAAATGCGAATAAATTGCACTCATTCTCCTATATTATGCAAAATGTAATTTCAAAGTTCAGTTGGTACTGTTTCTGAGCAATCATCATGCTTACCATAAGATGAACAAATACTTTGTGTTGTTATTTAATATTCTTTCTTTCTATCTGCCCTTATTCCACTTTAATGTGGGGTCAAAGTACTTTAAAAAGCACTTTTTAAAGTATGTTGCAAAAAGGATTTGGCTTAGTTTTTACGACCGGCTGCCTGCCTGACGTCAACCCCCCTTTGGGGAATTCATTTCCAAGCAAAATTCGAAAAATAGCTTTTTTTTTTCCAGACCTGGAAATCAAAACCAGGATCTCCCGGTCCACAGCCCATATAGGCTGCCACTAGACAAAGGAGGCAACTGTTTTGTTATTTAATAATTATATTTATAATAAAAATAAAATATACCCACCAAGTTCATTGGTGTATTTCAACATAGCAGCAGTGCGGGCACTCAAAACCTGAGCAGCTACACTAACTTTCATTTTTTTTACTTTTTTTGCATCTATATGATGTACTGTTAATTTTGGCAAGGCTCTCGTGTGACCTAGCTTGCTGTCTATGTCATATACAAATTCAATGTCTTTCCAAGTACCAGTCTTTCCTTGCCACATAATATCTTTATTTAAGAAGTTATTTCTGACACCTTTTAAAAGATGTGGTGGGTCGTAAAAGATGCTTAAATCACATTCTCCAATTATAACACTTCCATCTGTAAAAGAAAGAAAAAGTTTTATATTTCCGCTAGAAATTAAGATGAAATCAAGTAACGTATAATCATTTCCACATACCATCTTGAACACCTTGAAGACTTCTAGTTTTAATAGTGTCTTCCCTTAATCTCCTTATCGCCGTCCGAAATGTTGAACCTTGGTCACAAACAAGCCCCAACGGGATTAGTGTAGTTAACGCTATTTGTGATACTATTTGATTTAAGATATTTTTTAGCTCAGCTGCGGAAACTGTGCCTGAACAGAAATAATATGCTACACTCTGACGCCATGACGAGTATATGCCTCTAACCATAAAAACCAATGCATGATCTGCAAATTGTAACTTTCTTTCTCCAGCTATATCCACAAAACCGATAATCTTTTCTTTTTTTTCATTAAACGTTAAGTGTGGTGTTAAGGCAATTTCGTCAAAAACAATGGTGCACAGTTTCTTTTTAGTGTCCCAATTTTTGCAGGTATGATAAATATGATCAAAGATTTCAGGATTTAAACCTGGTTCCATCGATACTTTTTCTGAGAGTCTCATCAAGGTCCTTTTGTTTGGTAAAGCAAACATTTTTTCCAACAGTTTATATCCTTTTGGACTTTGTTTCATTAATAGCAATGCCATTACGTTTTCTTCTAAACTAAATCTTCGGGCCTTTTTACTTTTTTGTACTTGTTTAAGCTGCATTAGCAAAAAAGTTTGAGCTTGTTTATTCAACAAATTGAATTTATCAAGCAGCTGTATATTATCATTTGCAATAGATTTGGCCTGTGAAAGTCTTAGTGATGCTGAATCACTTGAACTTTTGGTTGCAATTTGTGTGACATGTCGAATTAATCTGCGGTGCTTTGCTGCAAACTTTTTAATTGTTGGCCCTGAAAATAAAGATGATATCACATTATTATCACTTAACCCTTTAGACTCGAGTGAGCTTATGTTATGTTGTGTGTATTTTAGACCAGATTTGTCAAACAAAATATAGTTTTACATATTGTTATGAAATCTATGTGACCTAAGCTGCAAGCAAAAAGTGGTTAATATTAAATTATAAAATTATGTTGTGATGAATGCATGTGAACGGAATTATCACAATGTTTATTTTTTTTCCATCCACTCTACTAAATAGAGAGTTGCTATAACACTCTTTTTTAGTCATATTGTAGATAGAATTCAGATTAGTTTTAGGGCTGGTCTAAACAACAGGCGTTGCTTGATCAAGAATTTGAATCCTGAGGAACCCTGGGTTTACATATTGTATGCTGCTGCTAATATACCATAACAGCGACTTTCATTATAACTAGTGATCGCCCACTGGTTTCTCCTCATTAGCAACTTCGACATTTAATAAGACCAAACAGAATTTTGACATTCTGTAAGTGTGTGGTTCAAGCAGGAGTTTCATATATATATATATATATATATATATATATATATATATATAAAATGAAAATATAACTTTATGCACTTTACTCCATATAAACTTTAACTGTGTCAAATTCCACATTCTTCCGTTTGCAGTTTTCATAAAAAGGGGTACCACATTCTTCCTTCATGTGTTAATAATATATAGATAACAGCATAAAATAAAATAAAAATCTTTATTGATCACGTAGGCATGTAAAAAAGCACTTATAACAAGTCAACACAAGTAAATTTTTAAATTAGGATTAATATAATTTACATTATATATTTGAATTTGACGACAGGCAGGCATGTATGGACATAATAACGATGGGATGGCTAAGATAGGGTGATAAGGGGAGATAGGAATAGAGTGTAAGGGAATGGATTGTATGGGAATGGCATATGGCAAGAATGGTGGCAGGGGATTGACTGGAAATACTGGAAGCAGTTGGGATTGGTGCGTGAGGCCCTATCCTAGCTAACCTACCAGCCTTTCTCTAGCTATCTACGGATGACGACCCGAAGAAGAAAGGCAGAACGAAACTCCGGGCTTATTTTTTTCATCATCAATTGTCACCATTTCTTTTTTTTTTCTTTTGTCTTTTTTCCTTTTTTAATAATTTGATTTACAAATTGTCAATACAATTGATAATCATATTTATATGGATTCACGCATACTCAATAACACTGGAGGTGTACACATACACAAATGAGTACAGATTATAATAAGAATTATATACTCACTTTTCTGAGGGTGTGTTTCAGTTGTTGGAACTGATTGTAGAATTTTGTTTCCTAATTCAACTTCACATGGCACTCCAGAATGTGATGTCTGATCTAAGGCTATATCTGAAAGCAAATTGTAACATAGAACATTAGTCAAAGTAGCCATGTGAAGGAGATTCATGTCTGGCAGATGTTAATAATAATTCCTAATATAAAGCACCTTTGTTATTTGTATGTGATGTAGTAGGGAAATTTGAACATGTGGTATGTGTGGTATATGTGGTATGCAAAATTAAATGAATTACACACAAAATAGTTTGTATCGTATTATTATGAAGATCCCTCATAGGCATTTAGGTATGCGGCCGGTCGTAAAAACTAAGCCAAATCCTCTCTGCAATATGATTGAAAAAGTGTGTTGCGCCAATCTCACATTAAGGTGGGATTAGGGCAGGTAGAAAGAAAGAAGAAAGTTATTATGAGAATGACAAGATAAATATTCAAGTGTGATAATATTAGATTAATACTTGTAACAATGATCATGAATCACCTGTTGCTATAGTTTTAATAATAATTACTTAATTAATCTTTCAAAAACAACTCAATTTGAAACTACAATATTAAAAGTATGCACTGGACAAAGGCTTGTAACATATTGAGTTATATCTGATAAATGTATAATCAACACACTATTGAGTCATTAATACCCATGGGCCTGACAAAATTAAATAAAAGAAATGAAGAAACCATAGTGGTAAAATATAATTTCTAGACACACACCTGTCCTTTCAATAATTACTGAAGATTTTGTAACATCATTCTTATTTTTGCAGTAATTGTGTTCATATGATAGATCCCATCCTGAAAATGAAAATTGTGTAATGCTTATTTACCCGTCAAAGGCAGCACATATATATGTTACATAATGGTATAAGCCACTGGAGGCTGAGCCGCCCGTGACTATCTACATAGTCTCATCCTATTTTAAGTAGTGCTTATAATAGTCCAGTAAGATTGTGGTGCATATAACTATTTGGTGAATGTATTTAAAATTACAAGGTTCTACTTATAGGAACTAAAATATAATACCAGTTATTGCACCCGCAGATGAAGCTTCTGCAATGTCCTCCTCATCTTGCTCTTTGAAATAATTGTGTTCAAGTGAAACATCCCATCCTGAAAAGCATTTGCTCTTTTTAATACATATATGTAATGGTTTAGTTTGGTTCCTGGACATGTAAGTGATATCAATTATTTGAGATTATTATTTACTTTTCAAATTTGGATGTATAAATTAAAATGCTAATGACATGACAATGACACAAAAGACCTGCTGAATATATCTTGTTATCCCAAATAAGAAATAAAAGCAATAACTATTTTATTACATACATACATAAGCTCACGCCTGTATCCCCGAAGGGGTAGGCAGAGGCGTGTTAGCAAACTAGAACACCCACATTTCGCCGAGCTTAGTTCCGTCCCAGATGTGATAGAGGGCGAGCCTATCGCCATATCGGGCACAAATTCCAGACTCCGGGCTGATATGGAAAAATCCAATATCACTTTGCCCGACCCGGGGATCGAACCCGAGACCTCAGAACCGTGGTCGTACCGAAATACCACCACGCCACCGAGGCAGTCTATTTTATTACTCTGTTTTAATTATCATAGTTCAGTCTCAGTCTTTGACTAAAACCTACATCGAATTATTACTAATGTTAATGTTAACAAGATTTACCTGTTTTACTAAGAACAACACCGTGAGCTATTTCTTCGGGTCTAAATAGGCATGGATAGGAGTACCGCAATCGTTGACCATCGAGGTCAAACTGTTCTTTGTCGAAATGTTTTTCACACACACGTTTTCTTAGCAATTGTTCTTTGCTGAGTCCAATGAGGAGAGAATTCGTGGGTACCAAGAATGACATCCATAAATTCCTAAGTGAATCATTCTTCGGAAAACTAAACAGCCGGTGCGTCTCACTTGTTGCATCGCAACCACCAACACAACACTTGTGAGTACCCATGGCCGTTGAAGTGTTTGCCAATAAGGCACGCACAATCAAAATTGTCTCAAACACCGGAGGACTAATTGCGTTTCAAGGATCTCAACTCGGCAAAATGCGAGGAGGTACAACTTAAAAGCAGGCGGTCGACTCAGGAGTTTTGAAACAATGAATTATTTGAATGTGGAGTGTGGACAGCAAAGTCGTTATTTGACATATGACAACTGTCATTTTTATGACGTGGCCATAGAACTATTGTTTAGAGCGGCTCAACTTCATTGGGCGTGGCGTAATAAAACATGGCGTCACAAAATGGCGATGTCGCACGAGCGCGGAGCGACACCAGCGCCCTAACGGAACATTTGGAACTATAGCTGTCACACCCGTGGTTGATGTTTTTTTGTCTATGCTTTTTGTTTTTTTAATTTTCCCTTTCGAGGAGGCAAAGGGATCTAGCCCATACAGCCTCGTCTTATGTGTTTTTATGTCTTAACTGCGAAGGAATACGTGTTTACTTTGAAGCCATTTTAGTTTCTCAATCTATTGTATATTGGAGGAACCGGCTTCAAAATATATATCGTATATAGTCTGCTATATAGCCCCCTACTTATAAAAATATTTAAGCGATGCTTATCTTTAACAATAAGTTGTCCCTTTCATTTTTAAACAATGTAAGGCAAGGAAAAAAGGTACAGGCTATTCTTAGCGAAAAGATAAAATGTTTTTATAAGTAAGGCCCAATGTGTATATTATCTATGAATTCTATGATTATGATTAAAAAGAAAATAATCACAGAAAATAATTATTGTCTTTGTACACATAAGACGAGGCTGTATGGGCTTAATACCCATTGCCTACCCGAAAGGGAAAATTGGAAAAAAAAAATATTGTCTTTGTCTAGGGAACAACTGTGAATTGTTTAAGTGTAAACTGGGGGTAAAAAGCGTGTCTTTAATCGTTATCGCGCTCATTGGTTATCGCTTCCGCTATTAGAAAATAGTGTTGAAACTCTTTGTTTGTTAACATTTATGTACACGAATATTTTTGCAGTCGCATTTCGGGTGTTTAAAACTTTAATTAGTCATTCTGCTAGCTTCATTTACACTTGGACATTAGTTGGTAACGTATCTATTCGTGTTAAATCGTTTAGATTTTAGAAATTGTAATTCCATCAGAGTACTTTATTCAACTTCGACGAACGAGGATTGAGGAGGTTGTATATTGGTAAGTAATATTTGTATTATTTTTGTATCAACAGTTATATTTGTGCTTCCATTCCATGCGTCAGAGTTATTGCTAATACTTTGGCTAATACATAATATTGAATAGGCCTTCCTTAATATCATCAATTGAAAGTTAAAAGACATAATCCTTCCATGCAAAATTTATCAAATTAGCTAGGTAATAAAATAGGAATATAAAAGCTATGTATCTGGCATAGGAAAGGGTTCACTGATGGTAAATACCATAGTTCCCATAGATTTGGGTATTGTCAGAGGCTCAACTTATAGTCAGACTGTTGCTTCGTGTGGAAAAACGGAATGTGCATTGGAAAAAAAAATTAGTTATTTGGTCCTTTGAAAACTGACTAAATTGCACAGCGAGATGCCATTTTACGTCAGCTTTCTATGAGACAGTGGTAGTACCTGAGGTGGCATTCATTCAGTAGAGAAAATTCGCTGTTGCTTTTCTGGTGGCTCAATTCCCTCCCTAATTCAATTCCTATTAGAAAGGAGGGGTTTCATGCACCCATAATTCCTTTTGGATCATGGGTGTCTGTGGCATGTTGATATCACCAGGTGACCTGCTTCTTGGACAGTCTCTGTAATAACATAAATTATATGTCACAAGTAATGAGTGACAGGCAGCTCGGCTTCTGGATGCTGAGTCATTTATGTATTATATGTATATGCCGCCTTCAACAGGTTTAAATGTTTACAGAAACCATGCCGTCCAAGATGTTCAGCCAGGCTGTTCTTAGAGGCCATGTGGACTCTTATTGCCTTGCATGTGAGACCCATTTTAAGAGTGATGTATTGATAGACAGACACATATTGGACCCCGCACATAAGTGTAATATAGAAAGTGTGGGATATGTGGAGAAGTATAAAGATAACAAAATAAGAAAGGTAAGTGGCCATAAAATGTAAGAATTAATACATGGAGTACCTATACATAATGGAAAGCATAGGAAGAGGCGAACTAGTAAACTGGAACACTTACATTTGGTTGAGCTGATTTCCATCCCAGATGTGATAGGATGTGAGTCTATCGCCATATCGGGCACAAACTTCAGAATTTTATGTTATACTGAGTAGAAAAACTGGTTATTCAAAATGAAGGCTTTTTGATTTCACAAGATGGTCTGACTAGCTATTTTTTTGAGTAATGGATTTATTAAACACTGTCGTTGGCAAAATCATCAAACTTTGATGGAGGCCATATATTTTAAATAAAGAAGAAGAAAGAGTAGAAAAACTCAATATCATTTACCCAGCCTGGGGATTGAACCTCAACCGTCAGGATGATAGGCATACCACAAAATAAGTACACCACCGAGGCATTGGGTATAATTAATTTTTGAAATTTCATTCAATTCGAACCTGCATTTCGACATGACACCATTACTGTATTAATCAACTGGCTAAAGGGAGGAAGAATTCTATATCAATTTACATGTAATTTCTAGTGTTTTATTTGTTTCTTTCAATTCATTATTATTTTTTGCAGGTTAAAAAGGGATACTTTTGCGAGATTTGTAATGAAATTTTAAACATCGCTGCCAAAGTAGGAATTCACTTAGATGATCATCAACATGTTAATAAAAAAGGTGCTATGCTTCTAAAACGAGTTGGTGGTAACATTGTGGCTTTTGAAAATATTAATATCGACGAGAAAGCATGGAACGGTTTAATAGAGGAGACGTGTGTCCTCTGTAATGCTGAATTTGAAAATGCAGAAATACACAAAAGTGAAACGTTGCACAAACTCAAACTGGTACAATGTCAAACACAGTTTGGAAGTTGGGGCATTCTCTACAGAAAGGTATGATTCGATTTTGTGTAAAATTAGATTTTTTTAATGGTGTAAATAAACCTAATAGCAAATTAATAAACGAAAATTACTTGTGAATTTAATATTATTAATAACTAGCTGACCTGGCGAACTTTGTTCCGCCTAACAGTCGAATCTTTAATTTTTTCGTTTTTTTTATTATGTCTAAAATAAACGTAGCCTAAGTTACTCCTTATTACATCAGCTACCTGCCAATAAAAGTCACGTCAAAATCGGTCCAGCCATTTCAGAGATTAGCCACAACAGACAGACAGACAGACAAAAATTGTATAAAATTTAAATGTTTTTTGGTGTATATACCGTATATACAGTAACAGTACAGTTTTTACATGTAGTAAAAAACGGTTATTTCAATATTACAAACAGACACTCCAATTTTATTTATATGGATACATACCATTGGTACCTAGTAGCATACTAATATTAGTAAGGTAAATTAGTGTTCTGACACTATAATTTGTCAGCCCCCATGGTGCAGCAGCCGAATAGTCGACTGTGAAGTAAGACGCAGTGGGTTCGATCCCCGTACTTTAAGCCACACTCTTGTAAAACAATTAAATGAACAAATTATTCTCAGTAAAATAAAAAGGTGTTGATGAAATGATACTCGTATTTATTGTAAGTGTTATAGATGGGCGGCAATATGTCGTTGTGCAGTGCAGAAAACTTACTTAATTATTTCTTGTCACCGAGGGTAAGATTTGTATAAACCATCCAATAATAAATAATAACGTTCTTTACACAGATCGACGAGGATTCTTTCCATTGTCTTCCATGTAATAAAGTGTTCTCTATGATATTCGTTGGGACGCACTTCGACACAGAAGATCATAAACAAATATGCTTAAAAGCAATCTCCGACGTAACAGGGGTTCCCCTGAATAAGAGTGAACCCGAAAGTACAGGCTTAGATGTAAAAGACATAGAAAAATCTAAAACGAACGCAGACGTAGCGGCGGTTCCAACGTCTAATAAGAGTAAATCCGAAAATACAGATGCAGATGTAAAAGGGAACGAAAAAACAAAACCGACATTGAAATCTCAAAAGGAATTGGACCGTCCTCCGCAGCCCTCGACCATAAGTGTTGACATTCAAAAACCATTTCCAGTTAGAGCTGTATCATACGAATACGAATCATTAGTTTGCAACCTTTTGAACGCGAATTCTTACGTTGTCCAAATTGATAAAGGGGTGATACGATGTATTCTATGTGAGAAACAAATGACAGCAATAACCTTAGCTGCTCATATAAAAGATCCCGACCACCAGTATCTGCTTAAAGCGCACAAAAAACGACTGGACAAGTTTGACCAAATCAAACAGGTACAAAATGAATCGAAAATAATAGAATCAATTGAGAGATTTAAAAACAATAATATAGATATTGATTTAGTAAAGGGAACTGCTGAATGTAAAATATGCTACAAAGAACTTGCTTTCGATTGCGATTCAATAGATTTTCACATTGATGATCATAAATCCCGTATGATTGCGAAACAGTTAGCTATAAAGAAAGAGCAGGAAGCAAATGAGGCAGCTATAAAATTTGCAAATGAATTGGATAAAGAAGAAGCAGAAAAAAAAGTGAAGAAAACTAGTGGAACCACGGAAGCAGAGCGAACCAAACCTGAGACAGAAACAAAGCAGGAACAGCGAAGTCGTTCGAGCTCTAGCAGTTCTATCGCCGAGGCAGAAAAAATAGATTGGGTGAAGGAACATAACATTACTTTAAATCAGATCCAAAAGAAGGCTTATTGCAGCACATGCAATTCAACAATGCCAATCAGCACGAAAAATTTAAAGCAACATGTTGCAGGCAATGCACATAAAAAAATGTTGGCAAAAGGTACACCAGTATCAGTGACTAAAATGGGGTCTAAACGCGTAAAAGTACCAACCAAGGAGTTTATAAAATCCTTCGTATTGGTTGAAAATTTGATGTATCAGTATTTCATTATCAATAATAAGTATGTTATAACTTATAAAAGTATGTCTTTCATGAAAAAGACATTTGGTGGTTACCTAAAGTGCCTTTTGTGTAATGATGATTTAATTGATAGTCCACGCGCAATTGAAGTGCACAGGACAATCCGAAAGCATTCACTGGCGTCAGAAAAGGCTCAAGTTATTGTATCGTTGGATCCAGAATTTGTTAGAGAGGTAAATATTGTTGTATTAATCTACATAACATAACATAAGCTGACGCCTGTATCCCCGAAGGGGTAGGCAGAGGCGCACTAGCGAACTAGAACACCCACATTTCGTAGAGCTTAGTTCCGTCCCGGATGTGATAGGGGGCGAGCCTATCGCCATATCGGGCACAAAATCCAGACTCCGGGTTGATATGGAAAAATCCAATATCACTGCCCGACCCGGGGATCGAACCCGAGACCTCAGAACCGTAGTCGTACCGAAATACCACCACGCCACCGAGGCAGTCTATTGTACTATTCTTGCAAACATATATATACTCCCGCCAGTTCCCATAGACATTTCGTAGTTAGATTTCCATTTTCCATAAAGAAGGCCTCTTCACATATTCGACAGACTTTAAAAATTACCCTCAATTTGTCTGGTTTTTTTTATGTATTTTACCCGACATCTCCGCCAAACATGGACCGATTTTCATGATTCATTTTAATAAATAATAATAAATACATCCAACTTTCACACACCTAGTCCTGACCCCACACTAGGTATAACCTGTATCGTGGGTCAGATACTATGAGAGACTTTCGGTCTCACAACACTCAGACTTGAGACAAATATCTGTGGGCCATACAAACATTTGTCTCAATGCGGGAATCGAACCCGCGGCCTCTCGCTTCACAGCCGGCTATTTTGTGTTCGATAGAGCTTATTCCAAGGGATCTGTAAGGATAGCGCTCCGTGGGATCTTTTTAAATGACACTCTGTAACACACTGCTCTGATCTAACCATTTACAAGGACTGTACAAATCTATGTTTATTACGTAAAAAATGATATGGACTGGTTGCTGCAACAATTAATGCAGCCTATCAAAAACAAGCAGCGATAACTCAGTTGGGTGTGGTATGGATTGCCAAGACAGGTGTCGAAGGTTCGAGACCAAACCCGAAAAAAGCACACACCTCTGATTTATTCTATGTTAAGTGTGTTGGTTTTCATTATTAATTATCGCTTGCTATAACGGTGAAAACATCGTGAGGAAACCTGCATACCCGAGAATTTCTCCGAAGAAAAAAAAAAAGAATTTCGAAGGTATGTGAAGTCTACCAACTGGCATTAGGCCAGCGTGGTAAACTAACCCCTGTCATTAATAGAGGAGGCCCCCATGCCCAGCAGTGGATATTACAGGTCTGATATTATTATTATATTAATATTTATAACGTAATGACCACGCGCTCCAAAGGGGCTATATGCACGACATGCAATTTTAAAATACAATATTATTCTATAACACATCGCATAAATTTTGAAATCGGTCAGTAAAATTTTTAAACTTGTGATTATTACACGCATGTTGCAGGAATTCTTTCTGACCTAGTTTTTACGTTCGGCTGCCTGCATGACGTCACACCTCTATAGGACTAGAACTCGGGACTACAGCATATTCTCCGTCTATAGACATATACTGGATGCGGGATGGCTAGACCTCAGTGACACTTAACTTTGCTATTATCATTATTTCCAGACAAAGACATTGAATAGTACATAGACGGGACAACAGCTCGAATGTTGTAACTTAGTGGTCATAAGTCGCAAATACGACTGAGTAAAGTGAAGTGATATTGGAATTTTTCCATATCAGCCCGGAGTCTGGAATTTGTGCCCGATATGGCGATAGGCTCACCCCCTATCACATCTGGGACGGAACTAAGCTCGGCGAAATGTGGGTGTTCTAGTTCGCTAGTGCGCCTTAGTCTACCCCTACGGGAATATAGGCGTGAGCTTATGTTAAAGTAAACTACACCCAAAAGTCACACCTAGTCCTGACCCCACACTAGGTACAACCTGTATCGTGGGTGTCAGAAACTATGAGAGACTTTGGGTCTCACAACACCCAGACTTGAGACAAATATCTGTGGGCCAGACAAACATTTGTCTCAATGCGGGAATCGAACCCGCGGCCTCTCGCTTCACAGCCGGCTACTCGCCCGCTGCGCCTTGGTGGCTGAGCGACTTATGTACCTGTTTTTCTTGAAACAAAACACATACACAAGCTGTCTCCTCTTCAAAGAACAATGTACTATAGATAAAAACAAACAAAACCATGCTTTGTGTAGGTGTTTTGTGTAATGGTTTAGTGCAGGAGACGCGGCTTTACGCGATTCTTTAACATCAGAACATTCTAGGGTGTAAATTATAATAAGCCCCCTCGCATTGTAATAAGTGGTAGATTGCGTTACTGACGTATTACGTTGAGATGAAAAAAAATATGGATACTGCTTAATAGCCCCTCTATAGTTAATAATATTAGACCTGTATAATACTGTCCCACTGCTAGGCACAGTCCTCCTCTACTAATGAGAGGGGTTAGGCCTTAGTCTACCACGCTGGCCTAATGCGGATTGGTACACTTCACATACCTTCGAAATTCTTGTGAAGAAATTCTCGGGTATGCAGATTTCCTCACGATGTTTTCCTTCACCGTTATAGCAAGCGATATTTAAACTTAACATAGAAAAGTCAGAGGTTTATGCTCCATTTTGGGGTTGGTCTCGAACCTCCGACGCTTGTCTCGGCGGTCCGTGCCATTTCCAACTGAGCTATCGCTGCCCTCTATAGTTAGTAATATGAAATCTTTTTGTTTACAGATAAACTCTGGCGAATTTCATTGCGGCTACTGCAATGACATTGAGAAAAGTTGGGGCGACTTGCAACAACACTTCACTACCGTCGCTCATAACGAAAGCAGAACAGCTGCCGAATGGAGACTCCAAGAATTCACCAAAAAATAATATTCTGCTAATTATTTATATTGTAACCTCCGCTTTTAAAGTAGTTATCCTGTTTCCACCAAACTATAATAAATTAAAAACCAAAAGGCGTTTTTAGTAGTAGAGTTGGCGGGCCATACAACAACGTAAGATTTAAATTCTATGAAACTTTACTACTTTTAGAGTGAGCAAACTAAGATTAGTTTAGTTCCGAAAATAATTTAACAGTTAATAGTAACTGTTAAATTATTTTCTGAACTAAACGATCACGACCTATTCTGCGATCAATGGTCATTATTCATGGTCATTCGAACACCTGTTCGACACCAAAAATGTTCCACAGCACATTTGATAATGGGTCTGTGTAATTGGATTAGACAAACTGTACTATAACGTGAGAACGTGCATGCTGAAGTTAGTCACAAGAGTCGCGCAGTTATTAGACTGGAAACTGACTAGCAGAGCGCTATTTTTTATTTTTAGTGATTTTAGCATCCTTGCATTAAATCCCGTTAAATAACTATATAAAAACTTTATTCTATCTATGTGTAAGGTACTTATTAAGTTAAGTTTAAAATACCTATGTGATATTTTGATACTTTTTGAATCTTCCAATTTTATGATAAGCCTAAATTAAGTGCCATTCAATTTTAGTATAAGCAGAATTTTTGTATTGTTCCTAATATATTTTTGATAAATCAACAAAAGTATAATTTATATCTTCACATAACCCTGGATTGCGCTACGCTGAATTTATATATTTGTTATAAAGTCATAACCTGTGACTCTTAGGATACTCTTCCGTTTCGGGACCCACTGCCACTACGGAAACTGGGGTGACTCCTGACACTCGATTCGAACTTGAAGTCGATTCGGTTTCATTTATTGACTTAAAATTCCACCGAAATCCAGTTGAAAAGTGCAATAATGTCACGTTAAAAAATACCGAATGACAAGTTCTCGAATATTAAGCAACATTAGCACACTTTAAAAAGTCGATTTCGGTGGAATTTTAAGTCAATAAATGAAACCCAATCGAATCGAGCGTCAGGAGTCACCCCCCTGGTGGCATTTGGCTCCGCATGGCACCCTGTTACGTCACAAGATACCCCACACCGTGGGATAGTCGAGGGAAAACATCATTCCCACTTTACGTGTAGGAGACTACACTATTTTTATTTTTCTATACGTTGCCACTTCCGCCTTTCGACAGACTTTTAAAAAGGAGAAGGTCCTCAATTTGTCTGTATTTTTTTATGTATGCGATATCTCCGCCAAATGTGCACCGATTTTCAAAATTATTTTTTTACGAGAGCTTATTTATGCCTCGGTGGCGTGGTGGTATTTCGGTACGACTACGGTTCTGAGGTCTCGGGTTCGATCCCCGGGTCGGGCAAAGTGATATTGGATTTTTCCATATCAGCCCGGAGTCTGGAATTTGTGCCCGATATGGCGATAGGCTCGCCCCCTATCACATCTGGGACGGAACTAAGCTCGGCGAAACGTGGGTGTACTAGTTAGTGCGCCTCTGCCTACTCCTTCGGGGATACAGGCGTGAGCTTATTTCAAGGGTGGTCCCATATTTGGTGATCCCACGATCGGACTCGAAGTCGGTCTGTTAAGTTTTTAAACTTGCGATTATTATAACAAATGGCTTCCACGCATTTGCGATGATTCTGCCAATGTCAAGGTTGGATCGCACAAAGGTTAAAATTACAGAAAATTATCCACAAAAAAGAGATAAATGTTAATTTATTAGCGTACTAGATATGTATATCGTATACCTATGCCAAATTCAGTTTTCTAGTCCTAATGGTCTCTGCAATAAACCATGGACAGGTTTTAGCGAAACTATGAGTTTTATTTTGCCATTTGGCTTGGGAACCCAAAAAAAAGTATTTTAATAAACAATATTTTTAGTCTTAGACGAAAAACAAAGATGGCGCTGTTCTTAAATTACGTTCGTTCAATAGACCGTTGTATACAAGAGGTTCGCGCCAGAATCGCGGTCACAAACTCACAACACTGGATAGTGGATTGTTTATGTACGCAACGCATTGTAGTATTGTAATTCGATGTGAGTGCATGTCGATCACGCGGTCATTAGCCGAATTAAAATATACATACCTGTTAAAAGAGTTTTTTTTGAACTGTGTTGTTTGAATTTGGAACTAATCTCGTGCTTTTTCCCGACATTGTGTATTCTGCGAAGGGAGCAAAATGTGCATTGTCTAGTGAAAGTGCATTTTGGTTAAAGAAACAAAAGTTTTCAGCCACGAAGGTAAGATTTTTTACAGATAATTTTAAGTGTAGTATACTGTTATTGTTTTTACGAGAGTTTTGTTATGGTTATAACTTATAAATTATCAATAGCAAAGTTTGTAGCGCACTTTTTGCGAATAAATATAATTCACCTACTTACGATTATAATTGAGACATTCACGCAATTATGTGGCATGTTCTTAATACTTTTGTTTATCGTCTGTACAACATATATACGTATAGAACAGTGTACTATTCAAAATGTTAATATTTGTAGATTCGTTCTTTCAATATGCACTTACATATGTCACAAAATGGGATCGACGTATCACTTTCTCAAGCATATTGCGGAAAGGATTCGGTTTAGTTTTGACGACCTGGTGCGTGCCTGACGTCAACCCCTCTAGAGGTGCCAGACCCACGCAAATCAAATTAGAAAAATTGCTTTATCCGACATGGAAATTGAACCCAGCACCTCCGTTTCACGGGCCCTGTATGCTGCCACTTGCCCAAGGAGGCGACTAATATTTATAGGTTGTTAAAGAAAAAATATTTTTTTTTCTAAAAATCACCTTATCATCGGTTGGCTGGGATTTCCCTGTTTAGGTCAAAACATGGGTGACAATTTCGTTTTTTTTTCAATCGACTCCAAAATAAGGAAGTTCTCAATTCCTCTGTTTTTTATTTAATATTATTTAGACCTATTTACAAGTTTTTTTTGTGTTCCATAGAGCTTATTCCAAAGGTGGTCCCATATATACGGTTAAAATTTGATACATAGTAGATCTGTATCGATAACTGTAGGTACTAATGTTATGATTAATGTAAAAGTACGTTGGTTGTTTTGTCCGTCTGTCACAAACGGCGGACAGCCAAACCCCTGTCTTCTGCGGAAAAGAAAATAATGGGGATTGGGAAGGGGAGGGTTTATATCGGCTTCTCAAAATCAGGATACCTACATACATACATACATAAGCTCACGCCTGTTACCTGTATCCCCGAAGGGGTAGGCACAGGCGCACTAGCAAACTAGTATACCCACATTTCGCTTAGTTCCGTCCCAGATGTGATAGGGGGCGAGCCTATCGGCATATCGGGCACAAATTCCAGACTCCGAGCTGATATGGAAAAATCCAATATCACTTTGCCCGACCCAGGGATCGAACCCGAGACCTCAGAACCGTAGTCGTACCAAAATACCACCACGCCACCGAGGCAGTCAGGTGGAAAGGTACACTTTTTTGTAAAACACACTTATGGCTCTTTGATAAGCTATTTGATTTATGTGGTCGATGTCTCTAAAGAGCCATTCATTTATAACGTACTAGGTTTTGCCCACGACTACTAGACTCCGGGCTGATATGGAAAAATCCAATATCACTTTGCCCGACCCGGGGGTTGAACCCAAAACCTCAGGACGGTAGTCGTACCGAAATCAGGATACCTCACTTTAAAAATTCAACAACATCGTGTTACTTCACGTCGGTTTTCTGTGAGGCCGTCGTAAACCAGTCGAGCCGGCCCACACATGTTGAAACTGCACTCAGTCTTCCCATTACTTATTTTCGGCCGACTTCCCAAAAAGGAGGAGGTCCTCAATTCGTCGGTATTTTTTTTTATGTATGTTACTAGATATCTCCGCCAAATGTGGACCGATTTTCAAAATTATTTTTGTGTTCTAAATAGCTTATTTCAAGGGTGGTCCCATATAAATTTGGTCACGATCGGAAAATTGGAAGTCGGTCAGTTAAGTTTTTAAACTTGACATTATGGATTGGTAAGTAATAATAGACAATTTCAACCCGCCAATATAACGGAAAATATCGGCCAGAACTTAGAGCAAAACCTCGTAATATAATAGCTTAGTTGTAAATGATTTTCCTCATATTGTCCTCCTGTGACATGTTTCCGTATGTTATTGAGAGTGCCCTAGTATGTACCATAGATGACTTGCCAATACCATAGCAAGGCGACCGCCGGTCTTCACGTGACTTCTTAGCTGTGGCGAAAGGTGAAAAATTTCAAAAAGGAAGCCAGTGCTACTTTCTCTTCTAGATTATATTTGTATAGGTACCCAATATCTGGAAAAGGTGAGCCGGTAGGAATCGGGTTGTATGGAGCTCTCGCCACTGCCTCTTAGGGTTGCTTTAATCGTTATTAACACTAACAAATAATCAAACACCCTATGGCTGTCGTTAACCCTTTTTCGTTTGACTTTCACAAAAGGAGGAGGGTCCTCAATTCGTCTGTATTTTTTTATGTATGTTACGCGATATCTCCGCGAAATGTAGTCCGATTTTCAAAGTTTGTTGTGTTCGATAGAGCTTATTTCAAGGGTGGTCCCATATAAATTTGACTACCGTCTCGTGAGGTCGTGAGGTCTCGGGTTCGATCCCCGGGTCGGGCAAAGTGATATTGGATTTTTCCATATCAGCCCGGAGTCTGAAATTTGTGCCCGATATGGCGATAGGCTCGCCCCCCATCACATCTGGGACGGAACTAAGCTCGGCGAAATGTGGGTGTACTAGTTGGCTTGTGCGCCTCTGCCTACCCCTTCGGGGATACAGGCGTGAGCTTATGTTATGTTATGTTATGACTAGTACAATTTGCATGTCCCTATTAACAATATAGGATATGCAGTTTTATGTACTTGCGATAGGCGAACTATGAGATAGGTATTTTTCGCGCCAACACAAAAAAAAATACGCTTATGACGCATAATCTTCAGTCATTACGGAATCCATCTCAACGGTCACGTAGGCACACGACTGCTTTATTGAAACCAATTAAAAAGCAATAAACAGTTAAAAGATTTTTAACACAATTACCTACGCCAATTTTGACCTGAATCGGAAACGTTATCTGATAGAGAAATTTATATTAAACACTTTAATATTAAACGTTTTTCCTTATTTAACAAGCAAGATAACCTACATTTTTTAATTGCTTGGATGAGTTGAGTTTAAATAAATAAATAAAACCCTGTAGTCGCATACATAGTCCTGCCTCACACTAAGATATGAACGTACGTGATTTGTATATGTACTTGTATATACACGAGTCTTGTGTCGGGGTATCGGAAACTACGAGAGACTATCGGTCTCACGATACCCAGACCCGATACAGATATCTGTGGGTCACACATACATTTGTTTCGGTGTGGGCATCGAATCCGCGGCCTCTCGCTTCACAGCCGGCTAATCGTCCGCTGCGCCGAGGCTTTCGGTTTAGTCAAATTGTAAAGTATTAAAAAGTACCAGAAACTATTTTCCATAAGAGATTAACACTATTTTATTATTATACCATAAGGATTCCGACAGTACTTATTCCATGATATTCGCGGGTTGAATCTACAACCGATATCGTCGAAACCCGCGAAAAATACTTAGCTAAAATACTACAAGGTTTACTGCAAAAATTACTTGTATCTACTTAATTTAATTATATATTTGGTATTTTAATATGTACACATGGAATGTTGTCTATCAATGGCGTGTACACTTAAAGTGGTAGAGCCACGCTGTAGACAGTAACGTCTATAGCACGAATGGGCTGGCTGGACCGATTAGATACCACTGTCTCACAGAAAATCGACGTAAAGTGGCAGCTTGCTGTCGCGTTTCGTTCGGTGAGTGAGATTTCCGGTGACCCATTTCCCCACTCCCCTTCCCAATCCCCTTTCCACCCCTTCCATTCCCTCTTTTTAGGATGGCAATGCACCCATGATTCTTTTTGTGTCTTGGGTGTCTATGGGAGGTGGAGATCACTTACCATCAGGTGACCCATCTGCTCGTTTGCCAATCTCTGCTATAAAAAAAACACACCAACCGAACGAACTTTCGAGAATCTATGCATTGTTACATATCGAATATGTTCGGTCATACAAACAAACTTTCGCTCTTGTGTGAATGCAACAGGCGTAGATTCGCGATCGTTCGTTCGGTTGGTGTGTAAACGGCATAATATGTGACCTTGCAAGATTTTAAAGGGTACCTACAACTTTACTGCCTCGGTGGCGTGGTGGTATTTCGGTACGACTACGGTTCCAAGGTCTCGGGTTCGATCCCCGGGTCGGGCAAAGTGATATTGGATTTTTCCATATCAGCCCGGAGTCTGGAATTTGTGCCCGATATGGCGATAGGCTCGCCCCCTATCACATCTGGGGCGGAACTAAGCTCGGCGAAACGTGGGTGTACTAGTTCGCTAGAGCGCCTCTGCCTACCCCTTCGGGGATACAGGCGTGAGCTTATGTTATGTTATGTTTTACCTACAACTTTTTATTGATATCCATTAAAAAGATTACTCACATTTTAAGTTGGATTTATCATAGATAGAAAGAAAGAAAGAAAGAAATAAAGTTTATTTGTCAAACCAAAAAAAGGACGGCATCAACTTACTCACATAAAATAAACATAATTTAAAAATAACTCCTACTAATATGTTGCGTACCTTCATGGCGACAAATGTGGTCAGCTCAGCATTATGCTGTGTTATGATTGATAGATCAGGATTTATAAATCGCAATTTTATAACTAAGTTTAAATAATATTCAGAGTTCAGACATACGTATGCGGCTGTAAAGTGTAACAGGAGTTAGACAATGCAACTACATTTCCACCCCGAATTTTTGTTAGACGGGGTTGACGTCAGCAAATCGGTCCAAAACCTTTCTGCTACTTGTTTTGTGCAAGTGTGTTGTGCCGACCTCTTATTAAGTGGGATAAGGAGCAAGGGCAGGTAGAAAAGAAAATCTGTTAGAGAGCCTCTCGGCATACTGGATACAAATTTTGACCATGGAAATAAATGTATTGAGAAAAAGAAAACTCTTCGTTTCTTTGAGGATACCAATCACCACCAACAAACACAGAGTAAACCCAGGTTAACGGTAGTCAGAGATAATAACATAACATAAGCTCACGCCTGTATCCCCGTAGGGGTAGGCAGAGACGCACTAGCGAACTAGTACATCCACATTTCGCCGAGCTTAGTTCCGTCTCAGATGTGATAGGGGGCAAGCATATCGCCATATCGAGCACAAATTCCAGACTCCGGGCTGATATTGAAAAATCCAATATCATTTTACCCGACCCGGTGATCGAACCTGACACCACAGGAGTCAGGACGGTAGTCGTACCGAAATACAACCACGCCACCGAGGCAGAGATAATATATCAGCTTAAATGTGAATAAAGAGCTTCTTTGGGTTATATTAAGGCTGGATAACATGATGTTTCCATTATTTACTTCGATAGTTCTCTCTTGTACATACGAGTACGTCTGTAAATATTGGAATACCGCTGAATTCGACTCGGCTCGACTGAACTATCGGCATGAATCTCGCTATGTGCGGTGTCGCATCGCTTTAGTTTTTTTTCGGAGATGCGTTGTTTATAGTGTGTTTCCATACTTTCGTTAGATTTAGGCTGAGATCTATAGAGCGAACTTCGATTTTGACTTAGTTTGAGTCAGATTTGTCAGTCAGTCAGTTTGTTTTTCTTGTAAAAAATGACTCTAACTAAATCAAAGTTCGATTTAACAATCCCAAATCCTCGTTGAGTTCGTTACTTTGACTTAGACTTAGTCGAAGTTCGCTCTATAGATCTCAGCCTTTCACTACTCATGAATACTACTTTGACGCAATGTATCCTGAGTCAGGATGTATACAATGCGTCACATAATTCATCATCATCCCAGCCTCGGTGTGCAAAGATCAGTCTCAGACATAAGTTTCTATTGTTTAATCCCTCAAGTTATATTCTCATGTTAGTTACAGTAAAAAGTTGAGATATGATAGATTACTTAGATCTTGTTTGCGGGCAAGGTGACCGACCTCGCTGTGGCCTTGCGGTCATACACGATGTATGGAATAGTAAACGGTTCAATTGATTGCTTTTTAGTTTCCGCTGCCACGTGACGCACAGATGTACCTCGCTATTATGTTACAGCCTACACGAGGCTAGTTTTTCAATCCAGCCCGGCTACTGGCTATTATATGCCCGATATGACGATAGGCTCACCAACTTTCACATCTGGGACGGAACTAAGCTCGGCGAGATATGGTGTTCTAGTTCGCTAGTGCGCCTCTGTCTACCCCTTCGGAGATACAGGCGTGAGCTTATGTGTTTAAATTATCTAGTGGCAAAAAGCGGCTCCAAGTGAAGGCGCCTCTATGATTCAGTTTACAGACGCCGATCCTACTGAATATTGTGGCAGAAAGGTCAAACCATCTTATAGGAAAAGTTTACCACAAAATAATGTGCACTTCTGTGAACTATAATGAATAGTTTACCTGTCAGGAAACTGTCTTATTTTGCTTGGTTTTCCTTCACTCAAAGTAAGCATTATTCGCTCCTCAAGCTAGACATCTAGATTACCTCCCTGAGGAGTTGCCTCCTTGGTATATTGACAGTATATGTTAGCTGGTCTTGCTGGTAGGATATTCGTATCCGATCGGTAGGCAAACACCGCACACATGGTGCTAAAACCTGCCACAGTGACCCACACTGTGTGGTTCGCGTTCCAGGATCAGCCATTGGAATTCCGGTTCCCTCGAGGGGCTTCGGCATGACTTGAGTGTTGGTTGGGACGGGATGGAGGTATCTCTGTATCTGCATCGGTTATCCGCCTGTCTTGTCGCAAGCCCCTCGATTTGCTTCTTCCCTCTTCGGATTCGGAGTGTGAAGAAGCATAAGTAGGCCGGCATGACTCTGGCGACCACTTCTAAACCCATTGTTTATCAGTGGTCGCTCGTTTTTTTGAAGTGCACTACGCTTACCATGAAGTGTAGTGTAGTCACTTTGTCGTACGCGGATAAAAAAAAGCCATGTAGGAGATCCTGGAATCGAATCTCATGTCGGGTAACAAGGGTTTCCCTGCCTTCTTGTGCCATAAAATAACAGGCTTTCTCTAGTAGAAAGCTAAGAGCAACAGTAGTATTCAATAGTATATATGTATAGTAGTATATAAATAAGAAAGTTGTAAAAACTCCTTATATAAAGTATCTATTGCGAATTATTTTTATCGAACGACTTCTAAAAAGGAGATGGTCCACATTCCTCAATTCGTCTGTATTTTTCTTCATGTATGTTACTCGATATCTCCGCCAAATGTGGACGGATTTTCAAGAATCTTTTTGTGTTCGATAGAGCTTTTTTCAAGGGTGATCTCATATAGTCACGTTCGGATAAGTTTTGAAGTCGATCCGTTACATTTTTAAAGTTGGGACTATTACTAAGTTTAGTTTATGTTTAGTGTTCTGGTAGCCCCTAACTACGGCGTCGACTAATCTATTGATTAAACGTGTTATCTATATTGGATTTGCGGACAGCAGCCGTTGGCTATAATATTAAGCTTGCTAGATAAAAGGATAACGGTTAACGAGAAGTAATAATCCCCGCTTGACGGATAATTTGTCAGCTTTTGTAATTTGTATACCATTCACTCGATTCATTGTATTCGATAGGCCGCGGGTTCGATCCTCTTGCTGCAAGTGTTTACTTCAGAAAACCAAGCCAGCCACTGCCAAAGTCGAAGTAGGGTGTATTAAGGTGATTTCGACTATAGAGAAGGAGACAGGAATTTATAGCTCAATCTCAGTCAATACATATAACCTGACAGTTATTCTGAGACAGTGGCAATACTGCTAACTTATTCTATAATAAAACAGCATTGCAATTATATGATTTATTTTTAATTCCCACTGCATTCAAACCCAAATAGTTCGCATAGAAGCTTCTCGATAAATAAATAAGATTTTGCAGTCAACCTCGACGCATAGTTAAAGGATTATGCTACTAGAACCAAAGGAGATAAGAATTATAGTGGTCCGCGCCATAACTTGAAAGTGGGAGCTGTGCGAACTTGGCCTAATAACTTGACAATGTCAGGGCCGCGTGACTCGCTCCGGCCACGGTCAGCCTGACAGCTGGCCGCTAGCGTTACTAATTGCAAGTGCTTTTGTTGATTTACGGGAAATGTACTTGTGGATACTTTTGATGCTTCCGTGATTGTAAGACGGCGGAGAGGACATAACCGCCTCGTTAGTCTAACGACAGTGTATTAAGTCTCAAAAGTAGTGTACTAAAAACTGAGAACTTAGGTGCATTATTAGAATTTACATCCTGTGTTCTTTAAACTCCAAACACAGAATTTGTACGAAGCATCGTGAAAGGCTGGAATACCGTATGAATGGGGCGGAAAACCTTTCCAAGATGTGAGTGTACTGGTTGCTCTTTTGCCTATCCATTGAGAAAGACAGGCGGGATCATAAGAAAGACAATAAAAAGATCTTCTACGGACGTATAATTATACTGCACACTATAGGGTTCTTAAATATCTTGCAGCAAGTAATAGGCTTAGCTTTTACGTCTGATATGCCGATGATATTCATTAGACATCATTCTGAGTGGTAGAGCCACGCTGTAGAGTCTACAGCGTTACTGTCTATAGTGTAGACAGTAACGTCTACAGCACGAATGGGTCGGCTCGACCGGTTGGATACCACTGTCTCACAGAAAACCGACGTAAAGTGGCAGCGTGCTGTCGCGTTTCTTTCGGTGAGTGAGATTTCCGGTGGCCCATTTCCCCCCCTCTCTTTCCCAATTTCTTTTCCCTCCCCTTCCATTTCCTCCTTTTAGGTTGGCTACGCACCCATGAGCCTTATTGTGTCTTCGGTGTCTATGGGCGGTGGAGATCACTTACCATCAGGTGACCCATCTGTTCGTTTGCCAGTCTCTGCTATAAAAAAAAAACCTACGTAATAATCTTAAAATGACTCTATCAAATACTTATGATAGCATAATTATTGTGTTTGGCTATCTGTAGTCAAAATTTAAGTTTCTCTACAACTAATTGGTTTGATCCGATTACAAACGTCAAAGGCTTTTAACTTCGCAATTTACCACAATTTATATTAGAATTGCCGAAATTCTGAACTCTGAAGACGACAGTTAATCTTATTGTTGCGGTTAGTTCTCTGTTAACGTAATCACAGAACGAAATATTTGACGTCAATTCGTGTTTTTGTTCAGAAAATAGAATGTTTGACCTTTGTACTTTGAAATGACTGCTCTTTTTTGCGGAAACAATTTAAGCATAATTAAATTTAATTAAATCTCAATAGGGGCAATTCATTTATTACGTTAGTTGATTTGGGGGGAGGGGAGTCGACTATGTCTTATTTTTTCTAATAAGGGGACGGGAAAATACTCAAGTTATGATTATACTTTAAAAAGTAAACTTGCTCTGGTGCGCTCGGATTATGAAAGTTTTTCCTTTATTATTTTTACGTAATAAATATTAATCAGGGAGGCAGGGTGTCGACGTATTCTTATTTTTTCTAATATAGGGAGGGAGGGGGGGGGGTCGCCTCCTTGGTCTAGTGGCAGCACATATGGGCTGTGGATCGGGAGGTCGTGGGTTCGATTCCCAGGTCGGGCAAAGCAAATTTTCTAATTTAATTTTCCCGGGACTGGATCCCTCAGAGGGTGTTGACGTCTGGCAGGCGGCCGGTCGTAAAAACTAAGCCAAATCCACTCTGCAACATGCTTGAAAAAGTGTGTTGCACCGACCCCACATTAAGGTGGGATAAGGGCAGGTAGAAAGAAAGAAAGGGAGGGAGCGGGTCAAAACTATCAAAATCACTACATAGTATAAAACAAAGTCGCTTCCCGCCGTCTGTCTGTCCCTATGTATGTATGCTTCGATCTTTAAAACTACGCAACGGATTTTGATGCGTTTTTTTTAAATAGTTATAGTGATTCAAAGGGAAGGTTTATATACATAATACATGCATTAATTCATCCCCTAAAAGGATGTAATGGGGGATGAATCATTCATCATGAATGTTTGTTAAGACTCACGCGGGTGTAGCCGTGGGAAAAACCTAGTACGTTATAAATGAATGGCGCTTTAGAGACATCAACCACATAAATTAAATAGCTTATCAAAGAGCCATAAGTGTGTTTTACAAAAAAGTGTACCTTTCCACCTGACTACCTCGGTGGCGTGGTGGTATTTCGGTACGACTACGGTTCTGAGGTCTCGGGTTCGATTCCCGGGTCGGGCAAAGTGATATTGGATTTTTCCATATCAGCTCGGAGTCTGGAATTTGTGCCCGATATGGCGATAGCTCGCCCCCTATCACATCTGGGACGAAACTAAGCGCGGCGAAATGTGGGTGTTCTAGTTCGCTAGAGCGCCTCTGCCGACCCCTTCGGGGATACAGACGTGAGCTAATGTTATGTATGTGTACCTTTCTACGAACTCATCAATTGTTTCGCGTACAAATTCGCAAACCAAAGTTATTTGGGTTGTTTCGTGGGTTTAATTAAATTCCATTGTGAGAGCGTTTAACCAAATTTTTCTGGTCTCGACTCTCGATACAGGCAGAGCAATGGCCTCGAAGGAATTATGTCTACGCACTAGGCACATTTAGATAACTCTGTAGGGAGGCCATGTGGTATAGTGAATTAGGATGATTCATCATCAAGATGTATATTTTTGTTTATCTCATTTGTGATATGCGAATATTTTACTTAAACCGCGTTTCCTGCACTAAAACATTAGGTATACAAAACATGTATTTTTTGTCTCTGGTCCATTATTCAACGAGCAAGAGACAGCTAAAATCGTTGTTTTGAGTATGTGTTGTTGTGTTTTGTTTCTAGGAAAACACGTACAGGAGAAGTGCCTTTAACTAGACATATATGTTTCTGAATTCGGATTTTTCAGTGGATGAATGGGCTAAGTCGAAATTCGCCATGAATTCGACGTGAAATTGCGAATGGAACAATAAGCTTCTCTTAAAACCAATTTAGGACGAAACATTCAGGTTGTCAAAATGCCAATAGTTTTGAGTAAAGAATTTTGAGTTATTAATCTGAGGTTTTGAGAGATCTTCATAAGGATTTTGAACGTATGTGAAGTCTGATAATGAAGTCAATAAGGCTTGAAGGATCTCATTCGATGTGATGTCCTGTACAAGCTTACTTATTTTAATTCGATATGTATTAATATCGGTGTATCAAATACCAACTTGTCAATAAATACAACGTGGGACGTGGGTGTACAAGTCACATCGGATAAACTAGAAACTTGGGAATTACACAAAAAAAAGAAAGTGTCGTTGTAAGAAAAGCCGAAATTTATAAAACCTGGCGGTTTCAAGACCTGTGTTGGGAAACTATAAGCATTCAACATTAAAAGATTAAAGATTTTTAATAAGTAAAACAGGCTTAATACCATTAAAATAAATAATAATAATAAATACACCGAACAGTCACACATAGTCCTGACCCCCACACTAGGTATAACCTGTATCGTGGGTATCAGAAACTACGAGAGACTCTCGGTCTCACAAAACCCAGACCCGAAACAAATATCTGTGAGCCACACAGACATTTGTCTCGGTGCGGGAATCGAACCCATGACCTCACGTTTCACAGCCGGCTACTCTTCCGCTGCGCCACGGAGGCTGTCATAGACAATACATGACACTATTGTCTAAAATAGTGGAAATCTAGGAAACATTAATAACAATATGCCGGTAGCGATTTCCGGTAACCCAATTCCCCCTCCCTTTCCCAATCCCTTCCTCCCCCCTTCCATTCCCTCCTTTTAGGTTGGCAACGCACCCATGATTCTTTTTGAGTCTCGAGTGTCTATGGAGATCACTTACCATCTATTTTATAGAGCGAATACAGCCATTAACCTCTAGTATCTTCATAAAAGCTTATTAAACTTGTGCTATATCCGAAATCCACGGGATCGCGATGTGTGTCATGTCAGTACATATCAAGGATACGGCCGGAGTGAGGAATGCCGACATCTCTCGCATTATGAGATGGCTATAACATGATAATAATGGAGTTAATATCGATGGACCGTCGCCTCCAGACGTAATAAACGCGAAAGGACATACCAGTTTATCGGCGAATGGTTTCAACATTTATTTATTACGGTATATCATTTTGGTATTTGGTAATTTTAATCGTAATTTTTTTTGTTAGTCTCGC
Source organism: Clanis bilineata (assembly GCA_036417725.1). NCBI lineage: Eukaryota > Metazoa > Arthropoda > Insecta > Lepidoptera > Sphingidae > Clanis > Clanis bilineata. The sequence continues at coordinate 3,496,754 of CM071162.1, read as the reverse complement.
CTAATTCGTATTGTCTTATGATAAAAACTTAACTGACCGATTTCCAACTTACCGATCGTGACCAAATTTGTAAGCTCTATTGAACACAAAAATATTTTTTAAAATCGGACCACATTTGGCGGAGATATCGCGAAACATATATAAAAAATATTTTCATATAAATTATTAATATAAATAAATTATTAATCTATCTCGGAGGAAGGCTATGTTCAGCAGTGGACGTCTTATGGCTGATAATTGTGATGATGATGATATAAAAAATAAAAAAATACAGACAAATTGAGGACCTTCTCCTTTTTGGAAGTCGGTCCATAAAATTAGTGAAGTTCTGGCTTGGATATCTAGGAAATCTGATGGGCTATATGGAACTTCATACCAATTATATTCAATTAAAATAGTTAATTTTCATGCAACAAGATTAAATAATGTAATTATTGTATACTGAAGAGATTTCCCCGACTGATGGACAAATGATAACGTCAAGGGCGTGACACAGAAAATCTAATTAGGTGGGTGATATAAACATTATAAAACGACCAGACCTTCATCAGTACAGACGACCTGATAAAGGTCGGAAGTCTCTGGATGCAGACCGCTTCCAGCAAATCGGTCTGGAAATCTTTCGGGGAGGCCTTTGTCCAGCAGTGGACGTCCTGTGGCTGATGATGATGAAAATTATCAGAAACAATGACATTTCTAATATATTATAATAATAACTAATCGATATATGCTCTTTTTGTATAATAAAAACATATCGAAGAGTGATGTTACCTTTTGTCATGACTAAAATATATTTACGCGAGCGAATCCATGCTAAAATATACCTGTTTCGGTAAACTTCGAACCGCTTACTACTCCTAGAAAAAATCCCCAATTTTGCAATAAAATGGCCAATGCAGAACAGATAGTTTATTAACATTCAACAGATAACAGGCGTGTCTTGTCTCAAGCGAACTTGATAAACGCTTTGTCCGCGACACATTTGTCTATGGATTCGATGAGGTCGACGGTTTCCTGGTGGCACGTCTCCGCCGTGAAAGGCTTGGACTTTACCCTGTGCTGACAGTCGCGCAGCATTACGTACACTTTTCTCACATCGCAGTCCTCTGGAAATGTTCATTCCATAATCAACTTTATTACCTCAATTTGTCAGTCGAGTTTACAAAACAGTTTCTTTCATGACAAATGCAATTTTTCGAGACCACAGCTTACAATTTTAATTTCCTTGTTAATGACATTAAGCAGCAAGAATTGTATGATATAGTGGCCTCGCGAATGAGTTTTCTGTTAGGTCCATTTTGTTAGCTTTTGTGCAAGAAACCGCTTTCTCATCTAGATATTAGTCGACAAGGTGCAGTGGGATGATCATGTTTTATTTCCGAAAATTAGTTGAAACCACTTTATACCGCTTTAATTGCTAGTATTAAATAGTATATGCTTTTTTAAATACTAGATTAAAGAAATGGGTACAAATTAAAAATAGACGGAAGCATTTGCAGACTATAGAGTAAGTAGTGATAAAGATAGAGATGAGGGTCACAGTGTCACACCAGTATCACAGAAAGAGTGACTCATTCCACAGTCACATGATTTTCTTTGAATTACAATTTCAAAACATGCTCTATTTTATGAATCTTAATAAAGTTTTGATAGCTCCAAGATTCTAATTAGAACATACTCATCATACAGATTCCACGCTGTTTAGTCAACTGATCGTTGGCCTTCTGAAATAAAACGGAAATATGAACGTGTAATTGATAAATTACATCTGAAATGAATCGCCTCAAATCGGTTAGATTCGGTTTGACATTGGTCACGTGACACGGCATTAATTGCTTTGCGACTGTTTGCTGGGGATATAATTTTGCGGGCGCAAGTTACAAGTATTCTGAAGCGAGCAATTGATTGACCAGCCTCCTTACTCTCGACACTCGATTCGACTTGAATTCGATTCGGTTTCAATTATAATATAATAATAATATTAGTCCTGTAATATTACTGTCCCACTGCTGGGCACAGGCCTCCTCTACTAATGAGAGGGGTTAGGCCTTAGTCTACCACGCTGGCCTAATGCGGGTTGGTAGACTTCACATACCTTCGAAATTCTGGTGGAGAAATTCTCGGGTATACACGTTTCCTCACGATGTTTTCCTTCACCGTTATAGCAAGCGATAATTCACAAAGAAAATACACTTAACATAGAAAAGTCAGAGGTGTATTCTCCAATTTAGGGGTTGGTCTCGAACCTTCGACCATCGTCTCGACAGTCCGTACCTTTCCCAACTGAGCTATCGCAGCTATTATTGATATTATTCATTGGTTTAATTTATTGTCTTAAAATTCCACCGAAATCGAGTTTAAACGTGCGCTAATGTTGCAATAGATTCAAGAACTTGTCATTTGGTAGTTTTTACCGTGACATTAGTGCACTTTTAACTGTATTTCGGTGGATTTTTAAGTCACTAAGTGAAGTCGAACGAATGCCGAATTCAAATTAGAATCGAGTGTCACGAGTCAGCCTCCTGGGCTGTTCAATGAATTGAGAACATATGTCGATCGTAAAAAAGGCTTTGGCCACAGGAATATCTAATAGTACTATTTCTAGCTGGCGTAGAACAGAGCAAAATATCGTTTCCATACATTTAAGACGATTTTTTACTAGATAAGTATACGATACTCTAATGTACACAGTAAATATATTTAGACTGCCTCGGTGGTATTTCGGTACGACTACGGTTCTGAGGTCTCGGGTTCGATACCCGGGTCGGGCAAAGTGATATTGGATTTTTCCATATCAGCCCGGAGTCTGGAATTTGTGCCCGATATGGCGATAGGCTCGCCCCCTATCACATCTGGGACGGAACTGAGCTTGGCGAAATGTGGGTGTTTAGTTCGCTAGTACGCCTCTGCCTACCCCTTCAGGGATACAGGCGTGAGCTTATGTTATGTTAAATACATTTAAACAAAAAATTCAAAGTTATTATAGACAAAGACCTCGCCTCGCCTCCTTGGTCTAGTGGCAGCATGTATGGTCTGTGGACCGGGAGGTCGTGGGTTCGATTCCCAGGTCGGGCCAAGCGAATTTTCTAATTTAATTTGCCCGGGACTGGACCCCTCAGAGGGGGTTGACGTCAGGCAGGCAGCCGGTCGTAAAAACTTAGCCAAATCATTTCTGCAACATGCTTGAAAAAGTGTGTTGCGCCGACCCCATATTAAGGTGGGATAAGGGCAGGTAGAAAGAAAGAAAGTCTATAGACAAAGACCAAGTACGAAATTCAACAGTAGTTTTGATAAACTGAGAGCGACTTACAGCGCTATTACCAATCTAGAGTTATACCTTAGGGGGCGTCCATAAATTACGTGAGGTGTTTTTTTAAATTTTCTGCCGCTCCCTCCCCCCCTGGTGAGATGTCGTGAGATTTTATTCAACCCCATCCCCCAATCTCACGTGAGATTTTTCAAAATGTGAGTTTCTTACGTAAACGCGTGTACAATCTGGATTAAATGGACCAAAATAGTATATTTTTTTTTGTTTAAATCGGAAAAAAAATTGCGTGATATTTGCCGAGACCCCCCCTCTCTCCAACGTAAGATTAGATGAGATTTGACTCGACCCCCTCCCCCCCTTAAACACCTCAAGTAATTTATGGACGCCCCCTTATCTCGATTTATCCTACAGCTCACTTATATCTTTAAATCAAGATTTGGGATAAATAGAGATTTATTAGGGAGCTGCCCATAAGTGGCCCTTAGAGTAACAACGATTTATCTACTTTGTCTACTTTAAGAACATTTACCGTTTAGACCAAGTGTATTTATTGTGTAGCCTTGGGACTAGGACGAAGATCTAAGACAATACGTTTCTTTTCCATATGATGATTGCTGAGTGAGTTTGGAAAACCAACATACTCAACATCTGTTTCAATTCGCATAGCTCATTCAATTCCGAAAGTTTGAATTGGTACGGCCCGATTCTTTATCCCTTTAGTTCCTCAGTAGATTTGTCAGGAAAACCAAAATCATGAAAATGCACGCAATTTTTTTATAGTCTCGTATTGAGAATCAGGAACTACAAGACATTTTCGGTCTTTCAAAACCCAGACCCGAAAGTAAGATTTGTGAATCATATACACATTTGTCTAACTGTTGTTTCTAAGATGCATGTGGTAAGATGTAAATACGACATTTAGGCTCAATTGCACCACTATTATTAACCTAGAGTTAGTCCTAACCGCAAGCTAAATTGACAGAAAATGTATGAATGTTATGTAACTTAACTTGCGGTTAGGACTAACTCTAGGTTAATAATAGTGGTGCAATTGAGCCTTAGAAAACAAATGAGTAGGTACATAACGGTTTAAGATATTTTGAAATACAATTCCTTCTACCTTAATAGCCCACCTTAATATGGGGTTGGTGCAACACACTTTTCATGTATGTTGCGGAAAGGATTTGGCGTAGTTTTTATGACCGTACTGCCTGCCTGACGTCAACCCCCACTGAGGAATCCAGTCCCGGGCAAATTAAATTAGAAATAAATACAATAATAAATACACCCAACATTTACACAGCTAGTCCTGACCCCACACTAGGTATAACCTGTATCGTGGGTGTCAGAGACTATGGGAGACTTTCATTCTCACCCAGACTTGAAACAAATATCTGTGGGCCACACAAACATTGGTCTCAATGCGGGAATCGAACCCGCGGCCTCTCGCTTCACAGCCGGCTACTCGCCCGCTGCGCCACGGAGGCTGTCAAGTTCGCTTTGTTCAATCGAACCCACGACCTCCCGGCCCACAGCCCATATATGCTGCCAGTAGTAAAACGCAGTGTGCTCATAAAGTAATGTATGTAATCAGATATCTTGGGATAATGAAGGAAGTGCCCCATTAGGCACACCTCGGCTGCACCCAAACAAATACAAACAATATGCAATATCGTTATTAACATGTGTCATTACTCACTTGTGTTAAATAATTATATACTGGGAGTATTAACTCCCAGTCAGATAGATTCAATATTACTTACTACAAATAGACTTTCTTTTATTTTTCAACTATATTATTACGCGGGAATGACGTACCGATCCTCTCTTTTTTTTTTAATAGATTTTGGAATACAGGCCATATGGCCAAGCAAGATCTGCGCTCAATAAATATAATTAAACATTATAATTGTGTAAATAATTGAGATGGTATTTTTTTTGGGATTAATTATTGGGATTGTGTATTACATTCTGTAATTTATTTTGTCTAAGTATATTATTATCGTTTGCTTACACTTGCGATGTGAAGTATAGACCCATCACATTACACATTTGATCTCTCCATGAATGACAAAGTAACTAATAAATATTCTACAAAAATCATGTATAATTATACTTAGTTATTTCGTTCTTGAACGCTTTTATTATAATATGGTAATTCTCGAAATAGTCGCCTCCCTAGTCTAATGGCAGCATATATGGAATGTGGGCCGGGAGGTCGTGGATTCGATTGAACTATTATTTAGCTGTAGGGTAACTATTGACACTCTATTCGACTACGATTCGATTCCATTTAGTGACTTAAAATTCCACCGAATTCAAGTACGAAATCGAAACGTAATCAAAATCGAATCGAGTGTGAAAAGTCAGGGGGCTGCATACTCCGCCCTGTGGAATGGGGGCGTTTAGAGAATTCCGCCACGGTATCCCCTGCCTGTCGTAAATGGTGACTAATAGGGGCTATCTGTCTATCAGGGTTCGTGGGCGCGCAGCGGGGGGCTGTTTCAGCGCCTGCATAAGACGACCCTAAGATGGACAGCGGGACGTGTTGGCTTCGTCGCTGGCATTGACGCCGATGGCGTCTTTTGGTGTAGGGGGCGTCAGAGCCCTTCCTATAATCAGACATAGGCCGCAATGCGGCACCGCACAAGGGCTGCTCCGGCTGAAGCCGAGGCGCTTCTCGTCTTGGGAAACCCGAAGCCGTCCTTAATGCGCCGATGGGGGCCATCGCGTGGTTTTGGTTGGTATTTCCGGTATAGGGTGTAAATAGTGTTAGGTACTCGGCCCAGCGATCGCCTGGATGTCAATTATCTTTCCCAGGCGGTTAAATGCTGGGTCGTAAGACCGGCGAGCCCAACATAACCATCCCACTTTCCCCCGGAGTGGGTTGGTAGCGATAAATCGTTTTCCCCGCGTAAACAAAAAAAAAAAAAAAAAAAAAAGGGGCTGCATACTCCTTGCGACAAGAACTTTCCCACGTCCGTGGATCATTAATTTGCAACCTTTCGGATTTTGGCCAGCTAATAGCTTGTCGTAACATTTACAGTTTGATACAAAAACTTAATTAAACCGGATCCTTTTACATGCACACGGAAACAATTTAGTATTGTAACGTAGCGACATCTAGTGGTATGAGAATAAACTATATCTAAACGAACGTTTTATTTTTTTTCGAAGGGATTTGTGCTGTTCAACAGCTAAAATTTCTTTTACAACTTTACCTGAATTTATAACTGGCGCTTATGGTGCTTTAGCCAGAAATATATTAATCCTCAAATTGAACTATCGTTGGGGATTAGTTAAAACTTAGTGGTCGTACCGGCGTGCTGAAGGCCTGCTGTGGGAGATCTTCGGACTCTCGGGGGGGTTCGATGTCTAGCGTTAGAAGGTAAATAATTATGATTAGTATTGAGAGAGGAAAGTGCTGTTTCAACAGCCATTATGATACCTCATCATAATGGCTATTGAAACAGCATTGGGGTCTGCCAAAACATGTTTTTGACGACGACCGAAACAGATCTTTTCCGAAAGGCTTTTTTAGAACTTATTTCCTGAGTTTATTTCCATCCCGTGATATGATAAAGGGCGCACTATCACCACAACGTACACTTTCGAGCCCCCGTCAGTCCCCTAGTCAGTGATTTTGCTAACTCTATCATAAATTATGACTAGGTTAACCGATCTAGGATTTAAATTAGAAACTTTACAGTGTCTCAGTCTATGCATGCTGTCGCCTGTCAGTAGTAGAACAATGAAACTATGGCTTCTAACGTGTAGCAAGATGGTGAAGTGGTGGACTTCGTGTTATTGAAACCAATGGCTTTGATTCCCGCATCGGGCTAATGTCTTATGGACCACAGGAATTTGTTTCAGGCCTGGGAGCAGTAACCGCCGAATGCTCATACATTTAAGGTCGCCTTATGTCTTTTAAGGCTGCCTTATCTGTCAAAATTGTATGGCGAAAATCAATGTAAGACGCCGTTAAAGTTGAGTAGCGTTTGACCATTCGGGCGTATCTCATAGTTTCTGATACCCATGGATTTTTTGTGCTGTGTGACTGTTGAGCATGTTATTATTTATTTTGCTTTAAACAATTTGTGGTTAAGTAAATCACCAACGTTACACAATTTAGACAAATCTTTGCATAGACCAATAAAATTATGGCGACATTATGTCATAACATTACGAGCTGAGACGCTGTATGACGCCCGATATTGCATAGTTTATGCAAATGCAGGCAGTTTGTGGCCTAACAAGGCAGTTTAGTGCTGCTGAATTATTACGAGCTGCACCGTAAATGGACTGTGGAGATCTATAATAGTCTAGACTTTGATGCTTCATACAAACCCTACAGTAAAAATATGTCTATGGGGGAGTGAATCAATTCTTCTCGTGAAGTGCTAAGTAGAATTTCATTGGAGGGGGTTTTGGCGCGTTCCTATAGGACAGAGGTTTCCAAACGTGTTTTGTCTACTACCTACTTTGAAAATAAAAAAAATTTTAGCACCCCCCATTTTTTTACCTATTTAAAAACCACTATAACTTCAAATTAAATCAATACATATATCAGCGGAGATCCCGTTTTTTCTGGGTTTCATGCCCCCCTTTAAGCATGCAGCGCCCACAAGGGGGTGTTATCGCCCACTTTGGGAAAGACTGATATAGGAGGTCCCAAAACCCTACCATAATGCAGATGGCGATAAACATGGGGTTTTAGCCGGTAGAAATGCGGCATACCACGTCTTAACGGCGGGGAACCCTCTTGGATCAACCTCAGAAGAACAAGCGAGGCTTTAAAATCATGCGCTTGTAACAAATCTATTACCAAATCCGACACACTGCTGTCTTAGACCATATAAAGGCTTTTAGGCACAACGTGTAAAACCTTCTTGAAACTGCAAAAGACCACGAATATGAAAGGAGATATGAATGAAATGTCCGGCAAAACAACAGAAACACTTAATCATTATCATGGAAATATTGCATACTATCCCAATTTAAATATATAGCCCTGCTCTACCACATAGTTTAAAAGACAGCTCAAAAGCGCCGCGTTAACGTTTACAGGAGAAATGGTCTCAGTTGGAGAACGCTAAAGGCCGGGAGAAGTAGAAGTGTATGCGTAAGCGTGGAATAGGGAGATGAATCGTGGAATTAGACCAGGATAAGTCCAGGTAATAATAAATGCAGGCCGCTTCTCACAGGTCGATCTGGAAATCTTTGGGGGAGGCCTATGTTCAGCAGTGGAAGTTCTGTGGCTGATGATGATGATGAAGTGCAGGTAAAAGAAAGTTCTTTGTGTACATACCAATTGCATGTTCAATATTAAATGTTATTTAATTATTGTGATACTAGCAAAGAGATTTAATATGACTAACTATAGAGGGGCTATTAAGCAAGTTTCCATACAAAAACAATTATCTCAAACTTCTGCAGGGTTACCACCACCTCTTATTATAATCGTTCTTCGTTTGTTTTGTATGGGAATCGGTACAAGTAAGATTATAATAATACTGCTATACGAGGTGGTGGTAACCCCGCTGTACCGCCACCAACCACTTATTACAATGCGAGGGCGATTATTACAATTTACATCCTAGAATGTTCTGTGAATGGTTAAGAATCACATAAGACAATTTTATTATCTCAATATTATTACGCTGGCCGACCTGGCGCGCGTAAATTTAAAATAAACTAAGCTACTTATGACCACTAGGTCATAACTTTTGGATCACTTTGTGCTGTTGTCCCGTCTATATACTTTTTAATGTCTTTGCTTAATAGTCAATATTGTTTACATTTTACCTTCTTGATTTGACTAACTGGTTTTTTTATTGACGTCAACACAACTATTATTTCATCGAGTGATTTGTTTGTTTATTAAGATATGTAAAACGGTCATTCACTTCAAAGAGTGCAATATAAAAGGCTCTGATAACTTTGTTTGGTATTTTGATAACTTAAGTCAAGGTTCAAATTGTTATTGTTTTTGTTATAAAATTGTTTTTATATGGTTTTAGTGACTAAATGTATTTTTATTGGCTTAGAAAGGTAAACAAGATGGTAAGTGGTTACCTTCGCCCTTGGACATCGGTAATACCAAAGCCCCAGTTGGAAGTTAGGTTGCTGACTGGCCTAAAAATTAAGGGAATGGGGAAGTCCTTAGCATTTGGGCCTCCGTGACCTTATACATTGTACGAAGCGCATTTCAAATCGCGTCGATTTTCTATAATACAGCGGTTATAATCTGGTCGAGCAAGTCTAATCAGTTTGTATGCAAAATTATTTGTCTACAACTTATTTTACAATACCTAACATGGTCATGGTGGATGGTGATGTAATTACATAAACTATGATTCATACTATTGCATAATACTGACATTAATTTTGCAGGAAAAACATAAAATATAATCAATAACTTACCAAATGTATGTATGATTTTCTTTCTTTTTAAAATTCCAAAGCAAAATTGCAAAAATGGAACCCTTATAGTTTCGCCATGTCTGTCCTTCTGTCTGTCTGTCTGTCTGACCATTGTTTAGTGTAATTTGGCATGGGTATTACATCGACAAAGTGTTTTTTTTTTGTCATCACTGTGATGGGTTCTCAAATCACCATTTGCTTATAGTACCGTCAGATCATACCAACCATACCAATATACCAATATCAGATACCATCCTACCACTAAAAATTGGTTAGGTGAACAAATCTGTGTAAATATGTAATACTATGTAAATGTATGCATTCATAATATGCAGGAATAAGAACGTGAAAACCATTACCTCTTCTAATATCGATGTATTTAATATCATAATTATCACCTTACAAGTATATTATCACAACTCGACTTCTAGCATAAACAAATTCACCGATTATACTAACAGCAAACTTTACTAGGAAAATATTTGTTTAGACGCGATTACTCTTTGCTTGAACTAATTTGAAGTACACGAACGACTCTTGTTTTGATTTATGAACTACATGAAGCATGTGACCGGATTTCATTGGTTACATCCAGTTGGTACCAGTAATTCAGTAACTTTAAGAGTACAATTGAATGATTCAGCTAGTTACAGAACAATGTATGTTGTCGTAAACAACTTTAGACCTGTGATGAATAAGAATAAACACGAAAACAATGTGTTTGAAGAAACATGATAGGATGCAGATCATTAATGTGGAAAGGTTGTTCTATATAAAGGACGAGAAAGACAAACATGCGATAAAAGATGACAAATATAAATGAGCAAATTTGAGGACTTGTACAGAGGTTACGTATCTGGCTTCTGGGGTCTAATAATAACATTCAGCCCTATTGGTCCTCTCGCCCGTATAACAACTTTGGGTAGATGAAAGGACTAACGGCCGGTTTCAATAAACGATCTCAGTTTAAAGTGCAGATAGATCGCGATTATGAACCAATCAAATCAAGTTATTTGACGGTGTCGTGTTCAAACTGTGTTCTTATTGGATTTTTTTTGTAATCTATCTGCACATTCGAACTGAGATTGTTTGTTGAAACCGGCCGTAAGAGGTTGCACCAGCGTCCGAATAAAGACTCGGTACCAAACTGGTGCAATCGCTTCGTGTTATTCGCATTATTCTTGGATGGCATTTTAGATTACTGGAGATTTTATAACTGTTAAAGAACGACAAATACCCTGATTATTTTGTCAATCCCAATTAGTTTCATATTTAATTAATGAGATATCTATTAACCCGATCTGGAATTATGTCCAGTAGTGGACGGATATAGATTGATTACAACGATGATGCAACAGATGTTATTCATTATCAGCCATAAGACGTCCACTGCCGGACATAGGCCTCCCCCAAAGATTTCCAGATTGACCTTTTGGAAGCGGCCTGCATCCAGCGACTTCCTACGACCTTTATCTGGTTAAAGATGTTATGTTGGTTGTCTGGTTTACAGATGTTATGATCTTGAGAAATTTTAAATACACCCAAATAAATAAATACATCCAACGGTCACAAACAGTCCTGACTCATGACACACTAGGTGTAATCTGTATGGGTATCTGGAACAACGAGAGACTGTCGGTCTCACAGCAGCCAGACTCAAAACAAATATCAACAAACAATACAATAATTTGTCTCGGTGTGGGATTTGAACCCGCGACCTCACGCTTCACATTCGGTTACTCGACTACTGCGCCACGGAGGCTGTCAATTAAAAAGTTAAAATGATTTCTTTCAGATTCCCCGTCTACCATGGTGGTGTAAAATGGCAACCACCACAATGGTAGTGTCACCGCTTGCCGCCCAGTCCTCGCCGAAGAACAAGAGGCGCCTGTTCGCCGAGGCCCGCCAGAACAGTCTTCAGAAGTTGAGCGTTATTTTCGACCATTCACATAAAAATAGTAAGTATGCTTCATCTACTTCTCCAGTACTCCAGTACACCAGAGTCGGCAATGGAATGCAGTGGAAAATAAATGACCAAAGACGTGTCTCTATGAGTGAATTAGAGAAATACAGAGAGCTACAAGAGGTAAGATGAAACTATTAAGCTTAAGCCGAAGATTTTCTAAGAGTGCAGATATTCCATTTGCAAATGCTGCTTTTACCTTTCAAGCGACTAAAAATCGCGCGCTGGATCGGTGATATAGAGGTATTATAGGTTTAAGTATAAATACGGAAGCTGTGGTTAGGGTTCTGACAGAAATCATAGGAAATTTGGACCTCGTATTCCTGGAAAAACCGTGGCATTGCGATTTTGTCACGTATATATTGTTATTCAACGTCCTGGACTAACATCTTCTTGAAATAGGTTGGTATAGCCTTCAAACCAACAACCTTAATTTATTTATGGTACTTTATCTGATAAGGTAAATACACAACCGCGTCAATAGAGCGCATCATATTGAAAATGGATTAATAATGACGTCAAAGTATACATCATAACTACTTAATTAAATATAATATCATGATTACAAAAGCAGCGATAGCGCAGTTGGGAGTGGTACGGACTGCCGAGACGACTGTCGGAGGTTCGAGACCAAGCCCAAAATAAAGAGCATACACCATTGACTTTTCTATGTTAAGTGTATTTTCATTGTGAGTTATCTTTTGCTGTAACGGTGAAGGAAAACATCGTGAGGAAACCTGCATACCCGAGAATTTCTTCACAAGAATTTCAAAGGTATGTGAAGTCAACCAACCCGCATTAGGCCAGCGTGGTAGACTCGGGCCTAATCCCTCGCATTAGTAGAGGAGGCCCGTGCCCAGCAGTGAGAACGTAATATTACAAGACTAATATTATTTATTATTATAATGATTACATTCCCGTATCAAACAAAGCATATAGTGTGGTCTGGATCTTATAAAGACCGAAAGTCTCGTTCGTTATACACATTCCATTAACATCTACTATATAAAAATAAGTCGGGTTTTCCCTTCTGACACTATAACTCCAGAACGCACGAACCGATTTCCACGGTTTTGCATTCGTTGGAAAGGTCTCGGGCTCCGTAAGGTTTAGGCAAAAAATTCAGGAAAAATTTCAACAGAAAAGCGGGAAAATCTTTTTTCACATACAGCGCCATCTCTGATACATAGCATGTACTACAAACCAATATTTTAAGTAGATGGCGCCGGTGCGTTATACATTGTTTGACAGCTACTCATTGTTCTCTGCTCAGTTAATTTCATGTGACAAACCGGTATTGTGTTCACTATGAAATTGTGAAAAAAAAGTAAAAAAATAGTTATTCGTTTCCTAACATTTACCATCAAATCAATCACGTGTATTGTGCAAATTATATGTTTACATCGTTTAAAATATAGAACAGAAAGAAATATTGAAATATTGTCAAAAATAATAAGTAATAACTGACAGGCTGACTCATGGGGTGGCGGACGGGGTGACTGACGAGGTGACTGACGGGACGACAGATGGGGTGACCGACTGGGTGACAGACGGGGCGACAGACGGGTGACAGAAAAGTGACAGACGGGGTGACAGACGGGGTGACAGACTGGTGACAGACGGGGTGACGGAATGGGTGACCGACTGGGTGACAGACGGGGTGACAGACGGGTGACAGAAGAGTGACAGACGAGGTGACAGACGGGGTGACAGACGGGTGACAGACGGGGTGACGGAATGGGTGACCGACTGGGTGACAGACGGGGTGACAAGCGGGGTGACAGACGGGGTGACAGACGGGTGACCGACGTGGTGACAGACGGGGTGACAGACGGGGTGACAGACGTGGTGATAGACGGGGTGATAGACGGGGTCACAGACTGGGTGACAGACGGGGTGCCCGACTGGGTGACAGACGGGTTGACAGGCGGGGTGACAGACAGTGTGACTGATGGGGTAAGAGACGGGGTGACAGACGGTGTGACAGACGATGTGACTGATGGGGTGAGAGACGGGGGACTGACGGCCGAAGTAGATCATCCCATTACCTCCTTTAGAATTATTGGATTATAGGTGCCTACGACTCACTCTTTCAACCCTCTCTCTCATACGCAGACGAAGTTGCGCGGGTCAGCTAGTTCAATTATAAAATTTAAACTGTTCTGCGAGTTCTGCGACTGCCTCGGTGGCGTAGTTCTAGCGTCTGTGGTTTGATCAACAGGTTGAGCTGTGATATTAGGTAGTATCAGCCCGGAGTCTGGATTTGTGACCGATATGGTGATAGGCTCGCCCCCTATCACATCTGGGACGGAAATAAACGCGGTGAAATGTGGGTGTTCTAGTTATCTAGTTCGCCTCTGTCTACCCCTTCGGGGATTCAGGCGTGAATCTATGTATGTATGCTATTTAAAAAGTAATACATTGAAGTCTTTAGGACTATTTGTGTAGGTTTATTATATGACTAGGCAGGTACCAGAGTAGGTAACTCAACTCTACATTTTAGATTTCCACTGGTTATAGGTAAGTACTTTACATATCTGGTGATTGCAAAGTACCTTGTAGTTTGTACCAATTTTAATATATTCTTCAAAGAGTTATGGGAAATCTACAATAGTTAAGAGAAATCGATCAAGTGTCAACATAAGCTATCTACTTTTTATTCTAATAATAGATTCGGGTCTGGGTGTTGTGAGACCGAAAGTCTCTCGTAGTTCCTGATGCCCACGACACAAGACTCGATCTTAGTGTGGGGTCAGGATTATGTATGTGACTAATGGGTGTTATTATTATTAGATGCCCATAGGAGCAAAGCCACAAGCATAAGCTAGCTATTCTCAATATCTAATCAATATGTGATAAAAATAGCCAAAAATACTATACATAAAAATACAAAATGCTAAATCGTTAACCTAGCTGCTAGCATCATAATATTTTGTAACAAGCCTGTATAATATAATGGACGTGGAAATAATATGTCCATTGTCCATATCTGCGTATTATTCAAATCTTACCGGATCATACATATCAGAACTCATTTTGTGCTAAATAAACGAATAAAGGTTCTTCTTAATACTTCGCACGACGCGCTAATGATATTATGCAATGTAAAATTTAGTCTTTGTTGCACAAAATGACGTTGAAAATGACATAGGTACTTGAAAATTCAAATATCCTCTCATTTTTTTAATAAAGGGCTAAAGTCATCATAATCATACTTCTAAATACTGTTTAAAAATATATTTTTTTAATACATTTAAAATAAATTGATGCATTATTATTACAACGAATGTGTAAAAGTTTCTTGATAAACACGGAACTTTTCATCATAAGCCATCTCCCTATTACATTGTCGAAAGTTTAAAAAAAAATTATAATCATAATATTTTGCCTTTAGTAAAAATAAAATGATTATGTTCTTAAGTGGTAAAATATAGGGTAAAAATGTATAGGTAAAATAGTGAAACGAAAATAAAATTATGTACCACATCAATGAAACAGTTTAGATAATTTACGGACACTAAACATAGATGGTGCTGCGCAGCAACGAATGAAATGCGCGCTTTTTCGAACTGTTGTACAACACAAACGTCCATTTTGACATTTCATAACCCAGTGTTGCAGACTTATTAAATAACTACTATAATAGGAAAATCTTTTAATTTATTGGTGAGAATGGGTGAATTTTTTGTGAGTTTTATTTTGAGATATAATAAGAGTTCTTTTGATTTAACCGATTGTTTTGCAATTCACCATTTTAATAATATCGTCATCGCATGTTCATTGACAACTCATTTTAATCGTAAATAGGTATTGAAGAACGATCAGGCGAAAATCAGAGTTAGTTTCAGATCCTCTTACTTATAAAAACATTTATGCGTTTCTTATCTTTAATAAAAGCTTGTCCCCTTCATTTTCAAACAATGTGGCGTAAGGAAAAAGTGACAAATTATTCTTAAAGATAAGAAGCGCCCAAATGTTGTTATAAAGCCGCGTCGTCTGCACTAAAACATTACACAAAACACCTACACCAAACATGTATTTTTTGTCGAGTTTCGACCAAGCAAGTAGCAATCAATTATCAGCAGTTAGGAACTCACAGCTAGAAACGTCCTCGCAACGCGTGCCGTGTCTAATTACATTATACATAATACTCTTATAAATGTGAATCGGATTACATTTGTTAGAGATATTACCTATTATTTAAAAAGTAACAATGAATTATGAACTCCCTTTTGAAGTTAAAAGCAAAATGTCGACAAGCTCAGAAGTGGCAATGAACGAACGTTTGTAATGACCTTCCATTATATTATATTGCTATATTTTGTTAATAAAAGCGGATGTAGTATCTATGATAAAACATGATGTATAATATTTAAAACTAAAATATAAAGTAAAAATAAATGGATTAAATGGTATTTTTTTTATACCTCAGTATGGCAACACTGTGCTCTGCAGTAATTATTTGTGTGTATTTCTGAGCGCCATTGCTTTTTACCGATGTAATGTTGAAATGATTCTAATCCGTTTTCATCGGCAAATCTGTGTGATGTTTTAGCAAAACATTGAAGTGATTGTGTACTAAAATTATCGAACTTCTTAAAGTTTTTGTGCTGGGCTTTGTCATGGCCGGTAAGTGGTGACTTTTTGCGCCCGCTAGTCAAGGGCGAAATCGGATTTGGAAATCGCAATAAGTCGAAGATGTTTTATCGTTCGAACTCCGACGGTAAATGCAATGTTATTGTCATTAGTTTGGTTTTTTAAGTATTTAGTGTTTACATACTGTGACGATAGCTTACTGTTTGATAATGTTTGGTTATCGGTACCTATGCCGATAGTTTTAACCTTTTACTCTTTGATTTCACTGTTGCTGTATACGTTTAGATGAGAGAAGGTTCTCGCAATGGTCTGTCTTCATAAAAGTAGAGTGTAAAAGCATTAGAATTCATATAAAACTCGTTTGTCAATAATAACTACTTCGGAAACAGATGATCGCATTTGCGTCGTTTTGGTATCTATTTAGCGACTCATTACGTATATTTTTGACCTTCAGTCGATAAACAATCCAGCTAGGGACTATTAACGAGTGAATAACTTGTTTACATTGAGGTAAAAGCGTTATTGGAATAGGGTTATTGACAGTGGCGTTTTTTTAGGCGCTGACGGTTTTTGTGGGCGTTTTTTATGGCTCACGCAATGAGGTTATGTCAGCTATGTTGTTTGCCTGTTAGAGTTTATTTATTGATATCTCTGTGTTATAAGGAATATCACTAAAATACTGTGTCGCCAATGAACAGCTTTTATTTAAAAATCTGTGACAAAAAATAACTCTTCGTATTGTATAACAAATTTACATGTTATAAGTGTGAGCTAAATATTATGATCCCAGATACTATCAAGAGATTATAGTATTTTTCCATGAAATCCTAAAACCTTAATGTTAAGGTCGTGAATTGATACTAAACTCAAAATCTGCAAATTTTCTCATTACCGAAAGCTATGATTCAAGCAAATTCATGTTGGATATTAGTCAAGAAATAGTATGTTAAGATAAGCAGTTTAAATTATTTAAAATTTACAATGCATACAAATGACGAGCTTGGGTAAACCGATGTGTGATAATAACTCATAATAAGAACCCAGATCCCTTAGTCAGTCAGTTGAAAGTCCATATTATTCATTTAGACATGAATCTAAATCTCTATGGACAATATTATGTTCCAAGATTTTGGCGACATTTCGAAATTAGGTTTATTCACTTAACAGCATTTTGATGATAAGATGGCAGTACGGGGTATCCAACTTACAAGTAGTTTTACTCTGGTTAAGGACAAAATATAACATACATGATATTTGACAGCCTCTATGGTGCAGAGGGAGAGTAGCCGGCTGTAAAGCAAGAGGCCGGCGGTTCGATCCCCACACCAAGACAAATGTTTGTATGGCCTAAAGATGTTTGTTTCTGGGTGAGACTGAAAGTCTCTCGTAGTTCCTGATACCCGCAACACAAGACTAGATCTTAGTGTGGGGATGGGACTATGTATGTGACTGTTGGGTGTTATTTATTTATTAGTTCTTGTTTATTTAAAAAAATATGGCCTCTATCAAAGGTTGATGATTTTGCCAACAACAGTGTTTAATAAATCCATTGCTCAAAAAAATAGCTAGTCAGACATCTTGAAATTTTTCCATTTATTTATGTTAGAAACTATAGTACTACTGATTCTGAACAAATTGCTCTCTGTTTTCATGTATACTAAAAACATATTAAACATTTCACCAATACATAATACTCACGATTACAAAGTAACAATGGCAAGGAACAGATAACCTTACCATAGTCACGGTGTCTATTAGCATGTCAATGGGGTGGGCTTGTTTGCACACATGTGCATTGTGGAATAATTGTACTCATGTACTCAGTCTGCTTTCCTCATATTTTCAGTGTATTAAAATGTATTTTAATCTTGTTATAAGCTTGTATTCTGTACTTGTGTTAAAAAAGATACAAGCAATCTCAATACAGCCTATTTATTGATATTTCTTTAAGAATTCCACCATTTGTCAACATTTATATAACATTATTATTGTTGTTATGTACAAACTGCTCCTTGGTATAGCAGCAGCATGTATGGGCTGTGGACTGGGAGGTCCCGAGTTCAATTCACAGATCAGGCATAGGGGGTTGACGTCATGCAGGCGGCCGGTTGTAAAAACTAAGTCAAATCCTCTTTGCAACATGCTTGGAAAAGTGTGTTGCACCAACCCCACATTAAGGTGGGATAAGGGCAGGTAGAAAAAAGACATTGTTTTATAATAATACATATTACATACCATTTTTTTTTATGATAAAAGGATAATGTTATTTTCAACAATTCAACATTGATTCATAAAACTGGAAAATTAGCTCATGCAGTACAAAAATTTGGCATTTAAAATAATGTATTTATGCCATTTTCATTTGGATTTAGTGTGATTTGAATTCAATGAGGGAATATGATGATATGGTGTACCATAATATAGAATAGTTTACATACATATGTTGAAACTCTCAGTATTTCAAATTTTGTCTATGAATCTTGACTCCAAAACAATAAAATTAAATGTAAATAAAGAATAGAGTTATGTAAAAAGTATTTAATTCTACACTTTTAAATCCAATTTTGTTGTAGTCATCTGGTTTATAATATAATTGCGTATTTTGATCTCTTATCAATAGTTAATCACTGTAAATTTTTCCACAATTAAACTATAATTAGCCACAAAATATTAGTGCTAGTTTATGCAGACTGCAATTGGGCACTTGACTATGTTTGATTTTGTAAATATTTTTATATGTACTAGCAAATAAAAAAAAAAATAAACTCTTCTGTAAGATCTGCATCGAAATTGGTTCAAAAATGAGTCAGTAATTCATATTTTAAATTCTGCAATGAGCAAGAGTGGGGACGTAGTGGGGATATCTTGCTATCCCTTTCTAACGCTTGACCGTTATGGCCCTGACGTGATTTTACTGATACTTCTCTTTTCCGCAGTTTGAAGGTTACACCAAATTCCAAATGCTTATAACTTTTTTTATTTTTGGGAGTATTTCAATATTTCTTTCTGTGTTACGTTTTAGATGACGTAAATTTCATATTAAATTAATAAAAACACATTAGTCAAGTATCCAATTGTCATGGGTTTCATGTCTACAGATTATCTCAAATTATGCTGATTCTCTCTTACCATGGAATGCAGACAATATGGTCCCTAGAGATTTGGTAGATTTATGCAAAGAGCTAAAGACCAAGCTCAATGGTGTGCATTAGGAGAGGCCTATGTCCAGCACTGGACGAGTATAGGCTGATGATGATGATGATGATGATGATGATGATGATGATGGTTATTTATAATCTTAAAGTAAACAAGTTATTAAGCCTATTCAAAAATTTAATTCCACAGTCTAATAAACCTCTAAGGATAGTATTTTCCATGTTTTTATGGAGACATCTCAAAATTAAGTTTATTCAATTAACAGCATTTCAGTTTCCCTCCCTCAAAGATTTATTAATAGTACTCGCCTAGTACTTTATAATATATTAATTATGGTTTTAATTACAAAATAAATCTGTTGATAGAAAATTCTGAGGTCCTCAACTGGTTCAATTTTGATGTTTTTGGCAAATAGACAAAGTTTCACTTCTTGAAAGATAGTGTTATTCTTTCTTTCTACCTGCCCTTATCCCATCTTATGGGGGGGTCGGCGCAGCACACCCTTTCAAGTATGTTGCAGAAAGGATTTGGCTTATTTTTTACGACTGGCTGCCTGCCTGACGTCAACCCCCTTTCAGGGGAAAGATGGTGTTATTCATTTATCTATTATAATATGTAATGTCACTATTTAGTTCTTGATTAGTCTTTGAACTTAAAATAAAAAAAAAATAAACATTGATATCATCAGCCACAAAATGTCCATTGCTGGATACACCTTAAAATTACCAGTTCAACTTGGAAGGGGTCTGCATAGAATCATATTCACTAAAACCTAATTTTATATAGTTAATTTTTTTAATGTATCCAAATAAAATGTTAACATTAATGGTGCCATCTCCTACTCCTTGCTTTTGGTATGTCATAGTAAAGTATGAAATATAAACGTTTTCAGAATGGCTAATAAACTGCAAGTAACTGGAGTATTTTTGATAAACTTGAAAAGGAGAATCTTCAAAATGTCTGTATTTTTTTAACACTAATGAGAAAGCATCTTTTATTGTGTCTTGGGAAAACCTCCACCAATATTTATGTATGGTTTCTATATGATTGCTTTATTTCCTCTCGACAATCCCAGTGCTAGTGTACATATTTACATAACATAACATAAGCTCACGCCTGTATCCCTGAAGGGGTAGACAGAGGCGCACTAGCCAACCAGTACACCCACATTTCGCCAAGCTTAGTTCCGTTCCAGATGTGATAGGGGGTGAGCCTATCGCCATATTGATTCCAGACTCCGGGGTGATATTGAAAAATCCAACATGCCCGACCCGGGGATCGAACCTGAGACCTCAGGACGGTAGTCGTACCGAAATACAACCACGCCACCGAGGCAGTCATACTTATTTCTGCAAGCTATTTAAAAAAATAGTAGTGCCCCATGTTTATTACAGGAAATGCGTTTCATACAAGGGCATGCATTTTCATTTCGCATTCTATGTACTATTGCGGTGTAGCTATACTTGGTTCTATGCCAAATTAGTCCACTCGCAGTCTTACAAGTTTTCCTCATAAACCGTATTGCAATAAATAGAAGTGTCTATTTCTTAGGGTGACTTTTACCACTATTACTAACCTACAGTTAATAACTTGTAAGTATTAAAATGAATTATATGTAATTAATATATTTTCTGTAATTACATGTAGTAGGTCATCGATATATTATTTTCCTAGATGCACAGTTGACGCTCGGAAAATGGGACAGCAAAGGAGTGCTCAAGCACTCCTTTTGTCTACAATCAGACGCCGATAGAATTCTAAATTTCAAAATTCAAATTTAAGATCGTTTGATCATATCGTGTAAAAATCTACTTTATTACACGTGCATAGGGTTATATTTGTATTGATTTAATTAGAAATTGTGATATTTTTCTTTGAATCTAATCGTGATAGAATCTGTAAAAATAGTTTTATTTCAATGTATAATATTCGCGTAAACTTAAGAAATCATTATCTTTTTCTTTGTTTTATTTCTGAGACCACTTTTTAGGAAGATATTTGCAAAGAACTGTGCATCTAGGGTATATTATATTGATGTAGTAGGTACATTACATGTAATTAATTACATGATATTCATTTTTTTTTTAAATACAACTTGAGGTTAGGACTATCTGTAGGTTAGTAATAGTAGTGCTAGTTGCCCTTAGAAGTTTGATTTTTACGACAACCTCAAACTATTGCTGCCTCAGTGTCGTGGTTGTATTTCGGTACGACTACTGTCCTGAGGTCTCGGGTTCGATCTCCGGGTCGGGCAAAGTGATTTTTCCATATCAGCCTAGAGTCTGGAATTTGTGCCCGATATGGCTATAGGCTCGCCCCATATCACATCTGGGACGGAACTTGCTCGGCGAAATGTGGGTGTACTAGTTGCCTAGCGCGCATCTTCCTACCCTTTCGGGGATACAGGCGTGAGATTATTTATTGACACTTCCATGTATATCGTTTTTTTAAAAGCAAAATGAAAAAACAATATGGTAGAGAACATCTCTAGTAGTTAGCATTAAAAGTTATGGCGTGTTATGATTTAGTACCGGAATAACGACATAAGTGAGGCTAGAACTGAGGCTAGATAAATATTACATAATTTCAGAAACTGACATTGCCTACATTTAAAATAACTTTTGTAATACTTGCTATTATAAAGCATGAAAATTGAGGTTTTGCATCAATTTTCATGGCTGTCTGACCTCAAACCCCTTTTAGAATTTAATCCTGATTAAATTATGTTAGATACAGGAATCAAACCAAAAGGATACCTATGCAACAATTTGTTTAAAAATAATTGGTCCCTTTCATCCTTACATTGAGATCATACGACCCCATATTACGGTGGGATAAGGGCAGGTAGAAAGAAAGTGAAAGAAACAAAGCACTTTTTAAGTTTATTTATTGGACAACTAATGATATACAAAAAATATAGATAACTAAACGCTATGGGCCTTATAAAAACATTTTCGCTTATCTTTTCGCTAAGAATAGTCGGTCACTTTTTTCCTTGCCTTACATTGTTTAAAAATGAAAGGGACAACCTATGGTTAAAGATAAGCAGTGCTTAAATATTTTTATAAGTAAAGGGCTATAGATCCAATGCTTGGTTATCATGACTACTCAATAGTCTAGAAATAGACATTTTTGAGAACACTTTGCACTAACATCAAATACAGCATTGCTTATTTTTTAATAAATAATCTAGGGCCCCAATTATGCTATAAAGATTAAGGATCGTTCAATATGTCATGTGGATTGTAATCCTCGACACTAGATATAAAACTATTTTTGTAGATCTATGTTTAAATTAACATTGTTAAATTATAATAAACCATAAAAATCACAATAACTATCATAGTAATGTATGTTTAATGTGTATTACATATTTCTAATATTCAAAAATTAACATAATGTGATTAATTAGTACTGTAGTAATATATTAAAGTCGCATTCCTCCACTGGGACATATTTAGGGCGGTAGTAGCGTGTTGAGGCGCTACTGACACCTGTCGTAACGTTGTGTGAATAGTAACTGTTTATTTGGAGCTTTTTAAATCTCAACAACCCATAACTCATAACGCTAAAGGTGAATGCACATTGTACATCAATGGCGTGCAGTTCATAGAGACAAAGAGACACTACTCTGAAAAGATAACAAAATAAAACGTGACAACAAAAAATCCACAACCAAACAGTTTTAAAAAATGTTAAACACTGTATAATATTTTAAATCGACATGGTGATGATGATGATATACAGGTATGAAAAATTAAAAAGTCTACAATCTACCCTAATGTGAATGCTTTTATACATTGTAACTTCACACAGTGAGGTCGTAGGTTAACTTCCTATGGAATTTTAAGGTACACTCGCGTAAATAACTTAGCCAGGAGTGCGGGTGGTCGCTTGTTTTAATGATTTTATATTTTAGTCTAAAGTTGTGTTTGTGGTTTAAATGTGTTGTGTATCTAAGCAATAAACATCAACGATGATGGACAGTATGTGGAAGCTTTGAAATAAGTGATTTTGGATGCTTTTTGTCGGGTGGATGGGTCGCACATGTTCGATTCCTCCGCTGCGAGAAAATCGTCTAAAAAACATCAAACTGGAAGGAATTGACGCCAAAACTCCAGCAGGGCCTTGAAATCGAATACATCCGACTTCATTGCACTGCGAAAACTTAGATATAGGAAAACAATTTCGATAACTTGACATTGGCATAATGTATTTCAATTGCCATAA
Organism: Clanis bilineata; assembly: GCA_036417725.1. Classification (NCBI taxonomy): domain Eukaryota; kingdom Metazoa; phylum Arthropoda; class Insecta; order Lepidoptera; family Sphingidae; genus Clanis; species Clanis bilineata. The sequence goes on along the minus strand of CM071162.1, from coordinate 3,473,118 downwards.
AAAAAAAACTTAGCCAGAGTGAATTTAGTTCAGCCCCCTTTTTGTTTCCCGCCACTTTTTAACCTCATAATACAATGAAGACCACAAATGAGTAACTTTAGGGCGGCAAGATTATGATGCAGATAATGTAATAGCTAATTAATACATTACATCTCATTTCTCACCACATTAAAAGTTGTTGATCAATATCTTATCCATCAAATTATTGATTGATAAGATATCGATGAATAATTCTAATTTATTTATTAAACACTAAATTCTATAAATACATAAGAATATCGTAAAACACGTATGATTTATGAGGCCAGGTGGTTTTTGCAGTGTAGTTTGAACCATAATACAAACGCAAGTTTTTATTGTACAGCTGGTGTCTAAGCACCTGTCGACTCGGTTGGACGTGAAATAGCGTATAAAAGACTACTGACTTGTCACCGTTGCGGTTTTCTTTCCTCTATGGGTCGTACTTAAAACAGCATTTTTAGCTGAGCAAATGGTTAAGAACTTTTTTCCTTGCGTTACATTGTTTAAAAATGAAAGGGACTACCTATGGTATAAAGATAAACAGCGCTTAAATATTTTTAAGGGGCTATAATTCCTGATCAAAACTTAACAAAATGTTTATAAGTAACGACCATAGTATGCTGTCTATTGAAAGATATACATGCTAAAGGAAGTAATAAAGCTAGGCTTAACGTAGTTCTGAAGTCAATATCGGCGTTGTAATAGAAAATTGCGTGCAATAACCGATTGACGGAAGCGATTCTTAGATATTTATTTGTGAACATGAGGAAATGATTGCGTGACGATTGTGGAAATAATCAGTATCACTAGAACGAGTTGAGACTTCTCGATAAAGATGTTGTTATCGTTAAATCTGCATACATTTTAGTTCATTGTAGTTTCCACAAGATTCGCTTCATTACTCACTATTCAAATAAATAGAGATTTAATTACGTTCATCATCGTTATCGAAAAGTATTAACTCGTTACACGGGCGTTTATGAGACGAAGGAATGGAGTGGGGAAAGCATTTTCCAGTATACCACTAATGAAATCTTTGCATAATTTCTATTTGGTTAAAGAATTAGGCACTAAATGAAATTAATTTCTTGCCAAATATTTGGGTGCTTCAATTCCAGAAATCACTAAGTCTACAGGGAAACTTTTTGGTCTAACAATATTAATAGTTTCTGCATTCAAAATTGCTAAATTGTACTAAGAATTGTCAACGTCAGCGCATATGCTATAACTTATAGCATAAAATACGCAAAAAGCATATTAACTTTCTATCTTTCTACCTGCCCTTATCCCACTTTGTGGTGTAACAGACTTTTTCAAGAATGTTGCCGAAAGTTTAAGCATAGTTAGAAATTATAGTAACAAGAGTAAAGATAATTAAGCATGTTTGTGTTAGTTATTGTAAATTCGCGTGGTGCTCATCCTGAAATTGTTTGACGGAATTTTTTGTATGTAATGGGTGTAAGCACTCGCCAGTCGCCAGTGCAGCGTACATTAAGCAACTGTTCGTCGCAATTATCATTCTGAACTATTTATATCCTCACATGATGCCAGTTACGCGAGGTGCTTGCTACCTTTGTTCAACGTCGCGTCACACACGGACCATTGTTGCTGGCCCATTGTCTCTGCTCACACCACAATGTGGAAAATGGGTGTCCTGTTACCAGCACATTTAAATTCTTTGAAAAATATCACCTTACCACGTACCAGTTTAAAACTGGTTTCAAAATGAAACTTTTATTTCTCATTCACATACGAGACGTGACCATGTGCGGTACGCTCAGAATCGATTTCTGCTATTGTGTATAGTGTAAGCTTGTTATTACATTTACGAAAATGTGCAAAGATCCAAGTTTGATCTGCTTAGTTTTTATTAAGTTCATGTAGTATAGAAATGTTGAAGAAGAAGGAAGTGCCGTGGTATTCAAATCATCGTATACGTATACAGGACAATATCGCTAATTGGCGCAACTCCTCGTGTCGCCTGCATTGGAACTCGACCTGTGATTGTATGTAATTTAAATAGCCCATAAAGTAGTCATAACGCTCACTCACACTCTATATTCGGATTCTGTCATATATCGTGGGTGGCATCGATGATACAACATAGCATGCCAACTTTTAGGAAGCGTCTGTAACTTTCTTAAGGTGGGTCACAAAATCTACTGATTTTGGCCTGAGTATTGGAAATACATTTATATAACGCTAATCAAGTTTTTGTGTTAAACTTATTGTTAGATTCATGACATGTCATGAAACAAACAGCTCAATGTAATTTTGTTACTAGAAAATATAATTAAAATTGCTAGATCGCTATGCTCTGCCACTCAAAACTATTAGAGTTATAACTCGATAGTTACGAATTTCTTTTCATATTTAAGACCGATCGTTGCGAGAACCTTCGTTATTTTTTCAAATAACCGTTTTCCAGCTACTAATTTGTGTATTGGACATAATACTTTAACAGTCTCTTTGTAGTGTTGAGTAACTTTGTTATTGGTATTTAATAACATTTTAGAATACATTGCATTTACATAATTTCCTATACTAACCACTTGGCAAGTGTTCACATCTTGATATGATATAGTACGTAATGTATTGTTATGTGTAAATAGTAAACAGTTGATGTTTGTGAAGGTAACGTTACGGAACATGTTGAGCCAACACCGACTACAGGTAACGTCAAATATATGATTTTATTATTTTTTAATCTTGTTTACTAAAAGCTAAATTAAGCTAGCTCTGTTCAAATGTAACCTAAACCAGCAAAAAAAGCTCAGCATTTCTGAATTTTTCTAATAATCTGTTTAAGTAATTGAGCAGATAGGTACTTCCACTGAGTACTGTGAGACTACTTTAAGCTAGTCTTTAATTGTATCTTGTTAAGTTACCACAGCTACTTGAGCAAAGCTAAGCTAGTATACCTCTTGGTCGACAAAAGGAAGTGTTATTTTGATTTTATTTTCAATGTCCCTTATGCCATTCCCAATGTGGGGTCAGCGTAAAAATTCTTTTAAGCATGTTAAAAAGGGGCTATTTGGGTTTAGTTTACACGACCGGTCGCTTTCCTGTCGTCAATTCCCTTTGGGGACATTAATTTTACTTCACACAATTAATATTTTTGTTTTTGTTTAATCCCCTATTGAATTGAAATCAGTTTATTAAACATCGGATCTATATTAAATGCATTGATTAAAATATTTAAGCGTAGATCTATAGAGCTAACTTCGACTAAGTCTAAGTCTAAGAAACGAACTCGGTGAGTATTTGGAATTTTTAAATCGAACTTTGAGTAGTCTGAGTCATATTTTACAAGAAAATCTTTGCTTAGTCTGTCTGTCAGTCTGTTTTTCTCGTAAAAATTGTCTTAGACTAAATCGAAGTTCGATTTCAAAAACCCGAATCCACACTGAGTTCGTTTCCATGATACAAACTTAGTGGAAATTCGCTCTATAGATCTCAGCCTTACTGTCTGTCATTTATAAAGAAACTCATTGCTTAGCGGTACTTTAGATTGACAAAAATGACAAGGAATATTATGTGGTTGTTGCAGGCAATGGTGGGGAGACGACGTGGTGTTTCAGTCAGGTGAAGGGTACTCTGGAGGATGACGTGACAGAGGCAGACCTGATATCCTGTGTGGAGTTCAACCACGACGGCGAACTGCTTGCCACCGGCGACAAGGGAGGCAGGGTTGTTATATTTCAGGTTCGTTTATATTCAATTGAAATTAGGTTTACATAATGATTTCTTAGGTTTACGTGAATATTATTCATTGAAATTAAACTATTTTTACGGATTATATCACGATTTGGTTTTAATTTTTATGCCCGACGACATCTGTCGGTCAGTCTGACCCGTGACCACGAAGGCTGCAAAGCTTTCGAAACGTCGGGCATAAAAATTAAAACCAAATCGTGATATAATCCGTAAAAATAGTTTAATTTCAAAGAAATAAGGTTTTTTAGGCTTAGGCAAACGAGCAGACAGCTTACTCGATATTAATGTGTCTCCGTTCATAGACAACGGCAGTGCCAAGGGCACAGCTAAGCCGATGGCCTGCTGCTTACCGTAAGAAGGAAGGGGGGAATGGGGGAAAGAATGTCAGTCGGTCGATTTGACTCATTGTATGAAACGCAATTTGGTTGCTACTTTACGTCACTTTTTTGTAATACAGGGGTAGCATGGGTCAAAACTGGTCAGATAAATCACAATGTCAGATTTTTGTACGTTGGTCAGTTAAAGTCAGATTTTACCATACTGCTCGGGTTTCATTCCGCAATGGTCAGATAAAGCCTGATTTTTTTATAATCTGAGTCAGCAAAATCAGACTTTTTGGAGTATAAAATTGTTTCGACGCCTGGGGTAGGAAACCCAGCTAGCTTATTTGCCTCTATATTGTTGTATCTAAAATTGCCTACAGCGTGGCTCTATTATTTAAAATGTTTTTTCATAGAGGATACGTTATATACGACCACACATCCGCCAGTAGGTCTTATTAGCCAGGGTCCACAATGACACGCATTTATCTACATCGAGTAGTAAAGCCCAGCGAGTTTCCAGAAACTATCTTGCGAAAAAAGGATATAGTGGAGATGGAAATTTTAGTGGTTCCACGAAATATGCATTTCACAGCTGTTGAATAAGTGCTTTAGCTCTTTCCAATTTCAACCTTCAACCTCGTAAGAATCAGTGCAATGGTTATGATAATCACAGCCAGTGAATTGTTGTTGGTAGGTATCCCGATATGAGTAATAACTGACAGATGTATTCAGATTTGGACATGCCAAAACATGCAATATATTTTTTTAAGTTTTGCATTACCGTTATAATTCTTACCGCGTCGATTAAACACAGCGGAGCGGAGATTTAAAGATCTTTTTTTTCATTAAACAAATTGTCATTTGTCTGTATTGACTTCACGCCACTGCAAATGAGCGCCTGCTGATAGTCAGTGACGTGTAGTCCATATAGACAAAGAGACACTGTCTACCCTGACAATTTGCTATTTACATAAACCATAAATTAGTGACCATAAACAAATTGTCAAAATATCAGACTCGGATTGTATTTTAATCGACATGAGAATGATGATGATAGTAATGGCGTAAGAGTTGAAGAAAATCATTTTACAAGATTTTTGTCTACGCTGATCAGAATGTCTGTCCACGTCACTGCTGAAAGTAATAGTAACAGTAATCATTACGATATAATAGAAGTTTAGATTAAATTCAGTACAAATTTGTCAAAAGACATTCGTGTTAACCGATTTGTAGGAAAGAAAATCGTTCCGGTCGTAAACGCCGATGGAAGCACGCCTCGTACATGTGGCATAAAATCTATTTCAGTGCGTATGTGATCATAATAGTCTACATTATGCCGAAAATAAATATTTATCTTGTTTACGACACGTTGCATTGCAGACGTCGTGAAGTTTGCATCTTTCAAGAGAAAGTGAGTCGTCATCGACGAGTTTAAATTGTTTCCCGGAATAATGTTTGGTAGGTCGTTCCTCTCGCTTGATGATTTTTTTTAGAAATTTTGGAGAAAGTCAAGGGCTTTGAAGCAGATGTCCTGATTTAAATAAAACAAATACGAACAAATACGAGGATTTCCACCTAATTATTATATTTTTCTTTTGCAAGACTGTCGCCTGATGGTATACCGCACTTTGAATATTTAATTTGACTGCCTCCGTGGCGTGGTGGTATTTCGGTACGACTTCGATTCTGAGGTCTCGGGTTCGATCCCCGGGTCGGGCAAAGTGATTTTGGATTTTTCCACATCAGCCCGGAGTCTGGAATTTGTGCCCGATATGGCTATAGGCTCGCCCTCTATCACATCTGGGACGGAACTAAGCTCGGCGAAATGTGAGTGTTCTAGTTTCGCTAGTGCGCCTCTGCCTACCCCTTCGGGGATACAGGCGTGAGCTTATATTATGTGTGAATACCAAATAACGGAATGGCACTGATGTTAAGTCTCATAATGTAGTACTGGCTACGATGTCCTAACCAAATACAAACCGGCACATAATTTTTTTTGGAAATGCTGCTGTATGCTGAGAACTTAGGTACATATTCGTTTGAAATTAGGGGATTTCGTTTCAAGAGTTACCAATTCTCTTCTACCTACTTTTGCCGTACCGTTAAGCTGTGGAATAGTCTGCCGTCTCACGTGTTCCCTCCCTCCTATAACATTGGGTCCTTTAAGCGACGCGTGAAGAAGCAATTATGCAGGCTGGCATGACTCTGGCGACCATTCATAAACTATGTTTATCGATGGTCGTTGGTTTTTTTGGACTGCACTACGCTTACCATCAGCTGTAGTGTAGGCACTTTGCCGTGCTCGGATAAAAAAATAATAATAATTGTTTTTGGTCTGCTTAAACTTGAAATCCATTTATCAATAAAGTTAGTATTATATATTAAACATGAATCCAATGGTATGCTCATTGAGACACATTAAGAGGATGCATGATAGGAGATTGACAAAACATATGTAACACAGGACGAGTGTGGATGGAAGTCACAATAGGTCGACCGCCCCGAGTTTATGTGTGCCAAATCGGTGATTTATTAAAATATAGGACTGCTCAAGAATTCGCTAAACCGACGAGAATGCATGAAAATATTGATTAAAGTAGCATAGAATTAGGAGGTTAAAACCCATACAGCCAACCCAAGCAAACCAATCCATCTCTACCTACCCCCATGGAACATAGACGTGATATTATGTATATACATATTAATATGAATATTCATACCAAAGACTATGGGCCACTTGCAGCTTCGCGATAAATATCTATTTATCCCGCATCTTGATTAAAATATATGAGTGAGCCGTAGGATAAATCGAGATAAGGTATAACTCTAGATTAGTAATAGCGTTGAAAGTCGCCTCAAGACCTAAAGTAATTTGTTCGTGGCCGGCAAGTCGCCCTTAATATTAGAATCCTAAGGAGAGATAATGAACGTAGGTCACATAAGATTTACAGTGACAAGGTATGGATGGAGAATTTGGCCTGTAGTAGTGAAGAGATTTGGCGTTGCTGCAAGTTATTCTCAGAACGTGTGGGTAGATAGAACAAAACATCATATTTCGAAAACTGTTATGTAACCAATAATATTTCCTTTTCAATGGACTTCAAAAAGTAAATCTCAATTCGTCTGTATGTTACGCAATATTTCCGCCAAATTTGGAATTTTTAAATGTTTATGTATTCGATAGGATTGTTTAAATGGTCCCATATTTGTTTAAGATCTCATCACTACATAGTACAAAACAAAGTCGATTCCCGCTATGGGAATGATCCCCTATGTATGCTTAGATCTATAAACTACGTACCAGGTTTTGAAGCGGTTTTTTTAATAGATCGACTGTAGCGTGCATTTCATATAGACAAAGAGACACCGTCTACCCTGACAATTTGCTATTTATAAAATAATGACCAAATACAGATGTTGACTGCACCAGCGATGGACTTACATTTGAAATCGACACGGGGATGTTGATGATAGCGGTGGTGATGCAAGACTTGAATAAAATAATTGTACAAAATTTTGACTACCCTTATTGCAATGCCAGTGCACGTCGCTGTAGATATAGTGATTCAAGAGGAAGGTTTATATGTATAGTACATGCATAAATTCATCCTCTAAAGGGGTGTAATGGGGGATGAAAATGTCAATACACACACGCGGGCGAAGCCGCGGGGGATTAGTGTTATTATATTTTCTGTGTTTTCTGATCCAGCAGTATCCCTATTCTTCAACACAACGCACAACGGGTTTGGATGCTTGTTGTTTAACTGTTTTGTGTGTTTTGTGTTCTGAATTGTGCTTCCATTGAGAGTAGTGTAGGATGTCACATTGTTGGGTTCAGGGTGTAAATTTTCAAGTAAAGGTCGAGATGAGCAATGGGCATATCGCCCGTCTGATGTTACGAGTCACGAATGCTCATCAACCGTGTCAGCACCAAATTCTGACTTTTAAAGAAATTACAGCTACTATCGTAAGCCAATACAGGACTGCAAAATAATATTTGAACTTTAATCCTCTTCATGGCGGGGTATTCCGTTTCCTTCGAGGGGCTTGCGGCATGACTTGATGGTTGGTTGGTGCGGGTATGGGGTACTTCCTTGTGTCTGCATTGGTCATCGGCCTCGCCCGGCCCTCGATTCTTCACTCATTACGAGTGAGAGCATAAATTGTTTGTTGGCGATCGCTTGTTTTTTGGACTGCCCTGCGCTTACTTCACGTCATTTTGCCATGCTCGGATAAAAAAAAAACATTTGTCTAGCATGAATCTACGAAGAGCATTTGTATGTAGTTTTAAAACATTATCACGAGAAGTTGATATTCTAAACAGTGCATCGTTGATAACCTCGTGTTTGCTTCATTGATTCCCTGACCCCCTCGATTGACCTGTTCAGTGTTCATGTGATCCCGATCAGCGATGTTTTACTGTTCTAGTGCAGTTTCCTTATATGGTAATTGTTCCGTATTTTTTATACGCCCAAGAACAATTCAGTCACTTTAGTGTTGAGAGCCTCTGAAGATGTTGCTCGAGGCTCTTTACTATCAACCCATTACACTCACATTGTCGCCTCCTGGGGCTATTGGCACCATATATAGGCTGTGGACTAGGAGGTACTGGGTTCGATTCCCAGGTCGAGCAAAGTGAATTTTCTAATTTAATTTACCTGGGGATCTCCCAAAGGGGGTTGAGGTCAGGCAGGCAGCCGGTCGTAAAAACTAAGCCAAATCCTTTCTGAAAAGTGTATTGTGCCGACCCCACATTAAGGTGGGATAAGGGCAGGTAGAATGAAGAAGAAAGAATTTAGTCACATAACACATTACACTGGTTCCATCTAGTACTAGCTAATACTTTGATTACGATAGTTAACGATAATTAAAATTCCATTCATGTTTCGATACGCAGTATTTACTATAAAGCCGCGTCTCCTGCACATGTTTTGTCGAAATAAAACACAGAAACACCTAAACAAAACAAGGTCTTTCATTGTCTCCTGCTCATAGAACAATGGACCAAAGACAAAAAAAAATTGAAATACCATGTTTTGTGTAGATGATTTAGTGCAGGAGACGCGGCTTAAGAGGTACTTATTTATGCAGGCCGGCATGATTTCATATCTGAAATTATTTTACGAGCAGAGACTCCACCATATCTAAATTTTATATTTTCCATTGAATGAATAAATTGATTCATTTAAAATAAAACTATTATTACGGATTCTATCACGATTATGTTTTAATTATTATTCCCCACGTTTCGAAGGCTTTGCAGTCTTCGTTGTCACGGGTCGGTCGAAACGTGGGGAATAATAATTAAAACATAATCGTGATAGAATCCGTAAGAATAGTTTTATTTCAATGTATAATATTCGCGTAAACTTAAGAAATCAGTATGATTCATTTAATATCTATGTATACAGTGTGTTTCATAAAATTATTACCAATAACAGTTCCACATACAGTGACTTTGTGTATACAATAATTAATTACCCCTTGTGCTTTCTAAATGTACTGCAGCTGACCCAATGAGCAAAGATTTTTTTTTCCACACAAATTCAAGTTTTCATTATTCAAAAACGATTAGCCTTACGAAATTTTAGACTTTACCACTAGATTGCTAGCCGTTCTCTCTTTAAGCGTAGTTATAATTGATACCAACTTTATGAAACACGCTGTAGAGTATACTACATTGTACTCAAATCAACTGGACTGTACACAACAATTACTATAAATTACTATTAAAAACAATGATTAGTCATTAAATTGTTTTAATTGACCATTGACTGCCTCTATGGCCTAATGGCAGTACAAAAAAATACGCGGTACCATGTTCTCTTTCACTCTTTAAATATTTGACGTAATGATTTTGATTCTTTTTGCGTCTTGCGTGTCTATGGACGGTTGAGATCACTTACCATCTGCCCGCCTAGCATGCGGGCCACGAGAAGAGAGCCAAGCGAGAGCCTCTTGGGTGTCTATGGGCGATGGAGATCACTTACCATCAGGTGACCCATCTACTCGTTTGCCAGTCTCTGCTATAAAAAAAATCTACGCTTTTTGTCTCTTATAACCGGTTTTCTATATTTGTCTACGAACATTAACATGCGTCCTCGTTTATTTTCATACAATATTGTAGACATCTCTACAGTCGATTACCCAGATATATCGTGACACATACGCTAGTCGGGCAGGTGACCCATCTGCTCGTTCACCAGTCTCTGCTATAAAAAAAAGCTTGATTCTGGGGACCATCGATAAAACCATTGTTTGTCTGTTTTTTTTACTGCAGTGCGCTTACCATCATTGAGAAAAATGAAACAAAAAATAAATTTATATGTTGATTGACAGAGAGATCCAGCGTCAAAACAATGCGTGCCGAAGAAGGGCGAATACAACGTGTACTCAACGTTCCAGTCACACGAGCCGGAGTTCGATTATCTAAAGTCGTTGGAGATTGAGGAGAAAATCAACAAGATTAGGTGGCTCAGGCGCAAGAATCAAGCGCACTTCCTACTCTCCACTAATGATAAGACTATTAAATTATGGAAGGTAATTTTTTTAATGAATACATTAAATAAGAATTGACAACCTCCGTGGGCGAGTAGCCGGCTGTGAAATGAGAGGCTGCGAGTTCGACCCCGCACCGAGACAAATGCTTGTATGGCCTACAGATATTTTTTTCGGGTCTGGATGTTGTGAGACTGAAAGTCTGTCGTAGTTCCTGATACCCACGACACAAGACTCGATCTTAGTGTGGGGTCAGGACTATGTATGTGAATGTTGGGTGTTATTTATTTATTTGTTATTTATAATTTGGACATGCAGGCGTGAGCTTATGTGTTGTTAAATTTCATTTCGGCAGACGTTGATCAGTGTATCTGTAAGAGAACTTTAGCATTCATGAACAGTATATTCATGGTAATAATTCACAATACTTAATTTTCTAATTATAATGAACGCAGTTGCGTTCATTGCAAGCAAGTCGCTTTGAGTAAAGGTAAGATCGAGTAACGGCCGGTTTCAATAAACTATCTCAGTTTGAATGTGCAGATGGATTACAAAAATTAGCCAATAAGAACATGACTCCGTCAAATGACTTGATTTGATTGGTTCATAATCGCGATCTATCTGCACTCTAAACCTAGATGGTTTATTGAAACCGATTAAATGATTAACATAGATAAATCTAACGATAAAAAATTGTTCACGCAGCTGAAACTTGCGCCCTGACTTTTGACACTCTATTCGATTTCGAAAACGAATTCGCATTTTAGAGCTACCTTAGTGCACTTTTTTTACTTTTTTCGGTGGAATGTTGAGTCACTAAATGAAATCGAATCATAGTCGAAATCGAATAGTGTCAAAAGTTACCCTTCTAATTTTACGACATAACATAACATAAGCTCACGCCTGTATCCCCGAAGGGGTAGGCAGAGGCGCACTAGCCAACTAGTACACCCACATTTCGCCGAGCTTAGTTCCGTCTTAGATGTGATAGGGGGCGAGCCTATCGCCATGTCGGGCACAAATTCCAGACTCCGGGCTGATATGGAAAAATCCAATATCACTTTGCCCGACCCGGGGATCGAACCCGAGACCTCAGAACCGTAGTCGTACCGAAATACCACCACGCCACCGAGGCAGTCAGTCTAATTTTACGATATGTGAGATTTTTCTGTGCATCGACTAATGTTACCCTTTTAGGGTTGCGTTTAGCGTGTATGTAGATTTTGTTATGAGCTTGTTGACTGTAATTGGTCGAAACAACATGTATATTGTGTCTAATAGTCCGTTCTCGCAGAGGACTCAATTTAACAATGACTCAATATTCTCGCTATCATTTACGTACATTGTAGAGTTGATATTCCTGATGATAAATAAATATAAACCTAGAAATCAGATTGGCAAATGAGTTGATGGGTCACTTGTCCAGTGTGACCACCGGACATAATGTATAGATACCAACGATACCATAGAATCATGGATGCGTTACTAATCTTAAAGAAGGGGAATAGGGACTGGGATGGGGGGGATTGTACTTAACGGTTTTTTTGTGAGACTAAGTATCAAAATGTTCGAGCCGCCAGCCCGGATTCTGGAGGTTGTGCCTGACATGACGATATGCTCGCATCTGGGATGGAAATGAGCTCGTCGTAATGTGGGTGTTCTAGTCCTCTAGATCGTCTCTGCCTACCCCTTGGGAGATACAGGCGTGAGTCTATGTATGTATGTGGTGTGTCGCGTGCAGGTGTCGGAGCGCGACAAGCGCGTGACGGGGTACAACACGCGCGAGGAGGGCGGCCGCCCGAGGGACCCCGCGCGCGTCACCTCGCTGCGCGTGCCCACCGTGCGCGCCGCGGAACTCATGGTCGAGGCCTCGCCCAGGTACTGTACCACACGATACACTACACTACACTACACATGACATTACACTACACATGACACTACACACTACACATGACACTACACTATACACTACATTACACTACACATTACACTACACTACACTACATTACACACTACATTACACTACACGCTACATTACACACTACACTACACTACACACGACATTACACTACACACGACATTACACTACACGCTACGTTACACACTACACTACACACGACACTACACGGCACACTACACTACACATGACACTACATTACACACTACACATGACACTACACTACTACTACTACTAGTAAACATATGCAGGTAGTGTTAGTAAATAATTATGATGCTACATCGGACGAGTCATGTATCCGTGAACCATGGAACCATGAATGCGTCGCGAATGTCCTACAATTGCAATACATACGTGTGGATTTGCTTATAATCTCAAGCAGCAGTAAAAACGAATCAACAGAGCTTTACCCAATATTTCATCATGAGTATCACATAACGTCAATAATGTTTTAAATACATTTCTATTACCATTATCACGACATGCATGTTATGACACAATTTACAACCTTATATAAATAAATCAGATCTGTTTGTTCGCTGCCTCCAAGGTGCATTCAATATAATCTTTTATATCACCTGGATATCATTCCTTATCTATACTAATATTATAAAGCTGAAGAGTTTGTTTGTTTGTTTGATTGAACGCGCTGATCTCAAGAACTACTGGTACGATTTGAAAAATTCTTTTTGTGTTGGATAGCCCAATTATCGACGGTGGCTATAGGCTATATATCATCACGCTATGACAAATAGGAGCGGAGCAGAAGTGAAAAATGTTTAAAACCGGGGAAGGCGATATCTCAGAAACTACTGGTTCGAATTGAAAAATTCTTTTTGTGTTGGATAGCCTATTTATCGAAGATGGCTATAGGCTATATAACATCACGCTTTGACCAATAGGAGCGGAGCAGAAATGAAAAATGTTGCAAAATCGGGAAAATTTATATCTAGGACAGAAACTACTGGTTCGAATTGAAAAAATCTTTTTGTGTTGGATAGCCCAATTATCGAGGATGGCTATAGGCTATATAACATCACGCTATGACCAATAGGAGCGGAGCAGAAATGAAAAATGTTGAAAAGACTATATTTCAGAAACTACAGGTTCGAATTGAAATATTTTTTGTGTTGGATAGCCTATTTATCGAGGATGGCTATAGGCTATATAACATCACGCTTTGACCAATAGGAGCGGAGCAGAAATGAAAAATGTTACCAAATCGGGAAAATTTATATCTCAGACAGAAACTACTGGTTCGAATTGAAAAATTCTTTTTGTGTTGGATAGTCCAATTATCGACGGTGGCTATAGGCTATATAACATCACGCTATGACCAATAGAAGCAGAGCAGAAATGAAAAATGCTGCTAGCGGGGAATTTTATATCTCAGAAACTACTGGTTCGATTTGAAAAAATATTTTAGTGTTGACCAAGGGGATGAATGGTAGGGTGACTGACGGGGTGATTGATGGGGTGACTAATGGGATGACTGACGGGGTGACCGACGTGAGGAATGACGGGGCGACTGACAGGCTGGCTGATGGGGTGGCGGACGGAGTGACTGACGAGGTGAATGACGAGGTGACAGACGGGGTGACAGATGGGGTGACCGACTGGGTGACAGCCGGGGTGACAGATGGGGTGACCGACTGGGTGACAGACGGGGTGACAGACGGGGTGACAGACGGGATGACGGACGTGGTGACAGACGGGGTGACAGACTGGGTGACAGACGAGGTGACAGACGGGGTGACCGGCGGGGTGACAGACGGGGTGACAGGCGGGGTGACAGACGGGGTGACGGACGTGGTGACAGACGGGGTGATAGACTGGGTGACAGACGGGGTGACCGACTGGGTGACAGACGGGGTGACAGACGGGTGACAGACAAGGTGATAGACTGGGTGACAGACGGGGTGACCGACTGGGTGACAAACGGGGTGACCGACTGGGTGACAGACGGGTGACAGACGGGGTGACAGACGGGTGACAGACGGGGTGACAGACGGGGTGACAGACGGGGTGACGGACGTGGTGACAGACGGGGTGACAGACTGGTGAAAGACGGGGTGACCGACTGAGTGACAGACGAGGTGACAGACGGGGTGACCGGCGGGGTGACAGACGGGGTGACAGGCGGGGTGACAGACGGGGTGACAGGCGGGGTGACAGACGGGGTGACAGAAGGGGTGACAGACGGGGTGACGGACGGGGTTACGGACGTGGTGACAGACGGGGTGATAGACTGGGTGACAGACGGGGTGACCGACTGGGTGACAGACGGGTGACAGACGAGGTGATAGACTGGGTGACCGCCTGGGTGGCAGACGGGGTGACAGACGGGTGACAGACGAGGTGACAGACGGGGCGACAGACGGGTGACAGAAGGGGTGACAGACGGGGTGACGGACATGGTGACAGACGGGGGGATAGACTGGGTGACAGACGGCGTGACCGACTGGGTGACAGACGAGGTGACAGACGGGGTGACAGACGGGGTGACAGACGGGGTGACGGACGTGGTGACAGACGGGGTGACAGACTGGTGAAAGACGGGGTGACCGACTGAGTGACAGACGAGGTGACAGACGGGGTGACCGGCGGGGTGACAGACGGGGTGACAGACGGGGTGACGGACGGGGTTACGGACGTGGTGACAGACGGGGTGATAGACTGGGTGACAGACGGGGTGACCGACTGGGTGACAGACGGGGTGACAGACGGGTGACAGACGAGGTGATAGACTGGGTGACCGCCTGGGTGGCAGACGGGGTGACAGACGGGTGACAGACGAGGTGACAGACGGGGTGACAGACGGGTGACAGAAGGGGTGACGGACATGGTGACAGACGGGGGGATAGACTGGGTGACAGACGGCGTGACCGACTGGGTGACAGACGAGGTGACAGACGGGGGGATAGACTGGGTGACAGACGGCGTGACCGACTGGGTGACAGACGAGGTGACAGACTAGGTGACCGACTGGGTGACAGACGAGGTGACAGACAGGGTGACAGGCGGGGTGACGGACGTGGTGACAGACGGGTGACCGACTGGGTGACAGCCAAGGTGTCAGACGGGGTGACAGGCGGGGTGACGGACGTGGTGACAGATGGGTGACCGACTGAGTGACAGCCAAGGTGTCAGACGGGGTGACAGGCGGGGTGACAGACGGTGTGAGAGACGGGGTGACTGACGGCCGAAGTAGATCATCCCATTACCTCTTTTAGAATTATTGTGCTATAGGTGCCTACGACTCACTCTTTCAACCCTCTCTCTCATACGCAGACGAAGTTGCGCGGGTCAGCTAGTTATATATAAGCTCACGCCTGTATCCCCGAAGGGGTAGGCAGAGGTGTACTAGTCAACTAGTACACCCACATTTTGCCGAGCTTAGTTCCGTCCCAAATGTGATATGGGGCGAGCCTATCGCCATATCGGGCACAAATTCCAGACTCCGGGCTGATATGGAAAAATCCAATATCACTTTGCCCGACCCGGGAACGAACCCGAGACCTCAGGACGGTAGTCGTGCCGAAATATAACCACGCTACTGAGGCAGTCGTTCCTTATTATTTCACGTCATAATATGTACACTTGTGTGTATGACGCGTCGCGTCGTCTTATCTCTAAAGGCACGCACTATTGAAATTATTTTATCTAAATGTTATCAACGTGGCCAGTTATTGCTGCCTCGAGTGCTTTCAATTCGTGTTTATTTACTTTTGATAAGTTGTCTGCTCATTTCATTATATTTTTATTATTATCAGTTGTAGCACTTGACATTTCGCGCGTATCGGGTTTGCCATTGGCTTAGATTTTAATTAGGTTTATTGACACTTCGTTTTTATCGTCTTTATTTTATTCGACGTACCAAATACCAATACAATCGTTTCGATTCCTTATATGTGCATAGTACAGTATGGGTATCATATTTTTTTTTCGAATGGACTTGTGCTGTTAGCAAAATTGCTTTTACAGCTTCACCTGAATTTGTAGCTGGCGCTTATGATGCTCTAGCCAGAAATATATTGATTTGACTGCAATTAAACACAGAGGTGCCTTTTTGATGGCTCAAACCTCATATTGAACTATCGCTGGGGACTAGAATTAGAGATCGTCTCTGCGTACTAGTATGCCGAGGGCCTGCTGTGGGAGATCTTCGGATATTCGGGCGGGGCCGATGTCTGGTGTTAATATTACAATTGGTATTGAGAAGGGAAAGGGCTGCTTCGACAGCATCTGTGATGGGATCATTTGGGTCTGCCAAAACATGTTTGGGACGACGACGGATGAAAGGTATCATAATGAAATTGCTCATAAATACAAATCATCTGACAACCAAAAGTTCTAATCCCATACTAAGATAAGCTACATATGCTACAATTGTCACACAAAATTCTAATGTCATTCTAAGATAAGCTTATATCTTAGGCTCTCACAATATCCAGACCTGAAAAAAAAATATGAATCACTCATAATCAACAAATATTATGAATCACTCATAATTGACGAATATTTATGAAACATGATCGCTTTAAAATCGATCGTAATGATAATATTTACAAGATAGTTAGTTGTGAATCTGGAAAAAATAATAATAACTAAGGAGTATGATTATAACAATAGCAGTTATTACATAATAAGAAAAATAAATGAATTGTTGAAGTTCTAGTTAAACTGAACTAGTACTACTTTATAATAGAGGCTCCTCGCAGCAACTATTTATAAAAAAAATCATTATAAGTTACCACACAGGACATCCACGGCTGAACATAAGCCGCCCTAGAGTTTTCCTGAGCTACCTGCTCTATAATAGTAAAACACCTTCTGCCACCCTGCAGCCAGGACTCTGTATGAAATGACAAACCGTTAGTTGACTAGATAGGTAAAGTTTGTTGAAAGAAGTTAATTTTTGCCTGAAGGGAGTGACTAGGGCCCCTTAAAAAAATCACTACATAGAAAACAAAGTCGCTTCCCGCTGTCTGTCCCTATGTATGCTTAGATCTTACTTTTGATGCTGATGTTTTTTTAATAGATAGAGTGATTCAAGAGGAAGGTTTATATGTATAATACATGCATAAATTCATCCCCTAAAGGGATGTAATGGGGGATGAATATTTGTCAAGACTCACGCGGACGTAGCACTGGGCAATAGATTATAATAAGAAACCCCCTCTATATGGTATAATTATTATCATCATCATCAGCCATAGGACGTCCACTGCTGAACATAGGCCTCCCCCAAATATTTCCAGATCGACCTTAACCTTAACCTTATAGACTATACCATTCCATAAATGAAGTATTTTGATATTATATTAGTGTGTGTTGTGTTGTGTTGTTGGCAGGCGGATATTCGCGAACGCGCACACGTACCACATAAACTCAATATCGCTGAACTCCGACCAGGAGACGTACCTGTCGGCGGACGACTTGCGCATCAACCTGTGGCACCTCGAGATCACCGACCAGAGCTTCAACATCGTCGACATCAAACCCGCCAACATGGAGGAGCTCACAGAGGTGAGGACTGACCTAAACTCTAGAATTGGGTACTTCTCTATTTATATTGCTCTATCTTTAAAAAAAAGAACACACTTTGGGAAAGCCTGATGTAGACCTAGTATAACTGATTATTAAAATAGGCCTAAAAGTATCTACTGTATGATTAGTCACAAGTAATGTGTGATTAGTCACTACTCATAACGATATTATCATAGAATAACAATGATAAAGTACATTTTCATTATAAATTTTATTGTTAAGTTAATTTATGATGATAACTGCCTTGGTGGCGTAGTGGTATTGCGTGTGCAGTACGACTAACGTCCTGAGCTCTTGGGTTCGATCCCCGGGTCGGGCAAAGTGATATTGGATTTTTCAGTATCAGCCCGGAATCTGAAATTTGTGCCCTATATGGCGATAGGCTCGCCTCTATCACATCTGGGCCGGAACTAAGCTCGGCGAAATGTGGGTGTTCTAATTCGCTAGTGGACCTCTGTCTGCCCCTTAGGGGATACAGGCGTGAGCTTATGTTATGTAAAATTCATGTAACTCGAGTCTTTCTTTCTTTAGTAAACTTTGTTTGAGTGAATATATGAAGTAAGTTCGCTAAAAGAAAGTCACAGGCAAGCTAGCAGGTTCGAGAAAATCTATGAAGTTCGCTATAAAACAAAAGTAGTATGTTATGTTTATGTTAAGATGATTTATACATTTGGTTATTTCCAGGTTATAACCGCAGCCGAGTTCCATCCGACTGAATGCAATCTCTTCGTATATTCTAGTAGTAAAGGTATGTATAATCATTTTAACTCATATTGTCGTGTCATCAAAATTCGATATAATTTCAGATTTTTGTGTAAGATTAATATCAATTTTGATTATTAGATATGAACAAATGTAGTAATCAATCGATAACTTTTATCAGCTCGTGCGAGCTCTGAATTTGAGAGGCCTATCAATTTCATTATTATCAGTATCATGTTTGTGTAAATCAGTAAATAAAAAATACAGACTGCTTGGGGAACTAACATACATTTTTGGTTTATTTGAAGAGTGACCATAATGTTACAAACATATACATGTATCCCCGAAGGGGTAGGCAGAAGCACCCTACACGAACTAGAACACCCACATTTCGTCGAGCTTAGTTCCGTCCTAGATGTAATGAGGTGCGAGCCTATCGCCATATCGGGCACAAATTCCAGACTCCGGGCTAATATGGAAAAATACAATATTTGCCCTCGCTGGGGAGCCATCCCGAGACCTTAGGTAGTTGTACCGAGATACAACCACACCATATATGCAGTGTATAATAATATTGCCCCCTATTTACAAAAATATTTAAGCGCCGCTTATCTTTATTCATAGGTTGTCCCTTTCATTTTTAAACAATGTAACGCAAGGAAAAAAGTGACAGGCTATTCTTAGCGAAACGATAAGCGAAAATGTTTTTATAAGTATTTCATCATGATTATCATTGTGTCAGGCACGATCCGGCTGTGCGACATGCGCGCGGCGGCGCTGTGCGACCGGCACGCCAAGCTGTTCGAGGAGCCCGAGGACCCGCACGCCAGGTCCTTCTTCTCCGAGATCATCTCCTCCATCAGCGACGTCAAGCTGAGCAACTCCGGCAGGTCACTGTCTATTAGTGATGTGGATAATCGATTAATTTTCATAATCGATTATGCGATTATTTTTAAAAACGTGATCGATTAATCGGTTAGTCAATTATTATCTCAGCTTTTCACCGTCCATTGCTGGACGTAGGCCTCCCCAAGTGAGCGCCAACCATCCCGGTCGATTAATAATATAATACTACATATTTAAAAAATAATCGTCTATGATTAATAATCGATTATCCACATCACTACTGTCTATACTCTTTTTGTGAAAAGAACTTGAAAAGTGTTTTACCACTCCCGGCCTTATCTATCGTCTGATTCGGTTACTGAAGCCTTAGTTCTTAGATAAATGTGAACACACCAAAACAAAATGTTGTGTTACTATGCTAGATGTGTACTATTTATGAACAAAGCTGTAAATATCGAATAGACACCATTGTTAAAAAAAACTCAAAAACGGGCATTAATCTATCGTTCTCGGACTTGGCCAGGATAACGTTAGGCAGAAAGAATCTATCGTTCCCGGCATTACCCCAGCATTATGCCAGGGTCCGCCTCACTACTTAAACGCTTCCACGTTGCCTGGTCTTGAGCGTCCTCCACAGTGAAACCATTGGCTCACAAATCTTCCGCCAAAATGTCAAAGCAGAACTTTTTGGCCCATACATGAGAACGCACTCGCACAACAACCGGGCATTAAATATCTTAAACCATAATCGAATTTTTCCCCATGTTTTAAAAACTATTGCACGATCCCCATAATGGTCTGGGATAAGGGCAGGTAGAAGAACAAGTAACTAACCCATTGAAATAAAACTAGGTTTTACGGATTTTATCGTGATTTGTTTTGTATTTATTTTATTTTTAGTCCCGACGTTTCGAATACTGCGTAGATCGGATTGCAAATAACTAACTTTTTTAAATTTGTATATTTTTAAAATGAAGGTAGATATTGTAATATTAACATTTTGGACAACTGACACCTTAGTCCGACCCGTGACCACGAAGGCTGTAAAGCTTTCGAAACGTCGGGAATAAAAATAAAATAAATACAAAACAAATCGAGACGAAATCCGTGAAACCTAGTTTTATTTCAATGAATAACATTCGCGTAAACCTAAGAAATCATTAGTAAGTAACCCTTTTACATGTTATTTTACAGATACATGATGTCGCGAGATTACCTAGGTTTAAAAGTGTGGGACCTGCGCATGGAGACGAAGCCGGTGGAGACGTATCCGGTGCACGAGTACCTCAGGTCCAAGCTGTGTTCGTTGTACGAGAACGACTGCATCTTCGATAAGTTCGAGTGCTGCTGGAGCGGGGACGACCAGCGGCTCATGACCGGCTCTTACAATGGATTCTTCAGGTAGGTGTTGTCGATTTTTGCATATCTCTTTTTTGTGGTAGAAACACGCTGAGATAGATATGTTTACAGTGCGAATGGGTCGGCTCGATTAGTCATACTGATCGAGTCGACCCATTCGTACTGTCTACCACTATCCCACGACTTATCGTGGCAGTTCGCTGTCGCGTTTTGTTCGGTGAGTGAGATTTCAAGTGGTCTATTATCACCTTCTGGTCCTGGGTTCGGCTCCTTGGTCGGACGGGGTGTTTTTTAACACGTTTTGCCCGGTACTGGATCCTCCAGAGCGGGATTGACGTCAGGCAGGCAGTCGATCGTAAAAATTTAGCCAAATCCTTCGGCGACATGCTTAAGAATGTGTATTGTGATGACCCCACACTGAAGTGGGACATGGGCAGGTAGTAAGCAAGTGGTGTATGCGCATGCGCAGGGTGTTCGAGCGCGGCGGGTGCGGGCGGCGCGGCGAGCTCACGCTGGAGGCGTCGCGCGAGGCGGCGCAGCGACCGCGGCAGCCGCTGCGCGCGCGCAAGGTCGCCGCCACCGCCAAGAGGAAGAAGGTACGCGCACGCACGCACACAAACACGCACACACACGCACGCACACACATACACGCACTGTCGATACATCTTGTCTTACTAGAGTTGCAATGGCGGGTGTGTGGTCGGAATACATTTTATAATTATATCTGGACGATAAAATTACTATACATTCTATTATGTCTAGATGATGTTGCCAGTGTTTTTCGTATCTCAATAGTTGTTAAAATGATGCCAGTAAATAATGACTGTGTGAACCCTGGATAACATGTGTATATCCTAAATTCAGTGGCTTCATAATTCTCCACATCTCGATACGAGGCTGACGGTAATTTTGTTAACAGGACGAAATAAGCGTCGACTGCCTTGACTTCAACAAGAAGATCCTGCACACGGCGTGGCATCCGCACGAGAGCATCATCGCGGTCGCCGCCACCAACAACCTGTTCATATTCCAAGACAAGTTCTAGCGCGCGTCGCCGCCTGCCGCCTGTCGCCTGACTGTCTGTAGCGTCGGCCTGCCCGCGACCATACACACCATGCACGCCCGGTAAATATCGACACTGTCACGTCTCTAGCGGGATCGATAGTCGATACTTTTATGTGGCAGTCGACAAAGACGATTGTTAATCCTAACTTATGCACATTTTCATTGATTTATGTTTATTAAGTTGACTCGTACACAAATCGAAACGCTGCGACGACGTAAATGATTAGATGTGGTACTGAAATGTGTTGGGTAAGGTGTTAGGAGTCGGCTAAATAAAACAAAATTCGGTGAAAATGGGTATAAATCATTTATGACATTGTCAATTTAGTGATCGTCGGTCAGATTCGTCGATGTCGATAAAAATGTCGACCAGTGTCGACGTCGGGTGAGACGAGTGTTGTGTCGTCTCGGAATAATCTCAATGCGAATCGCCTTCCCCGTTCCGCCGCTTCGCTGTATTTTATAGCTTCCAAAAGGGGATTGAGTTATGTAAAATTATGTATCCACCGACATATTATGTACAACGTTATCGATATGAAGATTTCTATTCACTATAGAGGCGGCGGCGCTTCCGTGTGATGTATATTATTAATTCGTTTGTTCATTTCATTACTGTAGATTTTATCGATATCGATTTTGATGAGAGATAGCCCGATACGTGTTGTATAGAAATCTTCATCTCGTCAGCGACTTTCGTTCAGGTCAACGTCTGATAACGGCCGATTATTTCGTCGTTGTGAGTCGATAAACAATAATCGATAAAAAAATATAAAAATAGTTATATTGATGCTCCGCCCGTTTGTTAAGTACATACACATATGCGTCGTGACTTTTAATCGATTTTTTTCTTGAAAATTGACACAGTTAGTGTATTGTTCAACAATAAAAAACTAAGAAATGAAAGGCAATGAAACAAAACGTGATACATAAACTTATGGTAACATAGCTTATGACAAATGCAGATATCGATATTTTTTTAAATCTTCAAATTACTAGTTTATTTCATTCACTGTCGACACATTTTCGACCTATCGTTTTCGAAATGAACCGATTAAAAATCACGATGTATTTTTCATAAAACACAGTGCATTTCGAGCTTGCAATGATTTGGTGTGGTTGGTAGTTCCGACAGGCCGGCGACTATCTCAAGCTAAGTCCGTGGTAGCTGTTAGTTAAACCCACATCACATTCGACGTTTCTTCACGTTATTCTCATTGTGATATAAGTGGCTTAGTACATATATACTAGTATTATAAAGCTGAAAAGTCTGTATGCGCCAAGTGTGTCTGGCAAAGTGGTTTTTCTAATACGATTTGGGGGAATTTGGGAACCGGAAGCTCCAGCGGACGGTGACGTCAGGCAGTCGGTAAAAAAATAAAGCCGGATCTTAGCTGCAGTATACTTGAAAAAGTGTGTCGCGGCGACCCCTACATGGATTGGTGTAGGGGCAGGTAGAAGTCGATAATGTGCAGTTTACGATATTTGTGGGCCACACAAACATTTGTCTCGGTGCGAGGATCGAAACTACACACTCGGTTCACAGCCGGTTGCTCGTCCGCTGCACCATGGAGGCTTTCAATAATGATAATGCAATTCATTTTATTCATTGTCGCGATGTGAGTTCAGGGTAGATAAATATGTTTGATGCAAGTCTAATGGAAAACTATTGCGGGAGATTTCTCACTTATATTTTTGTCTGTTATTAGTTTTGTCTGTTATTAGTATACCTGTAGTAGGCATTTAAAAATAATATGACTGATTTAGAACACAATAGTTTTTCCATATAACAATATATTTTGTTGAAGTAAAAGCAGGCTTAATCTTCAGTTATATTTTTATAAGTTTAGTAGCTCTAACATGAGTTTTTTTTTACATTTCACGCAAGTTACTTAAAATATTTGTATGACAAACACCGAACGCCCGAGCGGCTATGTCGGGAATTGATGATTTTCATGCAAATTATTTTACGTACTCGCTAGCGAGGAATGTCAAAGCGATAACGGTCGAGCTACTCTGTTCTCCTTTTTTTCGATAACTTTGCCTCGGTAGCGTGGTGGTATTTCGGTACGACTACGGTTCTGAGGTCTCGGGTTCGATCCCCGGGTCGGGCAAAGTGACATTGGATTTTTCCATATCAGCCCGGAGTCTGGAATTTGTGACCGATATGGCGATAGGCTCGCCCCCTATCACATCTGGGACGGAACTAAGCTCGGCGAAATGTGGGTGTTCTAGTTCGCTAGTGTGCCTCTGCCTACCCCTTCGGGGATACAGGCGTGAGCTTATGTGTCTCAATGTTTTAAACCAGTCGCGAGGCAAACATGATTGATAGGTTATATTTATTTATTATTGTTTTCTATTGTGGGGACGTCAGCATCAACACAGACAGGTGATCACCTCATCTTCACGGAACCACTTCGGCCTATTGATAGGTGATGCGAGTCATCCTTATTCCTAACTAGACGGTGTCTACTGTACCCCTAGTACGAGTTAATGCTTCTCGAAAACTATGATAGTTATCGTTAAATCTCTATACAATTAGTTCATTGTGGTTTCCGCAAGCGGCGCTACAAGTCAAATGTATGAAGTTTTAACGATAACTATCATAGTTTTCGAGTAGCATTAACTCGTACTATACAGATGTGAACGAGTCACTGCCAATATAGGTCACAATGTTTCATCGCTGACAGCTACCATGGTCGCATTGTTAAAACAATATAGTGTTGTGTTGTATGGGAGCATACACTAATAACTGGAGATAATTATCCAGAAAGTTCGCCGCATGCAATGGTGGACCATAGACATCGCCAAAACCTTTAAAATTTACATTTCCCGTTTAAACTTGTCTAGTCAAACTTTAAGTACGTAAACATGATAAAGTACTAAAAAAATCCTTAAATATTTGATACCAGTGAATGCCCACTCTCATACAATACCCCACTTGTAGGTAGATAAAAATGTAATCCGTTACAAACATGGGTTATAGTTTATACGCTTTTCACAATGACTAAAGAAAAATAAGAGGACGAGGCATAACTATGAAAAAATTAAGCATTCCTAATGTATGGAACGAAACCAAAATGGCGACTTTGCGAAATAAAGATCCCATTAATATAGCAGTTAGGCATCTTCATATTTCGAAATTAGTATTATTGTAAATAAAACAACGTATTTATAGTAAAAGCAATAAGTATTTATACGTTATTTAAGTCTTATGACACGATGACAACTTACATGTAAATAAATCGCGAAACTAAAATGGCGGAGCCGGCTTCAAAGTAAACACGTATTTTTCGTAATTATGCCAAGTCCTTATTTTTTTTGTCATTGGCTTTTCATACTTAAGGTTCTAAGCGAATAATTAAGTATTTATTGTGAAAAAAAAACACTACAATGTAAGGTGACGCTTGACCTTGTTATGAGATTAGTTAGGTGTTAACGAAATGGTGTCGATGTGATATGCTGGGTCGCGTTGGACGTGTGTTTTGGACTACGTTTGGCGCGTTTTTTGACAATAATACGTTTATGTTTTGAGGGGTATTTCCTTATCCGTATTTACTTTCGGTGTAATAAAGATTTTTACTTGTAGGTTGAGATAATTTGATATTGAAGACGTCATTGAACAGACGTACGAGGGTCGAGGATTTGGCTTCCATAGTATTGATGGAAAATATTATGCAAAAACTAAATCGCAAAGCACATCACAGAGAGAACAAGCCGTGGATACGCTACGCTACGATTTAACGACGCGATTTGGGACCTTATCTTATTGGATTTTGTATGAAATTACTTTAACACGCTGCGTCTTCGCCTCAGTCAATAGATCGATCTAACTTTATAAAAATACCTTTAAACTATATGAATACAAATTTTATTTTGTCACATTTATTTTAATAAACTAAATTGTTTGCCAAAAATGAGTAGTCCAAACGCACACGACTGACGCGCCGCCATAAAAGATGATTGGTATTAAAAACTCGATTTTATATCGTGAAACAAATCATCAGGAATATGTCCACGGAAATGTACGAGTATTCTATACGAATAAGAATTATGAATACTAAATATATATATACTATATAAGGATATAATATGATGTATAAATAATTCCACCGCCGCAAAACAAGTCGATACGTGCTATGTGTAAAATTGATTGTTTTTAAATATCCAATACGACGAATTAGAAATTATTTATTTTGTTAGTGATATTGTTATAGGCCGAGATCCGACTGCAAAACTATGTTCATCATATATGTACTCCAAATCTAGTATTTTTCATTAAAAAATTATCGCGGGCAAATTTTGATTGGCACCTTGGCAAAAATAGATTCCCCATTTATAATTCTTTCTACCTGCCTTTATCCCACCTTAATTTGGGGTCGGCGCAACACACTTTTTCAAGCATGTTGCAGAGAGGATTTGGTTTAGTTTTTACGACCGGCTGCCTGCATGACGTCAACCCCTTCTGGGGGATCCAGTCCCGGGCAGTTAAATTCGAAAATTCGTTTGCCCGACTTGGCTCCGAACTTACGACCTCCCGGTCCATAGCTCATATATGCTGCCACTAAACCAAGGAGGCGACATTCCCCCATTTATAATTATACATAAAAAATAGATTATGACTATATACATGATGAATGTAGTATTTTTGCAGCCAGATCTCGGTCTATTAAAAGGGTAATAAAATTGTAAAAAAGTAATTGTTGTTTCGTTGAAATACGAGTAGTTTCTGAATTAGCTTTTATTCTTTAGATCAGAGATGCTATTAAAAAAAAAGTTTTTTTTTTCATCATAAAGGTGTTTATATATAGCAGGTATCGAGTTGTGTATGAGCACCATGTACGTAATTATAACGGAACGCCTAACGCCTGTTTGATTTGTGGGCTCGTGCCTTACTGTCTTATGGTATTTTGTTGATAATTCTTTATTTATTATTATTATGTTCTTTTTATTAAGTCTTTGTGATTGTTTTATATTTTCGATGAATCGTGTCGGGGAGCGGTGGCGTTTGTGAAAATTTGGCGAGTTCTGATGGGTTCTGGAGCGAAATCTGATATATAGTAATCCACTATCGTTATGAAAGACTTAAGTGAATCCGTAATGATTTGTTAGGTTTACGTGAATGTTATTCATTGAAATTAAAATTTTTTTACGGATTCTATCACGATTTGGTTTTAATTTTTATGCCCGACGTTTCGAAAGCTTTGCAGCCTTCGTGGTCACGGCTCAGACCCGTAGAATCCGTAAAAATAGTTTAATTTCAATTAAATGCATCCGGTCAATTTATTGTTCAAAAAGGTTTTATTCCTTCCACTTGTGACTGAAAAGTATTTTAACTAAACAATATTGTAATGAAATATCAAGCAATAGATAAATAATACATGTTCATTAAGTCGACGCAAAATAAAATGTATATTATCGTATATTGATTTTAAGTTTTTCGTGTTCTTTTCGATTTAAACAATTTCTTGCCAAAATGTCTCACCAGGACTCGACCAACCCGGGATAAAATGGGCATACAATACTTACGGATAACGTTATGAAACAATTATGTGATTTTTGTTCGTTCTTATTGTACACTACGTTCTAAGGAAGCTTGGCAGAGCTGTATCGTTAAAATTAAACAAAAAAAAAACGAATAATTGTAAATATATAGCGATCTAATGAAGGCCTGAACAAATATAAATATAGTAATATTTTGTCACAATACTAGGGTCATGGGCACACTCGCTCGCTTCGATAGCGGATACGTAACGTTTCGATCGTTTGTCGAAAGTTTTAACGAAGCGAACCAGTGTGACCGACTCCCAAACTGTACAGAGTTATATATATTTGTACTTTAATTGTGATGCTTGATGGAAATATGTTGAAATTATGTTCGTCACCACGATAACTAATGTTGAAATGAATTTTTTTAATGCATTAAGCCGCTAGATCTTTCGTAACGGCATTTTAGTGTCCGTCGTGTTTCCATGAACAATGTAAAATGTATGATACAATGTAAAATAAGGAGTACGCTCCACAGACACGGAATAGACGTGTTGTAACATCGACGACGATAATGTGTAGACCGCAGTCTGCCGTCCTCGAACTAAAATACCGAATTAACCCCATTTTGAGATAATCAATACACCCAACAGTCACATCATAGTCCTGAACACACACTAAGATTGAGTCTTGTGTCGTATCACGGACTACGAGAGACTTTCGGTTTCACTACACACAGACCAGAAACAAATACCTGTGGGCAATACAGACATTTGTCTCGGTGCCGGAATCGAACCTGCGACCTCAAGCTCACAACCGGCTACTCGCCCATTGCGCCACGGAGGTTGTCTGAGATGTCTCAAAAAAACATGGAAAATATGGTCTTTAGAGATTTATACTTAGGTTATTTTTAATTTTAAAGTAAACACGTTATTAAGTCTATTAAATATAGAAGCCACAGTCTAATAAACTTCTAAGTCTAGTCGCCTCCTTGGTCTAGTGGCAGCATGTATGGGCTGTAGACCGGGAGGTCCAGGGTTCGATTCCCAGGTCGGGCAAAGTAAATTTTCGAATTTAATTTGCCCGGGATTGGATCCCTCATAGGGGGTTGACGTCAGGCTGACGGCCGGTCGTAAAAACTAAGTCAAGTCCTCTTTGCAATATGCTTGGAAGAGTGTGTTGCGCCGACCCCATATTAAGGTGTGATAAGGGCAGGTAGAAAGAAAAAAAAAGTTAATAAACCTCTAAGGATAATATTTTCCAAATTTTTGGGAGACATCTCAAAATTAGGTTTATTCACTTAGGCTCAATTGCACCACTATTATTAACCTAGAGTTAGTCCTAACCGCAAGTTAAGTTACATGTCATTCATACATTTTCTGTCAATTTAGCTTGCGGTTAGGACTAACTAACTAGGTTAATAATAGTGGTGCAATTGAGCCTTATTATTTATCACTTAACATTTTAGCTTGAGCACGGCAGCGCTGTAAACAGTGCTCAAAATGGACTTGTATCATTTGTACGAGTTTAGAGATTCTCGATATCGACGATAGTTTCCAGTGTCTCCATACATTTTTTAGTCCGTTGTAGTTTCCGCAAAGTGGCGCTGCTAGTCAAATGTATGGAGAAGACGCAAACTATCGTCGATTTCGAGAACTGTCGAAATAAACTCGTACCAAGGGTACTGAACACGTGGGAGCGTGATACTTGAACGGCCCGTTTCGTAAAATAACCGTTCTGCTTTATAAAAGCCGTTCATAAGTTCAGTAACGCAGGGGATAGCGTTCCTTTTCACGAAAAAGTTCTATTTCGAGCACTGGCTGTAAGTAAATTTACGATCAGTGGTCCGAGCAGGAATAATTTTGGCAGTCTAATTCGTATAGAGCTCTGTGCGCGTCTATGGCATTTGTATGAAATATTAACCAAATGTCATCAGTGCGTAGCAAGCTCGATACGAATTCGATTGTCAAAAATATTACTCTACTGTCCTCAAGTGCAAGTAACATGCCGTTAAGTGAATAAATCTAATTTTGAGATGTCTCCAAAAACGTGGAAAATATTATCCTTCGATGTTTAATAGACTGTGGCTTTTATATTATCTGTTGTCATATATTATCTGTAATTATATGTAGTATATTACATGTACATGTCATTCATATATTTCTTTTTCAATTTAAATTGAGCTTAGGACTAACTGTAGGTTAGTAACAGTGGTGCAAGTCGCCCTTAATAACTCGTTTACTTTAAGATTAAAAATAACCATGAGTCTATGAAATATCTAGGGACCATATTTTCCACGTTTTTTGGAGACATCTCAAAATTAGATTTATTAACTTAACGGCATTTTAGCTTGAGTACGGTAGTCCTGCTCGGGTCATAGTGTCAGTCACATTGCGCGTCGATCTTTCTCTACGCATCCGAATCTTGGGTTCTTTAAATCTAAACCACGTGTGCTTTAATTTTATAACGTTCGGCGGCAATCAGGCACTTCCATATCTTTTCTTAGTAATTAATATTCTTAACATTTCGTTTTATGATGTTAAGATCGATTTTTTTTGTATAGGTTTCGAGTTAAGTTTTACTTTGTGGTTATAAAGGGGTCGGCTCAATTCCTCACGCCGCTGAGTGTATCATGGGCTAAATTGTAAAGTTGTGATAAAAATTATAATAGTTATTAAATTGCCTTGCTGTTTTCGCACTCCATTCTCAAGCGGGGTGATTTAAATACAAAACTGTGGCTGATGCGGTGGCGGTTTTACTTAAGCCGCCTCTCCTGCGCTAGGTTTTCTCGAAACATTACACAAAAATGCATACGCAAAACAACGATTTTAGCTGTCACCTGCTCATAGAACAAAGGACCATAGATAAAAAATGAATGTTTTGTGTAATGTTTTAGTGCAAGAGACCTGGTTTTACTTAAGCCAAGCCTCCTGCACTAGGTTTTCTCGAAACATTACACTAAAACATATACGCAAAACTTTACAAATTTTAGCTGTCTCTTTCTCGTAGAACAATGGACCATAGATAAAAAAACATGTTTTGTGTAGGTGTTTTGTGTAATGTTTGCAGGAGACGCGGCTTTACATGAGCTCAAAACAAAGTAAAATCGCTACTGTGTCAAACTAATACGGTTCAAAATGTCAAATCACACGCTCGCTCTGAGAGTGGAACACGAAGTTATTTAATATGCTTCTAAAGCAACGTTAGTGACAGGAATTGAGTGTCCCCTCGATGATATCATGTATAAATATCGAGAGCTCTGTAGTATAAACGCAAAGACAGCGTGCGAGCGTGACGAGTATGCGTGAAAGAGTGAGAATATAATTTAAGTCTAGTATATAGTTAGGCAAAAAAAGTGAAAGTGCAGACGGAGGAAATCAAGTGTTTTTTTTTTCTTTCCTGCATCGAGGGATCAACGGAGATGTGTTGCTTGTTAAATGTGATATGTCGCAATAAGCGGTGTGTTGTGGACTCGTTAGTATGAGTATGGACGTTCTAGTATGTGCGTTTGAGCTGGTACCTCGGGCGGTTGTTGCAACGGAACCACCGGTCTCCTTCGACGTGGCCACTCGCCCCCCCACCCATCACCCCCTGCAAGCAGCCCGCGGACACTTCCACCGACGGCATTGTTCACGCGATCAGTTCAGACTGACATGATGGCTTGACAACTTATCTGGGGAATTGTTCTCTATCATCAAAGTTCATAACGAATGTAATGTATGAACATTAATGAAATATATACTTAAAGAGAATGGCATAAAGTACATTCCATACGAATTAATATGTTCATAGACCGTAGGGAATAAAGACCTTGTATTTTGTATAAAACTGACAGTTTCAACTGCTCGTTTAGAGGCTAACGCCCGAATGTTCAAACGCTACTCAACTTTAACGGCTTCTTACATTGAATTTCGCCTTACAATTTTGACAGATAAGGCGGCCTTAAACGACATAAGGCGACCTTAAGTGTATGAGCATTCGGCGGTAAGTGCTTTCATAATCTCGGACTGATAGCGTACCGAACTCGGTTGAAACAATGGCTTGAAGTGATTTTCGGTTCCGTAAGGCTAAATGTAATAATAGCTTGTGCGAAGCTCTAAGACTCCAGTGTATGTGCCATGAGACGGGCGAAGGGCGAGCGAGCAACGTCGACGGGTTCGGATGAGTTGTTGTTGAATCCAAAATATTTCCTATAATATAAATTTTTATATCTGATTTATGTCTTTTATTTACTTTGATGTTACTTAGCCTTGAACATGTAGTGATGGCGTGACACATGGAACCAGAATTGGGTACTTGGCTATGTTTAATACTGCATCGAAATTGGTTGAAAAATGATAAAATGATGCAGTCATTCATATTTCTTTCTGTTCTATATTTAAGACGACTTAAATTTCATATAAAATTAATTTAAAAAGTACATACCCAAATTCATAGTACTGAAGGTGCACGTTACCGAGTTTTGCTTAACCATGAGATTTATTGCACGTTTCTCGCTAGCAACTACATAACAATCAAAAAAACATTACACAACCATGCTTTCCTGGAGATTTGAAACCACAGCAATAATAGGTTGGGTTTGGTTGGATTTACTTGGCCTCATATTTTATGATCGCCTGGTATTAAAACCAGAAAAACTACTGAACACAGGCTAGGTTAGTTTGAGTTTACTTGGCAACCTCCACAATTTATGTTCGCCTGGTACTTCAAATGTTACGTTAGGTTAAATTAGCAACCTCTTCACAATTTATGCTCGCCTGGTACTTTGTTTAAATGTTAGATTAGGTTAAATTAGCGACCTCTTCACAATTTATGCTCGCCTGGTACTTGTAAAAGCAGAAAACTATTAGCTATTTACTTAGCTACATCCTTACAATGAAATCGTGTCTAAAAAACTAGTTTTAACACATCCACATTTAAACCAGAAAACTACTGAACACACCCAGGGTTTATTTTTCATATAACGACTAGGAAAAAATTATGGACACATGGAACATTTTTTTAATTATATACAATCATGCCTGCATCCCCGAAGGGACAGAAAGAGGTAAAGTAAAGCACTAGTCACCTACAATGTGAGGGCGAAAAAAAAAATTTTTTTAGGATTGTACCATAAAATAAAAATGTCAATATCAAAAAAGAACTTTATTCATAAATACCCAAATCACATTCGTATCACGATACCTACGGCAAAGTTACATTTCTATTCTA
Organism: Clanis bilineata; assembly: GCA_036417725.1. Taxonomy (NCBI): domain Eukaryota; kingdom Metazoa; phylum Arthropoda; class Insecta; order Lepidoptera; family Sphingidae; genus Clanis; species Clanis bilineata. The sequence continues at coordinate 3,440,385 of CM071162.1, read as the reverse complement.
TTTGGTCAACACCAATTTTACTAAAATATTTAAAAATTAGCCCATAGATAACCATCTCAGCACCATTTACGGCCGGTTCAAATAAACAATCTCAGTTCGAATGTGCGAGAAATTTCGAGATAGATTACAAATATTAGCCAATAAGAACACAGTTTGAACATGACTCCGTCAAATGAGTTGATTTGATTGGTTCATAATCGCGATCTATCTGCACTCTAAACTGAGATCGTTTATTGAAACCGGCCGTTAAACTAACAACGAAAATTTACCAAAGTACACAACGAACAATTTATATACAATTTGGTAATTATTCGAGAAGTTCACTCGTCCCAATCAACTTTTCAATTACATTTAAAACTGAAATTCAAAAACTTGCTTTCAAACAACAAAATTGCACATAAATAAAAAAAAACGATTTCAGAATGTCACCAATAACATTTTCGAAATGATTTATTTTTCAGACAAAATAGGTATTAATTCCAAAATTAATATAATGGTCTGTTTTGACATATTACTTATGGACACATGGTGTTTAAATTCTTCGATAACAATGTTGGTAAACTCGTAATTTTCTTAAATTAACAGTAAATTGGGACAATAATTAAAAGACATATTTATGGGCAAAAGCTCTGGCAGTAATATACTGTCAGTGCTATGAAGTAAAAAAATAAAAACTGCCATTTCACGGCAATACAAATGACTCCTCATATGCACAGCTCTAGACAAAACCGTTTTCTGTTCGCGTAAAGCCGCGTCTCCTGCACTATTTTTTCTCGAAACATAACACAAAACACATACGAAAACAACGTTTTTGGCTGTCTGTTGCTCGTAGAACAATGGACCATAGATAGAAAATACGTGTTCTATGTTGTTGGTGTGTGTAGGTGTAGGTGTTTGTGTGAAGCTCTTGCACTAAAACATTACACAAAACACCTACACAAAACATGCATTTTTTATCTATGGTCCATTGTTCTACGAGCAGGTGACAGCTAAAATCGTTGTTTTCGTATGTGTTTTTAGTGTTTTGTAAAGAAAAAGCTAGTGCAGGAGAAGCGGCTTAATGTTTTAACGCAGGAGACGCAGCTTTAGGGTTTCCGGAATGTTTTTTTGTATGGAATTGAAACTTGCACCAGAAAAGTCACGTGATTGTTGCGCAACTTGGTAGATACAAAAAACAACCGTAAACGCTTACAACGCTAACGCGAACAGAAAAGCACTAAAGTACACTTGTTTAGGGGCACAGGTCGTTTTCCAATGCCAAAAACACAAAAACTAACGACTTATACACGACTACGCTAAACGTTGCAAATAACATAAACATAACATAAGCTCACGCCTGTATCCCCGAAGGGGTAGGCAGAGGCGCACTAGCGAACTAGAACACCCACAATTCGCCGAGCTTAGTTCTGTCCCAGATGTGATAGGGGGCGAGCCTATCGCCATATCGGGCACAAATTCTAGACTCCGGGTTGATATGGAAAAATCCAATATCACTTTGCCCGATCCGGGGATCGAACCCGAGACCTCATGACGGTAGTCGTACCGAAATACAACCACGCCACCGAGGCAGTTGCAAATATAATTTCGCAAAACGCTATTAAATAATTGCACCTTCAAAATTCTGCTTGTGTGACTGAGGAGTATCTTGTTCGGGCTCTACACCATCGTCTATCTGTCCAACTCTCCCAACATGAATCAAACCTGTCCAAACTAGTGACGTGCACAGACATTCCAATAAGGGTACACAAACCTTGATGGTTTATCTTTTTTGTTGCCAAGATACTGCCCCTTGCTTATAAAAATATTTAAGCGATGCTAGCTTTATACCATTAGTTGTCCCTTACATTTTTAAACAATGTAACGCAAGGAAAAAAGTGACAGGTTATTCTTAACCATTTGCTCAGCTAAAAATGCTTTTATAAGTAAGGCCCTATAAGAGTGGAGTGTTAGACGAACAGTTGGATTGTTGGACGATCGTGTAGTGCCGGTATATCATATTGTCACAAACCCCAATATAAAATGCGTAGGACATTGTTAATAACAATAAAGCTATTTACAGCTACCCGAACGAGCCTTAGCTCTTGTCTAAATATTTAATTTAAATACAATATTTATCTAGGTAAATATTATCTAAGTTATGTAAATTGGTATTGCGAGAATTTTATTTATTTATAATTATTGTTAATGTGATAACGCCCGGCAGAAAGAATGTGATGATAAAATATGCAAAACTGCATAAGGTACCTTATTATAGAGCTAATAGAACCACTAAAGATTTTGAACTGAAACGTGAATTTTTACTGATTAAAAAATAATTTCTAGGCGTGGTAGGTACTATGGTTGCATATCTTAACATATTTATTTGTGAAAACGTATTTAAGAAAATATTTTCCTATTCTTAATAAGACGGAATGTGTCATATTTCAATAAAATATGTTTTTTTTTTATAAATTCTAACCTTAATAGTCAATTTTGTTACACAAATGTTATTATAGGTATTCTAAATAAAACTAAATTCAAACATAATTATTAAAATTGTGAATAAAAGTTTAAGAAGTCACAATTTATAACAGCTTAATTAAATTAAGCCAGAATAAGACCTCATTTTATAACCTTAACATAAATGAGCAATATTAATCTTAAATATCATCAATAGAATATACCCTAAATGCACAGATTTTGTAAATATCCCCCTAAAAAGTGGGCTCAGGAATAAAACAAAGAAAAAGATCACAAGTTCTAATTATATCAACACAAATATAACCCTATGCACGTGTAATAAAGTAGCTTTTTAAATGAAATGAGCAAGCGTTCTTAAATTTGAATTTTTAAATTTCGAATTCTATCGGCTTCCGACTGTGGGCAAAAGGAGTGCTTAAGCAATTCTTTACTGTCCCATTTTCCGAGCGTCAACTGTGCATCTAGGAAAATAATATATCGATGTTAAATATACTAAAAATAGCTACGTCTTTTTGTATTTAAGTCTTAATAGAATTAAAGCTAGCATGACTCCGATCCAGGCTATAGTTACTAGGAAGCCGTTGTAGACCGCAGGCTCGGTGATGGAGGTTCCTTTTTCGAGGAGCTCTCTCAGCGACTTGGATGGAATCGTGAAGGGGAGCGTCAGCGCCACGTACCGGAGGCCCATTGACATGCCTTCGAGTGGCCATAGGATACCTGCAATCGATTGGAAATATAAATTATCACAAGTTTAAAAACTTAACGGACCGACTTCAAATCCGATCGTGACCAAATTTATATGGGACTCTTGAAATAAGCTCTATCGAACACAAAAAGAATTTTGAAAATCGGTCGAAATTTGGCGTAGATATCGCGTAACATACATAAAAAATACACACGAATTGAGGACCTTTTCCTTTTTGGAAGTCGGTCAAAAATTGAAATACATAATCTGGGAAAAAAGCAGTGATGCTCAGTTGGACGTGGTAAAAACATTCACAGTAGTTTTTCTTCTTTATAGCAGAGACTGGTAAACGAGCAGATGGGTCACCTGGCGGTAAGTGATCTCCACCGCCCATAGACACCGAAGACACAAAAAGTCATGGGTGCGTTGTCAACTTAAAAGGTGGGAGTGGAAGGGAAGGGAAAAGGCAATTTAAATACCTACCATATACTATACTAGGTATAATGTGTATCGTGGGTATCCGAAACTACGAGACTTTCGGTCTCAACACCCAAACCAGAAACAAATATTTGTGGATCACACAAACATTTAGTGCGTGAATCGAACCCGGAGCCTCTCGTTTCGCAGCCGACTACTCGCCTGTGCCACGGAGGCAGTTATAACCTAGTTACCATTCATGAAGAATCAATACTAAGTGCTGCCTCGGTGGCGTGGTTGTATTTCGGTACGACTACCGTCTTGAGGTCTCGGGTTCGATCCCCGGGTCGGGCAAAGTGATATTGTAATTTTCCATAACAGCCCGGAGTCTGGAACTTATGCCCGATATGGCAATAGGCTCTCCTATCACATCTGGGACGGAACTAAGTTCTTCGAAATGTGGGTGTTCTAGTTCGCTAGTGCACCTCTGCCTACCCCTTCGGGGATACAGGCGTAAGCTTATGTTATGGTTTGCAATACTAAGTACTCACCACACAACAATATCATGGGGTAGAAGCTTCCCGTGGCGACGAAGAAGGACATGGTGTGGCTCGAGCAGTACACGGAGAGGAAGAACCCATAGCACATGCCCGACAGCCCCTGCATGAACAGCAAGCAACCGCAAGTAATGTTGGAGCCGCGTGTCGGTACTCCGTAACCGGCGAATGCGAGCACCATCATTTCTATCGTCTGAAAATAAAATAAACAAAAATTTAAATAAACAAAAGTTTTAAAAAATATGTAAAGTCTACCTTTACATATTTTTGTCTAAAGTGTTAAAAATTAGAAAAAAAGAAATAAAGAAGAATAAATAAGAATTTAAACGCCCTTACTTATAAAAAATATTTAAGCGCTGCTTATCTTTAACCATAGGTTGTCCTTTTCATTTTTTAACAATGTAACGCAAGGAAAAAAGGAGACAGGCTATTCTTAGCGAAAATGTTTTTATACGTAAGTAAGTAAGTCGTAAGCCGTCAAACGTCAAACACTCGCCGTCATGTGCCACAATTTTACTTCTAAACAGCTTGTCTAGTAATACATAGTCTTTGGTTACAACCGGTTTTCTTTATTTGTCCACGGACACTAACATGCCTCGTTTTCATACAATATTGCAGACAACATCTCGACAGTCGATTATATATATCGTGACACGCATGCTACCCGCGTTGGTTGTATACCTGCACGAGTATGACCGCGGACTGCAGCGTGATGTGCACGTTGAGCATCTCCCGCGGCTTGACGCCCGCCACCGCGCTGCGCTCCCACACGCCCTCGAGCCGGTCGCTGATCATCAGCGTCGACGTCACCACGCTCGGCAGGAAGAATATTATGCTGCCGGGTGAACAACTCGATAATAACACATAACATAACTGTAATATCGAGGGTTGAGTGTTAAAACCCAATAAGTATGAAATTTTTAATTTCGAGATATTCAATATTTTAGTTTCAAGGACCAAACTAACTGTTATTCATAGAATATTGTTATAATTAAATATGTAGTGGTAAAAGTGTATACATTCAGTTAGTGTTATAAAATATTATTAAATGTCCGGGGGTAGTCTCATTTATTATAAAAAATATATAAGGTACAAAGGGTACCGACTTATTGGGTTTTACTTCAAAAGAAATTAAAAAATTATTCTACTTTACTAATTAGTATATCCTTTAAAGTAACACAAAAAAAGGGTAAATCAGTCTTCATTACTGTCTAAGACTGGTAGTTTGGTGTAAGTCTTCATACCACGTATCCATGCATGTAGTTTCCTCGGGTATGATAAGTTTTTCGCACATATTTATGAGGTCTTTCTTTTTAGCAAGGCTGACTGGTAATTGACTAGAATATAAGCGCTCTATTTCAGCTGGAAATTGAACATTAACTGAAGGCGGGTTAGACCGCCTTTTAACTCTAGTTTTAGGCGTATTTATGGACATTTTACAGACATCTATGCTACGAAAATTTTCGGACATGTCATAATTAAAAAATATTTTTAAGTCTTTTGCATCAAGTAAATTACATAATACTGTGAATTCCGCTTATTTGATTACACCATTGGACAGAGCGTGAAAAATGCATTAGAATGAATAAATAAAACGTTTTTTTACTTTTTGGCACTTATTGGGTTTTAGCACCCAACCCTCGATATATACTTGGTTTAACGTTAAAATGCGTGAAGAGAGTTTATAAGTAACACGTAGGAACTATTACTTTATTTATGTTTGTATATCCCATTCTTTATTACTTGTTAATATGCAAGCAGTTCAGTCCTTTTATCACAATACGAATTAAGTATGTTATTAAGTACATTACTAGTAAATATGACGAACACGTACCCTCATTATTTTTAAGATAAAATATGTTATCACATAAGCGACAATTTGTCTTCGGTGATAATAAAGTTCTTTAAACCTTAAACCATAACTGTATGGACACATTATTATTATTGTATGTAGGTCATATTAGCGCGATGCATGTGTGCGAGGTGCATGAATCTGTTTTTACGCGTGTGCAATAATTTAAAGTGGCTGCGCCCACAATAATTAAGCAGTCGCAAATAGATAGTGGTGAATAAACATTTACAGTGTACAATTGTGTCGTCATTGTCCGCCCTTCCAAACAATAACCGGCTGCCCATTTATTAGCTTGTTGGGACAACACACAGAAAAGCTAAAATAACAAGCTCACGCCTGTATCCCCGAAGGGGTAGGCAGAGGCGCACTAGCCAACTATTACGCCCATATTTCGCCGAGCTTAGTTCCGTTCCAAATGTGATAGGGGGCGAGCCTATCGCTCTTTAATAATAATAAATAAATAACACCCAACAGTCACACGCATAGTACTGACCGCACACTAAGATACTAGTCTTGCGTTGTGGGTATTAGGAACTACGAGAGACTTTCGCTGTTACAACACCCAGACCCGAAACAATTATCTGTGGGCCATACAGACATGTGTCTCGGTGCGGAAATCGAACCCACGACGTCACGTTTCACAGCCAGCTACACGCCCGCTGCGCTACGGAGGCTGTCAATTTCATTAAATTGCTTATATCATATTTTGAGTGGTAGAGCCACGCTGTAGACAGTTACGTCTACAGCACGAATGGGCCCGCTCGACAATTAGGTTGGTACGACTCCTTTTATGTTGGTACGCACCGATGATTCTTATTGTGTTTTGGGTGTCTGTGGGCGGTGGAGATCACTTACCATTAGGTGACCCATCTGTTTATCAGTATCTGCCATCGATATAATATTTACCTAGATGCACAGTTGACGCTCGGAAAATGGGACAGCAAAGAAGTGCTTAAGCACTCGTTTTCTCTACAGTTGGACGACGATAGAATTCTAAATTTGAAAATTCGAATTTAAGAACGCTTGAACATTTCGTTTAAAAAGCCACTTTATGACACGTGCATAGGGTTATATTTGTGTTTAATTTAATTAGAACTTGTGATCTTTTTCTTTGTTTTATTCCTGAGACCACTTTTTAGGACGATTTTTGCAAAGAACTGTGCATCTAGGTATATTATATTGATGGTATATGATATAAAAAAAACATGCATTTCATCTAATGGGTCAGACGAGCCGTTGCCGTGGAGATGTTTGCCACGAGCTTGTAAAGAGGCTAATGGTTAGCGACAGCCTCCGTAGCGCAGCAGGCGAGTAACCGGCTGTGAAGCGAGAGGCCGCGGGTTCGATTCCCGCATTGAGACAAATGTTTGTGTGGCCCACAGACATTTGTTTTAAGTCTGGGTGTTGTGAGACCGTGCGTCTCTCACAGTCGCTGACACCCACGATACAGGTTATACCTAGTGTGGGCTCAGGACTAGGTGTGTGACTGTTGGGTGTATTTATTTATATTTATTTATTTATGGTTGGAAAATGGAAAGTACTCACGTGATGAGGATACCTGGGGCCATGTAATGCACCATCTCGGATTGCTTACTGCCGTAGATGGGGTCGTGGAAATTCACCGGAATCTAATATAAATGATCCATCGTTATGTCTTACTTCTTTCTTTTTACCTGCCCTTATCCCACATTAATGTGGGGTCGGCGTAACACACTTTTTCAAGCATGATGCAGGAAGGATTTGGTTAAGTTACGACCACCTGCCTGCCTGACTCCCTCTAAGGGATGCAGTCTTGGGGAAATTAAATTAGAAATTTCGCTTTGCCCGACCTGGGAATCGAACCCACGACCTCCCAGTACACAGCCCACATATGCTGCCACTAGACCAAGGTGGCGACTTACAATAATAATTGAAGTTAGTCATAATTTATTATCTTCAAATTCTTCCACTTGCCTTTATATCCAATGATTGGACACTTTTTAAGCATATTGCATTAAGGATTCAGCTTAGTTTTTACGACTGATTGTCTGCCAACGTCAACCACTTCTAGAGGACACAATGCTGACAAACCGTGTTAGGAAAACCTCGTTCTCCGAACTGGGATTTGAACCCAGGACCTCGCAGTTCACAGCCCATATCTACAGCCACTAAACATAGGAGACCTATTATAGCTAACCATAAATAATTTGATGACATAATCTAATGATAATAAAAAAATATATCCATTCATGGGCTCGCACTTCAGAGAATGTAACCTATAAGTACTAGTGGCGATGAGTCCGTACAACCTGATGCCTACCGTCTTCCCTTTTCAAGATTGTAGATTGATATATATATATATTTATATTATTTAAAGAGAAAGTAACACTGGCTTCATCATTCACAATTTTCACCCTTCGCCACTAGTAAGTACGTAATTCAATGAGTGAAGAAAATCAATCAAAATAATGGAATATAATATGGATAATGATAATAAAAAGCTTTGTGATGAGTGTGTTTATTTCAGATTAATTTGGAACCCAAAATAGTCTTATATGTAAAATGATGCGTAATGATGATAGCAGCGATAGCTCAGTTGGGTGTGGTACGGACAGCCGAGACGAGTGTCGGAGGTTCGAGACCAACCACAAAATGCAGCATACACCTCTGACTTTTCTATGTATAATCACAAGTTTAAAAACTTAACAAACCAACTTAAAATCCGATCGTGACCAAATTTATATGGGACCACCCTTAAAAACTATCGAACACAAAAATATTTTTGAAGATCGGTGCACATTTGGCGGTGATATCGCGTAACATACATAAAAAATACAGACGAATTGAGTACCTTCTCCTTTTTGGAAGTAGGTCGGAAATGATGAATATGCCAATATTCGCCGCCAGAAACCATCTTATCTTGCAAAATTGCAATACTCATTTTACCTTGTGTTGTATACAATGTGATACAGGTTGTGTCTGAAACTTTACATAATGCATATGAAATGTATGAAAATAGAAAGAAAGAAAGAAGAAGAAAGAAATACGTCTTATAAATAGATATAATGCAATATAATTTATGGATGTTTTTATCCACCGTTCCAATTACATTTGGTTTCAGGTGATATTACTGAAGATGTACTAAGGAAAGGTACAAATAATGATAATGAAACAAAATATTACATAAACAAGACATAATTGAAACGTTAGTTCTGTAAGTACAACAATAATTTATAGGTACGAGTATGTTATAAAAAATAGAAAATAAATACGATTTATTAGGCTTTTTTCCTAATATGTATGTACAAAACAATGTCAATCATTTTATTATTTACTTTGATTAATTAAGGAGCTCACCTAGTAATAAGAATTATATTATAACTTGTTGTTCTATTAGCCGGGACTGGATCCCTAAGAGGGGGTTGACGTCAGGCAGGCAGCCGGTCGTAAAAGCTAAGCAAAATCTATTCTGCAACATGCTTGAAAATTGTGTTTCGCCGACCCCATATTAAAGTGGGATAAGGGCAGGTAGAAAAAAATATAGCAATTCGAAGCAGCGATAGCTCAGTTGGGAATGGTACGGACTGCCGAGATAAGTGTCGGAGGTTCGAGACCAACCCCAATATGGAGCACACACCTCTGACTTTTCTATGTTAAGTGTATTTTCATTGTGAAATATCGCTTGCTATATCGGTGAAGGAAAACATCGCGAGGAAACCTGCATACCCGAGAAATTATTTACAGGAATTTCTAAGGTATGTGAACTCTACCAACCTGCATTAGGCCAGCGTGGTAGTCTAAGGCTTAACCCCTCTCATTAGGTAGAGGAGGCCCGTGCCCAGCAGTGGGACAGTAATATTACAGGGCTAATATTATTATTTATTATAAGCAACTCGAAACCATATTATTATGATCTGTAAATTAATCTCATAGGAAAAAAGCTTTAGAAACATTAAGCTTGCGGAATATTTTTATGGGTGTTATCGAGCGTAATTTATCCATTGTTATTATTTAGTTAACTTACTTGTATCGTGTTTTCAGGTCGTCCACACGCCTTCATCGCTCGTTTCGTGAAACTCTCGTACGCCTTGTGAAGTTGGGCCTTAATGAAAAACGATATTTGATGATCTGAAAATAAATATTAATAACGTTATTATGTAAAATGACCGAGAGAAATGGAAATCAAAATGGAAATGAAAAAAAATTGGAGCAGGCGGAACCACCAAAAAAAAAACAAAACTATGTAGGTACATATCTAAATTTAGGAAACTTTAGTTTTTTTCGACCGACTTCCAAAAAAGGAGGAGGTACTCAATTCATCTGTAGTTTTTTTTATGTATGTTACGCGATATCTCCGCCAAATGTGGACCGATTTTCAAAATTCTTTATGTGTTCGATAGAGCTTCTTTCAAGGGTGATCCCATATACTACTACCATATACCACTATTTGGTCACGATTGAATTTGAAGTTGGTCTAGTAAGTTTTAAAACTTGTGGTTATACATAGGAAAGTCAGAGGTGTATGCTCCATTTTGGGATTGTTCTCGAACCTCCGACACTCGTCTCGGCAGTCCGTACCACACCCAACTGAGCTATCGCTGCTATCATCATTATGCATCATTTTACATATAAGAATATTTCGAGTTCGAAATTAATCTGAAATAAACACACTTATCACAAAGCTTTTTGTTATCATTATCAATACTTTATTATATAATCACAAGTTTAAAAACTTAACTGACCGACTTCAATTTACCGATCAAGGCCAAATTTATATGGGACCACCCTTGAAACAAGCTCTATCGAACACAAAATGAATTTTGAAAATCGGTCCACATTTGGCGGAGATATCGAGTAACATACATAAAAGAAAAAAAAATATCGACCAATTGAGGACCTCCTCCTTTTTGGGACGTCTGTCGATTATACTTGTGGTTATATACTATGTAGTGAAGTGTAAACTACTACTATGTAGTGAAGTGTAACTACTATGTAGTGAAGTGCAAACTCACTAGTCATGTCGAGCCACACCTTGACGCTGCTCTCGTCCAGCATCTCGTCCTCGACCTGCCACTCCGTGAGTCGGACGCTCAGTGCTGTACTGAAGTTGGTTCCGAAGTGTAGTGCGGCGTAGAACTTGCCCGTTTGTACCGCGCTTCGTGCTTCGTCCGATGAATTGTACACTGTCTGTATGTCCAAAGACCGAATTGGTTACTAAAGTCCTACATAATGCCCCTTACTTATAAAAATATTTAAGCGCGGTTTGTCTTAACCATAGGTTGTCCCTTTCATTTTTAAACAATGTAACGCAAGGAAAAAAGCGACAGGCTATTCTAAGCAAAAAGTTAAGCGAAAATGTTTATAAGGTAAGGCCCAATATATTTAGCATTTGGCTTGGGGAGGGTAGTACTGTTTATTAATAACGAAAATACAGCTGATAATGCTTGTATTTTGAGCGGTAAATAAATTATAAATAAAGTGAATATAATAAAGTTGTTGTTTTTAGTCGGATAATATTTTTGCAGAGACTGGCAAACCAGCAGATGCGTCACCTGATGGTAAGTGATCTCCAACGTCCATAGACACCCAAGACACAAAAGAATCATGGGTGCGTTGCCAACTTAAAAGGAATTAATAGTAGGGGAGGGAAAAGGGATTGGGAAAGAGAGAGGGGGGCGTGATTGGGCCACCAGTAACTGTCTACAGGGTGGCTCTACCATTCAAAAATACGGTGATATCTGTACAATTTGTGAGGAAAGGAAATGTTTCAATAAAAAATATTGGAGCTATGTAAATGGTGCACGCATAGGGTGCTTTTTAAACGTAAGCTCACGCCTGTATCCCCGAATGTGTAGGCAGAGGCGCACTAGTGCACTAAAACACCCACATTTCGCCGTGTTTGGCTTCAAATAAATATTTGTAAAATTACCTTATACAAGTCGTTTGCCTCCATTTCCTCTAAGAACCAACAGCTCATCATGTACATATCGCAGGTTTCGTCTTCCAGTAACGTCGCGTGCTGTATACTCTTGTTATTGCATATATCTAAACCAACTGTAATAAATATTATTCAGTTAAGAGGATATAAAATGCGACATAACTTGGCCATACTGAGGTCACTTCGTAAGACTTCTATAACTTCTGTCATATTTTAGGGTGCGTTGTAGGCTGTAGCGAATATTGCACTTTACTTATAAAAATAAAGCAAATATATATGGCAAGTGTGAATGGTAGAGTTGGAAGGGGAAAACCTCATTGAACATTCTCTGACCAAGTCAGAGATTTACTCGAGAAAGGTCAAGTTAAAAGTACCCTAAACCGACGTGCATGCATGAAGAATGTAATGAGACTGAATGAAGCGAAAGAGGTGTGTAAGGATCGTAGCAAATGGAAATCCGTTGTCTCTGCCTACCCCTATGGGAAAAAGGCGTGAGTCTATGTATGTATGTATGTACTTATAAAAATACTTAAGCGCTGCTTATCTTGAACCATAGGTTGTTCCTTTCATTTTTAAACAATGTAACGCAACACAAAAAGTGACAGGCTATTCTTAGCAAAAAGATAAGCGAAAATGTTAAGTCCATAATGTGCAGTGCGGGAAGAAAAATATCCACAAATTGTATCACTTAATTTTCTCAAATTTTCTTTATGCCGCGGACTTAGTACCACTACCACTGAGACAGTCAGTAATTATCCCAGGCTGCCAATAAAATAAGAATGTATTTTCTCCTCACTGCAGAAATCATAGATTTAAAACTGTATTCACATTTGCAAAGGACATAAATAACCTCAAACAGCAATATTTATTACTTCTGATCATCGATATATTATTTACCTAGACGCAAAAATGACGCTCGGAAAATAGGACAGCAAGCACTCGTTTTGCATACAGTCGGACGCCGATAGAATTCTAAATTTCAAAATTCAAATTAAAGAACGCTTGCTCATTTCGTTTAAAAACCTACTTTATAACACGTGCTTAGGGTTATATTTGTGTTGATTTAATTACAACTTGTGATCGTTTTCTTTGTTTTATTTCTGAGACCACTTTTTAGGAGGCTATTTGCAAAGAACTGTGCATCTAGGGTATAATATATTGATGCTTCCGATGTCAAGTTATATTATGTAATGTTAAGTAATGTTATATTATACATACATACATACATATACGCTCACGCCTGTATCCCATGGGGGTAGGCAGAGACTATTGAGCGCCACAAGCTACGATCCTGACACCTCTTTTGCCTCGTCCGCACTCATGCATCTTTTCATACATTTCCGCCGGTTGAGAGTACTCCTCACTTTCACTTTTTGGAGAAGATCACTTATTTGATGTATGTCCTATTGGGCGCCCTCTTCCGACCCTTCCATTCTCTTTCGCACGATAAATACCTTTCGTAAGTCGCCTTTCATCCATCCTCTCATGCCCAAACCACCTCAACATCCCTTTATCTATTCTAGTCACCATGTCATGTTATATTATGTTACATAATGTTATAGTTACATGGCGAGAAGGCGGCTTCTTCGTTGACGACGGCGAGGTGCAGGTCGCGGGGATCATGACCCACGGCCATGAAGAACGCGACCACCTCGATTATGGGGAACAGGATCGAGAATATTAACCCACTGCAAATAAAAACATTATGTTTCTTATATTATAAGATATACTTACATCTTGGTCCGACTTCCAAAAAGGAGAAGGTCCTCAATTCGTGTATTTTTTTTATGTATGTTACGCGATATCTTCGCCACGTCCACGTGTCCACGCCAAATGATTTTCAAAATAAAAAAGCTTATTTCAAGGGTGGTCCCATAAACATTTTGGTCATGATCAGTAGTCCGAGCACGAAAAACTAATGTAAATGTATTCGAGTTCGCTGCGCACTGATGACGTTTGGTTAATATTTCATACAAATTTCATAGACGCGCATCGAGTTCGAATACATTTACGGTTGTCAGAAATTTTCCTGCTCAGGCCGCTGATCAAGTTAGAAGTCGGTAAGTTAAGTTGTTAAACTTGTGAGTATGAGAAAAACAAATTAATATCTAAAGAAAGACACTCTTCGTAGTAACTCTACGCTTAGAAAATAATATTTTTCGACTTTGAAAATTATTCATAAGGTCTTAAATAATGTTACTGATCAGTCAGTTATCACGTGATGTGATTGACCTTTGTTTACCGCCTTGTTAATATATTTTATAGTGTTCCCATCTTTAATTTTTATTACTCTAAAATTCAACCACGGAAAATAAAACCACAAGCATTAAAAATTTGGTTTTTTGTCTTTACGTTTTCATATTTTTATTTTTGAAATATCAAGTGAAATCATTGTGATTTTGTTGCCATATTAACACGGACGTAAAAAAAAGATGGACGGAGCGCTAGAAACATTTTAGCAGGCTTTTCGGCTCATTCGATCAGTCGCCGCCAGTACGTGTTGGTAGATCGAATGAACTGAAAACCCTGCTTCACTTCCAATGTTAATAGCGCTCCGTCCATCTTTTTTTACGTCCGTGCATAATAAATGTGAAGGCTTGTTATTAGCAATTTTACTTATGCTCGATTTTGTCTATCATTTTATTTAGTTTATTAGCCTGTAAGCAAAATTAAATAAATACATAATAATAATTTATTTTGATTTCACGTTTATGAATGGCTACTAAGATCGTTATTTTTTGTTTATATGAACATTTACTCACCCAGGGTGCCTACAAAACTGTTGTATACATTTTATAAACACAGCTTTGTACCTCGATCTTGATAAATTCTTCGGCGTTTTTGGTTTTTCTTTTTTTGTTAAAACCTGTAATGAACGAAGCGCTTTAGTCCAGTTGGTTTATTTTGTGTCAAAATGCGCTGCACTTGATAAGTTCAATGTACTATAATTAGAATATTTTAGAGGATATTTTAAGGTGTTAGTATAAAACTGGATTTTCTGCAAAACTTTTTTTTCCTAATAGTGCACAGATAATACAGCAATAATATGTCTTAGTCTCTGTCTACCTCAACAGGCAACAGGCGTGAGTTTATGTATGTATCAAAATTAAAAACCCAAAAGCCCGATTTGAAGAAGAATGACGTTCAAGTTTTGATGACCTTTTTAAACTCAGTTCAAGATTACTCATCAATATTTTTAGGTTTAACAGTTAGTCGCTAAAATTAGACCCGACAATCGAAAATAAGGGTTAGCATAAATTGAATTTGATTTAGAATGAAAGGGTTTTCGGAAAAATTTAGATGTAAGGAGTAGTGTTTGGCTTACGAAATCACATGTACAGGTGCACAGCCAAGCCACTGTCCACATTGGAAAGCAAAGTAGTGGGGATTAGGAAGAAGTAGGGGATTTAGGACTTTGGTTCTAAAAGCGTAGATATATAATTAAAAATAATTGATAAAACAAAAGAAGGTCGATCCTGGCATTAGGCCTCATTCGCACGAGAGTTCTTTAAACGTTGGTTAAAAAAGCGTTGAAATGGAACAAATGAGTTGTATTATACTTTGTTATTTATGCGCCGGCGCTTTTAAAACGCGGCACTTTTTAAAAGCTGGGCATTGGGTTTTATGTCGAATATACCTTATTGTGTAGAAACAAGACAAAAATTATTTTAGAGCACTCATATGAACAGACACGTTGAGAACGATTTAAAAGCAACAACGTCAACGTTGGGTTTTGGCGTAACGTTTATTTAGCTTTCGTGCGAATGAGGCTTTAGTCCGGGATAACGCCGTGTCGGGCAGAAAGAAGATAGAGATAGAATTTGACAGCCTCCGTGGCGCAGAGGGCGAGCAGCCGGCTGTGAAGCGAGAGGCCGCGGGTTCGATCCCCGCCCCGAGACAAATGTTTGTGTGGCCTACAGATATTTGTTTCGGGTCTGGGTGTTGTGGGACCGAAAGTCTCTCGTAGTTCCTGACTCCCACGACACAAGACTCGATCTTAGTGTGGGGTCAGGTCTATGTGTGTGATTGTTGGGTGTTATTTATTTAAAAAAAAAGATAAAATACAAAATCGCCTCCTTGGTCTAGTGGCAGCATGTATGGGCTGTGGACCGGGAGGTCGTGGGTTCGATTCCCAGGTCGGACAAAGCGAATTTTCTAATTTAATTTGCCCGGGACTGGACCCCTCAGAGGGAGTTGGCGTCAGGCAGGCGTAAAAACTTAGCCAAATCATTTCTGCAATATGCTTGAAAAAGTGTGTTGCGCCGACCCCACATTAAAAAGTGGGATAAGGGCAGGTAGAAAAAAAAATACAAAATATTGTTTACGTCGGTACTACAAGTGACTAAGTTGAAGTCTTCCCGGGACTCGTATCGGCTATCCCCGCCGTTCGCGATCGCTCTCGACGCCGGGATCACGTCGGGAGTTAAAGCTGTAACAAAATTATACATTACATGTTGCCTTATCTATAATTCATGATGTCCGCATCTCCATTCGCTTCGCTCGTTTGCGTGGAAATTTTCTGGGATAAAAATTATTCCGTCAGACAAAATGTAGCCTATGTGTTATTCTGATGTATAATCTATTTAATTGTAAAGTTTCATCAGAATCTATCCAGTAGTTTTTGCGTGATAGAATAACAAACATACACACAAACATACTCACAAACTTTCACGTTTATAATATTAGTAGAATTATTAAGAGGAAAGATTTGATATTTGGTACTTTCGTTTGTATTGATTAGGCTCATAAACTACTGAACCTTTTTATTTCTACCTGCCCTTTTCCCACCATAATGTGGGGTCGGCGCAACGCACTTTTTCAAGCATATTGCAGAAAGGATTTGGCTACATTTTTACGACCGGCCGCCTGCCTGACGTCAATTTAGGTTGTTCATTGATTGAATCACAAACTACTGGACCTAAATTACCTAAATAACTTTATTATAACTATTTTTGGGATTATTGTTCTGTCCTTTAGGATAATATTGCCAACAAGTGTTATGGGCAATACACCAAAGTCGCCGACCCGCCGTCTTTTGTCGCCAACTTATGTCAGCGGGCTTGTTGGCGGCTTCAGTCGTTGAAAGTCGGAAAATTTATAGGCCGCCAGGTTGTGTCGGCGGGTCAGCGGCTTTGGAGTGTCATCATCATCATCATCAGCCACAGGACGTCCACTGCTGGACATAGTCCTCCCCCAAAGATTTCCAGATTGACCTGTTGAAAGCGGCCTGCATCCAGCGACTTGCTGCGACTTTGGAGTGTATTTACAAATACACGACAACAAATCTTTACAAATACACGCCAATAAATGGAGAGCATATACCCTAAATAACTAGATACTCACTGGAGGGTACCCTACGTGGTAACTCATGCTGCCTTAACGAGAGTTTCAAGAACGCGTCCTCCAGCGTGTTGCACTCGAACTTGCGGAGGATTTCCTCTGGAGACTCTTCAGCTAGCAACTGACCGTCCCGTAGGAGACCAATCTGTTGGTAGAAAATAAAAAAATGTTTAACACGCTTTTATAACATAAGCTCACGCCTGTATCTCCGAAGGGGTAGGCAGAGGTGCACTAGCGAACTAGAACACCCACATTTCGCCGAGCTTAGTTCCGTCCCAGATGTGATAGGGGGCGAGCCTATCGCCATATCGGGCACAAATTCCACGCTTTTATAACACACCGCAGTAAAAAGTTTAAAATACTTTCTCAGTATAATTGTACGGGCTGATACGGTGCTCAGTACAGTCCTCGGTTGATGGGTATTGATAGATGTATATGATAGTCCGAAATGGTGAATATTAATATATTGAAAAACTGTTTTTAAATGAGAGATAATAGAAATACAAATATGACAGAAATGAGCACGCACGACCTAACACCGTCAATTTGATTTGCGAACTGCTTTTTTGTCAATTATAACTGCTAGTGCTGGCTATATATGGGACCATCCTTGGAACAAGCTCTATCGAACACAAAAAGAATCCTGAAAATGGGTTCACATTTGGCGGAGATATCGCGTAATATACATAAAAATATAGACGATTTGTCCTTTTTTTTAATTCGGTCGAAAACGTTGGGTTTTGACACAACGTTTTTTTAACTCTCGTGCGATATGGCCTTGGCGGCCTTACAAAAAAACTTATTGGATGCTAAAAATAACATAATATTTGTTATTTTCTCACAGTTGTATAATGAAAATTATTCTTCTAAATGAGTTTGTTTGTGTTCATTCAGCCAACTGTGCTATCATGGTTCACACGCAATGATTCGTGGAAGAATCCATTCATTTGTTGCAATCAACCGTGTTAATTTTTTTTGTCAATTTTATTACTTACGGCGACTTGCAGCGCCATTACTAATATAGAGTTAAACCTAAACTCGATTTATCTCCTCACTCACTCCTATCTTTAAGTCAAGATTTGGCGTAAATAGAGATTTATCGCGCAGCTGCAAGTGGATCTCAGGGACCTGCAGATAAATAATGATTGTTTTAAATTCTCAATCTTTAATATACGAATGTCATGTATGTAGGTTAAATCGAGTTTAGTACTAACGCTAGATTAGTAATAGTGCTGCAAGGCGCCTTTAATTAGTCAATAGACATAAATTTATGTAGACAACGTCGGTTGCGTAGTGGTATTGCATGCGCGATAAGATTATCGTCCTGAGGTTTCGGGTTCGATTCCCGGATCGGGCAAAGTGATAATGGATTTTTCAGTATCAACCCAGAGTCTGAAATTAGTGTCCGATGGCGGAACTAAGCTCGGCGAAATTTGGGTATTCTAGTTCGCAAGAGCGCCTCAGCCTTACACCCAAGGGATAAAGGCATGTGCTTATGAAAGTATGTTTTTTATTCTGTAGATCATTTAATTACACATGATGCTACATTTAACTATTGAATACAGACACAACACCAAGATGTTATGATGATGATGTTAGTTTAATATCTTTGGATTCACTTTATTTTAGCAAAAAACAAACAATTTGTTACCAAAAATATCACATAGAATTTGGTTCGTAACTCTAGCGTAAAGTACATACATATATTAAGTTTTTAGACCTCAACCTATGTAGAGGTATAATAGTATTTTAAGTACAACATGTATGTGAGAGATCCCTGACACCCATAACACAAGTTAAATCTTAAAATGGGTGCCAGAGTTTTTCCTTAGTTAATGACGCCAAATGATGTTCATCTAAAATAAGATAACCTTTGTACAATTTACGTTTGTGGAATAAATAATAATAATTATATTATTATTATTAGACGCTACATTAAGTCGGTTTTCCGTGAGACAGTGGTATCAAACCGGTCGAGCCAGCTCATTCGTACTGTAGATGTAGCTGTCTACAGCGTCGCACTACTATGCGATTTCTAGTAAAATAGTAATGAATATTTTAATGTCTGTATGGCCTACAGATATTTGTTTCGGGTCTGGGTGTTGTGAGACCGAAAGTCTCTCGTAGTTCCTGATGCCCACGACACAAGACTCGATCTTAGTGTGGGGTCAGGACTATGTGTGTGACTGTTGGGTGTATTTATTTTATTTACCTTATGAGCTTGTTTAGTTTCGTCTATATAGTGGGTTGTGATGATGACTGTGGTACCGCTGCGAGCGACCTCAGCGAGGAATTCCCATATTCTGCAAACAAAACAATAGTTCAACAAAAAATGGCGATAGTTATTGCCCTGGTTTCAACAGCTCCCAATCCAATGCATATGAGAATGTATATTAGTAAGAACATTGTTTCCTAAAGCCTCGTCTCCTGCACTAAAACATTGCACAAAACACCTATACAAACATAACATAAGCTCACGCCTGTATCCCCGAAGGGGTAGGTAGAGGCACCCTAATAATCTAGAACACCCACATTTTGCCGAGCTTAGTTCTGTCCCAGATGTGATAGGGGGCGAGCCTATCGCCATATCGGACACAAATTCCAGACTCGGGGCTGATATGGAAAAATTGAATATCATTTTGCCCAACCCGGGGATCGAACCCGAGACCTCAATACGGTAGTCGTTCCGAAATACAACCACGCCACCGAGGCAGTTCTACCTGTCTTACTTACACAAAACATGTATTTTTTATCTATGGTCCATCGTTCTACGAGCAACAGACAGCTAAAATTCAAACAGGTGTAGGAGACGCGCCATTCGTAACATTTGCACCTTTTAATCTCTATATTGGAGACAGTCGCTTCTCTAGTCCCTAATTTTGATAAATATATGGCGAAGAAAACACTTTTATTCCGTTGTTTATTTTCTTCTTATAAAAACTATCCAATATGCTGCACATATACAGTACAGTGAATGGTTCCGAAATAGGGGTAAATTTTACTAAAATATATTTTTGCAGACATAATTTTAAGTATCATCATCATCATCATCATCATCATCATCATCAGCCATAGGACGTCCACTGCTGGACATAGGCCTCCCCCAAAGATTTCCAGATCGACCTGTTGGAAGCGGCCTGCATCCAGCGACTTATTTTAAGTATATAAATTCATATTTGTTGCCTGTTTTACATTATTGACAAGGTCATGGTATTCAGTACAATTTATACGAAATTTTGCTTTTTACTTTGGTCGTCGATTATTCGTTAATCTGTATAGTTTGCTTTGCCGTGATAGTTTTCATTTTTAAATACATTCGGTATATAATGCTACTACTGTAAATTTTTCACGTTTCCGTCGGTCAATAAGAGTTTTTAAATAGCAACATTTGCACATTGTACGTAAGCTCACGCCTGTATCCCCGAAGGGGTAGGCAGAGGTGCACTAGCGAACTAGAACACCCACATTTCGCCGAGCTTAGTTTCGTCCCAGATGTGATAGGGGGCGAGCCTATCGCCATATCGGGCACAAATTCCAGACTCCGGGCTGAGATGGAAAAATCCAATATCACTTTGCCTGACCCGGGGATCGAACCCGAGACCTCAGAACCGTAGTCTTACCGAAATACCACCACGCCACGGAGGCAGTCTTTGACTTTTGACTTTGCAATTAACATTATATGGACACAACCGTAATGAATACTGATGGCCACTGATGGACACAAGGTCTATAGATGGTGGCTGGTATTTTTGGACCGCACATCGCTTACCATCAAGTGTTGTGTGGTCACTTTGCCGTGCCCGGATAAAAAATGTAGTAACATTGGTTTTAAGTAATAATAAAACGTACTGAAGTAATGCTTGTTACAATATTTATTAGCGAGAACAAAACGCATGGACGTAAATTGACATTTCAATTTTCTATGTGATTTCTTATCAAGGGCACTGGCATATTGTAAAAATACTTATAAAATAATATTAAGAAGATTTATTGTAAAACAAGTGTTATTAAAAACATCACGGACCTCAAAATAAGACTTTCATTGAATAATACAAAAAAATAATAAAAAGTAAGATGCACTTTACGATAATTGAGTGAAGCAAGATATATCATAATTATGTCCCTTGATACATTAAAGAAAACAAAGTAATTTTTCAATTGAATGACCCATAATTTTCCAAGACAATGGAAACATTTGCATATTATGAAGCAATAGCATGCGATTGCAAATCTAATCTTAATTATTGTGACTGACAATTATGTTGGCAACAATGGACTGACGTGTTATATTGACGTTTTTAACCGACTTCAAAAAAAGGAGGTTAACAATTCGTCGGTTTTTTTATGTATGTTCCTCGATTACTCGAAGTTGCCTGGGCCGATTCGAGAAATTCTTTTATTTGTTTAAAAGGGTATATTTCCCAGGTGGTCCCATTGGCACCAAGTCAGGATCTGATGATGGGATCCTAGAAAAATCGAGGGCAACCCTCAAATTTGATAGAGGCCCATATTGGTTTTTATATATTTTCCAAAACTATTCAGGTATTTGCGTCTGGTACTTATCATCTCATGTTGCTGAGCTGATGATGGAAAATGTAACTCCTTAACTATTAGAAGTTGGTGGATAATTCTTTCAATATTACACTAAAATAGATAATTAATAACTAAAGTATAACAACAACTGAAAACCGACTTCAAAAACGAACACTTAAAATTAAAAAATAATAACAATGTCTTACTCTCTTTGGAGTCGGTGCTGAAGCCGAAGCAGATTAAATGAAAAGGCACCGACTCCAAAGAGAGTAAGATATTGTTATTTTTTACTTTTTTGTAGTCGGTTTTCTTTTTTCTAGCTCTATCGAACACGTTAATTGTGTTTATTCCAAGGGTGGTCCCATATAAATTGTGTTTATTCCAAGGGTGGTCCCATATAAATTGTGTTTATTCCAAGGGTGGTCCCATATAAATTGTGTTTATTCCAAGGGTGGTCCCATATAAATTGTGTTTATTCCAAGGGTGGTCCCATATAAATTGTGTTTATTCCAAGGGTGGTCCCATATAAATTTGTTATGATCGCATAAAAGTCGGTCCGTTAAGTATTTAAATTTGTTATTATTTTAGAGTCGCCTCCTTGGTCTAGTGGCATCATGTATGGGCTGTAGACCGGGAGGTCTTGGGTTCGAATCCCAGGTCGGGCAAAGTAAATTTTCTAATTTAATTTGCCCGGGACTGGATCCCTCATAGGGAGTTGACGTCAGGCAGGCGGCCGATCGTAAAAACTAAGCCAAATCCTCTTTGCAACATGCTTGAAAAAGTGTGTTGCGCCGACCCCACATTAAGGTGGGATAAGGGCAGGTAGAAAGAATTATTTTAGTCTATTCAAAAAGTATCAAGTAAAAAACGCTTTTTTCACATTTTAACATTGACAATACATGTATAAATGTAATTTCTGGCACTTCCGGTGATCGAATTGGGATTTTAATATGCAAAAGATGAACAGGGAAAACCGCTGCAAAAATATTCAATTCTTATTATTCCTGTTATCCAGAACGTGCTTTGCAAATCTGATACAATATGGTATGAGCCCATGGACGAAAAGAAAAAGAAGAACACCATCTCGCTTATAGTTAAACGGACGCCACAGAGAAGCCACGCACACAAACGCGCCTGTACAAAAGTGCTCTACGCACACACGCGACATTATGTGTGGACATTTTTTTTATTTTTTTTATATCAGAGACTGGCAAACGAGCAGATGGGTCACCTGACGTTAAGGGATCTTCACCGCCCATAGACACACAAGACAAAAAGAATGCTGGGTGCGTTGCCAACCTTAAGGGACGAAATGGAAGGGGAGGGCAAAAGGGATTGGGAAAGGAAGGGGGGAAAAGGGCCACCGGAAATCTCACTCACTTAACGAAACGCGACAGCAAGCTGCCACTTTACGTCGGTTTTCTGTGAGACAGTGGTATCAAACCGGTCGAGCAGGCCCATTCGTGCTGTAGACGTTACTGTCTACAGCGTGGCTCTACCACTCAAAAAATCAAATGGGCCGAAAACCCTGCTTCACTTTCAATGTTCCTAGCGCTCCGTCCATCTTTTTTTTACGTCCATGTACGAGCTATGAGACGTGATAAAAATTATAAATATAATTTTGAACGTATTGACAGAATGAAGCCTTGTATGATTTTGTCTGGGTTTTTTTAATTCATTCATTGAAATTAAGGGTCGGCATCCTTTTTTATTGATGACAAGAACAGTAAGTCGCTCGCTATTTGTAGGCAGGCACGGATTCATCATCATCATCAGCCAGAGCACGTCCACTGCTGAACATAGGCCTCCCTCAATAAAACGGGCTAAAATAGGCGGGAGTACACGCATAATGTCTCGGCTTGAAATGAGATAAAGGAAAAGTATTTCAACGGATGATCAGTAGAGTCTGGGCAAACGGAAGTTTATGCATAATTTAAAAACCCCAAATCAATTATCGATTTTGGTTATGATAATTTGGAGGGCGTTCGGAAGGCACCTTTAAAAAGTTGAATTCGTCACCAACATTGTGTCATGTCGTGTACCAACACACCTAATAATTATTTCCTTTATTTTTGTTTCTCGTAAGCATGACTCAAATTCATAAATCTTGCACCGATCCGGGTTATTAGAACCAGAATGTTTTGGATGTTAATAAACTTTTATTTGGGTTTGAAGACATGTTTTTCCTTATGCCTTTATGTAGTTTAAAAATAATATTCTTGTATAATTTAAGATCTTAATGGTTTCATGATTCCCTTCAACCAAATATATTTAACAGTACATAGACGGGACACCAGCGCGAAACATGTGATCCAAAAGTTGTGACCTCGTGGTCATAAGTCACTCAGTCGAATTATAAATACATCCAACAGTCACACACATAGTCCTGACGCCGACTAAGATCGAGTCTTGTGTTGTGGGTATTAGAAACTACGAGAGACTTTCGTTCTCACAACACCCAGACCCGAAACAAATATCTGTGGGCCACACAGACATTTTTCTCGGTGCGGGAATCGAACCCACGACCTCATGTTTCACAGCCGGCTACTCGCCCGCTGCGCCACGGAGGGTGTCTGTATTTGAACCATGCGCGCACAGATCGTGACAGCGTTATAATGTATAGACAATAAAATTGCCTTACGTGATTCTAGAACATTCGGGTGTAAATTAAATAAGCGCCTCGCATCGTAATAAGTGGTAGATGGAGTTTCTGAGTTTTTGAGATCATTTTTTTGTATGAAAACTTGCTTGATGGCCCCTCTATAGTAAGAAGTATTTATCTTTTCATTTAACCAAACACATGTTTATTATTTGTAGTATTACTGTATTCCTATTAATTCCTTTTTTAGGGTTCCGTACCTCAAAAGGTAAAACGGAACCCTTATAGGATCACTTTGTTGTCTGTCACGATCCTTTTTCTCAGGAACGCTAGGTGGTATCAAGCTGAAATTTATATCAAATACTCACTACTGTCCCTTGGAGCTGTGAAAAAATCAAACTTCTAAGCCAACGCAATCAAACATACAGCCGTTTATGCCGCAAATTTTCGACACTCGCAAGGGAATGAACCTACATGGTACTTCTCGTGAACTTAGAATCTTGAAATTTAGTACGAAGCAACCTCTTGTAGCACAGATAAAGGAAGAAATGCGAAATTATTTTTATATTTTTTTATATTTTTATAAATTATAATTATTTTTATGTCTGTACGGAACCCTCTCAGTGCGCGAGTCCAACTCGCACTTGGTCGGTTTTATTTTTTAAGCATGTTAGAGGAAAGACTGCCTAATTGGAAGCCTATATTACGCGATATTTCCCCAAAATGGTGACCGGATTTCAAGATTATTTTTGTAGAGCTTATTCTAAGGTAAAGGGCACGACAGGCAAAATTTTGATATCGGTTCGTTAAGTTTTAAAGTTATGATTATTACAGGTAATGATTGGTTTGAAGTCCGTCGGAACTGCAACCGAAACCATCTGGTGGACATAATGAGTAGGTTTCCTCATTGGTTGCGATGCCGAAAGTGCCGAAACGTCTAGACTTTCTGTATTTGGTAACCATCCATTGTACTGCATAGTTAAAGTGATATCTCGCAAAAAAACCTTTGTTTGCTAATAATTTAAGCTATAAGAACAGGATTACGTTTTTTTCCCAACGAAGAACGTAACCTCTTTCGACGGTTTTTTAGGCATATGGCGGTATCCTTTGGGACAATATCTAAGGGGACAATAATAATTCTGCTAACATCAAGTATGACAACTATATAACGTAAGTATGACAAATATACGCCAACAAATCTTTCTTTATGCTTGCCCTTAAATTCCATCTTAATGTGGGGTCGCGCACTTCGTCAAGGATGTTGCAGAAAGGATTTTGCTGAGTTTTTACAATCGGACGCCTGCCTGACGTTAACCCTCATCTGGGGAATCCAGTCCCGGGCAAATAGTGTTAGAAAAACACCTTGCCCGACCTGGGAATCGAACCCAGGAGCGCCCAGTTCGCAGACCATATCCGCTGCCACAAGACTAAAGGGTCAAAATAATAAAATACACACGAACAAAACGTGATAAGCTCGCCCCCTATCACATCTGGGACGCAACTAAGCTCAGCGAAATGTGGGTGTTCTAGTTAGCTAGTGCGCCTCTGCCTACCTTTTCGGGGATACAGGCGTGAGATTATGTATGTACGCAAAACAATGAGGAGCGTAAACAAATCAAACTTGAAATGCCTGCAGTTGGTAAACACAGAACAAAGATTAATGAGGTCTACATTATACCTAGTTGGATTCGACGTTACGACCCTCGATAAAAATTGAAGTGTCATAATAAAAATGATTTATCGAAAAAAAACGAAAGATTCTAAATAAACACAACAATATCATATAATAGCCTCCGTGGCGCAGCGGGCGAGTAGCCGACTGTGAAGCGAGAGGCCGCGGGTTCGATTCCCGCATTGAGACAGATGTTTGTGTGGCCCACAGATATTTGTTTCAAATCTGGGTGTTGTGAGACCGAAAGTCTCTCATAGTTTCTGACACCCACGATACAGGTTATACCTAGTGTGGGGTCAGGACTAGGTGTGTGACTGTTGGGTGTATTTATTTATTATTATTATTATTATATTTTGTTATCATTTTAAATGCACAAAATTGTATTGCATACAATTATTGCATTTAATTTGAAATGATCGAATATTTAATAGTTGCAATTAAATCGTCGATGTTTAAAATGCAATAAATTTAAATAAATTGCCAGTTGTCTTGAATGAATGTTATTTATTAAAAAATATATGCATAGGACGACCATCTACTAGGTCGACCGGCGACCTGGGGGGTTACCACCACCTCTTATAGCAGTATTATTGTCATCTTACTTGTACCGATTCCCATACAAAACAAACGAAGAACGATTATAATAATACTGCTATAAGAGGTCGTGGTAACCCTGCTGATAAAGGTCGCTAGAAGTCGCTGGATGCAGGCCGTTTCCAACAGGTCGATCTGGAAATCTTTGGGGGAGGCCTATGTTCAGCAGTGGATGTCCTATGACTGATGATGATGATGATATGCATGTATTAAATGAATAAGATCAAAGATCACTAATATTTAATGTTTGGTACACTTTATTTTCAGACAAATATTTGTAAATATTAATTAACTACAACATATAAACCTACCTATTGAATCACTCTATGTATTAAAATAAACCTCATCAAAATCCGCTGCGTAGTTTTAAAGATCTAAGTATACATAGGGACAGACAGACAGCGGGAAGCGACTTTGTTTTAGTGATTGATTTTGTTTATGACTAACTTAAACTAACTTGAGGCTCATTCTCGGATCTGCTATCCACAACTTCCATATTAACTAACGGCCGGTCTCAATAAACCATCTCAGTTTAGAGTGCAGATAGATCGAGATTATGAACCAATCAAATCAAGTCATTTGGCGGACTTATATCCAAACTGTGTTCTTATTGGCTAATTTTTTGTAATCTATTTGCACATTCGAACTGAGTTTATTTATTGAAACCGGGCGTAAGAGAGTTTCAGAGTGCAGATAGATCGCGATTATGAACCAATCAAATCAAATCATTTGGCGGACTTATATCCAAACTGTGTTCTTATTGGCCAATTTTTGTAATCTATTTGCACATTCGAACTGAGTTTATTTATTGAAACCGGGCGTAAGAGAGTTTCAGAGTGCAGATAGATCGCGATTATGAACCAATCAAATCAAGTCATTTGGCGGACTTATATCCAAACTGTGTTCTTATTGGCCAATTTTTGTAATCTATTTGCACATTCGAACTGAGTTTATTTATTGAAACCGGGCGTAAGAGAGTTTCAGAGTGCAGTTAGATCGCGATAATAAACCAATCAAATCAAGTCGTTTGACTGAGTGTATTCTTGCTGTCTAATTTTTGTAATCTATCTGCACATTCGAACTGAGATTGTTTATTGGAACCGGGCGTAAGTTATTTACTTAACCAAAGATTTTGTTGGTTGAAAATGTTGTAACCTATCCGTAATTAACTATCTAAAGTTACCCAATGCTAACCGGTATTTAAATGAATTGCATAACATTTCCATAATACTTTGTGATCAATCATTTCGAATGGGTCACTCACTACTAACTACTAACCTATGAATGTCATGGAGGTTTCAATCTTCTGACATCAGGGTCGAAGGTAAAAAATAACCTGTAGGTATCTACTAAAAATTAATCGTTTATTTACGATCCTTTTAAAAAGTAGCTAAGCAAGGGCGAGGCGTTATAATATTCATAATATATGAAGTTACTTAAATTATTATTTTTCTTTCCACCTACCTCGATCTGTGCGGGCGCAGCACACTTGTAAAGAATATTGACGAAGGATTAGGCTTCGATCTATAGAGCGAACTTCGACTAAGTCTGAGTCAAAGAAACGAACTCAGTGAGAATTTGCAATTCTTAAATCGAATTTCAGACTAATCGAAGAACAGACTGACACACAGACTAAACAAAGATTTTATTGTAATAAAATGACTCGGACTAAGTTAAAATTCTATAGTTCGATAGTCTGAGGCTGAGATCTATAGACCGAACTTCGACTAAGTCTAAGTCAAAGTAACAAACTCAGTGAGGATTTGGAATTGTTAAATCGATCTTTGACTTAGTCCGATTAATTTTTTATAAGAAAAACAGACTGACAGACAGGTTAAGCAAAGATTTTCTTGTAAAAGTTACTCGGACATGTCAAAATCCTCACTGATTTCGTTACTTTGACTTAGACTTAGTCGAAGTTCGCTCTATAGATCTCAGCCTTAGTTTTACGACCAGTAGCCCGAGCACGAAAAACTAATGTAAATGTAAATGTATTCGAGTTCGCTGCGCACTGATGACGTTTGGTTAATATTTCATACAAATTTCATAGACGCGCATCGAGTTTGAATTCATTTACAGTTGTCAGAAATTTTCCTGCTCAGGCCGCAGCTGCCTAATCGCCTTATGAAGTGACGTAATTTTTTTTCAACAAATTGCGAGGAAATGTTGTTAGAAAAACCATGATACCCAACCCGGTTGGAAACCACGGCTTTCCAGTCCAAATCACATAATCTAGACCAAGGTTTTACTATCTAGTAATACTTACTGTTCCCTCAGAACTGGGTCTAGTCCGACAGTGGGCTCGTCCAGGATCAACAGTTCAGGGTTATGTACCAGCGCGGCTGCAAGCGACACCCGCCTTTGCTGCCCACCGGAGCAGTTCTTGATGAACTTCCCACCGCTGGGCAACTCTAACAGGTTACTCAGGAACTCGAACCGCTCCACCATCTTGTCATTGTCCATGCCGTAGATTCGGCCGAAGTAATAGACAGCATCGCGGACAGTGAACTCCCCAACTAAGGCTATATCCTAAAACCATAATATAGCTACAAGGTGGATAAACGACGTGATAAAGGTCGCAAGAAGTCGCTGGGTGCAGACCGCTTCCAACAGGTTGATCTGGAAATCTTTGAGGGAGGCCCATGTCTAGCAGTAGACGTCCTGTGGCTGATGACAATGAACTATAACATAGGCCTCCCAAAAGATTTCCAGATCAATCTATTGGAAGCGGTATCCTGATGTATCACTCTATTAGTGAAAACCGCTTGAAAATCCATTCAGTACTTTTTGAGTTAGACAGATAGACGCGGTGGAGGATTTATATTATGTAGTGATATGTAGTAATGGTGTACCTGAGGCATGTACCCGACCCGAGGTCCAGGAACACCGCTGCCTTTCTCCCCTGGTCTGCCGCCCAACACCCACACGTTCCCGCTGTCCAGCTGCCGCCGACCAACTATGCATGACAGGAGCGTTGTCTTGCCGCAGCCAGACGGACCCAGAAGCCCGTATCTATGGAGAATATTAATATAACATAAGAACACGCCTGTATCCCCGAAGGGGTAGGCAGAGGCGCATTAGCGAACTCACATTTCGTTGAGCTTACTGCCATCCCAGATGTGGTAGGGGGTGAGCCTATCGCCATATTGGGCACGAATGACAGACTGCGAGCTGATATTGAATAGACAAACCCAATATCACGTTGCATGATCCGAGGATCGATCCCGAGACCTCAGCACAATTCTTGTACCGCGCACGCAATTCCATTATGCCACCGGTTCCTCAATGGATTCTCCATTAACTCAAAATGAGTTCTTTTTTATCCTATGGTAAATTTTTTTTCAAAACTCACCAAAATACCCAGTGGAGGGTATGTGATCCCTACCGCTTGGGATTCTATCCGAAATACCAGAAGAATTATTATTATTGCAGACTTTTGCAGGTAATCTAGAGGTGAATTTGAGACTGCATCAAATGACTCTAGGAGAAGTTTGTAAATGGATGGATCGCGATAGTACTCTTATGCAACGAGTTATAACAATAGAAAATATTTAATTTATATATATATTGCAGTACTTATTTAAATATTTTTTTGGGGAGAAAGGTGATAGAGTTGATCACTTCAACTGTCATCCATATAAGTGAATGTTACTTTAATGAATTATTTAACAGCTTGTGACGTGCAAACACACGCAAATATATTATTAGTAGAAACTCATTTGCAAAGTTTTTAGTATCTTTTTGAATTCTGTATAGGCTGTTCAGTTTTATTCCTTTTCCTATTCTAAATATAAATTAAGAAATATGTAGTAGTGCAGCCCCATTTGAATTTAGAATATCTAATAAAAATTCAGAGCGTGTAATATATAGATGTGGTTTGACCATAAAATCTAAATAAAGGAATAAGGATTCGAAAGCAATAAGTATCACTAGGGAGACCAAATTTATATGGTGGTCCCATATACATTTGGTAAATAATCATAATAATACATAAAAAATACAGACGAATTGAGGACCTCCTCCTTTTTTGTAGCCGGTCGAAAAGGAAGTTGTAACCGTTGTTTTCACTTTATCATCATACTTTCGATGAAGAAACTGGGGGTTAAGACAGTTTCGCTCTCCAAAATTCTCTAAGATTCATTGCTCAGTGTTGATTAATGTGAGCCATTGTTGATCCTGGCTTATAGGAGTAACAGTGGCGATAGCGATAGCTTTGAAAGATAACAGCATGATATGATTCTTACATGATTCCTCTCTCCACCGTCATGTGCAGGTCTTCCAGCACGGTGAGGGTCCCGTAGCGTTTGTTGGCCCGTTCCACGAGCACGGCGGCCGGACGGACCGCCATCCTGTGAGATGCTCCTGCGCTGTTACTCTGATGACATGGCTTCTCTGTCGACAAAACAATATACACAGTAATAATCTTCTTATAACTCGGTCTTATCTCACTTTAATGTGGGCTCGGCGCAACACACTTCTTCAAGCATGTCACAGAAGGACTCTGGCTTACGACTGGCTAACTGTCAGATGTCAACCCCCTCTGGGGAATCCAGTTCGGAGCAAATCGCTTTAGAAAAACCTGGGTCCAGAACCCATATACACACACACACACAACCTCACGCCTGTATCCCCGAAGGGGTAGGCAGAGGCGCCCTAGCGAACTAGAACACCCACATTTCGCCGAACTTAGTTCCGTCCAAGGTGTGATAGGGGGCGAGCCTATCGCCATATCGGGCACAAATTCCAGACTCCGGGCTGATATGGAAAAATCCAATATCACTTTGCCCGACCCGGGGATCGAACCCGAGACCTCAGTACGGTAGTCGTACCGAAATACAACCACGCCACCGAGGCAGAACCCATATAGTGTGCCATTAATCTAAGAATTCGCCAAGACTTAAGTCATCTCTGGATATATGTCATTCAGTTAAGGGCAAATTGTATTACTGATCTAATTTTTAGGCTTTTCGCAGAATTCTACTTGTTTGGATAATTATTGAATATCGTCTTATCACGACTCCGAGTCACAAAGTTACGGCTTAAGTATTAACTTCCGAAGGACCCAATTTTCGCTTACCTACTCTGTAACAAATATGGAATAATTGTGACAGTAATTCTGTGCCACTCCTTAAAACCGAGGTTATTACCAACGAAATTACAGATTCTGATGTTGCCAAGTGTATAATTGTTTACAAATTGTTGTGCTGTGTCCATTCTCGAAGCTATTATGGAATGAGTATATATTTTTTAAGTCACGTGCGAGCAGTAATTATAAAGAACCAGACATTGTATTTGTGGCATAAGTGCAAAAAACGGTGATAGTGCAATGTGACTATCGATCACGCATTGGATTTGTGTTTTTTTTTATCTGGGCACGGCATAACCACTGCACCTGATGGTAAGCGTAGGGAAGTCCAAATAAAACCGGGAACCACTGACAAATAATGGGTTTATCAGTGGTCGCCAGAATCATGCCGC
Source organism: Clanis bilineata (assembly GCA_036417725.1). Lineage (NCBI taxonomy): Eukaryota > Metazoa > Arthropoda > Insecta > Lepidoptera > Sphingidae > Clanis > Clanis bilineata. Next base: position 3,408,281 of record CM071162.1, on the reverse strand, counting down.
CCTATTTATGCTTCTTCACACTGCGACTTCGAAGAGGGAAGAAGCAAATCGAGGGGCTTGCGACAAGACAGGCAGATGACCGACGCAGACACAGGGATACCCCCATACCCGTCCCAACCAACCATCAAGTCATGCCGCAAGCTCCTCGAGAGAATCGGGAGTACACTGGCTGATCCTGAAACGCGAACCATACACGGAGTATGTCATTATGGCAGGTTTTAGCACCATGCGTACGGTTGTCGACATCCGGTCGGATACGAATATTCTACCACCAGCAAAAGGTAATTTGAATAATGCCAGAGTCCGCCTTCCTGCTTAAACGTTTCCACTACCTGGTCTCCATCGCCCACAGTAAGATCATTGTGCCTTCCTCAACCAACCATCAAGTCATGTAGCAAGCTCTTCGAGAAAACTAGATAATAGATATACACCAAGCAAGATATACATGACTTGATGGTTGGAGTGGGGTAGGGGGTATCACCTTGTGTCTCTGTCTACAACAGTCATCTGTCGACCTTGTCGCGGGTTAGATTTGTTTCTTCTATCTTTGAAGTTTGAAGAAGCATCTATGCACGCCGCCATGATTCTGATGATTACTGATACACTGATTTTCTGTGTACATTTGGATTGCACAGCGCTTACCGGGCGATGTATTGTAAAAAAAAGGTTGGTACTTAGTTGATTTAATAAGAAAACAAAAATTTTCAATAATCAATCCGGCTGGATCCGACCGTATTGAAAATGGCACCGGATTGCAATCCCTATCAGTAAGTACTTGTTTACCTAAATAAGTATGAGGTCAGACGGGACGTGGCGTTGATGGTAATACCAATGTTGATATCACAATTCACAACTTGTTATGCCTTCACATAAGGCATGGGTCGACATACGAAGGCAATTTATTATTTTAAATTACTATTATTTATTTTTTGATTGAGGTAAAATTTTGTTTTAATGTCATATTTAAGTACAGACAGACAATTTGATGCAGGTATATCTCTGACCTTTATTTTTATACATCAAAGTTTTTTAATTGCTATAGGTACCTAAGCAGCGATAGCTCATTTGGGGATGGTACGGTGTCAGAGGTTCGAGACCAATCCCAAAAAAAAAGAGCACACACCTCTGACTTTTCTATGTTAAGTGTGTTTTCATTGTGAAATATCGCTTGCTGTAACGGTGAAGGAAAACATCGTGAGCAAACCTGCATACCCGAGAATTCTCCACAAGAATTTCGTACGTATGTGAAGCCTACCAATCCGCATTAGGCCAGCGTGGTAGACTAAGGCCTAATCCCTCTCATTAGTAGAGGGGGCCCGTGCCCAGCAGTGGGACAGTAATATTACAGGGCTGATATTATTATAGGTACCTAATTTTTGAGGGATTTTGTAATTGATAAAGGTACCTATTCAGACGGAGTACTTGTTAAACGAAAGTGTCACCTCCTTGATCTAATGGCAGTTTATATGGGCTGTGAACCAGGAGGTACTGGGTTCGATTCCCAGGTCAGGCGTGGTGTTTTTCTAACACTATTTTGCCGGGACTGGCTCCCCCAGACGGGGGTTGACGTAAGTCCGTCAGTCTTAAAATCGAAGTCAAATCCTTTCTGCAACATGCTTGAAAGTGTGTTGCGCCGACCCCATATTAAGGTGGGATAAGAACTGGAAGAAAGACTTGTAAGACGAATGTGCTTTAGAAAATCTTTGACGTAAAGTCGAAATGTAGATAGAGTTAGCATACCACACGCGGCACGAAAAATGCGACAGTTTAATCTAAATATCTTGTTTCCCATGTCATAATGTAATCAATTTAATTACTTAAAATCCGATTAACGCCCGGTTCCAATAAACAATCTCAGTTCGAATGTGCAGGTAGATTACAAAAATTAGCCAATAAGAAGACAGTTTGAAAATGACTCCGTTAAATGACTTGATTTGATTGGTTCAAAATCGCGATCTATCTGCACTCTAAACTGAGATCGTTTATTGAAACCGGCCCTTAACCATTTTTGAAAGAGAACCTCGTTTAGAAAGGAAAAGAAAGGATGAAATAAAGAAAGAAAGATAGAAAGAATAGAGAAAGAAAATTTTAATGGTGTACAGGTAGTTACAGTTAGTGTTACTTTAAAAGTTGGTTGAAAAATTCATACGAATTGAGAACTTCGTTCGTTCGTGAAACTCGTTTAAAAAGCAATTTGGATATCGGTATGATATAATTGTTTTTGCGATGTGGAAAAAAATAAAGGTTAGTTTAAATTAAAAATAGACATTTTCCTGTAATTATTTCATATTGTACAACTTTATCGAATGATGAAATCACATTTAATTGGTAAATAACTTAATAGTCTCAAAAAAAATCTATAAATACAACCCATGTGCAAAGTTTTGAAGCGGAAAGGAGGTCGCATCGATGTATTCAATCAAAACCTGTTGGCCAGACTGTCCCACTGAACTCTTTCTACGTTTACTCTGGCCGTGCCTCTATTTAATAATGTTGTTTGTGTGAGCTATAGCTTATGTCCATTGTACGACGGTTTTTTGACGGAGAAAGATCACGGGGGTTACCAACACCTCTTATAGCAATATTACTATAGTCTTACTATTACCGATTCCTGTACAAAAAAACGAAGTAAGACTATAATAACACTGCTCTAAGAGGTGGTGGTAACCCCCCAAATGGTCGAAGAATAATGGAAAACATAAACATAAGCTCACGCCTGTATCCCCGAAGGGGTAGGCAAAGGCGCACTAGCGAACTAGTACACCCACATTTCGCCGAGCTTACTTCCGTTACAGATGTGATAGTGGGCGAGCCTATCGTCATATCGGGCACAAAAACCAGACTCCAGGTTGATATAAAAAACTCCAATATTACTTTGCCCGACCCGGGGATCGAACCTTAGACCTCAGGTTGGTAGCCGTGACGAAATACATTGATTTTAAAGATTATTTTTGAGTTTGATAGAGCTTATTCCAAGGGAGGATGCATATAAATTTGGGCACAATCGGATATATTTTTAAGTCGGTCTGCTAAGTTTATTTCATTAAACTTAACATAAGCTCACGTTTGCATCCCCGAAGGGGTAGGCCGAGGCGCACTAGAAAACTAGTACACCCACATTTCGCCGAGCTTAGTTCCGTTCCAGATGTGTTAGGGGGCGAGCCTATCGCCATATCGGGCACAAATTCCAGACTCCGAGCAAATATGGAAAAATCCAATATGAATTAAATGAACAATAATAAATACTACGTGATGCAAAGTTGTTTCGGCCATATTATTTTTTTTTACTTCACCGTAGTCGTATAAATGAATGAATGCGAAAAATATTAATAATGGTGAAATCTTAATGATAGTGAAAAGGGACCCTTTCGACGGTCCCTACGTACAAAGCGACATGTCGGATTTTGACGGGGTGGGCGTCGCTTGTTAAAATTATTTCATATTATTCTCTAGAGCTGTGTTTGTTGGTTTTAAGTGTTGTGGTTTAATGCATCAAACTTCAGTGAAGATGGACAGTATAATGTGGAAAATTTTTAACCGGTGATCTTCGATGAGATTTGCTTGGCGCGTTGGTTGGCTTTGTTCGGTCGATTCGCCGAGTGAAGGTCATCTGAGGGGCACTGGACTGGAAGGAATTACCGCCATAATCCCAGCAAGGCCTTGAGATCATCCACATCTGGGTCTCATGGTCATTGTGAAAACATAATTGCTCTATTTACCTTGACATTGGCTAAATCACCGGCGTGGAAGCCATTATTTTTAAAAGAAGAAGAAGAAAGCGACATGTCAAAAACTGAGGTTTTCAGGGAAACGAAAAGAAGTTCATTTATAAGTTTAAGAATTATTATACTTGTTATATTGTTCGATTAGTATTTAAATTAGAATTATTAGAATACAAAATAATTAACAAATATATCTATATAGTTATGAGCGTATGAATAATCTAAAGCCATATATGCAATTAAAAATATGACACAATGACATGTCGCTTTATACGTAGGGACCGTCGCTTTTAGATGCACCAGTTAATTTAGTTACTGATTTCTTAAGTTTACGCGAATGTTATACATTGAAAAAAGCCTTCGTGCAGTCCGTGACAACGAAGTTTGCAAAGCCTTTGAAACGTCGGGAATAAAAACTAAAACCAAATCGTGATAGAATTCGTAAAAATAGTTTTATTTCAAAGTAATTTAAATTTTAAACGAAAGTATTCATACAAGAACTTTCGACAAAAGTTGATGTGGATTTCACAATTGATATCGAAACTTATTTACTTGTTGTCCAAGAATGTCATACACATACAGGTTGTTTCATAAAGTTGGTATCAATAATAACAATTAAAAAGGGACTGGCTAGCAATGTAGAGTTTAAAATTTCGCAAGGCGTTTGAAAAATTGAAACTTTAATTTGAGATGAATTTTTTTTTTCTGGTTCATTATGTCAGTTGCAGTACATTTGCCAACCACCTATGGGGTGATAATTATTTTTAGCATACACAAAACCATACCTATGTTTTTTTTTGCGATTTACAGCTCGCATTTCTATTTTAAAATCCCCATGCTTAATAATTGAATAAAAAAATTAAGTTACATTTTTATTTTCTTTATTTACCATTACGCTTTAAATCGTTCTTCTTGTATATGGAATTGTTATTGGTACCAACTTTAAGACGGACGTATAATAAGAAGGACACCATATCGCCTATAGTTAAACGGACGTCACAGAGAAGTCAATCGAACAAACGCGCCTGTACAAATGCCCTAACACTCATTAACACTCATAACACGCTCAGTCGCCGCCATTACGTGTCGATAGATCGGATGGGCCGAAAACTGCATCACTTTCAATGTTCCTAGCGCTCCGTCCATCTTTTTTTTACGTCCGTGGTATGTACTATAAAAGCCACGGTTTGTTTCTGTCAAACATAAGCTCACGCCTGTATCCCCGAAACGGTAGGCAGAGGCGCACTAGCGAACTAGAACACCCACATTTCGCCGAGCTTAGTTCCGTCCCAGATGTGATAGGGGGCGAGCCTATCGCCATATCGGGCACAAATTGTTTGTTTCTGTCGTGTGATGTAATAGGTGGTGATCTTATAGCCATATAGTTATACATAGTGTAATGACGGCCCCGGTGGCGTGATGGTATCGCGTGTGCAGTACGACTATCGTCCTGAGGTCTCGAGTTCGATCCCCGGGTCGGGAAGTTATATTGAATGTTTCATTATCAGCGCGGAGCCAGGAATTTGTGCCCGATATGGCGATAGGCTCGCCCCCATAAAACTAAGCTCGGCGAAATGTGGGTGTTTACTAGTGCGCCTTTTCCTACCCCTTCGGGGATACAGGCGTGAGCTTATGTATGTACGTACTGTAATGGTTTAATTTTCATATTTAACTAGTATTTACAATTAATATTGTTTATAATGACGTACTTTAAGTGCAGGTTATTTGGTATTATAAATTTTAATAAGGTTTTTATGAAAGTCCATAAAACGTTTTATTGTGTAAAAAACTATTTTACCGAACGAAACGTAACAGCCAGGTGCCACTTCATGTCGGTTTTCTGTGAGAAAGTGGTATCAAATCGGTCGAGCCGGCACGTACGTGCTGTTTCCAGCGTGGCTCTACTAATGGCGACTTGCAGCATTTAGTTGAATCTCGATTTATGCTAAATCTCTAATGAAATAAGGAATAAGCTGTAGGAAACATCGAGTTTAGTCTAACTCTGGATTAGTAACACTGCAAGTCGCCTTAAGAAATCTAAAGATAAATTAAATTACTTTAAAGTAATGTTAGAGTTTGGATGTACGAATTTTCCTCAGTTTTATTATATTTTGTTTAAAGTATTTGCAAAATTAAAATAATTCGTAGTGGTGAATAATTATTTAAATTTTTCAAAACGTTTAAACAAAATTTAATAAAACTGAGGAAGATTTGGATGTCAATGTATTTAAAATAATGAATTATTCAGACAACATTTACCTTAATTTTTCCTCTTTATACTAAATAATAACATATTTAAAATATTTATACAATACCACACAAAATTATAATGATATTATGTTTTATACCTCTAAATAATGTTTTTTTTTCTTAAGTTATTACTGAAGCGTTACAAAATATAACTTCCTTGTTGAAACACAGCACTAATTCGCGTTTATAATTTTACATAATAATTAAATATAATTAGTCAAATAAAGGTTGTCTGGTAGAAATCGCTATAAGCGATAAGACTGCCTATTGTTTACACTGTGTTGCTTATTCATTTTTGTAATTTGTTTTCTTTCTTGGTGTACAATAAAGAGTTATCTATCTATCTATCTATCTATCTATCTATCTAATTAAAAGTGGCTATACTGGTCACCTTCTCGGTCTAGTGGCAGCATATATGGGCCGGATCTTGGGTTCGATTCCCAGGCCGGGTATTTTACTATTTTGATTTCCCGAGACTCGAACTTCCAGGTTGACGTCAGGCAGACAGACGGTCGTAAAAACTAAGCCGAATGATCTTTTCCGCAGCATGTCTGACAAAGTATGTTGCGTCGACTAAACATTTTGTGATAAGGCTGAAGGGCTTTAAGACTGAGATCTATAGAGCGAACTTCGATTAAGTCAGAGTCAAAAAAGGAGTCCGAGATATATGTTACATAAGCGCCTCGGCCACCAGAGGCCGAGCATCCCGTCACTATAGTTATTCATTGTCATTGTCAGGAGTAAAACAATGGAAACGCGTCCCGTAGTGGATTCTTGACGCAACGCGTTACGTGCACTCGGATCGTCGGAACATTGAGCCAATGGTTATGTCATCGACCCGCCGCGCCATCTGGGGCTAAGCTTAGAGTACAAATGACCTCTCACGACCTTAGCTTAGTGTACTCAGTACTCTACTTCAATGTTATTAGGCGTGAATTTGGCAAATATTTGGCATTGTTTAATGAGACATAATATTATATGTTAGTCAGTATAATATTTGTCAATCGCCTCCTTGGTCTAGTGGCAGCATATATGGGCTGTAGACCGGGAGGTCCTGAGTTCGATTCCCAGGTCGGGCAAAAGCGAATTTTCTAATTTAATTTTCCCGGGACCGGATCCCTTAGAGGAACGTCAGGTTCAACCGAAGATCTCTCTCACCGAACGAGCTGCCACTTTACGTCGGTTTTACTTGACTCTACCAGTCAAGTTCATGCCGCTTATCTACAAAATTCTACAAGATTTGACTCCGATAATCACATCCTTAATTTATTCATTAACAAAAACGTTATCAATATTTGTTCGTATGAACGCACAAAGAAGGGCGTACTACGAAAGTTGATCCAAAAGGGCAACGAGTTTGAACCAACTAACAAACAAACAGAAGGTCGCGTTCTATATATTAAGCCTATTAAGTTCTATATATTATAAAAACGCATTAATCGTGGTGATAAGTAATCACACGCTTACAAACTTAACAGACCGACTCCAAATTCGATCGTGACCAAATTTATATGGAACCACCATCGATATAATAATATACCTAGATGCACAGTTGACGCTCAGAAAGTGGGACAGCCAACGAGTGCTTAAAATGTAAGTAAGCACTTGTTTGCTGTCAGTCGGGCGCCGACCGTTCGCCTGTGAAGATGCCTAAATGCTCTGTGAAAGAGTGCAAAAATAACACTCTTACAAAGCGCAAAACACATGGGATTTCATATTTTAAGTAAGTATAATTCCCTTACTTGGTTCTTAAAACCTTAATCATGTTAAATTAAGTATTAAACGTGTATAAATAATTAATTTAACGAATTCAGTTAATAAAATATTTTGTCCCTTTTGAAATCATGATTTGGAACAATGAAATACATGGAGTCGATTTTTTTTGTAAATATATTATATTTATTTTAATTTTTTTTATTAATTTTATTTATTAATTACAGATTTCCATGAAATGAAATAGTAAGAGATAAATGGCGTAAAATTATTTTCGAAGAAAGGAGAGAAGAAAATTTTAAACCCAATTACTCAAGTGTGGTTTGTTCAGACCATTTTGCCGATTCCGATGGATATTATACAGAAAATTGGATTAGGAAAATTAAAAAGAATGCTGTACCAAAAATAAAGGTGATAAATTGTCATCAGCTACATTGTCCTTAACTAATGTTTACTATTTAATTTAACAATATGTATGCTGTTGGTGTACCTATAAATAAATAAATAAATAAATATTGCCATATTTATTGACTTTATTTTAGATTGTCGTAACTACAAGTTTAAATGAGGCAGGGTGCAGGACAAGTGTAATAGCTGAAAAATATTTGATACAGAATTCATCAATAGCAAGCATATACTAGGTACATACTGCCATGTAAAATGACTATTTAATAATTTGCGGCTAATTCTAATAAATGTTTTCAATCAAAGTGTGCAGATCATAAAAATTTGCCAACATGAACAAAGTTGAACATTCCGCTGTCAAATAATAATTTTAATGGTTCATTCTCGCGATTTTTCATTTTTATCTTTGATTCTCGGATTGAGATCATTTATTGGAACCGGTCGTTTGGCATAATTACTACAACAGTAATTGTGGCGTCATCATTTATTGGAAACATATTCATTTCCAGGAACCAGCAATTGAACCAATAAATAATGAAGGATCACCAATACCATCAGAATTTTCATCAATCTTTAACACACCTAAGACGTAATTTTTTACAGTTAATTTGAAAGAACGCAACCAAAAATTTAAACTTAAATCTAATTTAGTGCGAAACTTAAAAAGGCAGAACAAAAGATTAAGAAAACGAAATGATAGTCTAAAAGAAATTATTAAGAATCTAAAGAGTAAAGGACGATCTTAGTATGGGGCCAGGACTATGTATGTGACTGTTGGATGTTATTTATTTATTTATGGATCACGTTAAGGCAAAACAGTGCTTATTTCATATTCATAACTAATAAGCTTTGTTATCTTCTAAACATTTATACTCTACCTATCTCTTAATGTAAGTAAAATTATTATACAGATATCGCCATTCTCATCTACATTGTACGCCATGTGGTCAACATTTCTCACAAATAAATACAAGAACTATTCGACTCCATTCAATCTTTGTCCAAGTGACTAGAATGTTTCTTTTAATAATGTCAAATTATTGTCAAACTCAAAAACTATTGGAAATTCAAAAATTTCGAATATAAGAACGTTTGAACATGCAATTTAAAAAGCTACTTTATGTCGCGTCTATAAGGTCATATTTGTGTTAATTTAATTAAATTTGTGATGTTTATTTGTTTTGTCTGTCGAGGACACTGTTTACAATGATATTTGTATGGAACTGTGCATCTAGGTATATTATTATATCGATGGGAACCACCCTTGAAATAAACTCTGTTGAACACAAAAATAATTTGAAAATCGGTCCATATTTGGCGGAGATATCGCGTAACATACATAAAAAAATACAGACAATAAATACACAATTGGGTATTTGACTATTTTTTTAAATTGATTTTATACGAAATTTACGTCATCTAAAACTTAACACAGACAGGAATATTGAAATACTCCCAAATACAAAAAAGGTATAAGCCTTTGTAGTTTGGTGTAACCTTCAAACAGCGGGAAAGATAAGTATCAGTATAATCACGTCACGGCCATAATGGTGCGTGCGTTGGACAGGGATAGCAAGATATCCCCAGCGGCGTAGCGTGGGTTTTCGCCGCCCGGGGCCGCCCGGAAATTTGCCGCCCCTTTTCAACCGACTTAAAAAAAGAGATTCTCAAGTCATCGGACTAATTTTGTATGAGTAGGTATATTACCCGACATTTCCGGCAGATTTGGAACGATTTCTAAAATTATTTTTGTCTTCAAAAGAGCAGTTGGGAATGGTACGGACTGCCGAGACGATTATCGGAAGTTCGAGACCAACCTCAAAAAGTGCACACACCTCTGACTTTTCTATGTTGTGTGTTTTCATTGTGAAATATCGCTTGCTATAATGGTGAAGGAAAACAACGTGAGGAAACCTGCATACCCGAGAATTTTCCACAAGAATTTCGAAGGTATGTGAAGTCTACCAACCCGCTGTAGGCCAGCGTGGTATATTAAGGCCTAATAACCCCTCTCATTAGTAGAGGAGGCCCGTGCCCAGCAGTGGGACACAAATATTACAGGGCTAATATTAATATTAGTATTATTAACAGAGCTTAGGTAAATCGTGGTTAATCCTATATATTTGGACATTGTGCAGCTTGCATACTTTTTTAGCCCAAATCACCAACAATAAAAAAAAAATGTTTTGTGTGATGATAACAATATTACACTGAAATAAAGTTCACAGACAGTAAATCCGCAGAAGAAAAAGGCGTTGCTGCTTGTTAAATTATAATTTGTCTCAGGTAATGAGTGAATACAATGGTAGTAATTGAGCATCCAACTTGCAAGAACTTTATTTTGGTTTTAGGACAAAATATAGCATACTATGTAAAAAACTATATTGGATTAAACTACTGATTCTGAACAAATTACTTAAAATTTTCGGGTATACTAAAATTAACTTTTTTATAATTACAAAAATATTATTAATAATAGATATTATGGGTATCCCTTATAAACCCTAGCTACCACGTCCGCAAAGTTAGTAGGTACCTATAATTAAATCCGCAAATATATGGGCAAAATTGTAACTTTGGCAACACTGGTGAAATATAATTTAAAATAGCAGTCGGATTATTTAGAGTAAAAATAAAAAACCTTTTTTTATGATTTCGAGATTATGAACTATCCATGAGATTGTTATAATTGATCTCTAAACTACTCAATTAATTACTAATAATTGTTAATGTCTTTTGGGGGAGTATTCATAGGCGGATATAAACACTGTCCTTTGGTCGATATCTGAAGAATTTTAAAGCCGGTTTTTAATTTTAGGTTTCCAAAGCTAAATGGAAAAAATGAAACGCTTATAGTTTCGTCATGTGCGTCTGTCTGTCAGTCCGCGGTTTAGCTCAGAGACTCAGACTATCAGTACTAGAAAGCTGTAACTTGATATATGGTATATCAATTACGCCAACAAAATGGTATTATAAAATCTTGAAAAAAAAATTGTAGGGTACATCTAAAGTTGGGATGATTTTATTTTACGATTATCACGTGGTGTGGGGTATCGTTGGATAGATCGTTCAAAAACATTACGGGTTTGCTAAAACCATTTTTCGATCCAAGAATTCGTTTGCGAAATATTAAGCTTTAATCTGCGAATGTTTGTTAGAGTCAAGTGTCCGCACCCCCTACCACCTAAACAGTTGGTTCTGGAAATGTGAAAAAATTCATGGTAGTCGCACATACGAATTCGGGTTCCTCACTCGGGGGTCTTAACCGCCGATGGTTTGGGTCCCGAGCCCCGCCATCGGAGGGGAATACATTTATATTTATAAATGTGTTTTATTTTTTTAATATATATTTAAAAAATTTAAAAAGCTTCTAAAATAAAGAGTACCGAACATAATAAAATATACACCCAACAATCGCACACGTAATCCTGTCCCCACACTAGATGGAATTGAACCTATATCATGGGTATCAAGAACTACAAGGGCCTTGCGGTTCCACTTCACCCACACCGGAACCAAAACTCACAAAAAAATCTATGGCAGTGTGGGAATTGATACTGTCATTGGGAAATATTGAGTGTCACCAACAGGAGTGCAAACTAAATACTCGAATTGGAAGTACATGTCCCAGATAATAAATAAATAATAAATAAATAAATAAATAACACCCAACAGTCACACACATAGTCCTGACCCCACACTAAGATACTAGTCACAAGTCTTGGGTGTCACGAACTACGAGAGACTTTCGGTCTCACAACACCCAGACCCGAAACAAATATCTGTAGGTCATACAAACATTTGTCTCGGTGCGGGGATCGAACCCGCGGCCTCTCGCTTCACAGCCGGCTACTCGCCCGTTGCGCCACGGAGGCTGTCCTAAAGTTCGGTCGTCAATGTATCTAGCGGTCGTCGAGCGCTGTATTCCGCCCGCCACACCGCCCCAGTGCCCGCGCCGTCACAGGGGTCGCGCTGTCCCATCGCCCGCACCGCCCAAGCGCTCGCGCCGCTCAGCGCCCGCGCCACCCCAGCGTCCGCGCCACCCAGTACCCGCGCCGCCCCAGCGCTCGTGCCGCCCCAGTGACCACGCCGCCCCAGCGACCGCGCCGCCCCATCGCTCGCACCATCCAAGCGCCCGCGCCCGCACCACCCAGCACTCGCGCCGCCCCAGCGCTCGTGCCGCCCCAGTGACCACGCCGCTCCAGCGACCGCGCCGCCCCATCGCTCGCACCATCCAAGCACTCGCGCCGCCCTAATGCCCGCGCCGCCCCAACGCCCACGTCGTCCAGAGCTCACGCCACCTCAGCGTCTGCATCGCCCCAGCGCCCACGCCGCCCCAGCGCTCGCGCCGCCTCAGCGCTCCCGACACCCAGCGCCGCCCCAGCGCTCCCGACACCCAGCGCCGCCCCAGCGCTCCTGACACCTAGCGCCCACGCCACCTCAGCATCCGCACCGCCCCAGCGCCCGCGCCGCCCAGAGCCCACGACACCTCAGCGTCCGCACCGCCCTAGCGCCTGCGCCGCCCAGAGCCCACGCCGCCCCACGAACGCGCCGCCCCAGCGCCTGCGCCGCCCAGAGCCCACGTCGCCCCAACACCCGCGCCGTCCAGAACTCTCGCCGCCCCAGCGACCGTGCCGCCCCAACGCCTGCGCCGTCCAGCGCCCGCGCCACCCAGCGCCCGCGCCGTCCGGAGCCCACGCCGCCCCAGCGCCCGCGCCACCCAGCGCCTGCGCCGTCCAGAGTCCACACCGCCCCAACGCCCGCGCCGTCCAGAGCCCACGCCGCCCCAACGCCCGCGCCGTCCAGAGTCCACGCCGCCCCAGCAACCGCGCCACCCCAATCATCCGCACCGCCCCAGCACACGCGCCGCCCCAACGACCGCGCCGTCCAGAACTCTCGCCGCCCCAGCGACCGCACCGCCCCAGCGCCGGCGCCACCCAGTGCCCGCGCCGCCCCAACGCCTGCGCCGCCCCGGCGCCCGTGCCGCCCCAACGCCCGCGCCGCCCCAACGCCCGCGCCGCCCCAACGCCCGCGCCGCCCCAACGCCCGCGCCGTCCAGAGTCCACGCCGCCCCATCGACCGCACCGCCCCAGCGACCGCACCGCCCCAGCGCCGGCGCCACCCAGCGCCCGTGCCGCCCCAGCGACCGCGCCGCCCCAGCACCTGTGCCGCCCCGAGCCCGCGCCGCCCCGGTGCCCGTGCCGCCCCAACGCCCGCGCCGTCCAGAATCCACGCCGTCCCAGCGACCGCACCGCCCCAGCGCCGGCGCCACCCAGCGCCCGCGCCGCCCCGTCGCGTCGTATTGTGTCGCATGAATCCGTCGCACTCGTGACACATGGTGCATTAGCGCATACGTTTTGATATTTTAATTTCATAAGCACCTATACAAAGATGCAACGATTGCCGCCCCTTCTCATGTGCCATCCGGTGGTATGGACCCGACGTTACGCCAGTGGGTAATACCTAGTGTGGGTTCAGGGCTATGTGTGACTGTTGGGCGTATTTATTTATTTTCTTTTTATGCTGAAAAGAATTGCGGCGCTTATCGCGCCGCGCCGTGTGCCGCCCCTCTTCAGGTGCCGCCCGGGGCCCGGGGCCCCCCCGGCCCCCCCCACGCTACGCCAGTGGATATCCCCACTACGCCCCCACTCTTGCTTATTGCAGAATTTAAAATATGAATTACTGCCTCATTATTCAGCCAATTTCGATGCGGTTTTTAGAGAAGGTTTTATTTTTTGTTTTATTTGTTATTACATATAAAAATGTGACTGCCTCGGTGGCGTGGTGGTATTTCGGTACGACTACGGTTCTGAGGTCTCGGGTTCGATCCCCGGGTCGGGCAAAGTAATATTGGATTTTTCCATATTAGCCCGGAGTCTGGAATTTGTGCCCGATATGGCGATAGGCTCCCCCCCTATCACATCTGGGACTGAACTAAGCTCGGCGAAATGTGGGTGTTCTAGTTCGCTAGTGCGCCTCTGCCTATCCCTTCGGGGATACAGTGAGCTTATGTTATGTTTTTTTTGTATAAAAATGTGTATGAAATGAAACATAGTCAAGTACCCAATTGCGTAAAATTAAATACTCACTCTTGGAGCAGACGCGACGTAGCGGACACTCTATAAAATCATAATTTTACCATAGGCATATGTCGGTCGTAAATGCCTAAGATAAATAGATAATACAATCAAGCCTGTATCTCCGAAGAGATAGGTAGAGACGATCGAACGAACTAAAACATCCATACAGGCTCCGAAGCGCAGTGGGCGAGTAGCCGGCTGTAGCCGAGACAAATGTTTGTGTGGCCCATAGATATTTGTTTCAGGTCTGGGTGTTGTGAGACCGAAAGTCTCTCGTAGTTTCTGATAATCACAACAAGACTCTATCATAGTGTGGAGTCATAACTATGTGTGTGACTGTTGGGCGTTATTTATTATTATTATTTCGCCTAGTTGATTTCTATACCGTCGAGTGCGAGCCTATCGCCATGTCGGTCTCAAATTCCAGACTTCGGGCTCATACTATTGACTCAGTGCGCCATAGAGGCTGCCAACCATAGTATTCATAAACATAGACGAAAATAACAAATAATAAATAAATCGTCGATGGTTGAAATAGATGAAGTTTTAGCAAAGCAATCTATACATTGCAATAACATGGAATCTTGTTTCTGTTAATTGTTTTGAAAACAAATTGCCATCAGCCCATTGTATAAAAGTCTGTGACTTTAATCGTTTATAAACTTTCATTTCCTTTTTGTAGGGCACAGCACTTGAGCATTTGGATCATCGACTCACATAATTCTTGTGAAGAATTTTGTCAGGTATGCCGGTTTCCTCACGATGTTTTCCTTCACCGTTAAAGAAAGCGATAATTCACAATGAAAATACAATAAATATAAAAAATGCTTAATTTGTACAAATTATATACAGACTAATTGAGGAACTCTCCCTTTTTTGGGTATCGGTTAAAAATAAGATTAAAGGGACCACAGCTAGCACCCAGTATTTAGCCTAGAGCGGCCAACACTACAAATCCGCCACTGATGATGAATCTCACACCATTTCCCTTTCGTGAAATAACCGTTCCGTTTCATAAAAGCAGCGTGTCATAAATTCAGGAATGCACGGGAAAGGAAAGAGAAAGAAAGAAAGGTTTTATTGTTATACCAAAAAGCACAGGAAAGCGTTGCCTCTCGTGGAAAATACTTTTCGAGCACTGCATACGTTCATATTGTGGTCATAATTCAAATTCAAATCATTAAGGGCGACTTGCGCCACTATTACTAACCTACAGTTAGTCCTAACCTCGAGTTAAATTGAAAAAGAAATATATTAAAGACATGTTATTCATTACATGTAATTAATGAAATGTCATCATATATTATTTGTAATTACATGTAGTATATTACATGTAATAAATTACATGTCCTTCATATATTTATTTTTCAAATTAACTTGAGGTTAGGACTATCTGTAGGTTAGTAATAGTGGTGCAAGTCGCCCTTATTCTGCAAATAGGATATTTTATACCACTTTCACATGTCAATTACGAAATATTGATTCTAAGATATTGATAAAGTAATAAATGCGTCGGAATTTCGTGGCTATCCCTAAGAAGAAATGCCGAAACAATCTCATATTGAATGAGTCCCAAGTTAAGATATTGTGTCGTTATGCAATTGGTTATATAATACATTCTTAAGCTTGACCTTAGTGAGTCAGTGTCGGTTTAGCACCACCTCTTTCACTCATATTAAATATTTGATTTTTTTGCAACTTTTGTATGTTTTCTTTTTGGTTTCTTTTCGTTGTTCTTGGAAGACTGAAGCAGTTATATTTTAATACTAAGTCGTAAGTCGTAAAGAAGTTGTTGAACTTCGAATTAAGTATTTCCACACATCTTATGGTGAGAATGTATGCCTCGGTGGCGTAGTTGTAATTCGGTACGACTACCGTCCTGAAGTCTCGGGTTCGATCCCCGGGTCGGACAAAGTGATACTGGATTTTTCCATATCAGCCCGGAGTCTGGAATTTGTGCCCGATATGGTGATAGGCTCGCCCCCTATCACATCTGAGACGGAACTAAGCTCCGCGAAATGTTGGTGTTCTAGTTCACTAGTTCACCTCTGCCTACCCCTTCGGGGATACAGGCATGAGCTTATGTGTATATTTCTATGATGAGAATCATGAAGTTAAATATCTAATGCTAAACGTCAGCATGCCTTATTCCACAATAGGGTACTATTACGTCAGAACTCAGAATTAAGGACAACGTGACGTCATAACATTATGTGACAGAATAAGGTACGCGAGTAAAGCAAACTGACCATTAAAACCTGGCGCCATCCTACGTTAATTTGCAGTTCCAAGGTCTGCTTTCCTATCTAAACGAGTGCATTTCTCCCGGTCTTGAGTATTGAGCATCCTCCACACTGAGATTATTGGCTCTCATATCTTCGTCTAAAACGTCCAGCTAGCGCTTTTTGAGCCGTCCACGGGAAAGCACCCCTAGTACGATCTGATCACTTGTCACTTGTCACTTGCGACCGATGAACTCCTTTGGTTTCCTAAAACGTGACTATACCATTTAGTATACAATTATTTCCTGAAGGCCGATTATGTTAAGCATTAACAACCTCTTCATTTAGAAAAAAGTCTTTTATATGCTTTACGTTTTTATCGTCTTAGACATTTTTTGTGCACTTACGTACTTCAGTTGTCATGTTTAAGTACATCTCAAAGCGTCCAAGGTTCTGTTAATTGAGTGAAGTTTTTTGGAAGCTTCAAGACATCAAAATATTTATTCAACGAGTCACTTCAGTTGAGAGGGTGATATCATTTGGACAATGGAAGTTTGGATTATGATGACGATGATGAGTGTGAAGGTCAAGAACCAAAAAATTACAATATCTGCAAAACTAGCTATTGCTGGCGGCTCCGTTTCCGTGATTTTTATATCAGGGCAGTAGTCTTTTCTAACAAATTTTAAGTGTTGCAAAATAGATTTGGGTCTACTTTTTATACCTGGCTGCCTGGCTGACGTTAACCTTCTATGGGGGATTGTGTAGCTAAAGTGAAATAAACTAAATAAGTTTAGTAGTTCCAGAGTTTCCGTATGTTTTGTAGACAGACAGGCAACCGGTAGTAAAAAATAAGTCGAATTTAAAAATATGATTAAAAAGGGTTCTAAAAATAGAAAGATAACTCCAGTCTGTTAATTTGTCTTACAGAGAAAGGCATATAAACCCACAAGCCCAAACCAGTGACGCGTACATACTTTCCGATCAAGGTAGACAAAATCCTTTAAAAAGTGTTTCTATCGACTCGATGGTGACGACCATTAATTACTACTATCATCATTATATTATCGATTTAAAATATAAGCCGGGCGCTGTTATTTTAAAAAATTCTTTTTGGTTTCGGCATGATAAGTAGCAAATTGTCAGGGTAGTGAGTAATAGTTTTTTGCGATTATGAAGTATTTTTTTAATTATTATTATCGTGTTTATTTGCTATAATAGCATAATGCCATGTGATTTGGGGTTTCCCATGCTTGCATTAATAATATGTTTGATATGCATAATTTAAATCTCAATGCAAATAGTATCATGGTTAGTGTCTTAGTGTAAAAGGATGCTCACGAATTCAATTTCACCCGGTATAAACTGCACCCCACTGATATTTCCATACACATTATTCCTTTCATTAGATATTCACCTTGGACATTTGCTTTCTGGCATGAAGGAACATATTCGGCCATTCTCGATAATTCGATGGTTTTAAGATCACGGTGATCATGTTTACAGAACTGACACCAAAATTATAGTGATTCTAGTGAAGGGTCCGATTCCGCCAAGCTATCGATGTTAAGGCCGTTCAAATTGGCGGTTCTGAGGTACTTTGGCAGTAATAACTGCCACTGCGTACTATTATCATCAAGTCACGAATTCATCAAACTGAAGGCGTAACTACTTATTAGGGAACGTACCCATACTACGTGAACCGTTCTTGGTTATTCAAAATACCACGCTTGGTTACGGGGTCACGGGGGGAGGTGGCTCTTAGGTTTTCTTGACGTAGTCAATATCCTCTAGGGAAATCTCGTGCTTTTTCGAGCAATATTCAAATATGACACGTTAGGCACTTTTTAAACTCACAGGTGGCAGCACATTATAATATTTTTTTAAACTTTTCTTCGACAATAATACAAACCGAAATACATCCTGGACTTACTGATAAATATGTATATGACGTCATAATAATACTAATGCGATAATTATAAAACAACCTTGACAAGAAATGGAAAAATATGTAAAACATTGTATTTTTGGTGCCTACAACACCTATTTTTTACGAATAAATTAACATGAATCTTTTAAAAAAGAGTTGAGATGATTACGCGAAATTCGTATATTATTGATTTTTAAGGTTGCAAACATCGATATATTATTTACCTAGATGCACAGTTGACGCTCGGAAAATGGGACAGCAAAGAAGTGCTTAAGCACTCCTTTTCCATACAGTCGGACGCCGATAGAATTCTAAATTTCGAAATTCAAATTTAAGAATGCTTGCTCATTTCGTTTAAAAAGCTACTATATCACACGTGTATATGGGGTCATAATTGTATTGATTTAATTAGAACTTGTGATCTTTTTCTTTGTTTTATTGCTGAGACCACTTTTAGAAGGATATTTGCAAAGAACTGTGCATCTAGGGTATATTATATTGATGGTTGCAAAGCTAAATGGCAATAAAAGGAACCCTTATAGGTTATGTCCGTCTGCCTGTCTGTCTGTTCGCGGTTTATCTCAGACTATGAATACTACATACATACACACTCACGCCTGCATCCCATGGGGGTAGACAGAGACAATTGTGCGCCACAAACTACGATCCTGACACACCTCTTTTGCCTCGTCCACATTCATGCATCGTTTCATACATTTCCGACGGATGAGGGACTATTACTAGAAAGGTGTAATTTGACTGGGTGTACAGATATTTATAAATATCTGGTTCTGTGGGCACACGATAGACGACATCACAAAATTAGCGAGAAAAAAGTGGATGCAAAAAGCCAATGAAAGAGACGACTGGAAAAGTCTGGAAGAGGCCTTCACTCTCAAATGAAAGGTCTTGTAGAGCAACAAAAAATTAATTCATCAAAAATTTTGATTTCTTTCGTATGTTATTTTTTTTAATCATGGCAAGAAATAAAAGGCTTTTTTATTTTACTTACTTACTTTTTTCCCTCAAAGTTTTCAAAAATAAATGTAAAAGATGTTTTTGATTGCGCATAATTCTTAATTGAAGCTGCTTTTGCAGAGCAGGTCTTGTCTTGTGTAAACAATTTTCTGTAATCAATGTCGTGTACATCTGTAATTGGTGTATGTATTAGCTCGGATTTCGTATTTTCCGTTTGTGTTTTTATTTCTTCCTTACATTTTACGCTCTGCTACCATATTAAGTTTTATTCTACTTGGAACTTGTCACTCTTGTAAAAATATTATTTCTGCATATTAAATCAACTACATATTAAATCGTATATTTCCTGTGTTATTCTATATATCCACGGTAAAATAAAGTTTTATCCAAATAGAATAAAACTTAATATAGTAGTAAAATGTATCGTTCAATGTTTAAGCACCTAGTGCTTGACATATGCTGATCTAGATACTTTTGGCACGGTTGTGGTGGGACATATATTATCACCCACATGTTTGGGTGATCTGATAATTGATATTTAATAATCAGGTACATACATACATAAATATTTGTATAATTAAATATATGTTTCTACGTCTTGTACTTGTACGCCACCACACTTGTGTCAATAAATGATTCTTTCTTTCTTTCTTTCTTTATTAATTTAATGCATGCACTGTAGATGTAACTAAATAAATAAATAAATACTTATACATATAAACTACACCGACAAAGTGGTCATATATTTTGTTTTTTCCACTTGAAAATTACGATTCGCCTTAACTCTATATCATCACAAATCACATAACGTAATTAGCATATTTCAAAATGATAACCAAATTAGCCTCGTTATGTGGATTGGCCCCCTTAAACCGGGTGAAGGCCACATTACGTGGTTCTCACACGATGATATAATTTTTATTCATATTAATTAAGATATGCGGTGAATGTTTTTAGGGTTCCGTAGCTAAATTAAAGAACACTTTCTGGAAAAATTGGTTTTGTCCAAAATGTATTATAGTTTTTGTAATGGGGTTTCACCAATTTTTATCTCCTGATTGCCACAGAATGATGACGTTCGAAAGATTTAAAAAAAAGGAGGTCCTCAAATCCTATGTATTTTTTTATGTATGTTACGCGAAATGTTGACCAATCTTCAAGATTATTTGTGTTCGATAACGCTTGTTCCAAGGATGATCCCATATAAATTTTAGTCACGATCGGATAAATTTTGAAAACGGTCCGTTAAGTTTTTAAATTTGTGATTATTAATTTAAATGTTTGCTGAGGAAGTATATATCTCTTACAGAACCCTTCATTATGCATGGCCAGATATTAGAATGTTGTTTTGTTTTGTTGATTTTTTGACGTAAATTTATTTGCATTGTTTTTTCGCTAATTCACTTGAGTGTCTTAAATCAATATTACAATGCATGAACCTTTTTATCTATTTATTTATTTATTTTTTTATGAAATGTTTTAAACGTTTTCTAATTAAATTGTTGATAACATCTGATATAATATGTCATAATTTAAATTACCTGTCAAAGAATATGAGGTCAAATATTGAGCAGGAAGTAACAAAGGTCTTTCAAACCCAAAAATCTGTTTTTGACCTTAACATATCTGACCCCAATGAGAATAACCAGTTTGTATATTATGCAAATTGGTAAAAGTCCATAAAAACCATTTGAACTGAGTAAACTTGAAAAAAAAAACTATATATATCAAATAAAAAAAAAATGTGGCGTAGCGTAGACGCTATACCACACGATTCTGCCTGACTTCCATAATCCATAACTCGACGGTCGAAAGCATACTTTTAATATCTCGAAAAATCTAACTTTACAGGAGAGCCAAAAAACTATTTGAAAAATTCATAACTTTATACCAAAACAGATATATTATATTTGGTATGCGTATTCTTTGAATTATCGGTAAAATCCGTAAAAAGTTTTATTTCAATGAATAATATTCGCGTAAAGCTAAGAAATTATTGAATTTTAAACACATAAGAGTCAGCCAACAGTAAGGATGAAACGTGAACATTGATTGTGTGCAGATGTTTGATTGTTTTTATACAAACTTGTTAGTCGTTGGCAATTAAAACACCTCCATTGTTCGTCTGGTGTTATTTAAACAATTTGTGTCACGACCTCTGTGTGTTGAAAATATACAATCTATTATCTCATAATGCGGCATTCCTGTGGTCCTTTTATAATTGGTCTTATTATTTTGAGATTTTTAGCGATTGTATTTAATACTAGCTTAAAATATCCGTATCTTTTGATAGAGTTGACCGATTTGAATAAAACTAAGCCTAAATGTTATTCCAAGATGTGGCCTACGATTTCCTATTCAGTTCCGTAAAATTGCTTTGGTGGTTTTCATTTGATACGTGGTCAAACATACAGACAGACAGACAAAAATTCTAAAAATTATAAAAATGTGTTCTATTACTATTTCTAAACCCCCTCAATTAATTTTTTTTGGAAATCTAAACAATGTACAGAAGCGCGATATTTACATTCTTGTTATATGTATTGATAGCGTAATATATGGGTCAGTCTCGCGTAAAACTTTTAATTTTTCAGGCGTTCCTTTACGTTCGTCTCTACATTTCTTACGTCATATAGTTTGATATTGGAAACGATAAAACATTGATTATGCACTTACTTTTTCAAAGTCTCGTCTGTCAAATGAATAAAATCTCTATATATAAACTGACTGACTGTTTGACTGACTGACTGATGTATCAGCGTGCAGTCGAAACTAATTATAAGATTAAACGAACTTACCTGAAGTGCAGTTCTATCTTAAATGTATGAAGCTCATTCATTATCTGAGACAGATTATAATTTAACTAGCAGCAACGTCGATTTCGTCTGCGGGAACTAGGAACGGGAAATTTTACACACGGCTTCCTTTTAATACGTAGGCGAGCACTAAGAAAGGATTTTTGGAAATTCATTCCCTAAAGCGGGGTAACGGGGGATGAAAGTTTAAAGGGGGTGTAGCCGCGGGAAAAAGCTAGTAATTACATATAGAGGAAGAAAATTCAGGAAGTGTCGTCTCTGATGCGAGCAAAAAGTCGCGGACATAGGAAAACCTATCAAGCGTTAATGTCGGAGAAATGACTTTCTTTGTTCACTGTGTGATTATATTGCAGTTACGTTGGAGAGTGATTCTTGGTGTTGGGTTCGGTCCCCAGGTTGGGCAAAGTGCTTTTCTAATACGATTTTCCCACTAGATGTCTAATACGCTCGCAAAATTAAACCGAATCCTTTCTGAAATATGCCACTGACCCCACAAAGGAGTCATATGGCATACCGCATAAGGGCAGTTGGAAAAAGTTAATTAATATTACCAATGATCAGTTTTTAAGAAACTGGGTATCAGGCCTCCTTGGTCTAGGGGCAGCGTATATGGGCTGTGAACCGGATGGTCGTAGGTTTCGTTTTTTCTAACATAATTAACTTAGAACAAATTTAGCTAGTGTTAAAAAGCAAGCCAAATCATTTTTATATCTGCTTGAAAAAGTGTTTTACGCTGGCACATATTAAATCGACCTATCCAAAGAATAAAGTTACATATGATAATTAATCGAAATTGCTTTTACATTTTTCTGAGCTTAAATTAACCTATATATTTAACAAATACTAGTATTTTTTTAAATTTATGACATAATAACAAGTTAAATTATGACATAGCTTAAAAAAATATTCACTAGTTAAATATACAGGCCAATAAATAAGCTCAGAAAAATAAGAAAGCAATTTCGATTCATTATCACATGTAACTTTATTCTTTGGATAGGTCGAAATGCATACACCCAACAGTCACACAGATCCTGATCCCACACTAGGTATATTATCTTTATCGTGGGTATCAGAAACTACGAGAGACTTTCGGTCTCACAACACCCAGAACCGAAACAAATATCTGTGGGGCACACAAACATTTGTGTCGGTGCGGGAATTGAACCCGCGGCCTCTCGCCTCACATCCGTCCGAGGCTGTCAATATCAGTGGCGAAGGGTGAAATTTTTTTAAAGCAAAGCCAGTGCTACTTTCTCTCCTAGATAATACCTATGTAGATAAAACTCATTAATTTGCCTACAATCTGACAAAGGGAGCCGGTAGGAATCGAGTTATATAGACGCGTCGCCACTGGTTAATATTGATTAAGTTGGAAGAGGAGTTAATTTTAACAATGATCAGCTTTTGAGAAACCGCGTCGGAGTACTATGATGAACTGGGATACAGTTTACTTGATACACAAACCTTGGTTGTGTTGAATCTTCTCTTATTATTTACTGGTCAACTCTCGAGAATTGTACGTTCACGATAAATATGATATACAGGATGTTTCGTAAAGTTGGTATCAATAGTAACTACAATTGAAGAGAGGATGGCTAGCAATCTAGCGGTAATGTTTAATTTTTTTTTAAAGCAATTGGTAAACAAGCAGATGGGTCACCTGATGATAAGTGATCTGAACCGGTTGAGCTGGCCTATTCGTGCTGTACATATGGGCGCATCTGCATTACACCCTCAATTAAGAAACAAAAATATAAAATTGTTCCTATCTGAAAAACTAAGATCATTGTAATTTTGGAGTGAATTACGTTCTATTAATCATTTAACATTATTTGCTGTTTTATCTGAATGTTTAACTTGTTTTAAAGCTATGTAATAAAGTGACATTCAGTAACCGGATATATGTTTGTGTAATAATTATTGAAGTTATAAAGCATGTCGTAAATTTATGTTTTATCACTCTGAAGTGATTTTAATATTTATTTGATTTTAAGGTTTGGATTACAATTAACCAATATAATACTTTAAATTAATATGTTTGGCGGATATCCGCCGACTGTAATTTTATGTTACATTGTTATAGCGTTGTTTTAATTACACTGTGAATTAATAATAATTATTTAAAGGCCTAGAGAATTCTTAGTTTTTATAATAACTATTTGTCTTGTTTTAAATTCGTTTCAAAGAAAATCATTAATGTTATCGATTGTTAACAAAAACTCGGACGGTATTTGTATTATAAGTTCCCTATTTAAATTCATCGCTGTGCAACAGCAGTGACAGTAATTTCGTGTAAATGATGTTTGATACATGCAGTGCTACTTTGTGTAAATGTGTAATAATAAGTTTAGTTGCCAAAAAGGGCTGTAAGTCGTGTTGTGAACTTCTGTGACTCGTTTTACTGACTTTTGGAAAATAAAAAGACATGTGTTTTTGTATTACGCCTTGGATCGGGGTAGTTACCCCGATATGGCGCCGACATACACGTAATCGTCTACAGCGTGGCTCTACCACTCAAAAGGAAAATTTCGTAAGGCTCAGTTTTTAATAATAGGAAATCTAATTTGTGACGAAAAATTAAGTCAGCTGCAGTACATTTGCAAACTACCATTGTAATTAATTGTTTTTAGCATACACAAAGCCATTCTAATGCTATTTACGACGATTTACAGGTCGCATTCCGATTTTAAAATCCCCATGCTTAATTTAAAAAAATAAGTTCATTTTTTTTTTACTTTACTATTGCGCTTTAAATCGTTCTTCCTATATGTGGAATCATTGTTGGTACCAAGTTTATGAAACACCTAGTATAAACATATAAATAAGTGAGTCGTGTTCACGGTAATGGATAACATAAGTAGTTATCTCTACAATGTTATGGTAATTAAATGGGATTTTTATTTACATTCGTTGTCACATTAATGAAATATTTGAGTGGTCGAGCCACGCTGTAGACAGTAATGTCTACAGCATGAATGGGCCGGCTCGACCGGTTTGATACCACTGTCTCACAGAAAACCGACGTAAAGTGGCAGCTTGCTGTCGCGTTTCGTTCGGCGAGTGAGATTTCCGGTGGACCATTCCCCCTTCTTGCCCAATCCCATTTCCGTCCCCTTTCATTCCCTCTTTTTAGGTTGGCAATGCACCCATGATTTTTTGTCTTGGGTGTCTATGGGCTATCTATCACTTTCAATATTCCTAGCGCTCCATCCATCTTTTTTTAAGTTCGTGTTCAGAATATAAGTTTTATAACCATTTTTATCAAAACATCAGTGACTAATAATGATTAACAATAAATATAAATTGATTTTGGTTTACATCATGTCGAAAATATATATTTTTATTATTGCCGACGTTAATTAACATTTCAATAAAAAAATCCATTAGCACCTAGAAATACTTTTCGCAATAAAGTGTTTCCTTTTAATAAATGGTATAGATAAAACGTAATATATTATCATCATTAATGGACCGATAATATCTAAAATTTGGAGAAGCCAAGAGGTTGTGGATGATATTTTAGACGCACGGTGTAATAGAATAATAAATAGCCAAAACAAGTTTCTAGTCAAATTATGTTTTAATTGAAATAAATAAAATACCTCAAATCGCTTGAGTTGAAATTTATAAAGCGGGCTTTAATTTTGCTCAGTCTTTACTCAATTTATCTTACGAATACTTTATTTTACGTAGATAATACCCGGGGCTGGAATTTGTGTTCAAAAATGCCTATATCAATACATTATTTCCGGGAAATCCGTCGGCACATATGTATGTCACATAAGCGTATGGGCCACCGGAGTCCGTTGACGTACTCTTTCGTGGGCTCATTTAATCCTGGAATTGAATATAGGACTTCAAGCTTTCTCATCCAGTTACATTGATTAAATTTCACAAAATATTATTGCTATCCTGTACGGTGTGCCCACTTTACTCCACTTAAATAATACCTTCCTCATTATAAAGCAGTGGCTGTCTCGGTGGCGTAGTTGTATTTCGGTACATCTACCGTCCTGAGGTCTCGAGTTCGATCCTCGGGTCGGGCTTAGTGACATGGATTTTTCAGTATCAGCCCGGAGTCTGGAATTTGTGCCCGATATGGCGATAGGCTCGCACCCTATCACATCTTGGACGGAAGTAAGCTCGGCGAAATGTAGGTGTTCTACATAGTTAGCTAGTGCGCCTCTGCCTACCCCTTCGGGATACAGGCGTGAGCTTATGTGTGTGTCTGATGTGATAAATTATACTGGGTTGGAATTTGTGTTTGAACAGTACATTATTTCCGAGAATTAGTACAGTGAAACATCGTGTACACTTTGACGTACTCTTTCATGAGCTTATTTGACTCTGGAATTGAACCTAGGCCTTCAAGCTTTCTCATCCAGTTACATCGATTAAAACACTTACATAATGCAACCCATTCCTTCCCCATATAAGGCAGTGTCACATGACCTAGATGTTTAATGTCTCCCAGCGATTTCGTCCACAGAGCCATCCGTATGTCTGGGCACGGAGTATTGGCACAGATTACTCGCGAGCGCGCGACGCAATGAGGCCCTCTCAAGTGCATTGAGTAATAAATTCGCCACGACTCATGCGGGCATTTGTGAAGTTATTGTGTTTTTTTGGCAAGTTTCCGTTTCGTTCCGCGCTATTGGTTTGTGATTAGGTTAATGTGTTTTGCTTTGTTTACTATAAGGGCTTGTGTTGACGTTCTATTGCGTGTTTATTGACCGACTTCCAAAAAGAATGTCCTCAATTCGTCTGTATTTTTTTTATGTATGTTACTCGATATCTCCGCCAAATGTGGACCGATTTTCAAAATTATTTTTGTGTTCGATAGAGCTTCTTTAAATGGTGGTCCCATATAAATTTGGTCACGATCGGATTTGAAGTCGGTCTGTTTTTAAACTTGTAATTATTTTCGATATGAATTTAAAATTACACGACTCTAAGGGTGACTTGCGGCAATATGACTAATCTAGAGTTACAGTTTATCTCGATTTATGCTACAGCTCACTTCTATGTTTAAATCAAGATTTGCGATAAATAGAGATTTATAGCGGAGCTGCAAGTGGCATTAAGTAATTTAAACATTGATTTAAACGCATAGGGCGACTTCCAGCGATATTACTAATCTAGAGTTAAACCTTAACTACATTTGTCCATCAGCTCACTCCTATCTTTAAATCGAGATTTGGGATAAATAGAGATATATCACGGAGCTGCAAGATGTGGCAAATCCTAATGGAACCTACATCTACCATCAAAACGTCAAAATTGAGAACTATTGAAATTAATTTTATTTTATTCATAACACATAACAAGCTCACGCTAATATCCCCGAAGGGGTAGGCAGAGGCGCACTAGCCATCTAGTACACCCACATTTCGCCGAGCTTAGTTCAGTCCCAGGTGTGATAGGGGGCGAGCTTATCGCCATATCGGGCATAAATTCCAGACTCCGTGCTGATATGGAAAAATCGAATATCTTTTTGCTCGACCCGGAGATCAAACTCGAGACCTCAGGACGGTAGTCGTACCGAAATACAACCACGCCACCGAGGTAGTATTTTATTCATAATGCGATTATATTTTTTGTACAGATATTACGTATGCACTACCTATTGTATGAATAACAATGCGAATTAACTTAATTTTAGAATTATGCAAAAATACTTACCAACTTTGTAAAGCACGATGTTTTTAACTGGAAAAAAGGAAAAGGTTGGTTATTTAACTGCGTCAACATAATGTGCATATTTGAATTTGGAAGTATTCAAACACATTTTTTTAGATTTTGTTTACAGAACACACATTAAAATGTCTTACGTAAACAAATAAAAATTACAAATGGACATACTTTTTGTTTTTTAAATAAGGTTGAACTTGCAACGCATTTTTAATTCCTTTCAATGAATATTGTCAAAGGTTGATTTCTCAAATTCTTTTTGTTCTTTTATTGTGACAATTCTTCTGGATATCAGAGGGGCGAGAATATACCGAAAAATATAATAATAATATTATCAAAATTTTTACCTATGTATAATAATATCAGCCCTGTAATATTACTGTCCAACTGCTGGGCACGGGCCTCCCCTACTAATGAAAGGGGTTAGGCCTTGTTCTACCACGCTGGCCTAATGTGGGTTGGTATACTTCATATACCTTCGAAATTCCTGTGAATAAATTCTCGGGTATATGGTAGGTTTCCTCACGATGTCTCTTTGGAGTCTTGTTGTAGCCGAAGCAAATTAAATGAAAAGGCTCCAAACCGACTCCAAAGATATTAAGAAATTATTATTATTTTTTACTTTTAAGTGTTCGTTTTTGAAGTCGGTTTTCAGTTTTTGTTAAACTTTAATTATTATTTATCTATTTTTAGAGTAATATTGAAAGAATTATCCACCAACTCCTAATAGTCAAGGAGTTATATTTTCTATCATCAGCTCAGCAACATGAGATTATGAGTACTATACGCAAATACCTGAATAGTTTTAGGAAAAATATAAAACACACTATGGGTCCCTATATAATTTGAGGGTTGCCCTCGATTTTCCTAGGATCCCATCATCAGATCCTTACTTGGTGCCAACGGGACCACCAGTATACCTACTCTTTAAACAAAAAATATTTTTTTGAATCGGCCCATGCGTCTTCGAGTAATCGGGGAACATACATAAAAAAAGGTTCCGACGAATTGTTAACCTCCTCCTATTTTTGAAGCCGGTTAAAAACTGCCAAGCGATAGATAAAGGTAGCCGAACTATAAAATATGCATATGACGAAACAGAAGGGCGCAGGCGCCGCATACCATACCACTGGTAGAGTGAAATTAACCTTGGCAGTATTATTCAGGGCACGCACCGCCGTCCGCCCTTGGCTGGTAAACTGCGGATATGTATGGTGTATGCGACCGCTTGTGCAAACCCTGGCTTCCTAACTGTGTCGTATTTGATTTTAAGACAGTGAATTGCAAACAAGCAGGTGAATTGCTAACGACCAGGTGAATTACTAAGGTGGGTCATGAACTGGCGTCTTTAATGGATGGATGGATCGTGGGTGCCTTGCCAAACTTAAAGGGAGGAAATATGGATTGGAAAGGGGAGGGACTTGCGGCAAGCAATCTACCGTAAGTCGCTTGATGTAATAGGCATAATTGTATGAGTGGTACAGCCATGCTGTAGACATTTACGTTTACAGCACGAATGGGCCGACTTGACCGGTTTGATGCCACTGTCCATCTCAACTGACGTAAAGATGCAGCTCGCTGTCGCGTTTCGTTCGGTATGTGAGATTTCCGGTGGCCCAATTACCCACCTCCCTTTTCCAATCCCTGTTCACCTCGTATTAGGTTGTCAACGCACCCATGGTTCTTTTTGTCTTTGGTATCTATTAGCGGTGAAGATTACTTACCACCAGGTGACACATCTGCTCGTTTGCCAGTCTCTGTTATAAAAAAACGTGATAGGCGCAAAATAACATCGGCAGATTAAAGTTAAACAGTCGTAAAGTAATTGACAGCCTCCGTGGCGCAGCGGGCGAGTAGCCGGCTGTGAAGCGAGAGGCCGCGGGTTCGATCCCCGCACCGAGACAAATGTTTGTATGGCCTACAGATATTTGTTTCGGGTCTGGGTGTTGTGAGACCGAAAGTCTCTCGTAGTTCCTGATACCCACGACACAAGATTCGATCTTAATGTGGGGTCAGGACTATGTATGTGACTGTTGGGTGTTATTTATATTTATTTATTTATTTATAATGGTCAAGCAGCCAGCTGTGTAAGGTGTGTTGTAAGGCGAGGGGCAGCGGCTTTGATATTTGCATCGGGACAAAGATTTATGAAGGACTAATATTTGTTTTGGGTCTCGGTGTGAGACCGCGCGTCACTCGCAGTTCCTGATACCTGGGACATAAGACTCGTAGCTTAGTGTGCGGTCGATCTGTGTGTACAGTACCTACTTTATACCGATAAGGGCCGACATAACGACATTAAATCATACCAGTTATACCTTATCACGTTGCAAGGCCTTGTACCAAATTCCAGTCTAATAAGTGTTTAGCCACAGGATTGATTTTTAGTTTTCGAGCGACCTAAAACAACTGATATTAGCGCTCAAAGACTTTTGTAGATAAAAAATGTGAACGGACCTGTCTGGCGACTAGGAAGCGATGACCGCGCCGCGTACCTACTGAAGTTTACCTGCATGTAGGTTAATCCGCGCATAATATCGCTTTTATACAGTATAAATGGTGTGACATTATAAGCGAACCTTGTCTATTTATTTTGTTTGAAAAATTTACTTTTTCAGTGTAACAGTTATTTTATTGGCGCGGCGAAATTTAAGCTTATTTGATATTAACTTGTATCTAAGACCTAAATTTGTCCCAATTTGCATAGGTGGCATTTATTTTATTAAACCTGATTGACCTGATATGTATGTAATGACTTATTTATTTTGATGGAAATTTACGCTCGTGTATTGAAACGTGCATTGTTTCTAATATCGTGTTTGACTTAAATATTTACTGAGTAAATGTTAACTTAAACAAGTACGTAATTATGAATAATATTGACTTTTGTAATAAGGAAAGATGGATGGATTTACATAAATCATACTTATACAAACACTAGCTTTTGCTCGCGGCTGCGCTCATGTAAGAAGCTTTCTATGTAAGTTTTCGACCCGTTACGACCGTTTAGGGGATGAATTTACAAAAATCCTTTCTTTGTGCTCGCCTACTTCATAAGAGGACGTGTGTAAAATTTCACATTATTAGTGCCAATGGTTTTGGCTAATACCGAACCGAATACTCCCCGAATGAAATGCGACAGCAAGCTGCCAGTTTACGTCGGTTTTCTGTTAGACAGTGATATCAAAGCGGTCGAGCCGGCCCACGCGTGCTGTACATATTACTGTCTAGAGCGTGGCTCTACCACTCAAAAACTTAACGGACCGACTTCAAATCCTATCGTGACCAAATTTATATGGGACCACCCTTGAAAGAACCTCTATCGAACACAAAAAGAATTTTGAAAATCAGTCTACATTTGGCGGAGATATCGCGTAACATACATAAAAAAATACAGACGAATTGAGGACCTTTTCCTTTTTGGAATTCTGTCGAAAAAGAAATATAATAACAATCTGGCTGGGAATTCCCAGCCATTAATTGATGGGTTCATTTCTTATATTGGAAAGTGAAAACTAGAGATGTCCACTCAAATTAACGAGACTATACTCTCCACACATACGCTACTGTAACTCCTGTGAGCCAGGATAAAGGCGCGTCTGCACCTGTTTTTCTTTAAAACAAAGCACCAAAACATATACGCAAAACAATGATATTCACTCTCTCCTGCTCGTAGAACAATGGACTATAGATAATGTGCACCGAAACCATGTTTTGCGTAGGTGTTTTGCGTAATGTTTTAGTGCAGGAGACGCGGCTCAACAATGCCACACATTTTACGACACTAAAGTATAAAGCTCGGCGAGTCTCTGATAATGTAAAATTTTTTTAATCCCGTAACGAAATTAATAAATCAGAAAGGTAGGACGGAGTTGGAAATATAAGTTTCCACAAAGTAAAAAAGCGGTTATCTTGGGAAACAGCAGCGATAGCTCAGGGGGGTTACCACTACCTCTTATAGCAGTATTATTATAATTTTACTTGTACCGATTCCCATGCAAAACAAACGAAGAACGATTATAATTATACTGATATAAGAGGTGGTGGTAACCCTGCAGTTGGGAATGGTATGGACTGCCGAGACGAGTGTCGGAGGTTCGAGACCAACCCCAAAATGGAGTATGAAGCAGGTGTCAGAGGACTTTCCTAGGTTACGTGTGTTTTCTTTGCTAATTTTCGTTTGCTATAACGGCGAAAGAAAACATCGTGAGGAAACCTGCATACCCGATAATTTTCCAATAAGAATTTCGAAGGTATGTGAAGTCTACCAACCCGCATTAGGCCAGCGTGGTAGACTAAGGTCTAACCCCTCTCATTAGTAGAGCAGAGCCGTGCCCAGCAGTGGGACAGTAATATTACAGGGCTATTTTTTGTTTGAAAAATTCAAAAGACCGTTTATTTTCTTTTCTTTTTTTGTATTTATTACAACATAGTAAAAATGTGGTTATCTTGGGAAAAGTCAAAGACTATTATTACGAGAGAGAAGCTACGAGTAACAACTAGTCTTAAAATAAGAAACATTGATTAAATGTTATGTAAATGGCTTTTGAATATGTTAATTAAGACCAGATATATGGGTTTATGTCACTATGTGACATGATTATGTAAATAGGGTATCATTATTCCGGTTAACAAATCGAACAAAATACATCAAATTGATAAATTTCTTTATAAAGCCTGTAGCCCGAGCACGAAAAACTAATGTAAATGTAAATGTTTTCGAGTTCGCTGCGCACTGATGACGTTTGGATAATATTTCATACAAATTTCATAGACGCGCATCGAGTTCGAATACATTTACGGTTGTCAGAAATTTTCCTGCTCAGGCCGCTGATCTAGAATTCTTCGATTCCTAAAGAGGGTTCCGTGGAAAAGGCACCAGGGTTCTGCGAAACTACATTTATCGAATCGTAAGATTAATATAATATATTACATACATACATAAGCTCACGCCTGTAGCTCCGAAGGGGTAGGCAGAAGCGCACTAGCGAACTAGTACACCCACATTTCGTCGAGCTTAGTTCCGTCCCAGATGTGATAGGGGCAAGCCTATCGCCATATCGGGCACAAATTCTAGACTCCGGGTTGATATGGAAAAATCCAATAACAGTTTGCCCGACCCGAGGATCGAACCGCTCGCTTCTTTTATCGGCGAAAATGGCGGAACCTCAAGTGGCGCGAAAAGCCAAAAATGGACTTGACTTTTATGAGTATAAAATATGAAAACAACTGGATGTAAAGCGATATTCAAAGGGAAAATGAGGTGAAGGCGTTTAATTATAACGGTCAATGCGAACATTGGCTTTTCAGTTCTCACTCGAGCGTATTGGCGAGTGTAACCGGTTCGCGGACAACTGCAGAGGTCCTTGTTCAAGTAAAATAACATGAGAAAGTACTTAATTTTGGTCGATGAAATTAACACTATACTATATATATTGCCCCTTACTTATAAAAATATTTAAGCGCTGCTCATGTTAACCATAGGTAACCAACCTTTCATTTTTAATTAAACAATGTAACGCAAAGAAAAAGTAACAGGTTATTCTTAGCGAAAAGATAATCGAATTTTTTTTTATAAGTAAGGCCCATTATGTATTATGGGCCTTACTTATAAAAACAGTTTAGCTGAGCAAATGGCTAAGAATAGCCTGTCACTTTTTTCCTTGTGTCACATTGTTTGAAAATAAAAGGGACAGGCTATTCTTTACCATTTGCTCAGTTAAAGTAAAGCCCTATATATATGATTGCTCATTAGACGGAGTAATCTGATAGATCGAAATGTCGCCTTACAATATAATGTTGCCTACTTCTAAAACGTAATGATGAATCTAGTTCAAATGGGTACTTGACTATGTATGAATTTATACACATATTTATACGTAATAGCAAATGAAGAAAAAAAGAAACCCTTCTGTAAAAACTGCATCCAAATTGGTTGAAAAATCAAGCAGTAATTATATTTTAAATTCTGGAGTGGATATATATGTTGGAGATATCTTACTATCCCTTTCCAACGCATGTACCGTTATGGCGTGACGTGATTATACTGATACTTCTCTTTCCCGCAGTTTGAAGATTACATCAAACTTCAAAGGCTTATAACTTTTTTTCGAGAGTATTTCAATATTTCTTTCTTTTCTATGTTTTAGGCGACGTAAATTTTATATAAAATTAATTTAAAAAAATGAGGCGAGTACCCAATTCTTATCATGACAAAGTTTCGACTAAATGTCTATGTAAATAATTTTGCGTAAATAATCACAATAGATACGCGAAACAATAACAATGAAATAAAATTATTTTTACGGATTTTATCACGATTTGGTTTTAATTTTTATTCCCGACGTTTCGAAGGCATTGCAGTCTTCGTGGTCACGGGTTGGACTGAGATGTCATTTGTCCAAGAATGTTAGATTTTGTAGATTTTGTAATACTAAAAATAATTTTATTTCAATGAATAGCATTCGCGTAAACTTAAGAAATCAGTAAATAACAATGAAAATTGCAAATATTACTTTTAGGTTTAAAGGGCCAAAGATCAATTTATATTATTTCTGCACATCCATAGCTTCTATGAGGTTTTTTGTGATATACCATTAAATTAATTCCAGTAGACATGCAGTAATTATGTACATATGCAGTAATTAACTATAATTCAAGTACACATGCAATAATACAAAGTGTAGAACTAAGATTTTGGGTTGGAATTTAGATTACGAAAGAATGAATTGGTGCATAAAATTGATTAGATTCAATAATTTTGATTTTTTTACCGCAGCACTATTAGAGTTGATGAAAAAGTGGCAGCATTCGAAATTTTATTGTACTCCGTCTAATGAAGAATCCGACATCCTTTCTTTCAATTCGTAAATACTCGTAATACAATTTGTTTCTAGGGATTTACATGTTTGTACTCAGGCGGATGTTTCCAACAGTTCGATCTGGAAATCTTTGTGGGAGGCCTATGTTCAGCAGTGGACGTCCTATGGCTGATGATGATGATGATGATGATAACTCAGGCGGAGTCACTTAATCGAAGTTGGAACGAAAAACTTCGACTGTGTATTCGAATTTGGTTCGTTAGTCGAAAATTAGTTTGAATTAATTAGTTTTTATAAAACCTGTGAGTGGTAGAGCCACACTGTAGACAGTTACGTTTACAGCACGAATTGGCCGGCTCGACCGGTTTGATACCACTGTCTCATAGTAACCGTCGTAAAATGGCAGCTTGCTGTCACGTTTCGTTCGGTGAGTGAGATTTCCTGTGGCCCATTTCCCACCCTCCATTTCCCAATCCTTTTTCCCCTTCCTTTCCATTCCCGCCTTTTAGGTTGGCAACGCATCCATGGTCCTTTTTGTGTCTTGGGTGTTTATGGGCGGTGGAGATCACTTACCATCAGGTGACCCATATGTTCGTTTGCCAGTCTCTGCTATAAAAAAAGATTCTGTAGCTCTAGTTCGAGTTTTTTCTGTTCTCGAAAAAGACGATTTAAGTACGACGATAGTTTTAGTTTTCTCCACACATGACTACGAAGCTGCAGTACCATTCCCAACTGAGCTATCGCTGCTGCTATTTAATCGGGTATCGGCGATGTAAAAAGGTTCATTACAATACGTATCGACATTCCTATTCCTTTTTACAATGGCTGACTAGACGGACGCATTAATCATTAATCATGAATCGATTGTCTAGATTAGCTTCTAGAAGCGTCTTAGACAAAAGAAGGAACAGGACACGGCATAACTACGAAAAAATGAAGCATTCCTAATGTATGGAACGAAACCAAAATGGCGACTTTGTGAAAGAAAGATTTATAACAGTTAGGCATCTTTTTCATATTCCGAAATTAGTATTATTGTAAATAAAAAACCGTATTTACAATAAAATCAATAAGTATTTTTACGTTATTTAATTCTTATGACACGGTGAGAACTTACATATAAATAGATCGCGAAACTAAAATGACTGAACCGGCTTTCTAATAAACACGTATTTTTCGTAGTTATTCCAGGTCGTCTTGCTTTTATTAGTCATTGAAACCGTTGACAAATTAAATCTTTATATGTACTGGTCAAAATTAGTCTATTCTGATATTTTAAGAGGTATTGTTAGTTTCTATGTAGGGGGATACATGAACTATAAAGTCAAGTCAACCCACACATGCTACGCGTTTGGCTCTACCACTCAAAATATACCATACTGAAATGATTCAAAAAGGTAAGAGTACAGGCAATCGATTCGTCGTATGCCAGTATAACACGACTTCCCTCGCTTTACTATGACACTTTCAAATTCTGAGTATAAAACTTCACGCTGAGTCAAGACTCAAGTTTACGAGACTCAGTACGTTAATAGGACTCGTGACAGACATACAAATACTTGGCTTCCTTTACGAAATTGTAAAGCAGATGCCACTACAAGATTAGCCGCGTGTAGAATACTAAGCGGGTATTACTACTCTCTGTACATTGTTTTGAAATAGATTATTAATGAAATATTGATTGGGAAAAACGTGTCGAACAGAGAGATATATTTGGAGTATTTTTCGGGTTCTGAAGCCAAATGGCAAAAAAGGAACCCTTATAGTTTCGCCATGTCCGTCCGCCTGTCTGTCTGTCTGTCTGACCACTGTTTATCTCAGATACTTTTAGTTCTAGAGAGCTGTAATTTAGCATAAGTATACACATCAACCACGCCGGGAAAACGGTAAAATAAATGTTTGAAAATATTTTTCTTTAAGGTGCCTCCCCTGCATGTAAAGTGGGGATGACTTTCTTCTTCTCATATATCCTATAATGTGGGGTATTATGGGATAGGTCATTTAAAAACATTGCGGGTCTGTGAAAACTATATTCGATTCGAGATTCTGTTTGGGAAAGATTAAGCTTTAAAGTGCTAATAGTAAAGTGGGGCGTCCCCTCCCTCTGTTTAACTTTACGTCGGTGTTCTGTGAGACGGTGGTATCAAACCGGTCGAGCCGGCCCATTCGTGATTTGACGTTACTGTCTATAGCATGGCTCTACCACTCAGCTAGTGTTTGATATAGATAGCATTAGACTCTTAACAGCAGTCCTTCTTTAACCATTTAGCATGATAGTAATAATTCCTCTGCAATCTTAGTGATAAATACTATTGAATATTGATCCAAAGTAAATCATCAAAGGCCACGCAAATAAAACCGAGGTCCATGGTATGCAAATGAAGGTCAATGTCACTTTTTGGCAGCTGAAGTTGTTAAATACAATGCACAATGCAGCAGGAAGAATGACGTGAAGAGGCGTGACGTAGGCCTTCCTCATTGGAAATGAAATATTGATTTGTTCAAGTTGAGCCGCGTCTCCTGCACTAAAACATTACACAAAACAGCTACACAAAACACGGTATTATTGTCTATGATCCATTGTTCGATGAACAGATGATAGCGAAATACTTTGTTTTGTGTAGGTGTTTTTTGTGTTTTATTTCGAATAATAATTTGCAGGAGACCCGGTTTTAAGTCTCCTGCACTAAAACATTACACAAAACACGTTATTTTTGTCTATGGTCCATTATTCCATGAACAGGTGACAGCGAAATACCCTGTTTTGTGTAGGTGTTTTTATGTTTTATTTCGAATAATCATTTGCAGGAAATCTGGTTTTAAGTGTCCTGTACTAAAACATTACACAAAACATGGTTTCGCTACACTTTTTTATCTATAACCCATTGCTGTATGACCAGGAGTCAGCGAAAATCATTGTTTTGCGTACGTGTTTTTGTGTTTTGTATCGAGAAAAACACGCAGGTGCTTTTGCTGTTAAAGGTCGCCTCCTTGGTGTAATGGGAGTGTATATGGGCTGTGAACCGGGAGGTCCTGGGTTCGATTCCGAGGTCGGGCGTGGGACTGGATACCCTGGATGGGGGTTGGCGTCAGGCAGACAGCCGATCGTAAAACTAAGCCAAATCGTTTTTGCAACGTGCCTTAAAAGTGTTTCGCAATGTTGTCCCAAATTAAGGTGGGATAAGAGTCGGTAGAACTCTAACTTTTCAATATAAAGTGTATTTTCATTGTGAATTATCGCTTGCTATAACGGTGAAGGAGAAAACATCGTGAGGAAACCTGCATACCCGAGCATTTCTCCGCAAGAAATTCGAAGGTATGTGAAGTCTACCAACCCGCATTAGGCCAGCGTCGTAGACTAAGGCCTAACCCCTCTCATTAGTAGAGGAGGCCCGTACCTAGCAGTGGGACAGTAATACTACAGGGCTAATATTATATTATTGTGAAAATGTGATATTAACATTCTTATAACGTTAACTGCTCTGCCTGACTGCCTCCGTGGCGTGGTGGTATTTCGGTACGACTACGGTTCTGAGGTCTCGGGTTCGATCCCCGGGTCGGGCAAAGTGATATTGGATATTTCCATATCAGCTCGGAGTCTGGAATTTGTGCCCGATATGGCGATAGGCTCGCCCCCTATCACATCTGGGACGGAACTAAGCTCGGCGAAATGTGGGTGTTCTAGTTCGCTAGTACGCCTCTGCCTACCCCTTCGGGGATACAGGCGTGAGCTTATGTTATGTCATGTTATAACGTTAACGAAGAATTTGTTCTGACACAGCCGTCCAACAATATTATAACAATAAAACCGATTTTTAAACCCCAATGACGACGACTATGCTATTTTATTGAGAAGTTAGAAGATGGAGGAAGAATATGCTCTATCTACATATGCTTTAATAATCACAGGTTTATAACCCTAACGGGCCGACTTTAAAACTTATTCTTATAAATTTAACTTATTTTATAAACTTAAAAAATTATATGGAACCACTCTTGAAACAAGAAAACACAAAAATAATTTTGAAAATCCGTCCACATTTGGCGGAGATATCGCGTAACATAAAAAAATACAGACGAATTGAGGACCTCCTCCTTTTTGGAAGTCGGTCGAAAATACAAACGAATTGAGGACCTTCTCCTTTTTTAAAGTCGATCGGAAAATCTTGAAAATATGATCCACAAAAGGAGTGTGGGTCACTATGGCAGGTTTGGCACCATGTATGGTTTTCGCTATCCTAATTAAGTAGTCTGTGGATATTTTGGGAAATATTCTTTGTCATCTATACCTGTTACCACAGCTTAGCTACATAGGAAATTGACAATACATACGTATTTGTAAAAATACTAAAATTAGAATAACAGAGGCATAAAAATCTTTGCACGTACATGTAACTATGATAAATTAGGAAAAATTTATTTACAACTAGTGTTGCCAGATGTCCCGATTTGCGCGGGACGTCCCGATTTCCAGGGGACTAGTGACCCGTCCCGATTTACCCTTAATCGGGACGCCCAATATCCCGATTTCTGACTATCTTTCTTTGCATGTACTTTAATATAAATTATTAACATGTGGTCTTACTCGCTGCCCGAGAAAGCGTAAATATTGAGCTTGTGTCATACCATTTTTTGATTGAGGTGTCTGTTTGCAAAATGTTAAGCTTACAAGTGCTAATTAATTCTTCTTAGAGTCAAGTGACCTGCTCTACCAGCTGAACGGTTGTTTTAGTTCTATTTTCCGGATTTATCCCGGTCTTGTTCATTCACTAGAGCAAGAAGGCGACTTTATCGATGAAAGTAAATTTTGCTAATATTGTCAAGGCTTTACTGTTTATCTTACTGTTCATCTTGAAAATTAAATCGCGGGGAAAAGTGTTTTACCACTGGCGCTATTCCTGGGAAGACACGTATCGGCTATATCGGAGTCGCCGTCTTACGATCCTGGGCCATAATGGGAGAGATGGAAAATATCCGGGTGACGCTGAGGCGCATCTGTAACATATCCTGCACTGCAGCAATACCGACTAAAAGCCTGGCGACGATTAGGAAAGGCTCCAGATTTCCTTAGGCGAGAAGCGCCCAGGCTTTGGTTGGAATCGTCACTACGCGGCGCCGCCTTTCGCCCCGTCTTCAATTGCGAAGGGGGCGCTCATTTGCTCTGGTCGCCGATGGACGACCTTGGCGTCAACGACAGAACGAGGCCGATCATCTGCATTACTGTATCTCTTGGGGCCGTACCTACTTTAGTGGGCGCTACGACAGCCTCCTGCTACCACTCCCGTTGGCCCCTATAAGCCGAAGTTAGCAACGGGCAAGCGAAAGCGGGGTGAAATTCATCAACGCCCCGCAAAAAATCAAAATCCCAGAGTAGGAGGCAAGAATCAGTCGCGCCTCCTACACATCCTCTGGCAACGGAAGGACCAGATAAAAAGAAACCGAATCAAGAATTAGGTCATTCCCGATTTCTTGGCACTCTTTCTGCGAGTTGACCGACCACATCGCAAAAGTTTGTATTTGACTCCACTACTGGCACAATTCTTTATTTGTTTAAAAGGGAATCATTTAATCTGCTTCGGCTTCAGCACCGACTCCAAATAGACTTAGAAATTGTTGTTATTTTTTACTTTTAAGTGTTCGTTTTTGAAGTCGGTTTTCAGTTTTTGTTATATTAGACATAATTTTAAGTATGGTCCATTCGGGATGGACGGTAGCACGGGTGATCGGCCTCATGCTGTCGTTGACGCGGATGGCGTCCTTCGGCGGCGGGGGTTTAAGAGGCCACCCACAACTGCAGTTGGGCCGCAAGGCGGCATCGCGCAGGGGCGGTTCCGGCTTAAGCCTGGGCGCTTCTCGCCTAGGGAAACCCGGAGCCGTCCCTAAAGCGCCGAAGAGGATCACCGCGGGGTTTTTAGTCGGTTTTGCCGGTGTAGGGTAAACATACTGTTAGGGACTCCGCCCAGTTTCGCCCGGATGTTTCCATCTCTCCCGGGCATTATGGCGCTGGGCCGTAAGACCGGCGACTCCAA
This sequence comes from Clanis bilineata, assembly GCA_036417725.1. Lineage (NCBI taxonomy): Eukaryota > Metazoa > Arthropoda > Insecta > Lepidoptera > Sphingidae > Clanis > Clanis bilineata. The sequence goes on along the minus strand of CM071162.1, from coordinate 3,367,621 downwards.
CATAAAATTTACGTCTCCCCCCATGCATGGCGGCAGTGATATCACTTTCACTTTTCGCTGCGATAACAAAAAAATTGGTCCATATGTTTTACTTAGCTAACAACTACCTCTACATAGATAAGTGATATTAAAAATAAGTTACGATATTTTTTTTGTTTAATTAAAAGACGACTTCTTTTACTTATTAACTTGTAAAGCTTGCTTAACCGCTATAGTTTTTCTTTGAAATTCATGCTACCACTCTGAATTTGTTTACGGATCCAAAACCAACCGTTTCAGAAATAGAGTGAGGGGTTGACTCTACTCTACCAAAAATGGAATTTAAAGCTTAATATTTCGCAAACAGACCCTGCAATCGAAAAATAGTTTATGCAAACCCACATTGTTTTTAAAATATCTATCCAACAATAATCCACACCATAGGATAGTCGAGAAAAAAAATGTCATCCCAACTTTACATGTAGTGGGGGGGGGGGGGGGTGTCCCGATTTGAAATCCTATGTCCCGATCATTTTAACCTTATGTTCCGATATTTTACACAATGGATCTGGCAACACTATTTACAACAGAAGCTACGACAGAAGTCAAATAAATAACAACTGGTGTTTGTCGTAAACGTACTATAATTTGTATATTTTATTCGTTTTTAATGCGTAGTTTTTCATGAAGTCAATACAATTGGGTTTTTGTTTAATTCTAGCACTTTTTCTACATCTGGTGTCAAATAAAGTAACAATTAAATGTGGGACATATTTATTTAAATTTTATTCTAAAAGGTATTTAACACTTATATTTATGTCACGATTCAATTGGTAGCTAAAATCTTATATTATTTTAAGAATGTTGCAGAATTGTTGCGGCTTTGTTTTTCTACGACCGGCTGCCTGCCTGCCGTCAAACCGTCTTTGGAGGATCTGCCGGTTATCAAATCAGGATATTATCAAATCGTCTGTATCTTAAGTAATTCACGCGATGTTCCGATAATGTAGACCGATTTTCATGATTATTTTGGTGTTAATTTCTCGATTCATGTTGTTTTTTTTTATAGCACAGATTGGCAAACGAGCAGGTCGGTCACCTGATGGTAAGTGATCTCCACCGCCCATAGACACCCAAGACACAAAGAATCATGGGTGCGTTGCCAACCTAAATGGAGGGAATGGAAGGGGGTGGAAAAGGGATTGGGCAAGGGAGGGGGGAAATGTGCCACCGGAAATCTCACTCAGTTGTTAAAAGTTTGATTATTTCTTTAGAAAGACGTCGTATTCTTTAATGTATTGAAAACGTCGAACATAAAACTGCATTTAAAAATTGGCACTACATGTAGCGAATAAAATTTTCTTATCAACGTATTGTAATTCGTAAAGTCGTAATTTGTTTTACTAGTTTTTGGCTGAAGTGTGTCAAATATCCTCTTGATAATATGGTTACATTGCAACACCGGTTGGCAGTATTTTACGTTCAAAATACTTCAAAATTCGTCGGTATTTTTTTAAGTATGTTACCTGATATGTGAGGCAAATTACCTATTTTCAAGTTTTTTTTTATATAGCTTATTCCACGGGTGGTCACTGATCCTATATATATTTGTGTGACCCACAGTTATTTGTTTCGGGTCTGGGTGTTGTGAGACCGAAAGTCTCTCGTAGTTCCAGATACCCACGACACAAGACTCGATCTTAGTCCATACTATGATATACTACTACTATGATCCCATGATCAGGACTGTGTGTTTGACTGTTGGGTGTTATTTATATTTATTATCAGTCACCTCCTTGGTCTAGCGGCAGCATACATAGGTTGTGGACCGGGAGGTCCTGGGTTCGATTCCCAGGTCGGGCAAAGCGAATTTTCTAATTTAATTTGCCCGGGACTGGATACCTCGTAGGGGGTTGGGCGGGCAGCCGGTCGTAAAAACTATGACAAATCCTTTCTGTAATATGCTTGAAAAAGTGTGTTGTGCCGATCCCATATTAAGGTGGGATAAGAAAGGTAAAAAGAGGAGCTTAGTCCAAAGCTGGTCCCGTATATCTAATATAAATTTGATCAAGATCTGATCAAACCAACAAAAACAGCATATATCTTTAGCCATACAAACATTTATTTCGGTGCGACAATCGAACCTGTGGCCTCTCGCCCAGTACACCACGAAAGCTGTTTTTGCTTGACTTTATAGTATAAGTAGGGATTGTGACGGTAATCTTTTCGGCTGACTACCTGTAGATAATTGTAGAAGCCATTTAGCATTTCATTATTTTGGACAGCTTTCTACCAACATTAAGTACCGTGAGACTAGATTTTATCTCGCGTATCATACTCGTTTTTCAACAATCATCGCGGTAAAAGTAACATTATATTTTGGTGATGTAATGGTATGGCATGCAATGTTTCCATTGTTGATTAACTTTTTCTTGAATTTCTTAAAATACAACATAACATACACGCCTGTACTACCGAAGAGGTAGGCAGATGCGCACTAGCCAACTCGTACACCCACATTTCGCCGAGCTTAGATCCGTCCCAGATGTGATAGGGGGCGAGCCTATCGCCATATCACTCATATCAGGCACGAATTCCAGACTCCGGGCTAAGGTTTCATTATTCGTAATCATTAGCAACTTGTTTATTTTACAGCCATATCGTACTTTGAGACCCATCATCTTCCAAATTATATCATAAAAGCGTAAATCACAATCTGTTGTGCTTTATTTATGTAACAGCTATAATCAAGTGTTGTAAAAATTCTCATACGTGGAATATAACCAACTTCATAGGAAATTTTCAATAAAGTAGTTTATATTAATCCGGGTCTCCTGCGGCCTGAGCAGGAAAATTTCTGACAACCGTAAATGTATTCGAACTCGATGCGCGTCTATGAAATTTGTATGACATATTAACCAAACATACATTTACATTAGTTTTACGTGCTCGGGCTACTGCACTAGCTTTTTCGAAACAAAACACATACGCAAAACAACGATTTTAGCTGTCACCTGCTCGTAGAACAATGGACCATAGATAAACAATGCATGTTTTTTGTAATATTTTAGTGCTAGAGCCCCGGCTTTATATTTATATGCATCATCGACATCTTCAGCTAAAAGATGTCCACTACTGAACATATACCTTCTCTATATTATAATCGAGTCCATAAGTAACTCCGACATGCGTGGAACCGATTAGAGTAAGGAATTTTTATTTATTGATTTTTGTGTTCATTCAATTCGAATTTAAGGTTTTGTTAAATTATTTGTTAATATATAATATTTTAAACCTACAATAGCCAATAAATTTATTTCCCGTGACGAATCTAGTTTATTTGTAATGTATGCATACATGTATAAAATAAAAAAAATGCTACATAACGATGTTTAATTTTATTAAAATATCTGAGTTTATAAAAATAAATTATAAACGATGTAATCCTTTATCTTCATAAAAACACTATTGTTCTAAACATAAAATTGTATATCAATAATGACAGTATTGATTTTACAAAAAAAAAAATTTTTTGGGTTTTGTAACTGTTACAAAAATATATATTGCATATAATTTGTAAAATTGTTACTCGCATTACATAACATTTATAAATATTTATTATAAAACAACACAAAAACCCGATTAACAGAATTCACGTTGCCAAAAAGAACGTACGACAAACTCACCGAAATAACGTTTCACCTCCTTTTACTTTTCAAGTTGCACACTCACTAGAACACGGTCAGTGTCAGGTCACAGAAAAAAAAATTAAAGATGACGCGTACAAAAATTATATGCCGCAAAAATATCCCGCGCTTTTTAGATTTTCGAAAATGGAACGTTCGGTTTTTGAACGTTGTGATAGGTCCGATGGCGTGTTCACACTGCGGGACGTTCGCGCTAGATCGCTCTCTCTTGGCCGATGTGCAATGCTAAGAACCTTGAGAGCGGGCAACCGTACTTTTACCTGTGACTTTGTTCGCTGAATTTAATGCTGTATCAAATTCAGAATCTATTCGTTAATTGAGTCTAAATTTTGGATAATGATTCCATTAGTCTCAAATATTGTACGAGTTATAAAAGGCGCTCATATTGTGAATTCACAATTCATTTTGAGCGAGTTTTTAAAGGATTGACTATTATAACAGTACTATTAGAATACATAAGAATAAATAATAAATAACACTCAACTGTCACACATAGTAGTTCTGACCTACACTAAGATTGAGATCTAATAGAGCGAACATCGACTAAGTAGGAGTAAAAAAAACAAACTCAGTGTGGATTTGGTTATTTTATCGAATTTCGACTTTTTAAAAGAAAATCATACTGAAAGACTAAGAAAAGCTTTTCTTGTAAAAATTGACTCGGAGTAAATCAAAATTCGATTTATGAATTCCAAATACTCAATGGGTTAGTTTTTTTGACGCTGACTTAGTCAAAGTTCGCTCTATAGATCTTAGATCGAGCGCCTTAGATCGAGTCTTGCTTTCTGGGTAACTTTGAGACTTTCTTTCACAACATCGACTCGAAATTAAAATATTTGTGGGCCACACAACCATTTATCTCTATGCGGGGATCGAACCCGGGGCCTCTCGGTCCACAGCTGGCAACTCACTGCGCCATGGAGGTTGTCGAAGAATATTTTGGGATTACTATATTTACCGAGCAGGAACAGAAAAACACTTATAAATTTTATTCTAAGTTTACGTTTCTAGAATGTTACAAAAACAGGATATTCGTGGCGTAAAACAACTAAAAGTGGATACCACTGAATATCATTAACTTCTATTAATAAAGTACCTATCATACTTAATTATTTTATAACGTCTGTCAATTTGTGCACAATGTCCTACGGTGTCCTCTAAAATGACCGAAATAATTTGGATGTGCTTGTTATTGTCATAATAAGATCTGCGTGGGGTTATATTTTTGTTTGTTTGATTTAAATGTTCATGCAATATAATAATCATCATTATCATCATAATCAGTCATAGGACGTCCACTGCTGAACATAGGCCTCCCTCAAAGATGCAGGATCGCTGGATGCAGGCTGTTTCCAACAGGTCGATCTGGAAATCTTTGGAGGAATATAATAATTATAATTCTTTCTTTCTGCCTGGCGTTATCCCGGCCTTCTCCCAGGGTCCGCCTTAATCAACACACTTTGTCAAGCATGTTGCAGAGAGGATTTGGCATAGTTTTTACGACCGGCTGCCTGCCTGACGTCAACCCCCTATGAGGGATCCAGTCCAGATCCAGGAGGGATAATAATTATAATTAAATAGAATAATATAAACGAGTCAATTTGTAATTAAAGAAGAAGAGAGCAAGAAGTTGCAGAAGTTAGGCGTCCAGAAGTCCAACTTCAATTTGTTCGAATTATTTTTCACCAAAGTTATTGAATAAGTAATTGAAACACATGTATAGTGACTTGATATTTCCAAGCATAACATGACTATTTTGCATAAGTTTAACGATACCTATTTTTTTATCGCCGAAAAAGATTATTTTAAGGTAGCTTATTTTATTGCAACTGAATGACGAACGCACCAGACAGAGATATGACTACCCATGAACAGTAGCAGCACCACCGGCACTTGAATAATAATCACAAGTTTAAAACCTTACCATAAAGTTAACCTGCTCGTGTGCCAGTCTCTGATATAAAAAAACCTTGACGGACTGACTTCAAATCCGATTGTGACCAAATTTATATGGGACCACCCTTGAAATAAGCTCTATCGAATACAAAAAGAATTTTGAAAATCGGTTCACATTTGGCGGAGATATCGCGTAACATACATATGTACATTAAACAAATACAGACGAATTGAGGACCTTCTCCTTTTTGGAAGTCGGTCGACAAAGCATTGAGTACATACATACATAGACTCCCGCCTTTTTCCCATAGGGGTAGGCAGAGACAACGAATTTTCACTTGCGACGATCCTTACATACCTCTTTCGCCTCATTCAGTCTCATTACATTCTTCATGCATGCATTGAGTGTCACCTCTAAAACCATTAAAGCCTACAGTATTGTGACGTCACGCCGAAAGAGATACCTTTCTCTGCAATATCGGAGCGCAACGTACTCGATGTCCATTGTGGCGCGAGACACGCGGTGATTCATGTTATGTGACCCATATTCGGTGCTTTTACCCCAGTGTCCTTTACCTGACTTTACAGTGTTGTGACGTCATAATTTATGCCATAAATCATAACTAGATAGTGTAACTCGTTCACTTGCGGCCATATGGCGCTTTATAGAGAAATGACTATGAGTTTCTATATGTATTTGATTTAAGTGTATGTAGGTATTGGTTGACTGCTAAATCAAATATAGCCGAAAATAAAAGATACCATTAAAAATGCAATTTCATCGTCTTTAAAACACATCCATATACTCACGTCTGTATTCAGAAGCAGAGGCGATCTTACGAACACCCATAAAATTAAATCTATATAATTTATAAGGAAAATAAACGATTTCTTTCTAAATACATTTTGACCTATAAATCTAACAAAACGTAATTAATAGGTACCTAGATAATTCATAAAACACAGACAACTTAAAGGAAAAACAAAGATAACTCATAAAACAACAACAAAATACGTGTCGACTGATATAAACTATGTAATATGTATCTATAGTCGGATTGCTAATTAAACGGAGTAAACTGACAGATCGAAATGTCACTTTCCAAAATAATGTTGCTTACTTTCAAAACATAGGGATTGATCCAGTTCAATTTTTATCACTCAGAGAAACAATAACTCAGCACTAGCTTGCAAATTTAGAATTTTATTGCGTATTTTTAGAAATTTCAGCTTAACCCTTCGACTAAATGTTTGTGTAAATAATTTTACGTAAATAATCACAACAGATGCGCGAAATTATAACAATGAAAATTACAAATATTATTTTTGTTCTTTGAGAAAAATTACGTTCGGCACATTCATAGTTTTTGTAAGTTTTGTTTATAATGAACCATGACTATAATTCCAGTAGATATGCCATAACTTAGCATGCAGTAATTTACTATTACTATAATTCAGTAGACATGCAGTTCTAATTACATATTATGCAGGAATTACGATTTTTAGTTGGAATTTAGAAAATGAAAGAATGAAATGATTCACTGAATTGAAATGTTTGAATAATCTTGATCTTTTTACCGCAGCACTATTTAAATTTCATGAAAAAGTGGCAACATTCGAAATGTCAGTTTACTCCGTTTAATTAGCAATCCTACTATAACTATTATAATATGTACGTACTTATAGGTCCATTACATCGAAATAAAGAGGTAATTAAATTAAAGGAAAAAACAAATAATGAAATTTAAGAGACAATAAATAAATATAACATTCCAACCAGTAACGGTCATAAAGGTCGTATCGTGTAGTATATGTTTTTTCATAAAATTATATTCTTCTTTTAAAAATAAAATTACATCGATTGATATAGATATGCATATCAACCAATATCGATCAAAGAGGTTGCAACTTATTCGACTCCTTATTTGCCTCCACTACTTTGAAAACATTTAAATATAGAATGCAAAAAAACATAAATGGCCAGAGGTTGTGAATTCAAATCCATAACTTAATTATTGATTGAAATGGATCGCAAAAAACAAATGAACCCGTATGGTCAAACAGGTCGTGGTCAGCCGTTCGTTTATAACATACAGTAATTAAAAATAAAACGCATATAGCGTGTTATCTGTGTTTCTAACAATAATACACAGGTCTTTTACTACTTTGTCAAGTAATTATATACTTGGTGGTAAGTACAGCGTAATAACAGTATAATAATATGAGTCATTGGAGCATATCTTTTGAAATGCTTCTTCAATTTAAGGTCTTAGTTCAAGGTAAAGAATAAATATAATTTTAAAGGCTACTTATTTAAAGTTTTTTTTTGTTGGCTTAGTTGGTTTAGGAAACCGATCATTCATATCTACTGGTAGCGTCAGATTCGGGCATTGAAACAGTGAAGGAAAAATATAAATGTTACCTATAGAGGTAATATGTAAAATTGACACATATAAACTAAGATGGCGGAAAATGTATGTATATAGTGATAAATATTATAATATAGTGTACATATTATAATACACATACATGTATATTATATTCGATAGAATTTACTCCAACGGTTGTCATATTATTTACAGTCATCGTCATCCGTAGGTACCTAAAGGCTGGTTAGCTAGGTTAGGGCCTCATGCACCAATTCCAACTGCTTCCAGTATTTTCCCTGCCACCATTCCTGCCATATGCCATTCTCATACAACCCGTTTCCTTACACTCTATTACTATCTCCCCTTCTCACCCTATCTGAGCCATCCCATCGTTATTATGTCCATATTTGCCTGCCTGTCTTCAAATTTATAGCAAGATAATGTAAATTATATTAAACTTAATTCAGAATTTGCTTGTGTTGACTTGCCATAAGTGCTTTTTACATGCCTACGTGACCAATAAAGATTTTTATTTTTATTTACAGTCGCCTTTTTGATCTCGTCAGCGAAGATTCACGAAGGCTCGGGAACGTTCGGTCTCCATCGCCGATAGTCCTTCACAAACGTCTCCTTTCGCCTTCGTTTGGTTGGTGTGTACCGGCATAACACGATTTTCCCTTGATTGAATTCTGCAGACGGGGTTTGACGTCAGGCAGGCAACCTGCTGTAAAAATCTATTCTGCGATATGCTTGAAAAAGTGAGTTAGGACGACTCCACATTGACATGTGTGCAGGAAAAAGAAAAATTTCTGGGTAACAAAGACATCGAACAGTACATAGAGGGGGCAACAGCGCGAAACTTGTGAGCCAAAAGTTATTACCTGGTGGTCATAAGTCACTCAGTCGTATTTGAAACTTACGCGCACAAGGTCGTCTCAGGGTAATAATGTTTATACAATAAAATTGTATTACGTGATTCTTGAACATTCCCAGAACATTCTAGGGTTTAAATTGTAATAAGCACCCTCGCATTGTAATAAGTGGCAGATGACTGACGTTTGAGATAATTTTTTTGTATGAAAACTTGCGTGATATCCCCTCTATAGTTGGTCATATTAAATCTCTTTGCTGGGTTATAATTACATCGTAGCTTTACCGTATCATCGATAAATGGTGTCCATGTCGCAGTGATGGGAAAGCAATTCGACAATCGACATTTACCGTGTCACGCGGAAGTCTTATTGCGAAAAATATAATTACATAATACTGAGCGCGCCAGAGTTTATTCTTATTTAACTTGTTTTTATGGCGCGTGTGTATCACGTCTACTATTGAGTATTAGGAAATGTTGCGGAACGTTTTAAGAACCGTCATTCAATGAACACGCCCAACTATCACTACAACCTGGGATTAGGGTTGCCAGGTTTTTTTATAGCAGAGACTGGCAAACGAACAGATGGGTCACCTGATAGTAAATGATCTCCACCGTCCATAGACCCCCAAGACACAAAAAGGATCATTGGTGCGTCGCCAACCTAAAAAGAGGGAATGGAAGGGGAGGTAAAAGGGATGGGGAAAGGGAGTGATGAGATATTGAAGATCAGTGAGCGTCTTTATTACGTCTGACCAACGGTAGGTATTAGGTAACAATCCTGTGGTCTTTTCCCATTGACTTGGCTAACTATCAGCATCTTTTCGGCGAGTGAGATTTCCGGTGGCCCTTTCCCCCCTACCTTTTCCAATCCCCATTTCTCTTCTTTTAGGTTGGTAAAGGCACCTATGATTCTTCTTGTGTCTATGGGCGATGGAGATCACTTACCATTAGTTGACCCATCATCGTTTACCAGTCTCTATTATAAAAAAACGTCTAGTTAAAGATTTAAATAAAGACGGAATTTCAGATTTGGAGCGTGAAGAAGCATAAATAGGCCGGCATGATTCTGACGACCACTGATAAATCCATTGTTTGTCAGTGGTCGCTAGTTTTTTTGGACTGCACTACGCTTACCATCAGGTGCAGTGTATTCACTTTGCCGTGTCCGAAAAAAAAGACTAGATTTTTTCATTAAAACATAATTTTTAATACTTCTGCGACATATCTATGTTTGTTCCACGTCATTGAAGCCAAATAGATACGTACAGTAAATACACGGAAGCCAAATTGGCCGTCGAATTTGTTGTTCACTTTGATTGCATTCGCATCTAACTCCCAGACTGTGGCGTTAAAAATGGCGATTGTTTTTGTTTTGGACTGCCTCGGTGGCGTGGTGGTATTTCGGTACGACTACGGTTCTGAGGCCTCGAGTTCGATCCCCGGGTCGGGCAAAGTGATATTGGATTTTTCCATATCAGCTCGGAGTCTGGAATTTGTGCCCGATATGGCGATAGGCTCGCCCCCTATCACATCTGGGACGGAACTAAGCTCGGCGAAATGTCGGTGTTCTAGTTCGCTAGTGCGCCTCTGCCTACCCCTTCGGGGGTACAGGCGTGAGCTTATGTTATGTTATGTTATTTATGAAATATTAACTGTCGGTTTCAATAAACCATCTTACTTAATACGAGTGTGAAAGAAAGTGGTATTGCGTGCGTGGTACGAGTTATGGCTATCGTCCCGAGGTCTTAGGTTCGATCTCCGGGCAAAGTGATATTGTATTTTTAAAATCAATATCAACTCGGAGTCTGGAATTTGTGCCCGATATGGCGTTAGGCTCGCCCCCTATCACATCTGGGACGGAAATAAGCGAATAAATAAATAATAATAAATAAATACACCCAACATTCACACACATATTCCTGACCCCACACTAAGATCAAGTCTTGTGTCGTGGGTATCAGGAACTACGAGAGACTTTTGGTCTCACAACACCCAGACCCGAAACAAATATTTGTGGGCCACACAGACATTTGTCTCAGTGCGGGAATCGAACCCTCGAGGCTGTCGGAACTCGGCGAAATGTACTAGTTCACAGTGCGCCTCTGTTTACAAGTGTGTAGATCGAAAGTAAACAAAATTCAATCGTTTGATTGCGTCATCTTTCTTTCTACTTTATCCCACTTTAATGTGGGGTCGGCGCAACACACTTTTAAGCATTTTGTAGAAAGGATTTGGCTTAGTTACGACCGGGTGAAAAAGTGTGTTACGCCAACACCACATTAAAGTGGGATAAGGGCAGATAGAAAGAAAGATTAGTCTTCCTTCCAATAGTCAGTGAGATTTTTGTATTTCTCACTTCCCTGTACCGTCCCAATACATTCTATAATAAGAACTCTTATACTTTAAAATCAAAGCATGTTTACCTTGACCGGGATTAGAAGCTGCTACCTGTCATTGCGGAGTTGCCGGTACTACTTCCCATAACGTAATGTTATATTATATAATTAATATTTTGAATATGCGATTATATCATATTTTATAATATTATCTGCTATATAGTTATGGCGAAGAATATTTGTTTTAAAGGTAAGCCACTGGTAGTCTATCATGCTATTTTTTTAAATCGTGGGATTTTGTAAAGTCAAAAATTTTGCCCCTTAGCTCACTGTGGCTCTTGCGCAACATACCTTTTTAAGCATATTGCGAAAATGATTCGGCTTATCTACTTTTTAAAACGCCTGTGAAATGTCGACCTGTCTGGGGGACAGGGGATCCAATCCCTGACAGATCATGTGCGAAAAACCGAGTTGCTCAACCTGGGTTTGAACCCAGGACCTCCCGGTGCAGCCCTAAGGAGCTACACTAAGGCGGAATCAAGGCGTCGATAAGGCAATAATTATAATTAAAATATCTACGAGTTATTACCTTACCTATTACGAAGGCGGTGTCTTTAGGCTTTGAATTATTTAAGAAAAGAAGTTCTGTATTTATCTAATTCCATTGAAGTAACCGACGCTACTAAATAAGTGGTAGAGCCACGCTGTAAACAGTAACGTCTACAGCACGAATGGGTCGGCTCGACCGGTTTGATACCACTGTCTCACAGAAAAGTAGCTTGCTGTCGTGTTTCGTTCGGTGAGTGATATTTCCGGTGGCTCATTTCCCCCTCCCTTTCCCAATCCCTTTTCCATCTCCTTCCATTCCCTCCTTTTAGGTTGGCACCACACCCATGATTCTTTTTGTGTCTTGGGTGTCTATGAACGGTGGAGATCACTTACCATCAGGTGACCCATCTGTTTGCCAGTCTCTGCTATTAAAAAAACCTAATGATATGTAAATAATATTCAACTAAAATTATACCCACTAAAACTACTATATGACGTACCTAAAATACTCAAATAATGAATTAAACAAGGCATAATAATGATTTTGACGTAAGTATTATAGAGGTATAGTATAAATAATCTACAATACAGAGTGTCCCAGAAATTGTATTTTATTTTTTGTTATCCGGGTGATCGTGGCCAGGATATCAGGTCCAAATTATTTAATTATTGTATTGTCATCGATCTTTGATACGTGTTCCAATTTGCAAGTGCATTAGACGGACGATGATAAAAAATGGTGAAAATCACGTTAAAACAGGGGAGGCTAAAATCACGGACGTAAAGAAAAGAAGGACACCATCTCGCCTGTAGTTAAACGGACGCCGCAGAGAAGCCACTCACAGGAACGCGCCTGTACGAAAGTGTCCTACGCACATACACGCCATTACGTGTCGATATATCAAATGGGCCGAAAACCCTGCTTTACTTTTTACATCCGTGGCTAATATAAAGCGTGTAAAAAGCGTGTAATAAATAGTCAGTATTTTGATCTACATAATTATGTATTTGTTTTCCGATGCTTTATCCTTGATTTTCTGTTAAACCGGTCGAGCCGCCCCTTTCGTGCTGTAGATGTTACTGTCTATTACAACATAAGTTCACGCCTGTTTCAGGCATTTTCTGTTGTAGGCAGAGGCGTACTAGTGACCCAGAACACATTTCGCCGAGCTAAGTTCCGTCCCAGATGTTTGACAGCCTCCGTGGCGCAGCGGGCGATTAGCCGGCTGTGAAGCGAGAGGCCGCGGGTTCGATTCCCGCATTGAGACAAATGTTTGTGTGACCCACAGATATTTGTTTCAAGTCTGGGTGTTGTGAGACCGAAAGTCTCTCATAGTCTCTGACACCCACGATACAGGTTATACCTAGTGTGGGGTCAGGACTAAGTGTGTGACTGTTGGGTGTATTATTATTATTAGATGTGATAGGGGACGAGCCTCTCACGATATCAGGCACAAGTTCCAGACTCGGGGCTGATATTGTATTGAAAAACTCAATATCTCTCTGCCCGACTCGGGAATCGAACCCGAGACCTCAGGACAGTAGTCGTACCGAAATACAACTTTACCGCCAAAGCTCAATGACTTATAATGACTAAGAATACATTTTATAAAAAAATAACTATTACAATAAGTTTCTAAGCTAAAGGCATCTCTAGCTGTAAAAATAGTTAAACTTCAAAATGTTGAATCTGGATTATTCCAATTGGTTCTGGCTTTATACTTTGATCTTACTTTTCGGAACAACCTGTATATTTATGATCATAACTGTGATCTTGTTTTTGTGCTTTTCATTTATTCTTAATGTTTTTTTTCACATGAGACACACGTGTATACGTTGCCGAAAATTTTATGCTTGTAAACTACTAATAGCTAAGATATGAACTGTGAGCTATAAAATGGGTGATCATGAATACGGATATATTATTTCGTCTGTTTTTTAACCTGTTTCGAAAAAGGATTTTTTATAGTAGAGACTGGCAAACGAGCAGATGGGTCACCTGATGGTAAGTGATCTCCACCACCCATGGACATCCAAGACACAAAAAGAATCATGGATGCGTTGCCAAAGTAAAAGGAGGGAAATAGGGAATGGAAAAGGAAGTGGGGAATTGGGCTACCGGAAATCTTATTCACCGAGCGAAATGCGACAGCGAGCTGCCACTTTCGTCTGTATTCTGTGAGACATTTGGAGGCTTGTTTCATTATTCTTTAATTTATATTTTTGATGTCTGACTAGCTATTTTTTTGAGTAATAGATTTATTAAACACTGTCGTTGGCAAAATCATCAACCTTTGATGGAGGCCATGTTTTTTAAATAAAGAAGAACAGACAGTGGTATCTGCCCGGTCGAGCCGGCCCATTCATGCTGTAGACTTAACTATTTACAGCCTGCCTCTACCATTCAAATTCTTAATTCATCTGTTCTGCCTGCCCTTCTCCTACACTAATATATGTTGCAGAAAGAATTTGGCTTAGTTTTTACAACCAACTGTTATATATTATGCCCCTTACTTAAGAAGCAAGGAGAAAAGCGGCATACTATTCTTAAAAATAAGATAAAAAAAATGTTTTCATAAGTAAGGCCTATAATATTAGGCAACATCTCCGGCAAATGTAGACCGATTCTCGACTAACTTCAAAAAGGAGGTTCTGAATTCGTCCGACCGATTATCAATATTCTTTTTGTGTTCGATAGTTTATTCCAAGGGTCATATATGGTTAGGATATTATCGACAGACTTTCAAAAAGGAGGTTCTGAATTCGTCCGACCGATTCTCAAGATTCTTTTTGTGTTCGATAGAGTTTATTCCAAGGGTCATATATGGTTAGGATATTATCGACAGACTTTCAAAAAGGAGGTTCTGAATTCGTTTGACCGATTCTCAAGATTCTTTTTGAGTTCGCTAGAGTTTATTCCAAGGGTCATATATGGTTAGGATATTATCGACAGACTTTCAAAAAGGAGGTTCTGAATTCGTCCGACCGATTCTCAAGATTCTTTTTGTGTTCGATAGAGTTTATTCCAAGGGTCATATATGGTTAGGATATTATTGACAGACTTTCAAAAAGGAGGTTCTGAATTCCTCCGACCGATTCTCAATATTCTTTTTGTGTTCGCTAGAGTTTATTCCAAGGGTCATATATGGTTAGGATATTATCGACAGACTTTCAAAAAGGAGGTTCTGAATTCCTCCGACCGATTCTCAATATTCTTTTTGTGTTCGCTAGAGTTTATTCCAAGGGTCATATATGGTTAGGATATTATCGACAGACTTTCAAAAAGGAGGTTCTGAATTCGTCCGACCGATTCTCAAGATTCTTTTTGTGTTCGATAGAGTTTATTCCAAGGGTCATATATGGTTAGGATATTATCGACAGACTTTCAAAAAGGAGGTTCTGAATTCCTCCGACCGATTCTCAATATTCTTTTTGTGTTCGCTAGAGTTTATTCCAAGGGTCATATATGGTTAGGATATTATCGACAGACTTTCAAAAAGGAGGTTCTGAATTCGTCCGACCGATTCTCAAGATTCTTTTTGTGTTCGATAGAGTTTATTCCAAGGGTCATATATGGTTAGGATATTATGGACAGACTTTCAAAAAGGAAAAGGTCCTCAATTCGTCTGTTTTTTTTTTTATGTATGTTACACGATATCTCCGCTAAATGTGGACCGATTTTCAAAATTCTTTTTGTATTCGATAGAGCTTATTTCAAGGGTGGTTCCATATAAATTTTTATTATTTGGTCAACATCGGATAAGTATTGAAGTCGGTACGTTAAGTTTTTATACTTGTGATTATCAAAAAACTTTGTATTCAAGGTATAAAGAGTGGTCCCATAATGGTTTTTAAGTTTTCAAACTTTTGAATATAATATCTTCCAATACCTCGGTGGCGTGGTTGTATTTCGGTACGATTGCCGTCCTGAGGTCTCGGGTTCGATCCCCGGGTCGGGCAAAGTGATATTGGATTTTTCCATATCAGAAGTCAGGAATTTGTGCCCGGCTCGCCCCCTATCACATCTGGGACGGAGCTAAGCTCGGCGAAATGTGGGTGTACTAGTTCGCTAGTGCGCCTCTGCCTACCTCTTCGGGGATAAGGGCGTGAGCTTATGTATCTTCCAATTTATAAAAGCGATGTATTTCGCAACGTAGTGTGTAAAGTCTTTATTGATTGACACTTTAAATATATTTAAAATTCTTTAGACCTAGTATGAAAACAAGTTTTGAACTTAACATAACTAGTTTCGTTGTTTTTAAACACGTGATTGTTGCGAAATTAATAAAATTACGACCAGGCCTATCGAGCTTCAGTTCAGCGAAGTTCAAGCGGCTATAAAATTTAAGTTCGTTATTCATAATTACGAGCTTAATTATGTGTGTGTGTGATGTGTGGTAGATAGATAGATAGATAGATAACTCTTTATTGTACACCAAAAACAAAAAATATATACAAAGGAAAACAAATAATTAAAGTGTAGACAATAGGCGGTCTTATCGCTTAAAGCGATCTCTACCAGACAACCTTTCGATGGAGAAGACAAAATAGTAAAAGCAAATCGGGGTGTATATAATATATATATACAATATATTATGGTAATAATAAAATAATTACGATAAGGATAAAACAGTACAACAATATTGAAATGCATAATATATGTTATTAATTAACTGCATACATTGATATATAATATATTAGGCATAATATAAAAATAAATACCATATATTCTAATAACATAATATACTAAATAATAAATAATGAATACTATATATAATAAACAGATACAAATCACTACAGATACTTTAGATTTTATTAGCAGACAAATAATAGGTTTTTAATTGTGTCTTAAATGTGTTTAGGGATGGAGATTGTCGTATAGATGCTGGTAATGCATTCCACAGACGAACTGCTTGGACAGTGAAGGAGCCATCATAGAAAGCACTACTGTGGGGGGGGAGCCTTAAGTATCAAATTCTCGGACGATCTTAGACAAAGAGAATGAGAGTCATGAAGAAAGTTAAAGCGTTCCTTTAAATAGCGCGGAGAAATTGGATTAAATAAAATATTATACAAGAGAGTGAGTATATGAGTATTCCTGCGAAAACGGATAGGGAGCCACTTGAGCTTAGAACGAAATTCAGATACATGATCATATTTGCGTAAACCAAATATAAATCGTATACAGAAGTTTTGGAGACGCTCAAGTTTATCTAACTGGACTTGAGTAAGATCAGGATAGCAGACGTCCGCATAGTCAAGAATAGGAAGAAGAAGAGACTGAGCGAGTATAATTTTAGTGGCAGTAGGAAGAAAATTTCGTAGTCTTTTTAAAGCACCCGCTGATGCAAACAATTTGCGGCTTACGTTTGCCAGCTGTGGTCCCCAGGATAGACCGCGATCTATTAATATGCCCAGATTTTTAACAGACTCGCTAAATGGGACTGTAACCCCATTAAAAACTATAGTAGGCATCGTGGACCAATCAATTTTTGCAATTTGATGAGAACTGCCTACGATAATTGCCTGTGTTTTTGTGGGATTTACTTTTAAACCAAAACGAGTGCTCCACTCGGATATGCGAGCTAAGTCGGTATTCATAGCTAAAATAGCAGAGTCTAATTCACCGAGCGGAGCCTGACAATAGAGTTGGAGATCGTCTGCATACAGATGGTAGGAAGAAGAAATATTTTGTGTTATAGAATTTATAAAAATAGCGAAGAGTAAGGGAGATAAGACGCCGCCTTGCGGTACACCAGCTGATGTGCTACACCAAGAGGAGAAACTGTCCTCAAGGCGAACCCGTTGCCGGCGACCGTACAGGTAACTGTGAAACCAATCAAGTACCATCGGAGATATGCTAATAGAGCGTAGCAAGGCAATGAGTATATCAAAGTCTACAGTGTTGAAGGCATTACTAAAGTCGAGCAAACACAATACAGTGAGCTGCCTATTTTCCATTCCAAGACGGATATCGTCTGTGATCTTGACTAGAGCAGTCACTGTACTATGGCCAGGCCTAAAACCAGACTGATAAAGATTTAAAAGGGAGTACTTGGAGAGGTATGAACTAATTTGGGAATGTACAAGTCGTTCAAGGACCTTGGAAAGGAAAGGAAGTATGGCTATGGGACGATATTCGGAACAATCTTGGGGATTAGGTTTTTTGGGTAGCGGAATGATTTGACCATCCTTCCAACTACAAGGAAAAACTCCATTAAAGATGAAATAGTTCAAAATGTGGGTGACTGGAAGCAAAATAATATCGAGAATTGGAACAAGCATATTACGACTAATGCCATCAACGCCAACTGCTTTTGATGTTATAGAGAGTACGCTCTTCTCAACATCACGATCGGTAAATTGATTAAAGACAAAAGGAGAATGGCTGAGAATTGGAGAAGAAGTGAGATAATTAATTGTTTGGTTCTTAATTGAAGGGTCAACATAAGAACAAGACGCAAAATATTGATTAAGTGTGTTAGTATCGAAATTAATAGAGCTGAGATTATGTGGAGATTTACCAATTCCCAGAGACTTGAGGAACTTCCAGACTTTAGCTGGGTCCTCATCCTCAACAGATTCATGGATATGGCGACGATAAGCATCCCTACACACTCTGTTGCAGCGATTTCGTAGACTGGAATATTTAGCCTTAGCTTCATCGTTAGGATGCCACTTATATTGGGTTTTAGCAGCAGCCTTTTTGCGCATCAAAGATCTGATATCCTCTGTGAGCCATGGCGCAGGGAGATGCTTTAACTTAATGGCTCGCAGAGGAGCATGAACGTCATACAGCTGTGTGATAATAGAGCTAAAAATTGCGACTTTGTCATCTATAGACTCAGCTTCCAGGACAGGAGTCCAGTCGGTGTTCTGAGCATCTCTACGAAAATTTTCCTGGTCCATGCCACCAAAGTTACGCTGCAATATAATTTTCGGTTTGTGTTTCGGCGGACGAATTTTGTATGACATAAACAATAAGTCATGATAAGAAAATTCGTCGGCAGAGCATTGACCGTGCTTGGCAACGTGCTGTGGAGAAGATACTAATATGATATCAAGGAGCGAAGGCACCAAGTTTGGAAAGTGATGCGTTGCACCAAGAGGTAAAATATACATATTGCAAGCCTGTGCTACATTTTCCAGTGAGGAAGTACGGTGATCCTTTTTTAATAGACACGTATTGAAATCACCCATAATAATAGAATGATCATAGCCAGGAGTTAGGTCTTCCAAAGTCTTTTCTAAAGACGAGAAATAATCAATGCGAAAGGAAGGATTATAATACACTCCAAGAAGAATCTTGGAATGAGACAGAGAAATTTCTATGAAAAGATGTTCACCAGCATTTGAAGGTGGCGGTTGTGGTGACTTGCTTATAACAGAAAAGGGAATATGTGCACGGAGATAAATAGCTACACCACCACCACCCTTACCAGTGCGGTCATTACGGATGAGACGAAAGCCAGGTATGGAGTAAGATGTAGAAGGGAGGCATGGTTTAAGCCAAGATTCGGAGATTAAAATAGCATGGACATTTTTTTGATTCAGGGACGTTAGCATATCATGGAAATGGGCCGGAATACTTTGCGCATTAATGTGAAGAACATTAAAATTTTTGGGTACGTCCGAAAACTGAGACTCAAGGGTATCAAAAAGCGAAGGCATACTGACAAAACTCTCATCACTACTGCTCGAAACTGAAGACAAGGTAGTATAGTGATCACTGTCATTGCTATCGTCGTTAATTAAACAATGCAGCATAGTAACAAGTATACTATAAGAAATTGTATCTATAATAAATATTTGAATATAAATATATACAATAATATATATATATATATATATTAAATATATCAAAAGATCTATTTAAATAACTAATATTAAAAAATTGCGAATTCAAAAATGTATCTCCTTTCACATCTGCCGGTTGTGTTCTCATACATAAAATAATACTAATACAACAAAAATAAAAGAAAAAACACTACACAATACAATTTTACAACTTAGCCTAAAGACGTTATAATAATCTAAGACATATGTGCCACAAAGGCATCAAGAATTAACAAAATACTAATACGAATGAGATACTTAATTTCACGTAACAAACAACATCGACGAGAATGTCAATCCTTCCTTTATGGCCATAGATTATATAGACTTTGTTGCTATTGTCATATTGTCAAATGTGGTGACATTGTTTAACTGACAGTTGACAGTCTCAAATTTATATTCTAAAATTGAGGGTAATCTAAAAATGATCGTACCTAACAATGTGAGTTTTACAAGTCATTGTATCGTGTATAATACAAACAAAAATCACACTATAAACATCTTAGACAATGATTGTTTCTATTTTTTATTGGACGCACCGGTCCTTTTGCTCCTAGTGCATGGAGCTACTAATTCTTTTGGAGCGCTCGTTTGCTTGGACGTTTCGGCGGGTGATGCAGTAACCCCATCGAGATCTGCAAAATAATTGATCCGACGACGTACTCCATCAGCCCCGAGAACGAAAACTGACCCATCCCGAGTCCAGCACTTAGTGATGCCGTGCAGCTATGAAGATGTCATGCCGTGATTTGGTCAAAAATTCAGACAGTGTTATACCTGAGCCCCTTAGTTGTGACTTGGTGCTCCAAATTTTATTCTTCATTTCGAAAACACGAAGCTTCACCAATACTGGTCTAGGACGGTCGTGACCAGATGAGCGACCCATGCGATGGCAGCGACTGATATCGGTAACACTGAATTCAGAGATCTTCAGGCGGTCGACGACAGCTTCCACAACTAAAGCTGCAGTATCCTCATCTTTACATTCGGGGACACCGTGTACCAACAATATTTTGCGACGTTTGTGCATTTCGATTTTTTCCTGGCTATCTGAAAGGAGCGCTATTTGTGCTTGAATTGAACGAAATGCGCTAATCACGAAGTCTTTAAATTGGTAGTACTCCGTTGCTAGTGCCGTCGTCGTCATTGAGGAAGTAGAAGTGGTGGCCTTCTTCAACTCGCTTTCCATTACATCCATACGCTGCATAAATAGAGTTTGAAGTTGCGACTGGGATTCCAATATGGTCTCAAGATTGTGCTGCGATTGCTGTGTCATTGTGTTCAAGGTGGAGAGTGATGATACAGTGTTTATTTACAATGGAAAACACTTCCCGGCAGGTGCAAAAGTATATATTTTAATATAACATAAACTGATTGTGCTAAAACTATATATTTATTCCAATAATTAAAACAGATGGTTAAAAAGCAGCTGTTTCCTTTTCGCACCTACCCCCGAAAAAAGGTTGTTGTGTTGTTGTGTTTTATATATTCAATACTGATTAATGCCCAGTGGCGTGCAGTACATATAGCCAAACAGACACTGTCTACCCTCACAACTTACCAATTACATAAGTATAGAAAACAATCATCACAAAAACAGATTTCAAAATCGCAGCGTTCGGCTTATATTTTAAAACGACAGCTGTGTCATTGATCCACCATAACCATCATAATCATTCGGTAATGATAACCGAATAAATTAATTTACATGTTTTTTGTCTACACTTATTTGGTTTCCTATGCACGTCACTGTTAACGTTTGTTTATTGTGTATTTTTATGATCTATATTTCTTTGTAATTTAGGTAATTTTAATTATTATCCTTTATCAAAATACTAATAAAAATTGTCAATCGAAATTAGCTTAAAATCAACAAATCCACTTTTTTTTTGTTACTGTTTCTGTAATAATTCATTTTTCATTATCAAATAGTTTTCAAATTAGTAAATATCATTAAAAATTATAGATTAGATAGGTACTACGGGCCGGATATATTGTTCGCCTTGTTTGGTTAGTGGCTAAATCACCGACGACCCGGTGGAGCCATCAAATTAAAAGAAGAAGAAGAAGAAGATCTATATTTTGCTTGCTCGTTTTTGTATATTTTTGATATGGATGCGCAACAATGACAAAGATGCGGGATCCGTTATCGATATAATTGGGCATTACACTATTTTTTTAAAGAATAAATAAATAACTACAACTAAATAAGTACACACCTAGTCATGACCCCATACTAGGTACAACCTGTATCGTGGGTGTCAGAAACTATGAGAGACCTGTCAATTGACTTTGGGTTTCTGAAACCTAAATTGTAGTAAATACTCATAGCTACCTATTTAATTTTCCCTTGACTCATGTTGGTTTTACTAGCGTTTGTGAAACCGGGGTTTAGGCTATTATGAATGATCTAGGTATTACGAGCAGAATTCATACACGTCATTGGGAAAAATATATAATTCGCAGGAATGTTGACGTTTTTTACCACAAACTTTGCATTTTGGTAATACCAGTGACTGGAACACACGTTATTTATTCCTTAATTTAGAGTTGACTTCCGTGAGTTCATATTGAGGATTACTGTGTGAAGTTACTTAATCGAATAACACCTAACAATCATAGACCTAGTCCTAAGCTCACAGTCAGATAAAATTCTTGTGTCGTCGGCATCAATATAATATACCCTAGATGCACAGTTCTTTGCAAATATCGTCCTAAAAAGTGGTCTTAGGAATAAAACAAAGAAAAATATCACAAGTTCTAATTAAATCAAACACAAATATAACCCTATGCACGTGTTACAAAGTAGCTTTTTAAACGAAATGATCAAGCGTTCATAACTTCGAATTTTCAAATTTAGAATTCTATCAGAGTCCAACTGTAGGGAAAAGGAGTGCTTAAGCACTTCTTTGCTGTCCCATTTTCCGAGCGTCAATTGTGCATCTAGGTAAATAATATATCGATGCCCTAGATGCCCAGTTGAAGCTCGGAAAATGGGACAGCAAAGGAGTGTTTACGCACTCGATAGAATTCTAAATTTCAAAATTCAAATTTAAGAACGCCTGCTCATTTCGTTTAAAAGCTATATAACACGTACACAGGGTTGCAACTTGTGATCTTTTTCTTTGTTTTATTGATGAGACTACTTTTAGTAGTCATGGAAAAATCCAATATCACTTTGCCAGACCCGGCGATCGAACCCGACACCTCAGGACGGTAGTCGTACCGAAATACAACCACGCTACTGAGGCAGCCGTCGTCCTTAGAATTTAGTATACTAACGTAATGACGTAATAAAGGGTCGGCTAACTCATTTATTATATTAATAATTCAACCTTGGATTTTAAATTCTTGACCCTTATTAAGAAGGTCACCAGTCCTCGAACATGCATTAAAAATCGAAATTTATAAATCAATAAAGTATATTTAATAGGTTCGCCTTGGAATTATATTTCCAAGGGTAGATTGTTGAGCTATCGCAGGCTTATTTTCGACTGACTTCAAAAAAGGAGGAGGTCCTCAATTCGTCTGTATTTTTTATGTTTGTTACGCGATATTTCCATCTATATATTATTTACCTAGATGCACAGTTGACGCTCGGAAAATGGGACAGCAAAGAAGTGCTTAAGCACTCGTTTTGCCTACAGTCGGACGTCGATAGAATTCTAAATTACAAAATTCAAATTAAAGAACGCTTGCTCATTTCGTTTAAAAACCTACTTTATAACACGTGCTTAGGGTTATATTTGTGTTGATTTAATTACAACTTGTGATCGTTTTCTTTGTTTTATTCCTGAGACCACTTTTTAGGAGCATATTTGCAAATAACTGTGCATCTAGGGTATAATATAGTGATGGATATTTTCGATAAATGTGTACCGATTTTAAAAATTTTGTTTTCGATAGAGCTTATTTCAAGGTCCTATATAATTTTGGTCATGATCGGTTAAATTTTAAAGTCGGTTCGTTAAGATTTTAAACTTGTGATTATTATTAGAACATGAAAAATTGGATTTGCTTTTGATTTCATACACGAAACGAATTATTAGCTAGAAGTTAGTCTCATATTCATTTGCCTGAGTTTTGTTGTGATTTACACCCGGATGGCGAATAAAACCGGCTAAGCAGATATTGGCATAATTATTCCGCTTGTTAATATGTTATGATGTCTGATATTCTAAAGAGAAAAACGTGTTTTTTCAGCCTCCGTGGCGCAGCGGGCGAGTAGCCGGCTGTGAAGCGAGAGGCCGCGGCTTCGATTCCCGCATTGAGACAAATGTTTGTGTGGCCCACAGATATTTGATTCAAGTCTGGGTATTGTGAGACCGAAAGTCTCTCATAGTTTCTGATACCCACGATACAGTTATACCTATTGTGGGGTCAGGACTAAGTGTGTGACTGTTGGGTGTATTTATTTATCTTTATCTGTATTGAATAGGCTTAAAAACTTGAATAGTTGAGGCACGCTATAGACACTCATGTTTACAGCAGGAATGGGCCGACTCGACCGGTTTGATACCACTGTCTCACATACCACGTAAAGTTGCAGTTCACTGTTGCGTTTCGTTCGGTGAGTGTAATTTCCGGTGGTGCAATTTCCCCCTCCGTTTATAGGATATTTTTTTCTTTAAATATTTTCTTTCTATCTGCCCTTATCCCACCTTAATGTGGGGTCGGCGCAGCACACTTTTTCAAGCATATTGCAGAAAGGATTTGGATAAGTTTTTACGTCAACCCACTCTAGTCCGGGGATCTAGTCCCGAGCAAATTAAATTAGAAAATTTGTTTTGCCCGATCTGGGAATCGAACCCACGATCTTCCGGTCCACAGCCCATACGTATATGCTGCCACTAGACCAAGGAGGCGACACAGGGAGGCGGCTTTAAATTTTTTTTTTTCAGCGAATACTAAGATATATTTGTCTTTTAAATAATCAAAATTTAGTGTTTTTGAATTAAATTTCTTTTACTGATTTTACTATACATAATGCTATCTCTTTATTAAATTTGAAATTGGGTAGAGCCATCTATTGACTATACCGAAAATCTTAACATTCTTTGGTTTTCTTATAAATTAAGTATTTTTCTGTTTTGTGTATAGATGGCGCTAAATTAATATAAATGTGCTAGCAAGTTCTGTGTTTATCACTACAGACATGGTTGTTATGTCATTGTAAACGTTACGGTATTGTTCCGGAAGATGGCGTTTTACACACTTTCGCAGTATTAACTAGTATTTGACAGCTTCCATAGCGTTGCCGGCAATTTCCCGGCTGTGAAACGAGAGATTGCAGGTTTGATTCCTGCACTAAGACAAATATTTGTCGGATCAGCAGATATTTGTTTCGGGTCTGGGTGTCGTGAGACTGTGTGTCTCTCGTAGTTCCTGATACCCACGACACAAGACTCGATCTTAGTGTGGGGTCAGGATTAGGTGTGTGACTGTTGAGTGTATTTATTTAGTTATTATTTGATTTCTGTACCAAGACAAATATTTGTCCTGTATAGTTAATATAGTTCCTGTTTATTAGTTATCTCGCTGCTCCACCCTTTGGAAGACAAACCCTTAAAATCTTATCCTATTTCTGATCAAAAGCTGTTTTTTGAAAGCCAATGCTTGAAAGAATGCGGATGGGCAAGTGGAGGCCCAAATGTTCGACCACCAGAGAGACAAATTTTTATGTGATTCATAGATATTTGTTTTGGTCCTGGGTGTTATTGGAGTGTATGAAGGGATTCTTCTCGGATAAATATCCAAGCGCGAGTAAATAATATCCATAAACACCCGTTTCTGCTGAGTATTTATTGCGCATTTCTTTATAACTTTTTGAGCAATGTTATGTTTATATTATAGCTATAACTTTGTTGCTCACATGTTTAAAATCTATGTAGAAACACGTGAAAACTAACTTCTTTGTTGTTACGTTATAAGTTTAAATTATGCATAAGCTTAATTTAATGTTTGATTTAGTATAAAATTTCAAACAATAACAACATTGCAAAAAAAGGACTATAAATAAATACACAGTAACAACTCAGACGCGGGTGTTTATGGATATTTACTCGCGCGGGTATTTTTTCGAGAACAATCATCATTGAGCGTAAATCCTTCGTAGTCCTCATACAGTAGTGTTGGATGGACGGATCTGGATGGCATTTGGCACAAGATTATAGTCATATTACATTTATGTGTGTGTTCTAGTCTGTTAGTTTGCCTCTGCCCTACCCCTTTAAGGGATACAGACGTGAGCTTTATGTAACTATACAGGTGAATTTTTCATTTATGTATTTGTAATTTCATTCTAAAGATCCTCGTTTAAGGTGGCACTAACCCCGTGCAGATTTTTATATTTGGTTTTAACAACATAACATAACACAAGCTCACGCCTGTATCCCCAAAGAGGTAGGCAGAGGTGCACTAGCGAACTAGTACCCATATTTCGCCGAGCTTAGTAGCGTTTTGCGGGTTGTAAACAAGTATTTAATTCATAATGTTGTTATATACATTTCTCAATGACACATGCCAAAAATACCCAGCACATACCGGCCACAGGTTATTTTTAGGAAGACTATTTGAGTGTGTTTTTGTTGGAATCATTTGAATAGCTAATTAAGCGATATTTAACTTGAGGTATAAATAGCTTTTACAGAAACACGCGTGAGTCTATGGACTAGTATGTATATATTTAATTTAAATATGTACTGATATTATAAATGCGAAGGTTTGGATGTATATTTGTTACTCAATCACGCCAAAACGGCTGAACGGATATGGATGAAAGGCATACAGATATATTATAGTCTGGAATAACACGGTGTACACTGCCTCGGTGGCGTGGTTGTATTTCGGTACGACTGCCGTCCTGAGGTCTTGGGTTCGATCCCCGGGTCGGGCAATCTGATTTTGGACTTTTCCATATTAGCTCAGAGTCTGGAATTTGTGCCCGATATGGCGATAGGCTCGCCCCCTATCACATCTGGGACGGAACTAAGCTCGGCGTAATGTGGGTGTACTAGTTCGCTAGTGCACCTCTGCCTACCTCTTCGGGGATACAGGCGTGAGCTTATGGAATAACACGCAGGCTATTTATCTCTGGTCAAAATCCCAGGTAAATGTAGATTTGTCTCCTTCGGTAGCGTAGTTGTATTTAGGTACGACTACTGTTCGGAGGTCTCGGGTTTGATCCCCGGGTCGGGCTAAGTGATATTGTTTTTTTTTCGACCGACTTCCAAAAAGGAGGAGGTCTTCAATTCGCTTGTATTATTTATGTATGTTACGCGATATCTCCGCTAAATGTGGACGGATTTTCAAAATTCTTTTTGTGTTCGATAGAGCTTATTTCAAGGGTGGTCCCATATAAATTTGGTCACGATCGGATTTGAAGTCGGTCTGTTAAGACTTGTGATTATTCAATATCAGCAGTCTGGAATTTGTGCCCGATATGTTCGGCCCTTACTAGTATGAGAGTAGAATATTCTAGTTCGCTAGTGCGCCTCTGCCTATCCGTTCGGGGTTACAGACGTGATTATGTTTATGTAATATGTAATTTATGCTAATACTGTAATTTTTTTTTTTATAAATGCGAAAGTATCACACAAGAATAGCTGAACGGATCTGGATGAAAGATACAACGACAGATTATAGTCTAGAATAACACGTAGGCTACTTTTTATCACAGATAAATGTAGGTTGCCGTGGGATAGATTTGTTCATAAATCAGGCGAACCAGGTCGTGAGCAAAAGCTAGTATCAAGTGAATTGTCATTTAATTGCAGAATATTGTTCGTGAGCTGCATGTATACATACTAATATGGCGGGGAATCCAACAATCTAGGAAATCACAGATTTTATTTTATTTCTATAGCTGCTATGATAAATTAATCATACCCTTGGCTTCTTATGATTATAATACAACAGCTTAACAAGTGGGCTGGAAATATTTGGGAGAGGCTTGATGATTTAGGACGACATCATCATCATCATCATCATCATCAGCCATAAGACGTCCACTGCTGAACATAGGCCTCCCCCAAAGATTTCCAGATCGACCTGTTGGAAGCGGACGACATGGCTATTACTAAATAAAAAAAACTGTATTGTACATTAAACACAGTGATACAAATTCATCATAGTCCCTGACCCCCAAACTAGCATAGCTGTATGTCAGGAGTCAGTTCCACCCTGCTATATGGTTTTAGTTACTTAACTAAAATAGGCTTATATTTAATGACGATGATAAAAATAATAAATTCTAAGATAAAGTATTTTAATATTTGCATGCAAAGTGTGTGTGTGTATGTACACGTGTATGTGGGTGCGTGAATGTGTGTGTGTGTATGTACACGTGTATTTGGGTGCGTGTATGTATGTATGCGTGCTATTTTATTATGGCTTCCACATCTTCATAGTTTATTCGAGTTTAGGTTTAATCTACAATTAAATCTAAACTCCGTTTATCCTACAGCTCGCTCCTATCTTTAAAATCAAGATTTGGGACAAATAGACATTTACCGCGGAGCTGTAAGTGGCCCTTAGGCTTATAATGAATTATTATACGTTTTGTTGCATGATAGATAATGCATTTCATTTTTGGAACATAAATTAAGATCAAAGTGACATGGCTTTAATTAGGATACCTCTGCCAAAATGAACATAATTATATTTAAAACGATGTCGCTGAACAAAAAGAGTATCTTTGTAAAAAAAAGTGCCTCCCATTAAAATATGCTGCAACTAAAGCTAAGTACGCGCATATTAAATTTCAAAAAGGTTTTACGAATATTAATAATTAATATATTATCACCCTTATAACTTAACGCAATTTTAATTTGAAGGCACTTTCATGTTTATTTCTTGTTGGAATTATTTGAATACTAGCTTTTTGTTGAGGCACTGCCTGCGTGAAATGTTTTACTGGTATTTATCTGCTTTGTTTCTTCTACCTGCCCTTATCCCACGTTATTGTGGGATCGCGCAACATATAGCAGATATGATTCAGCTTTAACTTTTACGACCAGCTGCCTCACGACATCCAGTCTCGGGAAAACAGCTTTTCCCGACGTGGGATATGAACCCATTACCTCCCAGTCCACAGCCCATATATGCTACCACTAATCAACAGCGGCTTTCTGGTCTTCTGCGTTATATTGCTTAGGTAAATGACGATTTGCGTAATTGCGCGTAAAATTTGTTAAGCGTTATGCCTTCTCGGCTATTTCGTGCAGGTTTTTTTGGGACAAAGAATACCCTATGTCTTTCCCTAGAGTATAAAGTATCATACGATTTTTTGGATCGGGAGGTCCTAGGTTTGATTACCAGGTCGTGCAAAGCGGTTTCTTTATTTAGACAGGTTCCCTCCGAAGGGGTGATGTCAGGCAGCCGGTCATAAAATTGAGCTGAGTCCTTTCTGCAACATGCTTGAAAAAGTGTTTTGTGCTGATCCCACATTAAACTAGGATAAGGGCATGTAATAATTAGCAAGTTTAAAAACTTAACAAACCGACTTCAAAGCCGATCATGACCAAATTGATATGGCACCACACTTGAAATAACAACATAACATACCATAAGCTCACGCCTGTATCCCCGAAGGGGTAGGCAGAGGCGCACTAGCGAACTAGAACACCCACATTTCGCCGCGCTTAGTTCCGTCCCAGACGTGATAGGGGGCGAGCCTATCGCCATATCGGGCACAAATTCCAGACTCCGGGCTGATATGGAAAAATCCAATATCACTTTGCCCGACCCGGGGATCGAACCCGAGACCCCAGAACCGTAGTCGTACCGAAATACCACCACGCCACGGAGGCAGTCGAGTACTTGAAATAAGCTCTATCGAATACAAAAAGAATTTTGAAAATCCGTTCACATTTGGCGGAGATATCCCGTAACATACAAAAAAATAAAGACGAATTGAGGACCATCTTCTTTTTTGAAGTAGGTCGCAAAACGCATCGATATATTAATTACCTAGATGCACAGTTGACGCTCGGAAAATGGGACAGCAAAGGAGTGCTTAAGCACTCGTTTTGCATACAGTCTGACGCCGATGGAATTCTAAATTTCAAAATTCAAATTTGAGAATGCTTGCTCATTTCGTTTAAAAAGCTACTTTATAACAAGTGTATAGGGTTATATTTGTGTTGATTTAATTAGAACTTGTGATCTTTTCCTTTGTTTTTTACTGAGACCACTTTTTAGGAGGATATTAAATAAATAAATAAATAAATAAATAAATAAATACACCCAACAGTCACACATCTAGTCCTGACCCCACACTAGGTATAACCTGTATCGTGGGTATCAGAAACTATGAGAGACTTTCGGTCTCACTAGTATCACGGTCATATTTGCAAAGAACTGTGCATTTAGGGTATATTATATTGATGGCAAAACGTTACAGACAGACTATTGCATTTATCATATTAGTATGGATGTTTTATTTTTTTAAATGTTGCAAGTTGCGTTTATTTGTGTGGATGAGCCATGAGCGGTTGTATGCATCGCTGGGCTTAATGCCAGCTTTAATATGTAATTATGTTAAATATTATTTAAACTCGAAGGGCATAGTGGTGTCTTACGAAGCGTGAGGTCCTGGCTTCTATTCCCAGGTCCGGAAACATCAAAATTTCACATACTTGTTCCGTATACTACACTAATGCATACTGCCTCGGTGGCGTGGTGGTATTTCGGTACGACTACGGTTCTGAGGTTTCGGGTTCGATCCCCGGGTCGGGCAAAGTGTTATTGGATTTTTCCATATCAGCCCGGAGTCTGGAATTTGTGCCCGATATGGCGATAGACTCGCCCCCTATCACATCTGTGGGTGTTCTAGTTCGCTAGTGCGCCTTTGCCTACCCCTTCGGGGATACAGGCGTGAGTTTATGTTGTGTTAGTTATGCATACAAATGGTTAATGAGAGAAATGAAGAGGATGAAGATCCGCTTCCCTAATGAATATTTTCATCCTTCGCCTCTTTTACTTTGTAAGCAACATAAAACACATACAAAATACACAAATCATATTTTACAACTTATACAATGTACGCATTTAAGTAATACTTAGAATATTGTATAAGATTTATGTCGTGGTAGTTAACCTTTGTTAACGTTTAACAAGTGTTGTTTCCGTGAATATTAATTGAATTAACATCAACTTGATTAAACGGGAAATATGAATCACGCATTTAAAATATAAACAAAGATAACAAAATAAATTAAAAATAAAAACAATTAAGCATGCCTATCATAATTACAGGGGACTTCGAAAATAAAATTACCTATTCAACTATTTTTACGGATTCTATCATGGTTTGGTTTTAATTTTTATGCCCGACGTTATTTTGTAAAATGAAGGTAAATATTGTAACACTAACATTCTTGGACAAATGACATCTCAGTCCAACCCGTGACCACGAAGACTGCAAAGCCTTCGAAACGTCGGGAATAAAAATAAAAACCAATTCGTGATAGAATCCGCAAAAATAGTTCTATTTCAATGTATAGCATTCGTATTTAAAATTATTTAATTAATCTCTATGAAAATACAGATAGAATAAATAACACATAACATAAGCTCACGCCTGTATCCCCGAAGGGTTAGGCAGAGGCGCACTAGCCAACTAGTACACCCACATTTCGTCGAACTTATTTCCGTCGCAGATGTGATAGGGGGCAAGCCTATCGCCATATTTGATATGGAAAAATCTTATATCACTTTGGCCGACCCGGGGATCGAACCTGAGACCTCAAGACAGTCGTACGAAATACAACCACGCCACCGAGGCAGTTTGATTAAAATAGAAACAAAGATAACAAATTAAATTAAAAAGGAATAAAATAAAAACAAAAATAATATATAAAAAAATAAGCATGCTAAACACATGATGTGTTGAGGGGTAAGCCTATCGTAATTACAGGGAACTTCGAAAATAAAATCACTTAATTCATCTCTATTAGAAAATATAAATATCGTATTTATAGCTTCGTTTTTGTATCATCGTATGTTCCCTGAAAAGAAATAAATAGATATGTAATATGCACGGACGTAAAAAAAAATGGACGGAGCGCTAGGAACTTTTTTTAATTAACCTTGACATGACATGACATTCATGACATTGAAAGTGAAACAGGGTTTTCGGCTCATTCGATCTATCGATACGTATTGGCGGCGACTGATGGAATGGGCCGAAAGGCCTGCTTCACTTTTAATGCTCCTAGCGCTCCGTCCATCTTTTTAACGTCCGTGGTAATATGTTTCATTTATAAAGTACGCGAGCGACGGGTGTATAGCGTAGAAAAATGTCCGATGGTGTCTAGCTGGCCTTGAAGAGAGAATGGCTTGCGGAGATTTTGAAATAGTGATTGTTTTAAATAACTCTATGAGAGGCAATAGCTATATAGAACGATACTCAGTAATAAATATTTTTGTAGTCACGGGCGGTTCGGCCTCCGGTGGCCCATACGCTTTTGTAACATATATATGTGCCGCTTCCGACTGGTTAAAACGATTCGTCTATATGTTTTTTTTAAGATGTTACGCGACATATTTTCGCGATATTGTCGCCTCCTTGGTCTAGTGGCAGCATGTATGGGCTGTGGATCGGGAGGTCCTGCGTTCGATTCCCAGGACGAGCCAAGCGAATTTTATAATTTAATTTGCGCGGGACTGGATCCCTCAGAGGGGGTTGACGTCAGACAGGCAGCCGGTCGTAAAAACTAAGTCAATCTTTCTGCAGCATGCTTGATTAAGTGTGTTGTGCCGACCCCACATTAAGGTGGGATAAGGGCAGGTAGAAAGAAAGTTACGCGATATCGCTGCCAAATATGTAACGATTTTCAAAATTCTTTCAAGATTTGTGTTTTAAAAGCTTGTTCCCAGGATGGTCCCATAAGAAATTGGTCACGATCTAATAAATTTTGATATCGGTCCGTTAAACTTTTAAAGTATTTATTTATTTTTAGAGCAGAGATTGGCAAACGAGCAGATAGGTCACCTGAAGGTAAGTGATCTCCACCGCCCATAGACACCCAAGACACAAAAAGAATCATGGGTGCGTTGCCAACCTAGTAGGAGGAAATGGAAGGGATTGGGAAAGGGAGTGGAGAAATAGGCCACCGGAAATCTCACTCACCGAACGAAACGCGACAGCAAGCTGGCACTTTACGTCGGTTTTCTGTGAGACAGTGGTATCTAACCGGTCGAGCCGGCCCATTCGTGCCATAGACGTTACTGTCTACAGCATGGCTCTACCACTCAAAAATTAATTAACCTATTTTCGACCGTTTTCAAAAAAGGAGAAGGTCCTCAATTTGCCTGTATTTTTTCAATTGAGGACCTTCCTTTTGAAGTCGGTTGAAAGTCGAAACGAACTTCTTTCTTTCAACCTGCCCTTATCCCATAATGTGGGGTCGGCGCAACAAACTTTTTTATGCATGTTGCAAAAGGATTTGGCTTCGTTTTTAGGACCGGCCGCCTGTGTGACGTCTACCTTCTCTGGAGGTTCCAGTCCAGGGCAAATAAAATTAGAAAAATCGCTTTGCCTGCCCTGGGATTCGAACCCAGGACCTCCGGATCCACAGCCCATGTATGCTGCCACTAGACCAAGGACGCGACAAAAAAAACTAAAGTAAATGATAACATACATACATAACATAAGCTCACGCCTGTATCCCCGAAGGGGTAGGCAGAGGCGCACTAGCGAACTAGAACACCCACATTTTGCCGA
Source organism: Clanis bilineata (assembly GCA_036417725.1). Lineage (NCBI taxonomy): Eukaryota > Metazoa > Arthropoda > Insecta > Lepidoptera > Sphingidae > Clanis > Clanis bilineata. Next base: position 3,334,349 of record CM071162.1, on the reverse strand, counting down.
GCTTAATTCCGTTCTAGATGTGATAGGGGGTGCGCCTATTGCCACATCGGGCACAAATTCCAGACTCCGGGCTGATATGGAAAAATCTAATATCACTTTGCCCGACCCGGGGACCGAACCCGAAACCTCAGAACCGTAGTCGTACCGAAATACCACCACGACACCGAGGTAGTCAATGTAAATGATACACTTAAAAATCTCCAATCGGTTACGATAGTGTATTCAAAAATATTTTCAAGGACTAACACGTTTTGATACATAAATAAAGCACGACCAAAACCTAAACCAGTTTTGATCAAGTTTTGTATAATGACAAAGTACAAGAACCTTTGCGATTGAAATGATTCCCGAAATATCGGCGTATGGATGACGCCAAAGGCTTTTACAGACGTATATTTAACTAGGTGTAGCTTGCGACTTTGTTCGCGTGGAACTAGAAAATAAAGATTGTAGAGGTATGTCATTAATCTTAGTTCAATAAGCTCCTCTGTGGCGCAGCGGGCGAATAGCCGTCTGTGAAGCGAGAGGCCGCGGGTTCGTGTGGCCCACAGATATTTGTTTCAAGTCTGGGTGTTGTGAGACCGAAAGTCTCTTATAGTCTCTGACAACCATGACACAGGTTATGTTAGTGTGGGGTCAGGGCTAGGTGTGTGACTGTTGGGTGTATTTTTTTATAAATGCACATCAACTTGGCATTGAACAGTGAAGCCATACTTTCTTTATAAATAACGACGCTGCTAGTAATAATGCGTTAATTGAGAAGCTTTTTCTATTTACACATCGATATTTACACGATTAAGAAATAACTAGTTAAATTAGAAAAATAAAAAATAATGTAATAATTTTAAAAATCTGTTGCGTGTTTAAAATCGATGATCGCTAATTAACCTTCTTATTCAAAGATTGCGAAAAAATAGGCCACCAGAATAATAAATTTAAATTACCATTATTTCATGAAATTTAATAGCTAAACATAAATTTTTTTATTTCAAAATAATTAGAATTTCTAGATTGCTGTAGGAACATTTGTTGGTATTATAACTTAAATATAAAGGTAAAAAAATGCTGGTTTAATGCCTTGTGTTTTTATAAATAAATGTCTTTAGTGAGCAGATAAGCCACTATTAAGATGATTTTTCGCTAAAGAATGTAAGGTTGTGCGGAAAATTAGTAAAATAAACGAATACATATTTATAACTAAACACAGGTTTAATTAAAATTACACTTTAAATAAAGTACGTTAAGGTTAATTTTTACTTTAGAGGTTGTAAACAAAGACTAAGTTTTGCGCGTGGGCATTCAAGTTCAGTGTTATTCAAACCGCGCTGACTGACGCGCGGATTTATGTTTCTAAAAGGCGCGCAAAAATTCAAATATCGAAGTGTTTTTTTAGTGGCCAGTGATTGGTGTTTATTTAATTTAATGGTGTTGTGATTTTTTTTGGAAGGAGTTCAATTTTATTTCTGTGAGTTTTTTTTTAATTCTTGCATTTTAATAATACATTTTTTTAATTACCTATCTTAAACCCAAAATACCTGATTGTTAAATCCTTTTTCAAACCGGAGTAAATGTTATTCACTCCGCGTTTTTATTGCTGTTATTGATTTGTAATGTTGATTTTTTGTTTTATATAATATTCAGGTTTTTATGTTGTTATATTAAATTGTGACCATGTACAAGGAACTCACATTTATATGCAAAACGAAAATTGTTTCAACACGACACCCAAATGTTTTAAATTAATATCTAAATATGACATTGAGAAATTGAACTGAGCTAACGTTTTTTTTAAATTTATTTATTATCTCTGTGTAATAGAAAATTACTCAAAATTCTCAAGGAGCAATATCTCATTTAATTTGCCCGGGACTGGATCCCTCAGAGGGGGTTGCCGTCAGGCAGGTAGGTTGTAAAAACTAAGCCAAATCTATTCTGCAACATGCTTGAAAAAGTGAGTTGCGTCGACCCCACATTGGGGTGGGATGGGGGCAGGTAGAAAGAATAGAACATTACACAAATAGAACTACGAAAGATTATAATAAAATTGTCTAATCCCACGTAACCCTCTTACGTCTAAAAAAAGACAAGGATTAAGCAAATAATATCAAAGGAGAGAAACAATGACGTTGGAATCGCTCCGCTTATAAAAATCAAGTCATTTTCAACCAATCGTTGAGCTGTTTTGCCGCCATTAATTATTTCGAAATGAGGTTAGAACACAGTCAGGAAATGTCAGAATAGAAAAAAATAAAAAACCTAATTACAGTGAAGTTACATCAACTTCGTATCGAATAAGACCTTCTACCTCTAGTCTGTGGCCATCAATTTTTTATCGTATTATGCTAATATTGTTTTCATAAAAAGAGGCCATTATGGTAAATATGATAGTCCATTATAGATATTGAATAAAGGATTCCGTGATACCTACAGAAAATTGATTGCATTTGGCTTTTGACCCAAACACCAACAAAGAGCCTCTTGAGGTGCTGGTCGAGGCTCATTGGTATCAATTTGATACCAATGAGCTATCAATATGATATCTACTATCAAATATGATACTATCAAACCATGGGCAGAAATTATTATCGGGACAATGGTTATTGAATCTACATCCCATATTATTATATTTAGACATTTTCATTATGGTTATTTTAAATTTATTTTACATTTTTAAATATAAATAATAAAAAAAATACATTTATAAATATAATAAAACAAATATCCTCCCGATGACGAGGCTTAAGACCTAAGCCGCCGGTGGTTAGGGGCTCAGAGTGAGGAACCGCCTCACAATGCGTGCCATGTCCAATAACACTGCCTTCTGTACTTGGCTCTTGACCCAATGCCTTTATTATTGGTTGCTTTAACGTCGAAGGAAGACATCGTAAAGAAATCTGTAGATAATTCTTCACAAGAATTTTGAAAGTATGTGAGGTCTACCAACCCGCTTTAGGCCAGCCTAAGGCCTTTTATTGTAGAGGAGGCTCATGATCAGTTGTGGGACAGTTTTAAGGCTAATAGAATCTGGCGATCACTAAGGAGCTTACTTATAAAAAAGCAGTTTAACTGAGCAAATGGTTAAAGAATAGCCTGTCTCTATTATTTACAAACGATGTGACGCAAGGAAAAAAGTGATAGCCTATTCTTAGATATTTGCCCAGCTAAACTGTGTTTATAAGTAAGGCCCTTATTCTAATAGCAAGTGTGAGAAAATCCTAAAACATTGTTGACTACATAACTTATCTTACGCCTGTATCCCCGAAGGAGTGAGCAGAGGCACACTAGAGAACTAGAACACCCACGTTTCGCTAAGTTTAGTTCCGTCCCAGATGTGATCGGGAGCGAGCCTATCGCCATATCGGGCACAAATTCCAGACTCTGATACTGAAAAATGCAATATCACATCCTCGACCCGGGTATCGAACTCAAAACCTCAGGACGATAGTTGCACCGTGCGAGCAATACATTACGCCACCGAGACAGTCATTGTTAACTGTTATGTCAAAAGATAGAGATCCATCATCATCATCAGCCTGTACTCGTCTACTCCTGGATGTAGAGGCCTTTCCCATATCGCGCCAGCCTTGATGATCCTCTGTCCTTTATCTCTGCATAGAGATTGATTATGTAATGTCCATAATTATACGCGAAAAGTTACACAAATAAAAGAGCCATGTTAGACATACAGCAGGATGGGGCCGGTTCGACAACACCGTCTCACAGATATCTTAGAAATCTGATGTCAGGTGGCACCTAGTTATTTCGTTTGGTTGGTAAGATTTCCGGTGGATCAAAATCCACCCTTAATGTCTATTTCCTGACTTTAAGTTTAGCCTCATATTTATGTTCTATTCGACGCATCTGCTCTTTTTCCAGTCTTTGCTATAAAAATAATCAAAAGCAAAGCAAATAACAATTTCAAATATGACGTCACATTTTGACCTTCATACGGGACCTTTTTTGAAGTAAGCTCTATAGAATACAAAACAATTCCTAAAATTGCACAATATTATCGTGTAACATGAAAAGTACGGGCGAATTGCGAACATCTTTCTTTTGTAATCGGTTGAAAACTTCGATACTAGCACGGGACTGAAGCATTTAAATAGTCATCAGTCTTTCTTCTTTGCGTTTCTCAAGTTTTCTTTCTTTCTGCCTTTATCCCACCGTAATGTGGGATCGGCGAACACACTTTTTCAAGCATGTTGCAGAGAGGATTTGGCTTATTTTTTACGACCGGCTGCCTGCCTGACGTCAACCCCCTTTACATACATTCTCAAGTTGACTTTGCAAAGTTAAACTTCGAGTTTAGAGGTATATTGAAGTTGATTATGCAAAGAATTTAAGTTAGGTTTAAGTTTACGCCCTTATCCCCAAAAGGGCTGCCAGAGGTGTTGCAATACTACTAATGCCAAATACGGTTCCTATTATATTCGAATTATTTCAAACTCGATTTAGAATATGTAATCGAAAATGATTCGTGCTAATCTCTCAGTAGCATTTCGTTGATCTTTTTTTACAAAAGGCAATTTCATTGCTGTTCTTCGGACTGTGCTAACAAGATTTTATCTTAGTCGAGTGACGTCATACGTTACGTTAACGGTCTGTGGAATGTGACGCAAGCATTTTGTAATATACTCGTATGTCGAGACTGGTTTTTTTTAACCCTGACCTTTTTGATGTCTTGGAGATAGCTACTGAGTGGTAGAGTCAATTTTACTTTTGCCAGCCTCCGTGGCGCAGTAACCGGCTGTACAGCGAGATGCCGCGGGTTCGATTCCCGTACCGAGACAAATATTTGCGTGGCCCAAAGATATTTGTTTCGGGTATGGGTGTTCTGAAAAGTCTCTCGTAGTTCTTGATACCCACGACATAAGACTCGCATCTTAGGTGGTCAGGACTCAGGACCATGTGTGTGATTTTTGGGTGTTATTTATTTATTATTACTCATACATATTATGAACGGGGGTCCTGGGTTCGATTCTGAAGTCAGGCGGGTCTTTCTGTTTCATCTGGACTAATCCCCCACGCAGGGGATTGGTGTTAATCAATTGGAATGAGATAAGGGCAGGTAAGAATAATGAATGAATTAAGGACCACTTGCAGCTCAGCGATAAATCTCTATTTACCCAAAATCTTGATTTAAAGGTAAGACTGAGCCGTAGAATAAATCGAGATAAGATGTAACTCTAGATTAATAATAGCACGGCAAATCGCCCTAACTTAAAAATATATTTCTTCTATGAGCATTCCGACGACCTGATAAAGGTCGCAGGAAGTCGCTGGATGCAGGCCGCTTCTAACAGGTCGATCCGGAAATCTTTGGGGGAGGCCTATGACCAGCAGTGGACGTCCTATGACTGATGATGATGATGATGAGCATTAGTTCTTTTGGTTAGGTGTTTCGTTGAATTTACAGTTAGCAACATAACACATAGTTCATCGCTTGGTAACTTGTAGCAGAGTCGAAATGAGTCATGCGGTATTGCCGAATTGTGGTTACCACATAAGTTACTGCGCAACTATAAACCGCGACTCACCGCAAATAATATAATCTAATGCAATGTTATTTAGTGCATGTGGACGCCAACTGGCAGTGACGTGCACCGGTATTTAGATTAGGGTAGGAGAAATCTTGCATAATTGTTTTCTTAAATTTATTCTTGCTTTACTTTAACCACCATGATAATTTTCACGTCAATGTAAAATAATACACCGAGCGCTGTTTAAAAAAAAAAAATTGGTGATCCTTTTTTCTTTTATTATGTAATTTTAGCAAATTGTCAGGGTAGACAATGTCTCTTTGTCTATATGGAATGCACGCCATTACCAACTGGTATCAGGAAAGAGAAATAAGCTCACGCCTGTATCCCCGAAGGACTAGGCAGAAACGGACAAGCGATTTAGAGCACCCACATTTCGCCGAGCTTAGTTCCGTCCCAGATACGGGGCGAGCCTATCGCCATATCGGGCACAAATTCCAGACTCCGGTCTGATATGGAAAAATCGAATATCATTTTGCCCGACCCGGGGATCCAACCCGAGACCTTAGGACGGTAGTCGTACCGAAATACAACTACGCCACTGGTGCAGTCAGTTACTGGTGTCAGAATTTACGCTATTATTAATAAGTTTAAAAACTTAACTGACCGATTTCCAATTTACCGAACGTGACCAAATTTATATGGGACCACCCTTGAAATAAGCTCTATCGAACACAAAAAGTTTGAAAATCGGTCCACATTTGGCGGAGATATCGAGTAACATACATAAAAAAAATACAGACGAATTGAGGACCTCCTCCTTTTGTGGAAGTCGGTCCAAATAGTAGCACGTAAGAGCTAAAGTTGATGATTTGATCTCGTTTAGTCACAATTTCACTGAAATCGAATAAAAAATGTAACTAAATGAAATCTCATTGAAGTCGAAAGGAGTGTCAAGAGGTACTCACAGGTCAAAAGAACCCTTTTTCGACCGACTTCCAAAAAAGAGAAGGTCCTCAATTCGTCTGTATTTTTTTAATGTATATTACGCGATATCTCCGCCAATTTTGGACCAATTTTCAAAATTCTTTTTGTGTTCGATAGAGCTTATTTCAAGGGTCGCATATAAATTTGATTACAATCGGATTTGAAGTCGATCCGTCAAGTTTTTAAACTTGTGATTGTTCCATATCAGCCCGGAGTCTGGAATTTGTACCCGATATGGCGATAGGCTCGCTCCCTATCACATCTGGGACGGAACTAAGCTCGGTGAAATGTGGGTGTTCTAGTTCGCTAGTGCGCCTCTGCCTACCCCTTCGGGGATTCAGACGTGAGCTTATGTATGTATGTATGTATGTTATTCTGCAAATAAGTTATTTTATACCACTTTCACATGTCAATTACGAGTGTATATTGATTTTAAGATATTGATAAAGTAATAATGGCGTCGGCATTTCGTGGCTATCCCTGAGAAGGAATGCCGAAACATACTCAAGGGTTATGGCCTCTTTTAAAGTCCATACAATACTCTTAAGAATGTACTTCAATGTATTCTGTATTTAGTAGCCAACATAATTATTCAGATGTTCTTATTTGTTTTATGTTCATGATATGTGGCTATCAAATGCCCTTGGTCTAAACTTACTTTGTTTGCAACAACATCGTATGAATGAGTTAAGATCTACGATAAGCTAAGTTTAACAGTCTGATGATGTTAAACAATGGTCAATAAACTATTCCCACTGGAAATGTAATTAGCATTTAAATGAATGCCATTGTTTATTTGATAGGATAAGATATATATTGTCTTAAAAAAACGATGCACTTTTTTTTGAGGAATATTTTTTCTAATATTAAATGCATTTACATAAAGTATATTTCTTTGGTTGTACTCAGTAATTTAGGAAATACATATTTAATATTATTAAACCGCTTTACTGCCTCGGTGGCGTGGTTGTATTTCGGTACGACTACCGTCCTGAGGTCTCGGGTTAGATCCACGGGTCGGGCAAAGTGATATTGGATTTTTCCATAAGTCCCCGGAGTCTGGAATTTGTGCCCGATATGGCGATAAACTCCCTATCACATCTGCGACTGAACTAAGCTCAGCGAAAAGTGGGTGTACTAGTTGCTTATTGCGCCTCTGCCTACCCCTTCGGAGATACAGGCGTGAGCTTATGTTTTGTTTAGAATCACTTTAAAAATTCTTTCACTAATTTTATTACCTACACTAATCCTGATTGAAATTAGGCTACTTTTTGATTTATTTCGAGCAAAGCCGCTAGCAACAGTGAGTTTAATTTACAAGATAAGATTTCATAAAACGAGTTACGTTCTAATTTAGTTTCATTAATAACCTCTTTAAGTAACCTTTTTAATTTTTTCAACCATATCAACAGAACTACATAATAATAATTATCCTCAGTACTGAGTTTGTATAAAATCGATACAAATTTATGTGCCTTCCTTGGGGCATGTATGAGGCAGTGGACCACTGTCCTTAGGTATCCAGGTGGTGAGGGTCCCGGTGATTGTGATGAGCCGATTAGGATTGAGCGGGGTATATTCCAGGGTGACAGTTTGAGCCCTTTATGGTTTTGCCTAGCCCTGAACCCTCTCAGCACTCTTTTGCTGCATTCAGGGTTAGGATACCGTTTACGTAGAGGGAGTCAGCCTATATCTCACTTGCTCTACATGGATGATCTCAAGTTATTTGCATCAAAAAAATCTGAATTGATTGATTTGTTAAAATTAACTGAAAATTTTAGCAACTCAATCAATATGGAATTTGGTGTGGATAAGTGTGCGGTTATCCATGTGGCACGTGGGGAATCTATAGTCTCTGATGACATATCGCTCTCAGAGACTATACGGCTCAGATCCCTCTCCGAAACGGAAACCTATAAATATCTGGGTATGCCAGAGGCTTTAGGTATAATGGTTGCAGACGTAAAAGAATCGGTGAAAGTACGTTTTTTCAGTCGCCTGACAAAAGTACTTAATAGTCTTTTATCAGGTGGGAACAAGATCCGTGCTTTCAACGGTTGGGTTATACCTGTAGGTACTCATGTACACCTTTGGCGTACTCAGATGGACTCAGACTGAGTTAGATGCCCTGGATCGAAAGGTCCGAACCCTAATGACTGCACATCGTATGCATCATCCACGATCATCGGTGATGAGATTGTATATCCCGCGGAGATGTGGGGGCCGAGGCTTACTTAACGCTAAGGACCTCCATAACCGCGAGATGTGCAATCTCAGGGATTATTTCCTTCATAGTGATGTGGATATGCATAGGGATGTAGTTATGGTGGACAATGGATTCACTCCGGCCTCCTTGGCAAACGGGAATTGGCGGAGGCCTGTTGTATTGGGCACTAGGGAGCGCAGGGAGATATGGAAGGGCAAAGAGCTACATGGGCGGTTCTACCATGCCCTTCATGGGCCAGATGTAGATCCGACCGCCTCAGTGGCTTGGCTACGTTTCGGTAACCTTTTTGGGGAGACCGAGGGTTTTGTCTTTGCAATTATGGACGAAGTTATCAAGACGAACAACTATAGGAAATACATCATGAAGGACGGCACGGTCGATATTTGTCGAGCATGCCACCGTCCCGGAGAATCTATCAGGCATGTTATTTCCGGTTGTTCGTATCTTGCTAACGGCGAGTATTTGCATAGGCATAACCTTGTAGCCAAGATCCTACACCAGCAACTTGCTCTTCGATATTGCCTTGTGGCTTCTGAGGTGCCTTATTATCAATATGTCCCTCAACCAGTTCTCGAAAATAGTCATGCAACGCTCTATTGGGATCGATCTGTTATCACAGACAGGACTATTGTGGCCAATAAGCCTGATATTGTGGTAGTAGATCGATTGACGCGCCGGGCGATGCTTGTTGATGTCACGATTCCGCATGATGAGAACCTTGTGAAAGCCGAAAAAGACAAAATGTCGAAATATTTAGACATGGCACATGAGGTTACTCGCATGTGGGATGTGGATTCAACAATCATTATTCCGATAGTCATTTCTGCCCATGGTTTGATACCAATGAGCCTTTACCAACACCTCAAGAGGCTCTCGGTTGGTGTTTGGGTCAAGAGCCAAATGCAGAAGGCAATATTACTGGATACGGCACGAATTGTGAGGAGGTTCCTCACTCTGGGGTCCTAACCGCCGGTGGCTTGGGTCCCCAGCCTCGCCATCGGAGGGGATATTTTTATATTTTTAAATGTGTTTATTTTTATAGCATATATTTAAAAATGTAGAAAAAACCTTTAAAAATAAAGAGTATTGAACATTATTCCTCAAACGATAATGTTTTGTTGATGTTCTTTTTTGTTATATTCGCAATGTAATCCTATGTATTGTATTCAAAATCTTAAATCTTACTATTCCGGCACTTTTTTGCCGTCATCTAAAAACATCTAATTTAACGTAATTACTCTTTAGAATAGCTGTATAAAAACTGTATTTTCATGTTTAAAATGCTCATAAACTATATAAGGAGTTTTTATATCTTTATGATTTAGACTACGTAAGGCGTTTTTATATAGATAAATTGTTATGATTATGAAAAACCATTCTCAAATGATTATGTAATTATGGTAATCCCTAAGGCAGTTCCCATGTCCTTGATGTAATTGAATTCGTTACTTCTATGAAATTGGGTGTACGCCGTGAAATTTTATATTTCTTTATAATTGCTTCATATGTACTCAAGAAAGGTCGAGTCAAGTATTTTAAACGATATATGGGATACGACAACCGTCTTGAGGTCTCGGGTTCGATTTTTAGAGTAAACTCGTACTGACATTTTTGCTCAGTGTCAACCCAGTTTTGAATCAATTAACCCAGGATATGGTATTAGTTCACCTTGTAGACCTGATAAAGGTCGCAGGAAGTCGCTGGATGCAGGCCGCTTCCAACAGGTCAATCTGGAAATCTATGGAGGCCTATGTTCAGCAGTGGACGTCCTGTGGATGATGATGATGATGATGGTATTAGTTTCGTTCCTTGTCACTTTGACATACGAAAATAAGCTTGACGAAAAGTTAGTACTAATTTCGCCTCTGCCTATACCTTCGGGGTTAAGGCGTGTATGTATATTGTTGAGTCAATAAGATAATAGATATTTTTATAGCCACTATCAAATGCTGAACTAACGGTCATCAAATATAATCACGATGTAGTTACATTGACTGCCTCGGTGGCGTAGTTGTATTTCAGTACGACTACAGTCTTCAGTAGCCTGAGCACGAAAACTAATGTAAATGTAAATGTATTCGAGTTCGCTGCGCACTGACGACGTTTGGTTAATATTTCATACAAATTTCATAGACGCGCAACGAGTTCGAATACATTTACGGTTGTCAGATATTTTCCTGCTCAGGCCGCTGGTCTCGGGTTCGATCCCCGAGTCGTGCAAAGTGATATCGGATTTTTTCAATATCAGCCCAGAGTTTGGAATTTGTGCCCGATATGGCGACAGGCTCGCTCCCTGTCACATCTGAGACGGAACTAAGCTCGGTGAAATGTGGGTGTTTTAGTTCGCTAGTGACTCTGCCTACCCCTTCGGGGATACAGGCGCGATCTTATGTATGTATGTAAGATAATAGATATTTTATAGCTTCCATCAAATCCTGCACTAGCGGTCATTAAATATAATTATGATGTAATTACACATAATCGTATAATTCCTAATAGTTTTTATGCGTTCTTTTTATACCGTACACAATTGCGGGGCCTTTATCGGGAAACCTATAGATTTTAATGAGCAGTTTTTGTTATCATTAAGACAGCGCAGTTCCGCAGTCTGCAAAACCAGAATATTTTTTTATTCCGGGCACGGCACCTGATGTTAAGCGTAATCGTCCAGCCAACTCTTCAGGCCACGATATCCTAGGTACCTCTTAAACAGTTGAAAAAAAAAACGATTTTAAAATGACCTTGACCGCCCTTGAAACAAGCTTTTTGGAGTGGTAGAGCCAAGCTGTAGACAATTACGTCTACAGCACGACTGGGCCGGCTCGACCGGTTTGATACCACTGTCTCAGAAAACCGACGTAAAGTGGCAGCTTGCTTTCGCGTTTCGTTCGGTGAGTGAGATTTCCGGTAGTCCAATTCCCCCTCCCTTTTCCAATCCCTTTTTCCTCCCCTTCCATTCCATCCTTTTAGGTTGGCAACGTACCATGATTCTTTTTGAGTCTCGGGTGTCTATGGGCGGTGGAGATTACTTACCATCAGGTGACCCATCTGCTCGTTTGCCAGTCTCTCATCGAATTAAATCAAATCAAAATATTTATTGAATCCATGAGATGTTACTACATTATTTAGATTCCGTCAAAGTTCCTCTACCACCAGTTCGGAAGGCCGTTTCGCCAGAGAAGAACGGGCAAGAAACTCTGGGGTTGCTCTTTTAAATGCCAGTTGACAATAATTGCTTATAAAATACTATATACAAAAAAAAAAATTAGAGCAGTTACACCACCATGAAAATACATATAAAAAAGCTCTATCCAACACAAAAAGGTTCTTGAAATTTCATCAACATTCCGTAGATATCAAACAACATACACAAAATATCGACAAATGTAGAACCCCAATCAGTTAAAAATTCGTCGAAATGCTAATTAAATTATACATTTCTCAGTCAGCACCTTATTGAGGAACGTGACATTTAAGTAAACAATCAATGTACATTGTTTGAATACATGACATCAATTGCGAAGGCCACTTACTGCGTTTATGTGATTTTAGAAGTTTTTATACCGGCAGTCAGCAAATACATGTAGTTTGTAATGCTGGGATGTTAAGCGATTTGTAAAAAGTTTAACAAAATCTTGACTTCACCATTTTCACATATTTAATTAAGTCTATATCTTCAAAACTACTAAACCGATTTTGATGAAACTTGCACTTTTCCCTAAGTTGGAAGATACTGGTCCAATATAGTCCTAGGCCCACATATATTTGTTTCAAGTCTGGGTGTTGTGCGACCGTGCGTCTCTCATAGTCTCTGACACCCGCGATACAGGTTATACCTAGTGTGGGGTCAGGACTAGGTGTGTGACTGTTGGGTGGGTGTATTTATTTAGACTGTATGTGAAAATCATGCAATTCTAATAACACTACATACATACGAGTCGAATTGATAACATCCTTTTTGATGTCGGTTAAAAAGAGGTTGTCGATTCATAGAATAATCATAATTAACACCCAACTACAATCACACACTTAGTCCTGACCTCATATAAGATACGAGTCTTGTGTCATACATACTACGAGATTTCGGTCTCACAACTGACAACGCCCAGACCAGAAACAAAACACAAACATTATTGTCCTGGTGCGGGAATCGAACCCGCAACTCCTCGCTCCACTAACGTCCTTATCCCGATAGACTTCTAATCTTGATTTAAATCTGACTTGCAGCGTAATTACTAACCTAGAGCTTGTCCTAAACATGATTTATCCTGCAGCTCATTCCTATAAATAAATATAATAATAATTTAAATTGAGATTTGGGATAAACCGAGATTTATCTAAGTCCCCTTCTTGGTCTAGTGGCAGCATATATGGGCTGTGGACCGGGAGGTCCTGGGTTCGATTCCCAGGTCGTGCAAAGTGAATTTTCTAATTTAATTTGCCCGGGACTGAATCCTCCAGAGTTGACGTCAGGCAGACAATCGGTCGTAAAAACTAAGCCAAATCCTTTCTGCAACATACGTTGAAAAAGTATGTTGCACCGACCCCATATTAAATTGGGATAAGGGCAAGTAGAAAGAAAAGGAGATTTATCAAGTACTGCAAGTCACGCTTATTTATATTTAAAAATACTAAACAATCTAACGCGATAATCGATAAGCTTATGTATGTTTCAATCAAACTGTAGCGTGTTCGATTCGTATACTTAAATAATATTAGCCCTATAATATAGCCCTATACTGACCCACTGCTGGGCACGGGCCTCCTCTACTAATGAGAGGGGTTAGGCCTTTGTCTACCACGCTGGCCTAATGCGGGTTGGTAGACTTCACATACCTTCGAAATTCTTGTGGAGAAATTCTCGGGTATGCAGGTTTCCTCACGGTGTTTTCCTTCACCGTAATAGCAAGCGATATTTCACAAAGAAAACACACTTAACATAGAAAAGTCAGTGTGTGCTCATTGTGGGGTAGGTCTCGAACCTCCGACACTTGTCTCGGTAGTTCGTACCATTTCCAACTGAGCTATCGCTGCAATATTCGAATACTTAGTCGAAAATTATTCGTGCTAGAAGCAAGGGTAGACGACAAATGATTCATCATGATTTCTTGATTTGCACACAACACGGAAAGTATTTCCACTTAACTAAATGTAATGAAACGTAATTTGTTTATCGAGTCGTGATGGCTTAATGATTCAGCGTTCTCAGCGCAAGGTCGCGGCTTCAAAGTCCATTGGTAAAACCAGCGATTTTTATTACGCAACTTTTTCTAAGACATTGTGGGAGCAACTATTGCTTACTTTGTAAGTACAAATGTAATTCGATTTGAAATGAAACTTGTTTTTTTACGGATTTTATCGCATTTTTATGCCTAAGGCTCAATTGCACCACTATTATTAACCTAGAGTTAGTCCTAACCGCAAGCTAAATTGACAGAAAATGTATGAATGACATGTAACTTGCGGTTAGGACTAACTCTAGGTTAATAATAGTGGTGCAATTGAGCCTTATGTAATTAGATTTGATGGTTTAATTCGACTTTACGTAAATTAATCAGCTGTGTGTGCATTAATGTATACATACATAAGCTCACGCGTGTATCCCCGAAGGGGTAGGCAGAGGTGCACTAGCGAACTAGAACACCAACATTTCGCCGAGCTTAGTTCAGTCCCAGATGTGATAGGGGGCGAGCCTATCGCCATATCGCACAAATTCCAGACTCCGGGCTGATATGGAAAAATCCAATATCACTTTGCCCGACCCGGGGATCGAACCCGAGACCTCAGGACGATAGTCGTACCGAAATACAACCACGCCACCGAGACAGTCGAGTAAGATAAACACGGATCTATAAGCCTATCTCATACCTATCTATCCACAATGTTATTTAAAATCGCGTCTAACGAGATTATAAAAATATTTTAAAAGTAAAATAATATTTGATTATTACCTATAACTCATTTTGAAATACTATACGTTCTTGCTATTTGCGAATACTTTATGTTTAGTGCTTGGCAACTATGGAACCGGTTTGTTTTATCGACGCTATTTTACATGCTCGTATGATCTGCATATCAGGTATTTTAGGCGACAATTTACGAAAAGCGATAAAGCCGCTTAGACTATTTCATTTCATACATTATAAGCAAGCTGACTGCTTCGGTGGCGTGGTTGTGTTTCGGTGCGACTATTGTCCTGAGGTCACAAGTTCGATCCCCGGGTCGGGCAAAGTGATATTGGATTTTTCCATATCAGCCCGGAGTCTGGAATTTGTGCCCGATATGGCGATAGGCTCGCCCCCTATCACATCTGGGACGGAACTAAGCTCGGCGAAATGTGGATGTACTAGTTGGCTAGTGCTCCTCTGCCTACCCCTTCGGGGATACAGGCGTGAGCTTATGTTATGTAAAAACAAGTCTATTGTAGTACCTGAACCAAAAAAAAAATTACAAAAATCTTTATCATTTTACAATATAATCATCTTGATAAATTAGGCATAGATATAACTATGATGATTAAAAACAAAGCACAATTTAGAAAGTGCCAAGAACGACGGTATAGTATGCGAGTCGGCTGTGAAGCGAGGAGCCGCGGGTTCGACTCCCGCACTGAGATGAATGGTTGTGTGACCTACAGATATTTGATTTGGGCCTGGGTGTTGTGAGACCGAAAGTCTCTCGTAGTTTCTGATACCCACGATGTAGGTTAAACGTTTTCGTTTACACATTTAACATAGAAAAGTTAGAGGAACCTTTTTTGGGTGGAACTCGAACCTCGACACTTATCTCGGCAGTCCGCGCCATTCCCAACTGAGCTGCTGATTTTTATAAGCTATTATTGAGAATTTATATTCGTTTTCCTGTGACCGTGGAGGTGATATATTTTTTCCTGAGTTTCTAGGACAGGCTATGTAAGGCGAGTGTTGTTTGAGCTAGGCTTACTTTAGGTACTGCAGGTCGATTCTTTAAGGTTTAATTTGTGAAAACAACGTTGCGGCAACGATGTTTTCATTTTTGTATTCAGCAAGGTATAACGCGCGCGCACTAGCGCTATACGCGATGACGGCGCTTATGCGAACTAGCTCTCTCGAGCGAGGCGTTTGACATATATATATGGAAAATGGTATTCTTTAAGACCCAACGTTGAACGCTCCGTCGATCTCAATGATGTGCGCTGCGGGAGCTCGTCGTCGATCGCAACGTTGTGGCGTTACTTAGAGAATCGACCTGCTGGCTTCGGACGCAATTCTGATTAACAAGTTCACATTGCGGAAATAAATTGCGCGGATATTATTCCGCAATTCTATAACATTCTTCTATCTTTGTCTATATCATTATATATAGGCTCTTTTCCTTCGAGAAAATAACCTACATCTACCTCAAAGGCCGGCAACGCATCTATGAATCCCCCGGTATTGTGGATGTCTATGGGCGGCGGTAATCACTTAACATCAGGTGACCCACTTGCTAGTTTGCCCAATATACAAAAAGATATATAAAAATAAATAAAAAAAACATTAAGCTAGCTGACAGTGGCGTAACTACATGGTAGCATTAGAGCAAAATTAGGTTCCCACTATAGAGATCCTCGGCGCTGGCCAGAAGGACACCCCAGCCCACCTAGCATGCGCGTCACAAGAAAATGTTGTCTACGTTTTTTGTCGTGTTATAACAGGTTTTCCCTATTTGTCTGCGAACACGAACACGCGTCTTAGTTTATTTTCATACAATATTGTAGACAAAATATAGATAACATCTCTCCAGTTGGTTATCGAGATATATCGTGATACGCATGCTAGCCAGGCTAGCTGAAAATACCGTGGTCATAGGGGTCCTCGGGTCGAAATGCCAGTCATGATATTGTCACGGGCCTCCAATATTATAAGTACGCCTCTGCTAGCTGGTATTTTTATTCGCGGTATGAAGGAACTTCATATTTCGAGTATATAGCATAAAAGCTGCCATAGTGGCTTGTTAGGGATTGTTTTGTCCCGGGATCAGCTATTTGGGTCTCAAGGTCATTGCGAAAACATAATAAGTGCGAAGTTATAATTGATATTGGCAAAATCATTGTAAATGTGGAAGCCATTTAAAAAAAAGAAGGAGTGACATGGGGGCTACCTAGTGTTGCCAGATCTATTGTGTGAAATATCGGAACACAAGGTTAAAATGATCGGGACATAGGTTTTCAAATCGGGACGTTACCGGCCGGTTAGTATAACAAAGAAATCAAACTATAATAAGTTTTTTTTTAAATATAACTAAATTTATGGTTGAATCTCAACATTGGCGAAGTTTCAAAGCCTTTTTTAATTGCAGTTATATACCCCATCGGCGGGGGTTTATGAGCCCCCCCACAATTGGAGATGGGCCACATGGCGGCACCGCGCAGGGACGGTTCCGGCTGAAGCCTGGGCGCTTCTCGCTTAGGGAAACCCGGAACCGTCCCTAAAGCACCGAAAAGGGCCACCGCGGTGTTTTTAGTCGGTATTGCCGGTGTAGG
This sequence comes from Clanis bilineata, assembly GCA_036417725.1. Lineage (NCBI taxonomy): Eukaryota > Metazoa > Arthropoda > Insecta > Lepidoptera > Sphingidae > Clanis > Clanis bilineata. Next base: position 3,317,149 of record CM071162.1, on the reverse strand, counting down.
GTGTACGTAGAGTTAGGGACTCGACCCAGTGTCGCCCGGATGTTTTGAATCTCCCCCGGGAATTATGGCGCTGGGTCGTGAGACCGGCGACACCGACATAACCGTCACGCCTTCCCTCAGGCGTGGCAGTAGTGTTAAAACACTTTCCCCGCGATAAAAAAAAAAGTTATATACCCCACATTTAGAGGATTCCATCCCGGGATGGAGTTCATATTTCAATTCTACCCACACTAGAAATATGCCCAGCCTAGTAAAAAGAGTGCACCGTTCTCAGAGCAGTTGTCGTGGCAAAAACCTCTCGGTGCTAGGTGTGACGTAAACCATGGTCGTGATTCTGGGAGCCTAGCGTGCAGAAGCCAACTTTTACGAGAAGATGCATCTCACAGAAGGAGAGTGCCGAGAGAGATCGGGAACAATCTAATCCTTGATTCTCAGATTTTTTTGTCTGATACCTTCAGCCGCCAGAGAGGGCATGGAACGCGTGACTGTCCCTCGCTTCCCATTTTGTGGGTGGAGGTCTTTGAAAAATTTAATCTCGGTATCGCCTGCCCGTCGTAAGCTTTGACTTATAGGGGCTAACGGAGGTCGTAGCAGGTGGCTGTTATAGCGCCCCCAAGATGGACAGCAGTGCAGGTTGGTTCTGTCATTGACGCCAAGGAGGTCCATCGGCGACTGGGGTTTATGAGTGCCTCTTCCGCGATTGGAGACGGCCCAAAGGCGGCACCGCGTAGGAGTGATGCCAGCCAAAACATGGGCGCTTCTCGCCTAGGGAAATCCGCAGTTGTTCCTATTCGCTGCCAGACTTTTAGTCGGTATAACTGCTATAAGCTATAAGTGCAGTATGTGTTAGGGATTTGGCCCAGTGTCGCATGGATATTTTTCATCTGTCCCGGGCATTATGGCCCTGGACCTTTTTTTCCCCCGCGGAAACTTGATTTCCAAGATTTTACCGCTAGTTAGCTTCGTTGAAAGTATATATATAAGTAATATAAGAAAGTGTATAAGTAAATAAACAGAAAAACTTTGACGTAAGCATCATGTTAGCGAAAACTACGTTGCGGAGATAAAGATGCGGCGGTGATTGTGCAACGTTACACGATTAGACCTAATACGAAAATTGGTGTCAGATAAACTGCAGGAATGTCGCTTGAAAGGTATTGTCATATTTTGAGCAAACCACGGGAGCAGTCGGTCGCAAGTTTCTGGACCAATCATGCCAGGGGTGCGTTCTCGTGGACGGCCTAAAAAAGTGGCGGCTTGTCGTTTTGGTAAAAGATATAAAAGCCAGTTGTTTCATTGTCACCTCCTTGGTCTAGTGGCAAAATATGTATATGGGCTGTGGACCTGGAGGTCCTGGGTTCGATTCCCAGGTCGGGGAAAGAGAATTTTCTCATTTAATTTGCCCGGGACTGGATTCCTCAGAGGGTTCACGTCAGGCAGGCAGCCTGTCATAAAAACTGAGCCAAATCCTTTCTATAACATACTAAAAAAAGTATGTTGCACCGACCTCTCATTAAGATCGGATAAGGGCAAGTAGAAGAAGAAGGTTTTATTGTGGTGGATGATCAAGACCGGGCGAAGTGGAAACGTTTACACAAAACAACCATTTAGATGGCAGAGCGGGACATTTTTTTTCTACGGAGAAAAATCAACTCTTTACGGATATCTCCCAACCTGGGGTCAGTGGTATGGTTATGTCCGACTCGTCGTCTTCCGCTCTAATCCACAGTGACTGTGGATTAAGACGGGTCCCTAACCAAAATACCTATACCGACACTACCGACTAAAAACCGTGGTTGCCTTATTTAACGCGAGTGAGATGGTTCTGGAGGATGCGGAGTAACCTCTGCATTGCTGCTGGAACACACTCTGCACGTTGCCTTTCGCCCGTCTCTTAGGGGCGGGAGCCCCACATATTTATGCCGCCTTTGGTAAGCACGTCAAGATGTTTTTGTGTAGCCGAGTTGTACATCTCAGAGGTTGCATCAATGTAATATACTAATGCCACACATCCCCCGCTGTACGGCCCTCACCCCAATCCACAGGACTGGAGGCGCCAGTCAACGACCAGGCGCCTCGCTTTTTGTTTGGCGACTGGAATCTAAGCATTTCCGATCTCGTCTCTCATTTTTTAATGTAACACGTTCACAGATGAGGTCATACGCGCCACGACCTCCAACTACCGACCATTGTAGCTACTAGCTACTACTGCCGGCAGAGAGAGGCCGTTACCGGCTACAGTTCTGAGAGCGCTGCGTTCTTCATCCCAGGCTGGACACATTTTGAGAATGTGCTGGGATGTATCCTCGGGGCAGTTGCTACAATGATGGCACACGACGAATTCTGAGAGAGGGCCTCTCTCCGTAGTATTGTCGAGCCTTTATCTCATCGAAGCCTGCCTTAACCTGCGATGAGACGCCTCCTCACGCCAGAAGAAAGCTGTCAAAAGAAGAGCGGGACATTTGACTCTAAAACTCGTCTTATTTTTTTCCGTTGATTGTCTGCTAGCATTGCAATCAACGGAAAAAATAAGCTGCCATATACCGTTCCCTTTCTTGCTAATCTAAGCCCCATCCCATTTATCTGCCTGCTTGTTTCTAAATTGATAGCGTTATAACATAAATTATTATTTAAATTGAGATTGAGACCTTGATTGTTGTGACCAATAAAGATTTTATTTTAACAAAACATAATTAGTACTTACCTTATGCAAACGGACAGATGAATTGAAATATAGTTTAACATACAACCGTACTATTTACCACTTTTGTCGGTAAACGAGTATGAGCGACTGTTAAATTTTTTTTTAAGTACTTACTAAGAAGGATAGTCAGAAATCGGGACATTCGGCGTCCCGATCAAGGGTAAATCGGGACGGGTCACCAGACCCCTGAAAATCGGGACGTCCCGCGCAAATCGGGACATCTGGCAACACTAGGGCTACCACAACCTTTTATAGCAAGCAGTATTATTACAATCTTACTTGTACCGATTCTCGTACAAAAAAAAAACAAAGTAAGATTGTAATAATACTGCTATAAGAGGTGGTGGTAACCTCCATGTCACTCATTGCCGCTAGCTCCTAGATTATAAAACTATAGTTCAAGTAGTGTCCGTACGATTATACGCAAATATCTGTTTATGAAACTAATATTTAGATTCTGGCATTGACAAGTCAAACAGGTATTGTAAGTAGGGTTGTCAACTTTTTGTTCGGAATATATTTACTTATTACGACTCCCGTCCTGAGGTCTCGGGTTCGATCCCCGGGGCGGGCAAAGTGATATTTGATTTTTCCATATCAGCCCAGAGTCTGGAATTTGTGCCCGATATGGCGATAGGCCCGCTCTCTATCACATCTGGGACGGAACTAAGTTCGGCGAAATGTAGGTGTTCTGGTTCGATAGTGCGTCTCTGCCTACCCCTTCAGAGATACAGGCGTGAGCTTATGTAAAGATCTATATAAATACTAAAGCGAAAACTTTGTACCCATTTTAAGAGAATTCCGTGAACGAATGAACGTGAACGCTACTAGCCCGCTGCGCCACGGAGGCTGTCCACACGGCACGGAGATACCCCTAGATATTTGTTATTTTTATTTTTTATTATTATAGTTGGTAACCCTAAATGGTAAAGTGACACGTGCGTTGAATGCTAGACTCTAGTTTTCGTGCAAAGTCTTGTTTGAATCGTTTAGGCACGTGAGTTCATTCAGACACCTTGAAAATTAATAGACTTTTACAAAATATTCACGTGCCGATGTAACGCAGCCATCATACGTATAAGACAAACCGCCGAATGTTTATACACTTAAGGACGCCTTATGTCGTTTAAGGCCGTCTTATCTGTCAAAATTGTATGGCGAAAATCAATATAAGAAGCCGTTAAGGTTGAGCAGCGTTAGACCATTCGGGCGAAAGTCTTCTATGTATTACTAGTCAGGGTGATCGGTACATAGAATTTGTGCACTAACCTTAAATTCATAATAACTTAGTAGAGCGTCATAAGACCGCAATAGTACGTTTCATAAAAATTGTGTTCATAATCGTTCAATAGCGTTAAAACGTTCCAACGTTCGATAGTGAAAACATGGACGATTCCGATCAGCTGTTTCAAGTTTGATGTTCTTTCGTAATGACATCTATTTTTTTATAGTCTAGGACTCCATTTAAGATTGATATCTATTTTTTATTGATTATTTCCAACCAAGACTTCCTATTTGTAAAGCTTGCCAGATATAAAAATAATGTTTTTTTCTATAACCAGCAAAATTGTATTCGACAAACATATTTTAGTTCTCTTTTAGCTAAAGTAGGCAAAAATAGGGTTATGCTTTCGATAAGACCAGGATTTCATTATGAAAAAGGGGGTAAGTTTCTGTCAATTGACCGCAATTAACTATACGGATTTGCTCTTTTCTTTAGCCGTCAAACGTCAAACAGCTTGTCTAGTAGTATACATAGAAGTCTTAGGTATAAGACACTGAAATGAAAATAACAGAAACTGCAGTAAAAATGCCGTATTTCTAATTGACTTTAAAATTTGAGTTTTAATTCGCCTCTATTTTTATGTATGTTAAAAAACCCTCACGCCTGTTCGGGGTGTAGGCAGAAGCGGACTAACGAACTAAAATACCCACATTTTGCCGAGCCCATTTCAGTCCCAGACGAGATAGAGGGCGAGCCAATCGCCCTATCGGGTACATATTCCAGACTGGTACTGAGTAGAAAAACGCCATACCACTTTACCCGACTCGGGGATCGTACCCGAGACCTCAAGGAGGTAGCCGTATCGCGTCTCCTCCTTTCGAATTTGAAGTCGGTTAAAAAACGAATAGTCTAGACTTCTAGAGCAAAAATTCGCACCAATCAACAAGTTTTTTTAAGCAAGGGTTGGTGATCTAAGGTCATTGCTCGGCGCATATTTGTGTAAGAGTAATGGAAAATCCACAAAGGAGCGGCGAGGCCGGCGAACCATAACCATATACTACCTTCTGCATTAGCAAAGAGATTTAATATTACTAACTATAGAGATATAGGCTATCAAGCAAGTTTCAATACAAAAAAAACTGATCTCAAACTTCAGTACCGCCATCAACTATTTATTACAATGCGAGGGCGATCATTACAATTTACACCCTAGAATGTTTTGTGAATGGTTAAGAATCACGTAAGATAAATTTATTATCTCAGTATTATGCCCCTTACTTATAAAAGTATTGAAGCGCTGCTTATCTTTATACTCGTACCATAGGTTGTCCCTTTCATTTTTAAACAATGTAACGCAAGGAAAAAAGTGACAGGTTATTCTTAACCATTTGCTCAGCAAAAAAGGCTTTTATAAGTAAGGCCCTATTACGCTGGCCGATTTGGCGCGCGTATATGTCATATAAACTGAGCGACTTATGACCACTAGGTCATAACTTTTGGATCACAAGTTTTGTGCTGTTGTCCCGTCTTTATACTGTTGAATGTCTTTGTGCGTTAGTAATTTTGGTACACGTATATTTAATTTGGCAAAATATGAACAAGTTCATATAACTTTTTGACCGACTTCAAAGAAGAAGGTCCTCAATTCCTCTGTTTTTAATGTATGTTACGCGATATCTCCGCCAAATGTGGACCGATTCCGAAATTATTTTTGTGTTCGATAGAGTTTATTTCAAGGGTGGTCCCATATGGTCACGTCACGTCACGACGATGGTGACGTCAAAAATTGGACAATATAATTTGTCTACCCTAATCTGTCACAATGTACATGTCATACATCCTCATCCCACTCTTAACAATTTTATACGTTGCAGAAACGACTTGACTTTATGTTTTAAAAGCACCCTCTGTAGGGGTAAAGCACTTAGAAAAAACACAACATGTGCTCACGCCTGTATCTCCGAAGGGATAGGCAGAGGCGCATTAGCAAACTAAAACAACCCAATTTCGCGGAGATTAGTTCTGTCCTAGATGTAATAGGGGGCGTGCCAATAGCCATATCGGGCACAAATTCAACTCCGGACTGATATTGAATAATCCAATATCACTTTGCCTGGCCCGGGGATCGAACCCGAGACCTTAGGATAGTCGTACTGCACACGCAATACCACTACGCCACGGAGACAGTCTCACTCAGAAATAATTATTATATTATCGTATAATGGGGTAAAATAATAATCCCGCCGCCAGCAGCCGACCTCGAAGTTGCAATTTCACCGTTAATTGCGATATTAATATCGTTTCCTACATAATATGAAGGCTCTTCCAATTTCCATTGAGATTTTATGTACCATACTCTACTTTCGATGACATTTACAATAAATGTTATACTAATTGTAACGTGAAAGTAATGATTAAGGAAACAATTTTTTCCTGAATTTTATTACCTTTTATTTCAATGTTCATAACAATTAAACAGGTAATGACTCAATGACACAAGTACACTGGAAACAAAAAAAATATAAACGAACAAAAGTGTAAATTATTGACTAGGCGTATGTCTTGCTAGCAATTCAATTCCTCAAAAAACTGACGTGGGGATATTTGATTAATGATAAAATGTTATAATATAATGTGCATAAACATTAATTATTGTTATTAAAAGAAGAAATAAAAGGAAAAAATACAAAAGACAAAAAAAAAGAAATGGTGACAATTGATGATGGAAAAATAAGCCCGGAGTTTCTTTCTGCCTTTCTTCTTCGGATCGTCATCCGTAGGTAGCTAGAGAATGGCAGGTAGGTTAACTAGGATAGGGCCTCATGCACCAATCCCAACTGCTTCCAGTATTTCCAGTCAATTCCCTGCCACCATTCCTGCCATATGCCATTCCCATACAACCCATTCCCTTACACTCTATTCCTATCTCACCTTATCACCCTATCTTAGCCATCCCATCGTTATTATGTCCATACATATATATATTGCCTGCCTGTCTTCAAATTTATAGCGAGATAATGTAAATTATTTTAATCTTTAATTCAAAATTTGCTTGTGTTGACTTTTCATAAGTCCTTTTTTACATGTCTACGTGATCAATAAAGACTTTTATGTTATTTTAATTTAAAATACATAAAGATTATGATTTATTTTTAAATCGAGTTCATTAATTATTCTATTATATAAGTATTCATTTTAAAATTGTAAAATACGTAGCCATTATTACAATAATTTGTATCAAATTATATTTATGTTGATAATACGAAATATGGAATGGATTATTTGATCAGGTGAAGATTAATAAATTATTTATTGAATAAGAAACCAGGCTTATATTTTGATTAAATGATAATTCAATAATATAATTTACAACACACGTTGTTATGTATTGTAAATAATATTATTTGTGAACTAACATATTTCTGTTTAATAATACACATTGTTTCCACCATCAGGACGTGTCGTGTTTATCAACATAAGTATGTAATCAGTTGCTGTATGTTTAGATATAATGATTATTGCATGAATGGGTAGCCACGGTCGGCCGCGTACGACCTTACTGGCCGTAGTGTATTCCTTTTGTTTGGCTCCGATGCCTAACTACGTTCGAGGTGATACATGCTTAATTAATGTCTTGGTTTATTGTGGCCAGTCACCTTATAATACTTTAGTAACGCTATGCATATAAGCAACTTTCGTTGATGCAACAGACTCTTCAAACGATGTTGATATTGCGAGTTGCCGGTTGCTGAAATTCGAGCGCTGTTTTCACATTTTAGAGTCATGTTTTTATACAATTTAACTAAATGCCATAAACGATCTCAGTTTAGAGTGCAGATAGATCGCGATTGTGATCCAATGAAATCAAGTCATTTGACGAAGTCATATCCAAACTGTGTTCTTATTGGCAATTTTTTGTAATCTATCTGCACATTCGAACTGAGATTATTTATTAGAACCGGGCCTTAGTTTATTGTGGCCAGTCACCTTATCATACTTTAGTAACGCTATGCATATAAGCAACTTTTGTTGATGCAACAGGCTCTTCAAACGATGTTGACATTGCGAGTTGCCGTTTGCTGAAACTCAAGCGTGCTCACGCACGTGTCCCAGAAGCAGTAGGCAGAGGCCTCTCTTCTTTTTTGGGAGCGTTACACCCAGCATTGTTTATTTTTTGTGACCCATTTTCTTCAATGGAATTTCACTCACGATACAAGAATGCTAGAATATGTGATATTTATTTATAAGCTCCGATATTAACCCTGGGTCAATGCACCCATGTGAACATCTGGAAGTCAACCGAGTTTTGGGCAACGACCTCAGGAGACCTCTGTCGTTGTCAATTTGTTTGAAGTTTACTTTTCTAACGTATCGTCATGAATATTCGATGTTATTTAGAAATAAGGTTTCTGCAGAGATTTTCGCCAAAACCCATTAAGTATTCTGAGGCTAAGGTAAAATTGGTTCAAATTTTCCTAAATTCTTTGTCTATCAATAAATAAAATACAGTTACATTAATTATTCTTCTTTTTGACCGACTTCTAAAAAGGAGGAGGGCCTTAATTCGTCTGTTTTTTTATGTATGTTACGCGATATCTCCGCCAAATGTGGACCGATTTTCGAAATTCTTTTTGTTTTCGATGGAGCTTATTTCAAGGGTGGTTCCATATAAATTTGGTCATGATCGGATTTGAAGTCGGTCTGTTAAATTTTTAAACTTGTGATTATTTGACATTAAATATTGTTACCCAATTCATTTTATTTTCTATATAACGAATAGAAAATAAAATAAATGTTAAAATGGCTATAAAAAGCAGTTATAAATCACACTAACCAACAATGTTACACACGTACATTTTTACTTTTAAATAAATAAAACAAAACCAATAAAAAAAGTGAAAAACTAAAAATATGTTTACAATAGATTGTTACGTGAGAATAAAAATTTAAATATAAAAACATAACGTTGGTATTGTATGTAAAAATAATTACATCATTACAAATAATTTAAAATTATTAGAAAAATTTGATTAAATCACACTTAGTAACAATGGAATAGGTACACAAAACACATGTACATTTTTCTTTTAAATAAGCAAAATAAAAACAAAGAATAAAAAAAAAAATTTCAATAGATATATTGTAATAAATAAAAATTTAGATGTAACGTAACATTTTGTCTAGAATACTATTAACATTATCAGAACAATGGAGATTTAAAATGATAGTGTAAAGCATCATCAGCGTTTTTTGTCAACACATTGTTCTGAAGTTAAACAAGTTATTTTTTCTAAGAGTCGTCGGTCATGAGTTTCCTGATAATTACGTAATCAGGCGTTTGTGTTGGTAATTAGCAAGTTGGTTAGATGTGGAAATTTTGCCACGTTCTGGTAAAGCCCGGTATACACGGGCAGCTTGAAGCAGAGTATCGACTGCTTCAAGCTGCGACTGCATAGCAAACTACAGTATTTTATGTATACACATTTACGAACCACTCGAGCGGTTGCGACTGCTTCGAGCTGTTGGCAGCGGTGTGAAATTTCCATTTCATTCCACGTCGCGCCCGCCTCCCGACTGCTCGCTTCTTGTTTTGTGGCTGCTCGAACAGTTGACACCAACTGCTGCAGTTGATGTCAACTGCTCTAGCAGTTGTCAATGGCAGCTCCTAGCAGTTGACTATGGCTGAGATCTATAGAGCGAACTTCGACTAAGTCTAAGGCTGAGAGCTATAGAGAGAATTTCGACTAAGTCCGAGACATGTTTTACAAGAAAAACATACTGACAGACAGACTAAGCAAAGATTTTCTTGTAAATAATGACTCGGTCTAAGTCAAAATCAGCTTTAGTCGAAGTATCTATAGATCTCAGTCTATTATGACTGCAAGAGCGGTTCGTGTATGGCCGCCCTAACTGAATAAGAGAAGAAGAATATAAGAGGGGGTGGGGTGGCGGGGAGGTATTTTTATGACTAGAATCGATAGTCTCACCAATTTAAAAAATCGACGTCATTTACTTTTTTAACGCCCGAATGGTCAAACGCTGCTCAACTTTAACGGCTTATTATATTGATTTTCACCATACAATTTTGACAGATAAGGCGGCCTTAAACGAAATAAGGCGACATTAAGTGTATGAACATTCGGCGGTAAGTCTTCTACATGGTCGCATACTTCATTACTGAAGGCCGTGTCCCTGAAAGGCCTTCGTGGCATTATGTATTATGCATTTCCATTTCGTCCGGTTTTCTGCTTTTCGGACGGTTTTGTGAGTATGTGATTTTGTTTCTTGCATTTTTTTATTTACAGAATAACATAACTCTGTAAATAAAAATAAAAAAAACAAAAACAGACTGCCTCGGTGGCGTGGTTGTATTTCGGTACGGCTCGGGATATCTCATCTGGGACGGAATTAAACTCGGCGAGACGTGGGTTCTAGTTCGCTAGAGCGCCTCTGTCTTACAGACTAAACACCAAAAATATTTTTTATTTATTTTTATTTTTATATTTGGGTATCTGTTTATGTACAAAGGTTTCCGTAGAAAAGACGTCACATATTCTAAACGTGGTGATTTTCCATTGGCATTAACATTGAACATGCAATCGCGGTAATTTTGCGTACTAAGGAAATGTCTGCCTCCTTGAATGTTATATATTGGATTAAATTGTTATTATGCTAAACTCTGTGCTGAGACTGCCTCGGTGGCGTGGTTGTATTTCGGTACGACTGCCGTCCTGAGGTCTCAGGTTCGATCCCCGGGTTGGGTAAAGTGATATTAGATTTTTCCATATCAGCCCGGAGTCTGGAATTTGTACCCGATATGGCGATAGGCTCGCCCCCTATCACATCTGGGACGGAACTAAGCTCGGCGAAATGTGGGTGTACTAGTTGGCTGGTGCGCCTCTGCCTACCCCTTCTGGGATACAGGCGTGAGCTTATGTATGTATGTATGTATTATGCTAAAACTTTCCATATTTTTTTATTGGTAATGCCAGGCTGTAGGAATTTATGCCTGCACTATTTCGGCTAGCCGGTTTGATACCAGTGTCTCACAAAAATCTGATGTTATTTTTTTTTTACCTACGGCAAAGTCACTACACTGCACCTGATGGTAAGCGTAGTGCAGTCCAAAAAAACTAGCGACCACTGACAAACAATGGATTTATCAGTGGTCGTTAGAATCATGCAATATTTATGCTTCTTCACACTCCGAATCTGAAGAGGGAAGAAGCAAATCGAGGGGCTTGCGACAAGACAGGCGGATGACCAGATACAGGTACCCCATACCCGTCTCAACGAACCATCAAGTCATGCCGCAAGCCCCTCGAGAGAACCGGAAGTACACTGGCTGATCCTGGAACGCGAACCATACACGGGTGGGTCACTATGGCAGGTTTTAGCACCATGTGTACGGTGGTCGCCATCTGGTCGGATACGAATATCCTACCACCAGCGCCTATATGTACCTAGTACGGGTTCTTTTACAGTATTAGTATCTCAACGATCTTTTCGTCGTATTTTCGTCTTGTCCATACATTCGACTAGCAATGCCGCTTGCGGAAATTACAACAAACTAAAAAATGTATGGAGAAAATGAAAACTATCGTTAATTTCAAGAATTGCTGTCAAAAAACTCGTACTAGGCGTATGATGCTAAATCTCCCGCTCACATGTTCTGTATGCATCTCGGAAGACAAAATCATTCTGTTTCTTCAAAAATTGATTTCCTTAAAAATTAACATGTCTAATAAGCCAAGTAAAAATTTTGTTTTTAAAGGCATGACCATGTGGCTTTTGAATTCAAAATCCCGATGCCGTATCGAAAATATCACTAAATAATTATCGAGTATTTAGAGGAATCTAATGAAATTTGGATCGAAATTTATCGAACAGTTATTAAGTGATTCATGCAAAACGACTGACCTTTATAATTTTATTCATATGTGTAGACTAAAAATCGCCAAATTCACACAAAATAGTGCTCGTCCTTGTCTCGAACATAAGGCCTGCCTCTTTGTCACAAGATCAAAGACATTTAACACTACATAGACGGGTCTACAGCGCTAAAATTGTGAACCAAAAGTTGTGACCTCGTGGTCATAAGTCACTCAGTCGTATTTGAAACATACGCGTGCAAGGTCGTGAGTAATAATGTTTTTTTAATAGTCTTATTAATGTCCCACTGCTGGGCAAAGGTCTTCCCTAATAATGTAATAATGTTTAGACGATAAAATTTCCTTACGTGATTCTAGAACATTCATAGAACATTATTAACATAGGGTGTAATTTGTAATAATCACAAGTTTAAAAACTTAACGGATTGACTTCAAATCCGATCGAGACCAAATTTACATGGGACCACCCTTGAAACAAGCTCTATCGAACACAAAAGTATTTTGAAGATCGGTCCACATTCGGCGGAGATATTACGTAACATACATAAAAAAAAGTTGCATCGGTGGCGTGGTGGTATTTCGGTACGACTACGGTTCTGAGGTCTCGGGTTCGATCCCCGAGTCGGGCAAAGTGATATTGGATTTTTCCATATCAGCCCGGAGTCTGGAATTTGTGCCCGATATGGCGATAGGCTCGCCCCCTATCACATCTGGGACGGAACTAAGCTCGGCGAAACGTGGGTGTACTAGTTCGCTAGTGCGCCTCTGCTCACCCCTTCGGGGATACAGGCGTGAGCTTATGTTTATGTTATGTGTTATAAAAAAAATACAGACGAATTGAGGACCTTCTCCTTTTTAGAAATCGGTCGATAAGCGCCCTCGCATTGTAATAAATGGTACCTAGATTACGTTATTGACGTTTGAGATAATTTTTGTACGGAAACTTGATTGCCCCTCTATAGTAAGAACTATTAAATCTCTATGCAATAGACCAATGATGCGACCTTAGACTAATGTAGACTAATTTATTAATAATTTAGTAACCTATTAGTGGAAATAATTTACAAAAAACGTCGTCATTTGTAAATCGTGGTGGTTCAAAAATGTCGTGTCTAAAGTGGTTCAAATTTCGTGAGACTGTAACCATGGATATGGGTTGCAAGAAACGAGTGAGATTTCGAGAGATTGAGGCGTTGGATTTTCATTTTCCAATAGGTAGGTTTAATACTTTTTATCATACAATTTTGAACGGTTTTATGAAGGTATTAGGATTTGTATTCACCCATTCAACGACCACAGCGTGGTGTCAAAACACGTTGTTTACATCGCGTCTCAGGATCAGGCAGTGTACATTCGATTCTCCGAGGAGTTTGCGACATAACTTGGTTTTGGTTGTGGCAGCCTGGGCGCTTCTTGCCTAGGGAAACCCGGGGTCGTATCCTAAAGTTCCGAAGAAGGCTACCGTGGAGTTTTTAGTCGGTATTGCCGGTGTAGGATGTACATAATAGGTTAGTGTGTTAGTATTAGGGACACGACCCAGTGTCGCCCGGATGTTTCCATCTCTCCTGGGCATAATGGCGCTGGGTTGTAAGACCGACGACTCCGACATAAACGTCACGGTTCCTCCCAGACGGCAGTGTTAAACACTTTTCCTAGCGATAACAAAAAAAAAGTATGTTACTGTTTTGTATCCATGTAACTGAGTCGGTTATTTGCTTGTCCTGTCACAGGACCCTCGATTTACTTCTAATGCTCAGATAAAAACGTGTCAGAATTGTGGTGACATTTTTATCATAAAATATGAATCATGTGTCAATCAATATCCACATAATATACATTTTCAATATAATCTTGTTAATATGTTGTCTTCGTATAGCAATATGAAGGCACTTACAAAAAAGATTAGATGCCTTAATACGCAAAATAACTTATTTTTATAACTATAACTAGTTTAATATATTGTAACAGTTTCTTGTTATTAATTATGCACATCATTAAGTAGTTATTAATGCATTAGTTAAGTTGGTTACTCAGTTGATGTAACTGTTATACTATGATATTACTATACCAATCTAACATTATGGCGATAGGCTCGCCCCCTATCACATCTGGGACGGAACTAAGCTCGGCGAAATGTGGGTGTTCTAGTTCGCTAGGGCGCCTCTGCCTACCCCTTCGGGGATACAGGCGTGAGCTTATGTATGTTTGTATGTTGAAGAATCACGTAAGACAATTTTGTCTAAATATTATTACGCTGACATGACCTTGCGTGCTTATTTTTTAAATACGACTTACGGCCGGTTTCAATAAACGATCTCAGCTTAGAGTGCAGATAGATCGCGATTATGAACCAATCAAATCACGTCATTTGACGGAGTCATGTTCAAACTGTGTTCTTATTGGCTAATTTTTGTAATCTATCTGCACATTCGAACTGAGATTGTTTATTGAAACTGGCCGTTAGTAACTTATGGTCACAACTTTTGGATCACCAGTTTCGCGCTATTGTTACGTCTATGTACTGTTTGGTCTTTGCTTTTCCACGACTGAATATTATCGATATAAAATTAGTAATGTATTACATTAAGAACCCCCTGAAGGGGTCGACGTTAGGCAATTTTGTTTCGCCGTCCCCACAGTATTGATGATGTGCGCGACAATAGCGTCGCCTAGCGTCCAAAACTTTATTCTTTAAAAAACTATTTTACGTTAATTATTACAATAAAGTAATAAAACCTTTATAAAATTAGTAAAATAGAGAATTATATTGTAGATTTCAATATTGTTGATAATAATATTTATTTACATTTAGTGAAGAAAATTTATTCGTGGTAAAACCATGACAATTTGTTACTCTAGGTACCTAAAATTAACTATTACGTATAACATTTTTAAGAAAAGCTAAGTACCTAATGATTTCTTAGGATAACGCGAATTATACATTGAAATAAAACTATTTTTACGGATTCTATCAAGATTTGCTTTTAATTTTTATGCTTGACTCGTGACCACGAAGGCTGCGAAGCTTTCGAAACTCCTGGCATAAAAATTAAAAACAAATCGTGATAGAATCCGTGAAATATTTTTATTTCAATTAAGTACCTAGATACCTACTACGAAAAATGGTGGAACATTCAAAATGCCTGCAGACATATAGATACATCGGGTAACATCATCGATATATTATATACCTAGATGCACAGTTGACGGTCGGAAAATGGCAAAGAAACAAGAAACAGCAAAGAAGTGCTTAAGCACTTCTTTTGCCTGCAGTCGGACGCCGATAGAATTCTAAATTTCAAAATTCAATTTTAAGAATGCTTGATCATTTCGTTTAAAAAGCTATTTTATAACACACGCATAGGGTTATGTTTGTGTTGATTTAATTAGAACTTACGATCTTTTTCTTTGTTTTATTCCTGAGACCACTTTTTAGGATATTTGCAAAGAACTGTGCATATAGGGCCTTACTTATAAAAGCATTTTTTGCTGAGCAAATGGTTAAGAATAACCTGTCACTTTTTTCCATGTGTTACATTGTTTAAAAATGAAAGGGACAACCTATGGTATAAAGATAAGCAGCGCTTAAATATTTTTATAAGTAAGGGGTATAGTATGTTATATTGATGGCTAACATACATACATAAAAATAAATGTTTAAAATCTTGAAAATGTGAGCACGTAAAGTCACTTTCTCGACTCATCCAAACACATCGTTCGTAATATAACGCTCTTGTAACATATTACAACATTAGTAACTGGTTCGGAGAATCACAGCTGTGCAACTGGACCTTCAGATCGGAAAGTTTAGAACCTTGGATGTTTGAGATGAAAGGTTACGTTTGACAAGTGAGGGCGTGGTGTTGCCAGTTTCGGATATTTAAGGAAACATGCGCGGATTTCGAGGTTGAGGTCAATGTGTAGGTTTTTTATTGATTTGTTTATTTTCGTCGAATTTTTGGACCTTATAAATGTTTGTAAATTATTAGATTATGCTCGCGATTTCGGTTGTATTAAAAATCTTATAATTAGTATTATAGTGACCATAAGAAAAACTTGGATGCATTTAGCGTAAAATAAAGATCATTGGCGCAAGGGAGAAGAGGCTTATGCCCAGCAGTGGGTAATCAGAAGCTGATGATCGCGTGAGTTGTTGTCTTTTTGGTCTAATGGCACCGTATATGGGCTGGGCTGCAGATCGGAAGGTCCTTG
The DNA here is from genome assembly GCA_036417725.1 of Clanis bilineata. Taxonomy (NCBI): domain Eukaryota; kingdom Metazoa; phylum Arthropoda; class Insecta; order Lepidoptera; family Sphingidae; genus Clanis; species Clanis bilineata. The sequence goes on along the minus strand of CM071162.1, from coordinate 3,301,116 downwards.
GTTGAAAACTTAGGTGAGGCAACGCATGTTTTACTGACATTATTTGGACTGCACTGAATCCTCTAAAAGGAGATGACGTCGCACAGACAGATGTAGCTCAACCATGAATTTTTCAACATTTGTCGCAAGCAATATAAAATATTTGTATGACGAAATACGCAAACGCCTCTAGCGGTTATATGGGGAATTAATGTTTTTATACAAATTATTCTACGTAGTCGCTAAGGCGAAATATAAAAAAAAACTCATGGTTAAGGGACATGGTTGAGGAACTCATTGCTCTTATAAACTAAATTGATATCCCTCCGCATACTTTAAAAGAGTGTTGTGCTGATCCCACGTTGAAGTAGGATAAGGGAGGAGGAAGATTATAAAACAGTATGACACAAATTAATGCACTCGAAACGCTGCTGCTCGTGATGAGTGGCGATGAATTGTTAAGCGTGCCACAAACCCTGGAGTAACCACGACCACATTGTCAAGAGTGTAACGTCTAGGAAGAAGATGATACAAATATATGTTCAGCACGGACATAAAAAAAGATGGACAGAGCGCTAGGAACATTGATTCAGCCCATTCGATCTATCGACACGACACTGTTGTATAGGCACGTTTGTGTGCATGGCTTCTCTGTGGCGTCCGTTTAAGTATAGGCGTGATGGTGTCCTTCTTTTTCTTTACGTCCGTGATGTTCAGGAAGAATTTTCTGTAGTTATCATAAAGTTACAACATGATGATTAGTCATCAAGACTCACCCAGTTGTGGTCGGACGTTATGACGTACATGTTATTTAATTACCGAGTGACGCGAGTCATAGTTACGATAGACAAATACACCTACAATAAGAAATACAACGATCAAGGTTTCAACAACAACAATTTTCTTTATGCATTGATATCGAGATGGGGAATTTACTCACCTGATCCATTGTTGCGGGTATTAAGAACTAAGAAGGACTTACGGTCCCACAACACCCAGACCCGAAACAAATGTCTGTGTAATAGCGCGTACATACTGGGCCAAACGAAGGCGAACGAATCATGCCTGTTTCATTCCCACAACAGCGAAAGTTTGTTTGTTTGAACGCAACAGGCATAGATTCGTTCGCTTTCGTTCGGCCGGTGTGTACCCGTCAATACACAAACATTTATCTCGGTGCAGGAATCAAACCCACAACCTCTCTTTTTACAACCGACTACTGCTGCATTATCAAGGCTGCTATAACCAAAGAGATTTTATATTACATTACTATAGAGGGGCTATCAAGCAAGTTTCCATAAAAAAAAATGATCTCAAACGTCAGTAACTTATTACAATGTGAGGGCGCTTATTACAATTTAAACCCTATTGTTTTAGAATCACGTAATCTTTTCCTAAGACAATTTTATTGTCTAAACATTATTACGCTGGCACGACCTTGCTCGCGTGTGTTTCAAATACGACTGAGTGACTTATGAACTTTTGGAGCACAAGATTCGTGCTGTTTTCTCGTCTACTGTTGAATGTCTTTGGCTATAACGAAAGAAGATAAATATTTGTTAATTACATACACATACATTCATAAACATAAGCTCACGCCTGTATCCCCGAAGGGGTAGGCAGAGGCGCACTAGCGAACTAGACCACCCACATTTCGCCGCGCTTAGTTCAGTCCCAGATGTGATAGGGGGCGAGTCTATCGCCATATCGGGCACAAATTCCAGACTCCGGACTAATATGGAAAAATCCAATATTACTTTGCCCGACCCGGGGATCGAACCCGAGACCTCTGAACCATAGTCAATAATAAAATACCACCAAGCCACCGAGGCAGTCTCAGTTAATTACATCATACAATGTTAACCAACTTGAAACCTAAATAGCTTACAAGTATAAATAAAAGACTTCATTGATGTCTTGTAATGCTGTTGTGATGTTGCAAAGCTTGTCAGATTAAAAAGTATTTGCGAAACGACGTGCAATTTGGATGAATTCTCTTTTGTATTGTTTATGACTGGCACTCATTCGCAACGCTGCAATAATGTTGAAAGCGTCAGTTGCCTGCTTTGTCTATGGGCTGTGAACCGGGAGGTCCTGGGTACGACTCTAAGGTCGGACGGGCGGGTTTTCTAACACGACTTTTCCCCTAGTCAGTCCATTTAGTCCAGTCCATTTTTCCCTCATCAATGTAATTTGCTAAATGAAAGGCATAAAAAAAACTGATCTCTGAAAAATACACATACAAAACTACGGTTTTTGATTTTTAACGTAGCCACCCTGTTTTATGCCGAAAAATTGTTGATGTTATTTCTCGGTCTCTCTCGAGCTTCGTGAAGCTTAATTTATACACGTTTCAAATCGTTCTCCCTGTATGTGGAATTATTTTTGGTACCAACTTTCTGAAACATCCGGTATACGTTGTAATTACGCCTGTTTCCTCTAGGGGTAGACAGAGACAACCGATAACACGTCATTTCATTCATTCTCATAAGACACGGAAATATAATAAATAAATAATAAATACACCCAACCAGTGGCGTGCAGTCAATATAGACAAAGAGACACTGTCTACCCTGACAATTTGCTATTTCCATAAATAAAGAATTAAAATCATTATTAATATTATAATTCCAAAATAGCAGCGATCGGCTTATAGTTGAAAACGACACGGAGATGATAATGATAGTTATGGTGATGCAAGGGTGGAAGAAAATAATTGTGAAAGTTTTTTGTCCACCCTGATTGGAATGCCTATGCACGTCACTGCACCCAACAGTCACACACATAGTCCTGACTCCACACTAGGTACAACCTACAGGTTGTCATACACTACACGATACATCGTGGGTATCAGAAACTACGAGAGGCTCATGGTCTCACAACACCCAGACCCGAAACAAATATCTGTGGGCCACACAGACATTTGTCTCGACTCTCGGTGCGGGAATCGAACCCACGACCTAACGTTTCACATCCGGCTACTCGCCTGCTGCGCCACGGAGGCTGTCAAATATGAACACGTACAAAGTCCTTTTTTAACCAATTATGTATAACTGAGGTAGCAATTTTTGTAATACACGTTTTTATGTAGTTTGTTATCTTCGACATTTTGGCTTAATGGCTGTATAATTTCAAAATAATTCTAAATCATCATCATTATCATCAGCCACACGTACACTGCTGGACATAACTAATAAATAATTGTCACTAATTATTTTTTTTAGTTACACAAAGTTATTCGGAAACTCAAGAGTCTCATAATACCAAAAGAATCATGGGTTGTACCAAGAGAATCATGGGTGCATTGATAAACTTGGGACGGGGAGAGTGGATTTTGGTTGTCACAAATTTAAAAACCTCAGAACCGACTTCGAAATGCATGAGATCTAGATCAAAATTATATAGGACCACCCATAGGATTAGCTTTATCGAACACAAATATAATCTTGGAAATCGGTCCACATTTCGTCAGAGATATCGGATAACATAAACAATACCCAAGAATTTAGAACCTCCTATTTTAAATTCGGTTTAAAATCTTACCTACACAACAGCCAGCTACTCGCACTCACTTTCATGTAGACAGTGGTGTTAAACCGGTCGAGCCGGATTAATCTTATAGACGCAACTATTTACAGTGTGCTTTACCATCACGGACGTATATAAAAAGAGGACACCGGCTCGCCTATAGTAAAACGGACGACACAGATAAGCCACGCACACAAACTCGCCTGTACAAATACGCACACACTAAAGCTGAGATCTATAGAGCGAACTTCGATTAAGTCCGAGTAAAAAAAAAACGAGCTCGACTTGAAAATTCCAAATCCTCACTGAGTTCGTTTTTTGACGCTCATTTAGTTGAAGTTAACTCCATAGATCTGTGTAACACTCAGTCGTAGCGATTATGGGCCTTACTTATAAAAGCCTTTTTTGCTGTCCAAATGGTTAAGAATAACCTGTCACTTTTTTGCTTGCGTTACATTGTTTAAAAATGAAAGGGACGACCTATGGTATAAAGATAAGCAGCGCTTAAATATTTTTATAAGTAAAGGGCTATGTGTCGATAGATCGGCTCAGCAGAAAACCATGCTTCACCATCAATGTTCCTAGCGCTACGTCCTCTTTTTTCTACGTCCGTTTTACCACTCAACACAGTACTGTAGTTATTCTGTCTACACCATATAGAGACATAAAATGTTTGTGATCGAGTATTTGTTTTTTAGTTTCCTGTGACCTTGCAGCGCCAAAAAAATGGTTGTCTACAAACAAAATAATGAACTAAGATAATATTTGCTTTTGGCTTGTAAATAATGACGCAGAGATTTCCGTTCAAAGTACTGATTCTATAAATATAATATTATAGTCGTAAAAAATAGACGTAAAAAAAGATGGACGGAGCGCTAGGAACATTGAAAGTGAAGCAGGATTTTCGGCCCATTCGTTTTATCGACACGTAATGGCGTGTGTATGGGCACTTATGTACAGGCGCGTTTGTGTGCGTGGGTTCTCTGTGGCGTCCGTTTAACTGTAGGCGAGATGGTGTCCTTCTTTTTATTGAGGTCCGTGATTATAGTATTTTATATGTAGTAAAGTGGGTAGCCAGGCAGTGTGTGCTGATACCGACGCTTACATATGGAAGTGAATACTGGGTCTAGCAGAAGAAGCATGAAAATTGATTAAATGCGGTGGAAATCCGCTCCCTGCGGAGTATGTGTGGAGTCACCCTTGCCGATCGTATGAGAAATAGCAAGATAAGGGATTGTTGTAAGTTGAAAGATGTAATGACTAGAATTAAGAAAGGGATGCTTACGTGGTTTGGACATGTGGAGAGGATGGATGAAAGACGACTTACGAAACGTATTCATCATGCTGAAGTGAATGGTAGGGCCAGAAGAGGGCGCCCGACACGATCCCATTTGGATCAAATAAGCGATCTCCTGCGTAAAGGGCAAGTTCTGAGTACCCTCAACCGGCGGAAATGTATGAAACGATGTATGAATGTGGACGAGGCAAAAGAGGTGCGGCAGGATCGTAGCTTGTAGCTCTCAATTGTCTCTGTCTACCACTGTGGGATGTAGGCGTGAGTGTGTATGTATGTATGTAGTAAAGTGCTGGCTGGACGTTTTGAAGGATGATATGAGAGCCAGTAGTCTTACTGTGTAGGATGCTCAAGACCGGGCGAAGTGGAAGCGTTTAAGTAGGAAAACGGACCCTGGCACTAGGCTGGGATAACGCCAAGCAGTAAGAAAGATTAAAGTATTTCACATAAATTATAATACCACGCCACGGATGTTGGCAGAGACAGTGGATTTCTATGAAAAATATGATGAAAGTAGACGAAACAATAGAAGTTTATACCTCTACCTTTTTTAGTCTCTACCTACCTCAACGGGGCACCGACGCGATATGTATACAGGCGAAGTCACAAGCAGAAAGATTGTTGTACAGATTCCATTTAAATAATGTCCATTAAGTTTCCTTATTTAACAACATTAACATTATTGTAAAGTGCATATTTTAAAATGTGGTCAAAGTGCGGTTTAACAATTTGCATTCCCGACTTTCCTTATTATGTGAAAAACACATTTTACTACACCAACCACATTGAATTATCCCTTTATTTATCTACTTTTAGAGTGATTTATTCAAGGTTTAACCTTAATGTGAAAATTGTTAGCTAGAACAATAAAAAATACCTAAACGCGTCAAGTGATTCGTAATTACGATCAAAAAGACAATAATTATGCTAATTACTTAAAATTATAATTACGTTGTACAGTTATGTAGGTACTGTATTCATTTGTAGGGAAAGTATAAATAATAATAATAATAGAAATAATAGTTATAATATAAGTTTAAAAACTGACTGCCTCCGTGGCGTGGTGGTATTTCGGTACGGTCTGAGGTCTCGGGCTTGGTCTCTGGAATTTGTGCCCGATATGTCGATAGGCTTGCCCCCTATCACATCTGGGACGGAACTAAGCTCGGCGAAATGTGGGTGTTCTAGTTTGCCAGTACGCCTCTGCCTACCCCTTCGGGGATACAGACGTGAGCTTATGTTAAAAACTTAACAGACAGACTTCCTAACCTATCCTAACGTGATTAAATAGTAAGCTCTATCGAACATAAAAATAATTTTTAAAATCGCTCCATATTTGGCGGAGATATCGCGTCACTTACATAATAAAATAAAGACGAATTGAGGACCTTCTCCTTTTTCGAAAACTTTTTTTATCGTCCTTCATACAAATTATCTTAAAAGTTTAGCGTCTCACGTCTTTTACATAATGATGAACAAAGATTCACACATCCTCGCTCTTCTTTTATTATAAACAAGAATTGGGTACTTGACTATGTTTGATTTTATACACATATTTATATGTAATAGCAAATAAAACAAAAAATAAACCCTTCTGTATATACTGCATCGAAATTGGCTGGAAAATGAGGCAGTAATTCATATTTTAAATTCTGGAGTGGGGGCATATTGGAGATATCTTGCTATCCCTTTCCAACTCACGTACTGTTATGGAGTGACGTGGTTGTACTGATGCTTCTCTCCCGCAATTTGACGGTTACACCAAACTTCAAAGGATTATAACTTTTTTATTTTTGAGAATATTTCAGTATTTGTTTCTGTTTTATATATTAGACGACGTAAATTTCATACAAAATTAATTAAAAAAAACGAGTCAAGTACCCAATTATCATAGAAACATTTTCATAACTCACCTTTTTTCATTCATACCACATTTGGCCATCCTACTCCTTGATCTAGTCACAGCATATATGGGCTGTGGACCGGGACGTGCTGGGTTCGATTCCCCGGAAGTTTTGCTAACACGATTTTCTCGGGACTAGATCCCTCAGAGGGGGGGTAACAACAGTGAGGAGTGTAACGTCTAGTCATAAAGCTAAGACAAATCCTTTCTGCAACATGCTTGAAGAATTATGTTGGGCGCCACCACACTAAAGTAGGATAAAGGCATGTAGAAAGACTCACCGAAATGATAACAAGTAGGTCAAATAAAATAATACTAAATCTACTCGTAAAATTAAAGAGGTTGACGTAAACTAGTAAAAAGTAATTGTAACGTTGTATTAACAAACCGTTGTAACGTTGGTTACATAACGTTGCTGAATTACTAAATGTGGACATGCCCTGAATGGCAGCATCCGAGCTCTATCACTTAATCTCGACGCGATTTTTATATGTAATTGTTTTAATCGATTGAAATAAAAATATTGTATACGGATTCTATTACGTATGGCGTATCACGTATTCGATATGGCGATAGGCTCGCCCCGTATCACATCTGGGACGGAACTAAGCTCGGCGAAATGTGGGTGTTCTAGTTCGCTAGTGAGCCTCTGCCTACCCCTTCGGGGATACAGGCGTGAGCTTATTTATGTGTTGGATTATATCACGATTTGTTTTTTTAGGCCCGACGTTTCGAGGCTTTGCAGCCGTCGTGATCACGGATCGCACTGAGGTGTCGTTTGTCCAAAAATATTAGGGTTACAATATCTACCATCTTTTTTAAATTATACAAAATTAAAAAAAGTTAATCCTTTATGTTTCGATCTACGCATTATATCCGCGTATAACATTCGCCTAAAGTTAAGAAATCAGTATATTTTAATTGAACTTACTTTACGAATAGGTTATGTTAGGTTATATTGCATACCCATCGATATATTATTCACCTAGATGCACAGTTGACGCTCGGAAAATGGGACAGTAAAGGAGTGCTTAAGCACTCGTTTTGCATGCAGTGCGACGCCGATGGAATTCTAAATTTCAAAATTCAAATTTAATAACGCTTGCTCAGTTTGTACAAAAAGCTACTTTATAACACGTGCATAGGGTTATATTTGTGTTGATTTAATTAGAACTTGTGATCTTTTTCTTTGTTTTATTCCTGAGACCACTTTTTATGATATTTGCAAAGAACTGTGCATCTAGGGTATATTACCTCTATATTGATGTGTATTCCCGATAATGGGGAATACGAATTCCTGACTTGTTATTTTATGGTTGAATTGAATAAGTAATAATCCAATACTATATTCGAAGCAATTTTATAAATTGGCCAATTATTTAAAAAGCAAGACATTCACATTGAGTAGAATTAAAGAATAGATACACAAGGGACATTGAAAATCCATTTATATCTAAAACTATGCTTATTTTAGTTTAGTCAAATGTCAACAAAATAAACAGTACCTATTGTATGTTTTTATCACAATATTATTTATAACATCTCAACTAAAGGCAGTTTCCATAATTTATTATTACCAAGAATTCACGTTGTATTGGAAAATACACGTTTCTTGTAACAGTTTGACGTCATACATGTAAATTAAAATTAAATATCATCGTTCATTGGGGACGTGCTCAACTTTCCGTTTTGGGTAGACAAACAGTTTGCATTTTTTCTGTATACAATTTACAAATTGCATTGTCGAAGTAGCCAATGTCTTTTTGTCTTTATGAACTGCACGCCACTGATGCTTATTAGTGCTGCAACAGGAAATCATGGTGGTAAAACGACACTGTAGATCTTTGTGTCTACAGCGCTAATGGGCCGACACAATCAGATTGATTATATCATAGCAGAAATTGGCAAACGAGCAAAGCATAGCGGCATGACTTGATGGTTGGTTGGGAAGGGTTTGGGGGTATTCCTGTGTCTGCATCGCTCATCCGACTGTCTTGTCGCAAGGCCATCGGTTTGATTCTTCCCTCTTCGATTCAGGAGTGTGCAGAAGTAAAAATAGGCCGACATAATTCTGGCGATTACTGATAAACCCATTGTTTGTCATTGTCCGCTAGTTTTTTTGGACTGCACTACGCTTACCATCAGGTGCAGATCACTTTCCCGTGTCCGGATAAAAAAGAAAAATAGATTACCTGATGGAAAATAATTTCTACCGCCCATTGACAACCAAGATACCAAAATAATCATGGGTGCGTTGCCAACCTCAAATTATATTAGGGGTTGCAATGGAGATAAGGAATTTGGGGATCGCAAATTATCGCACCAATCGAACAGCGAGCTGCCATTTACATAGGTTTTCTTTCGCTTCTTCGGCAATTATTAGTCTTTTGTACATGTACCTACGCTCGTTGGTTACTAGAACTCCTTATTTGGCCCTTTTTAAGTGGTCGCCAATTTTGTCCTTATAGGTACGTCTAGGACGTCCTCGGTTGGCACTACCATTCACATTCGCTACATTTTCTTTCGTTATTCTTCTTTCATTCATCCTTTCAATGTGGCCAAACCACAGGAAGCATTCTTTTCTCATTCTGTTCTGCTGTCTGTTCATATACCGTAGTAAGACAATTAAAAAAAATAAACTCAGAGCTCGAAAATCGAACGTTAGTTGTACTTGAAACTCTGGACGTTTTACACCATCAATGTAAAATATCCTAGACTAGATGCACAATTGTTTGCAATTATCGTCCTAAAAGTGGTCTCGGTAGTGATAATAAATAAAACAAAGAAAAAATCACATGTTCTAATTAAATCAACACAAATATAACCCTATGCACGTGTTATAAAGTAGCTTTTTAAATGAAATGACCGAGCGTTCTTAAATTTGAATTTTGAAATTTAGAATTCTCTCGGCGTCCGACTGAAGGCAAAAGCAGTTAAGCACTCCTTTGCTGTCCCATTTTGCAACTGTCAACTGTGCATCTGGGTATATACCGATATATCGATATCGATATCGATGTTTTACATCATTAAATTATTTGTATCCAATGATGGATATAATTCAATATGTTCATAGAACATTAAACCCCGTTTGTTTGTAACTAATGCGTGTTAGCAATAGTCGGGTTGATGTAATTTTACGACTCATTAAAAATTTATATAGCAATTCCAATTCAACAAGTAACAATAGTTGGGAGTCTTATAGACTGCCAAGACGAGGGTCGGAGGTTCGAGACCAACCCCAGATAACAGCAAATAGGTCACCTGATAATCTCCACCACCCATAGACCAAAATAATCGGTGCGTTACTAACCTAAAAATCCTTTGAGAGTCCTCCAACTTAACTTATTACTATGTATGGCAAGCTGTGAATGTTCAAGGTTTTGTTAGAAGACGCGAAGAGGTACTTACTTAGAGTATTTTTTATCTATACATCTATACATATAAATAAAATTGGAGTGTCTGTTTGTAATATTGTAATAACTGTTTTTTACTACAAGTATATGAATATATATACGGTATATACACCAAAAGAACTTTTTTACAAATTTTGTCTGTTTGTTCCGGCTAATCTCTAAAATGGCTGGACTGATTTTGACGGGACTTTTATTGGCAGGTAGTTGATGTAATAAGGAGTAACTTAGGCTACGTTTATTTTAGACAAAAAAAAAATCGACTGTTAGGCGGAACGAAGTTCGCCGGGTCAGCTAGTATTACAATAAATTGTATTAAAAATAGGCCGAGATCCGACTGCAAGATCCCTACGTTCATTATGTAGTAAAAACCTATTTTTTATGGATAATTATAAATGGGGGAATCTCCTCCTTGGTCTAGTGACAACCTGGGACTGTGGATCGGGAGGTCCAGCAGGATTACCACCTCTTATATCAGTATTATAATAATCGTTCTTCGTTTGTTTTGTATGGGAATCGGTACAAGTAAAATTATAATAATACTGCTATAAGAGGTTGTGGTAACCCCCCTAGATTTGGGCACGGCGATAGGTGGGTGTTCTAGTTCCCTAGTCCGCCTCTGCCTACCCCGCCAGGGATAAAGGCGTGAGCTTCATGTATGCATTCCTCTGTAAAGCTGCATTACACTTGAAAATCGTGACTCGTGAGTAATCGAAATAAATAGCATCAATAAATCATCCAGTTATTGAATCTTGACAGTAATAATGCTGTGATTTACAACGATCCTTTTTTGAGAGTTTTATATCCATATTTATGACAGTCTACGTGGTGGGCGAGTAGCCGGCTGTAAAGCGAGTTGTCGCGGGCTCGATTCCTGCACCGATGCAAATGTTTCTGTGACCCACAGATATTTGCTTCGGGTTTGGGTGTTGCAAGACCGAAAGTCTCTCGTCCTTGTTACCCACGACACAATACTCGTATATTATTGTGGGATGTATGTGTGTGACTGTTGTTATTGTTCTTTATACTTACAAAAAACTTAATTTTCCCGAGACTGAATCCGTCAGAGGGGGTTGACGTCAGGCAGGCAGCCGGTCGTAAAAACCAAGCCAAATCCTTTATGCAACATGCTTGAAAAGGTGAGTTGCGGCGACGTTACATTGAAGTGGGAAATGGGCAGTAGAAAGAATACTTATAAAGTACCGACGGTTTGAGAATTTATTTCTTTTGTCTGTTTGATAAATCGCTTGAGTTATGAATTTAATGATTTCATTGAGTTATTACAAAATGATGCACAAACAGCATAATGCGACTTTGTATTGTGTGAATTGTTCAACATTGCTTTGTAATTAAGGTTATAATAAAATAACATGATGATAATGAGATTATTACAGAATGCAATCAAAACATCGAAGGCTCTGTAGAACCCAATTAAGTATTAGTCATCAACTAAAGTTACAAATAGTTGAATAAAGTCTCAGTGGCGCGGTTGTATTTCGGTACGACTACCGTCCTGAGGTCTCGGGTTCGATCCGGGTCGGGCAAAGTGATATTGGATTTTTCCATATCAGCCTGGAGTCTGGAATTTGTGCCTGATATGGCGATAGGCTCGCCCCCATCACATCTGGGATGGAACTAAGCTCGGCGAAATGTGGGTGTACTAGTTGGCTAGTGCGACTTTGCCCACTCCGTCGAGATACAGGTGTGAGCTTATGTTATGTGTTAGTGAATGAATGAATGAATGAAAAAAATACATTAGACCGGAAAAATGGGGGGATTTAGAGGAGGCCTATGACACAGGACAGCCTGACCTGGAAGTTGATAGAGAAATCATAATGGAATCGTAATTTAAAAACGTTAGTTAAGTAGTTTACAATAAAATCAATACTAGGTTTGCAGATTGTCGCCTCCTTGGTCTACTGGCAGCATGTATAGGCTGTGGATCGGGAGGTCCTGGGTTCGATTTCCAAGTCGAGCAAAGCAAATTTTCTCATTTAATTTGCTCGGGACTGGATCCTTTTAGGTTGACGTTAGGCAGACAGCCGGTCGTAAAAATTAAGCCAAATCCTATCTGCAACATGCTTGAAAAAGTGTTTGCGCCGACCCCACATAATGGGATAAGGGCAGGTAAAAAGAAAAATTATGTATAAAATGGTCAGAGGAAATAAAGCAATTTTTATTTTATTTATATAAAGTCATGAATGATAAAAATGAAGTTTAAAAACCGACTTTAAAAGTCATCCAATCGTGACCAAATTCATATGGGACGATATTTGGAACTCTATCGAACATAATAATAATCTTAAAAATCGGCCAATATGTTCCGGATAAATCGAGTAACATACATAAAAAACAGACTCCATAACATAACATAAGCTCACGCCTGTATCCCCGAAAGGAGTACGCAGAGGCGCACTAGCGAACTAGAACACCCACATTTCGCCGAGCTTAGTTCCGTCCCAAATGTGATAGGGGGCGAGCCTATCGCCATATCGGGCACAAATTCCAGACTCCGGGCTCATATGGAAAAATCGAATATCACTTTGCCCGACCCGGGGATCGAACCCGAGACCTCAGAACCGTAGTCGTACCGAAATACCACCACGCCACCGAGGCAGAAAACAGACTCCATCTTTCGAAATCAGTTGAAAATATTTCTTTACATTGTTATAGCAAACATTACGGTTTAAAATAAGATATTTTGTCATTTTGGAAACATTCCATTTAAAATTGAAACAAAAGGTTGCTTTTACGTCAAGACATAAAAAGCAGCTCGCCGCTAGGTCGCTAGCCATTTTGAGTTGAAATCTGAAGATCTTCGTGTTTTTGTTTTAGCATATTAATAAGTCGTTGCATTGTTTGGCATTATTTGTTCACTTCGGTGGCGTAGTGGCATTGTGTGCGCGGTACTATCGTCCTGAGGTCTCGGGTTCGATCCCCGGTTCGGGAAAAGTGATATTGAATTTTTCCATATCAGCTCGGAGTCTGGAACTTGTGTCCGATATGGTGATAATGACTCGGACTAAGTCTTAGTTTAAAAATTCCAAATCCTCACTGAGTTTGTTTCTTTCACTCAGACTTAGTCGAAGTTCATTTTAAAGTTCTCAGCCTTAGTAGAAGTTCGCTCTATATATCTCAGCCTTAGACCCGAAACAAAAATATGTGGGTCACACAAACATTTATCTCGGGGATCGAACCCACGACCTCTCGCTTCAAAGCTAATCGCCCGCTGCGCCACGGAGGCTGTCAATACTCCAAGGTTATCATTAACATCTTGCAAATTTTGGAATCTCTTGACAAACCCGTTCCGAGTTAATGATCATTGGTTGCCGCACCTTTATATTTGCATGTGATTATTACTGATTCATTATTTCCTGTTTCACCATTTAAACCCGATGTCAACAAACTGGATTAAGGCCTGTATTCGTATTACAAAACGATACTTAAGTACCAATCTAGTTTTAAAGATTTTAACACATAACATAACATAAGCTCACGCCTGTATCCCCGAAGGGGTAGGCAGAGGCGTACTAGCGAACTACAACACCCACATTTCGCCGAGCTTAGTTCCGTCCCAGATGTGATAGGGGGCGAACCTATCTGGCGATAGGATATCGGGCACAAATTCCAGACTCCGGGCTGATATGGAAAAATCCAATATCACTTTGCCTGACCCGGGGATCGAACTCGAGACCTCAGAACCGTAATCGTACCTAAATACCACCACGCCACGGAGGCAGTCAGTTTTATTATTTAAAAAAAATAATTTAATAATCGCTTTGCCGGACCTTGGAATCGAACCCAGAAGCTTCCGGTCCACAGCCCATATAAAGAAAATTAGTCTGCGATCTATAGAGCGAACTTCGACTAAGTCTGAGTCAAAGAAACGAACTCAATGAGGATTTGGAATTTTTAAATCGAACTTCGAGTTAGTTCGAAACAGTTTTTACGAAAAAGCAGACTGACGGACAGACTAAGCAAAGATTTTCTTGTAAAAAATTACTCGGACTAATACAAAGTTCGATTTGAATATCCTAAATCCTCACAAGTTCGTTTCTTTGACTTAGACTTAGTCGAAGTTCGCTCTATAGATTTCAGCCTTAGTGTTACAAAATGTTATTAATATATATATTTTTTTTATTACCATAAAAATGTAGATGTTTACACAAATTACTTAGCAGCTAATAACAGTTAGCCAGAATAAAATTAAAATTCAATGCTCGCAAATCTTGCAGCAAAACATAAAGACCGCTTAGCATCAAGGGGAGATGAAATTTCGTTGACATAACAGCTGGTTGATCAATTAGGGCGTCGTAATTTACAATAATTGGCCATTATCTTAAACTCTCGCGACAACCTTGCTCATCCATCTGCCTGCATACCCAAAAATTATAGACTTTAAGGAAGTCGTAAAAAATTTGGCAATGAACTTAATGAAGATGGCACCTTTTGCAATCGCCTTGACACTGTTTCAATGGGATGTTCGTTCCGCGGTGTATAATATTTGCTTCCTTGTCTCTTGAATGATGGGATTCTTCTCGTTTAAATACCCAAGCGCGAGTAAATATCCATAAATATTTATTCGCGTATCAACATGTCTGTTCATATGAGTACTTGAAAATCATTCTTATCTTGTTTCTAATAAGGTATATTCCTCATACCGCCCAAAAATAATCGCGTTTTAAAAGCACCGGCGTGTGATGTAAATACCTACATATGTATACTAAAGGTCATTTGTTCCATTATAATCCTTTTTAACTCCCGTTGAAAAAGCGCTCGTGCTAATGTGGCCTTATCCTACTCTAAGCATTCGAATTGCTAAAAACAAAACGAATGACATGACGTTTCGTCATGTAACAAGCCATTGTCTTATTTAATTAGAATGTGACCTTAATTAGTATCAAAGGATTGCACAAAATGTATTATTATTGTTGACCTTAATAACATGCAAAGACATTTAATATTACTAGCTATAGAGGGGCTATGAAGCAAGTTTCCATACAAAAAAATGGATCTCAAACTTCAGTACCGCCATCAACTACTTATTACCTTTACAATGCGAGGGCGATTATTACAATTTACACCCTAGAATGTTTTGTAAATGGTTAAGAATCACGTAAGATAAGTTATCTCTGAATATTATTACGCTGTATATTTCAAATAAACTGAGTGACTTATGACCACTAGGTCATAACTTTTGGATCACAAGTTTTGTGCTGTTGTCCCGTCTACCTCTATATACTGTTGAATGTCTTTTTAATATTTTTTTTTTTTAAATCTTTATTGATCACGTAGGCATGTAAAAAAACACTTATGACAAGTCAACCCACGTAAATTTTTAAATTAGGATTAATATAACATGTCTGTAATTTACATTAGATGATTAGAGTATAAAGCGTAATTTTAGTCCTATATTCGGTTATTACGAAATACTGAAGGCATTATAAATCTAGGTTATTGATTTGTATTAATATTTTCAGTGAGGATTTTTACTAAGTCCGAGTCATTTTTTACAAGAAAATCTTTGCTTAGTCTGGGTGTCAGTCTGTTTTTCTTGTAAAAAATGAATCGGGCTAAGTCAAAGTTCAATTTAACTAACAAATCCCCCTGAGTTCGTGACTTTGACTTAGACTTAATCGAAGTTCACTCTATTGATCTTAAGCCTCAGAATAATGTAGGTTTCGTTTTGTTCATTTAACGTTATTTTTATAACATTGCTTGTCATTTACTTAAACTTGATCTTGACGTCAGCTCGCGTCAATAACATGGCCATTACATAAAAGTGGATAATAAACAAATTGACGTAAAATTGCCATGACTGGTGTATCTGTTTTATTTGCAGATAAATGCGAGATTGTTCCTATTAGGAGCTGATAAAAAGGGAGAAATATTTTGTTTTCGAATGTATTGTTAATCATCTTTTTATTTGCATTGGCCCTCCTGCCTCCAAAGAGAATCGTCATTATTAGCATCAGGACGTCCACTGCTGATCATAGCCTTTCCCTATAAATTTCCAGATAGATCCAAAGATAAATCATTTTTTGACGAAGAAAAGTTAAACTAACAAGATATTTGATGTGTTGCCACCTATGACTTTTAGAAGTGCTAAACGCTGCGCGCCATATTTGAATATAGCTCGAAAAAGCACGGATTTCCCTAGAAGATATTTACGTGACGAAAACCTAAGACCCCCTGGCCCTGCGACCAAGTGTGGTACTTTGTAGAACCCGCCCTCCTGAATGGGTCACTTAATATCTTAATATGGGTACGTTGCCTAAGTTAAAGCCACATTACAAATTGTGTACTTGACTTTTTTTAAATTTATATAAAATGTACGTCATCTAAAATATAGAACAGAAAGAAATATTGAAATATTCTCAAAAATAAAAAAGTTATAAGCCTTTGAAGTTTGGTGTAACCTTCAAACTGCGGGAAAGAGAAGTATCAGTGTAATCACGTCACGCAATATGGTACGGGCGTTGGAAAGGGATAGCAAGATTTCACGAATATGCTCCCACTCCAGAATTTAAAAAATGTAAACATTTTGATGCAGTTTTTAAAGGGATTCTTTTTTGTTTTATTTGTTATTCATATAAATATGTGTATAAAATCAAACATAGTCAAGTACCTAATTGCAGTTAAAAGACGTTCGCCCTGACATACAGTCGTGGCCAACTCTAAAATTTTACTCAGATTCGAACTTGTTATTTGACATTGGCAAAACATTTTAAATATTTATCACCGATACGACACTGGAACCAGTAATATTCAGAAATTATGCGCCAATTTCGAGGTAATGATTTCCACTGTCGGGCAAGTTCGGCTGTGAAACGAGAGACTGTGGGTTCGGTTCCTCGCATCGAGACAAATGTTTGTATGGCCTACAGATATTTGTTTCGGGACTGGGTAGTGGGTGTTGTGAGACCGTGCTTTCGGTCTCACATACCTATCTGAATCTCTCATAGTTCCTGATACCCACTCCACAAGACTGGATCTTAGTGTAGAGTCAGGACTATGTATGTAACCGCCCTGTGGTTGGGGGCGTTTGGAGAATTCCACCACGGTATCCCCTGCCCGTCGTAAAGCGGGGGGCAGTTGTAGCGCCCATTTTAGTACTTTTGTACGTGCGATCCCGGGATGGACGGCGGCACGGGTGGTTGGCCTCGTGCTGTCGTTGACGCCGAGGGCGTCCTTCGGCGGTGGGGGCTTATGAGCCTCCCCACAATTGGAGACGGGCCGCAAGGCGGCATCGCGCAGGGGCAGTTCCGGCCGAAGCCTGGGCGCCTCTCGCCTAGGGAACCCCGGTACTGTTCCTAAAGCGCCGAAGAGGGCCACCGCGGGGTTTTTAGTCGGTATTGCCGGTGTAGGGTGTACATAGTGTTAGGGACTCGGCTCAGTGTCGCCCGGATGTTTTTCGTCTCCCCCCCTAGGCGTGGCGGTAGTGGTAAAACACTTTTCCCCGCGATAACAAAAAAAAAAAAAAAAAAGGACTATGTATGTATGTTGGGTGTTATATATTTATTATTTGATTTTTAATCTCCATTTTGTACTTCGTATCCCGTAACATAACTAGCGAAATCTTACTCTAGGTGGACCTTAACCCGAAGGTATTTTCCGAGGAGATAATATTGCAGTTGATATTACGGTCTCACGAAACTCGTAACCTTTATTAAATTTTATATCATAATCAAGAGCGACGTAATTGTAGGGTAGTCAGAGATTAAGCAGAATATTATAGAGGTAGAGTTAATTCTGTTGGCTGAGTTGACTTGGGTTGATGAATTTTATGCGCATTAAATAATGAATAACAAAACATTATAATAAAAATAATATTAACTTAACACATAACATAAGCTTTCGCCTGTATCCCCGAAGGGGTAGGCAGAGGCGCACTAATGAACTAGTACTCCCATGTTTCGCCGAGCTTAGTTCCGTCCCAGATGTGATAGGGGGCGAACCTATCGCCACATCGGGCACAAATTCCATACTCCGGGCTGATATGGAAAAATCCAATATCACTTTGCCCGACCCGGGGATCGAACCCGAGACCTCAGGACGGTAGTCCTACCGAAATACAACTACGCCACCGAGGCAGTCATCATCAAAAATAATATTAGCCTTGTAATATTACTGTCCCACTGCTGGGCACGGGCCTCCTCTACAAGTGAGAGGGGTTAGGTAGTCTACCACGCTAGCCTAATGCAGGTTGGTAGACTTCACATACCTTCGAAATTCTTGTGGAGAAATTCTCGAGTATGCAGGTTTCCTCACTATGTTGAAATAAAACTATTTTTACGGATTCTATCACTATTTGGTTTTTAATTTTTATTCCCGACGTTTCGAAGGCTTTGCAGTCTTCGTGGTCACGGGTCGGACAGTTCGACACTGATAAACACAGTGTTTGTCAGTGGTCGCTAGTTTTTTTGACTGTACTACGCTTACCATCAGTTGCAGTGTAGTCACTTTGCCGTGCCTAGATAAAAAAAAGAAAAGAGAAAAAAGACGCTTAATGATATGTGGGCTCACCTTGTAACTGAAAAATCAACTTCAATATAAAAAGTAAACAAAAATCACGGTGATAAAGTTCTTGACCCATCGATATATTATTTACCTGGATGCACAGTTGACGCTCGGAAAATGGGACGGCAAAGAAGTGCTTAAGCACTCGTTTTGCCTACAGTGGGACGTCGATAGAATTCCAAATTTCAAAATTTAAATTAAAGAACGCTTGCTCATTTCGTTTAAAAACCTACTTTGTAACACGTGCTTAAGGTTATATTTGTGTTGATTTAATTAGAACTTTTGATAGTTTTCTTTGTTTTATTCCTGAGACCACTTTTTAGGAGGATATTTGCAAAGAACTGTGCATCTAGGGTATAATATATTGATGCCTTGACCAATAGCTTCCGTAGATTTTTATTTACATACATATTTAGTGACGTCGTATGATGTTTTACAACACCATAAAACACACAATGGGTAAATTTTACGAGTGTTTTAGTACTACTTACCATGTTTTATTACTATTGTGGTGCTGAAGGAATTAAGTTTTGTTTCAAGCGCAGGATATACCGCGTATTTTAAAAAAGAATCATATGTACGTTGCCAGCCTAACGGTAGGGAATAGGGATTGGGAAAAGGGGAGGGGGGAAATGGTTAACGGAAATCTCACTCACCGAAACGCGATAGCAAGCTGCCACTTTACGTCGTTTTTCTGTGAGACAGTGGTATTAAACCGGTCGAGCCGGCCCATTCGTGCTGTAGACGTTACTGTCTACAGCGTGGCTCTACCACTCGACGAGATGACGGTTGAGATAAGTTTTTTCTATGGAAACTTGCTTGATAGCACCTCTATTAATATTAAATCTCTGTGGTATGAACCTAATAAAAGATTGTAAATCGTTCGCAATAAGTCCATTGTTTGCTCGCAGCCTTGAAAAGTAGATCCGAAGGGCCGTTCAGTATTGAGGCAAATAAATACGTGAAATACGTATTCAGTTGACTTGTCTTGTGTCCTTTATCGACCGACTTCCAAAAAGGAGAAGGTCCTCAATTCGTCTGTATTTTTTTTAAATATATGTTACTCGATATCTCCGCCAAATGTGGACCGATTTTCAAAATTCTTTTTGTGTTCGATAGAGCTTATTTCAATTCAATTCAATTTGCTCACGATCAGATTTGAAGTCGGTCCGTTAAGTTTTTATTTGGATGTTCTATTTTTGTTGTAGGTACCTACCTCCTTAATATACTGGAGTGTATATGGCCTGCGAACTGGGAAGTCCTGGGTTTGATTCCCAGGCCGGACGGTGTGTTTTCTCACATTATTTGCCCGGAACCTGGGAATCGAACCTAGGATCATATACACTGCTACTAGACTAAGGAGGCTAGTAAATAACTTCGTTAATAAAGTAATAAAATATTTTAGCGTTATACCCGCAGTACATCATTATAATCAAGTAGCGAATGAATCGGAGTGGGTCTTTGATTCGTGAGAGTACAGGCACTCGATCAATGTAAATTCAGAATTTGAAATCATAATTAACGAGGGTTTTGGATCTAGGGTGACTAACAGTAGACTTTGTGACTGTGACTGTGACTGAAAAAGGAAAGTCAGTTCATGATGAAAAAAAACCCGGAGTTTCTTTCCATCTTTCTTCTTCGGGTCGTCATCCGTAGGTAGCTAGGGAAAGGCTGATAGGTTAGCTAGGATAGAGCCTTATAGTCCACGGCGTGATTTTCTTTATCCACATTTCCAGTCAAATCCAAGCTTCCTATTTTATTTTCCCGTCGATTCCCTGCTAGCATTCCTGCCATATCCCGTTCGTTACCTTTCCTACAAATCACAACCTTTTATCTAAGCCAAGCCCCATCCTTCTTATTGTGCCCATACTTGCCTGCTTGTATTCTAAATTGATAGTGTTGTAACATTATTGTTATATAAATGTATCTAGACCTTGTTGTGACCTGTCATAAGTGCATTTGATATGCCTACGTGACCAATAAACAATTTTATTTTTTAGTTATTGATAATTTTTTTTACTACGATTCGGTTTCATTTATTCTCTTAAAATTCCACCAAAATGGAAGTAGCCCAATTCCCGTCTACCTATTTCCAATCCCTATTCCCCTCTTAGGTTGGCAACGCACCCATGATTATTTTTGTGTCTTGAGTGTCTATGGGCAGTGGAGATTACTTACCATCAGGTGATCCATCAGCAGCCCGAGCAGGAAAATTTCTGACAACCGTAAATGTATTCGTGCTCGATGCGCGTCTATGAAATTTGTACGAAATATTAATCAAATGTCATCAGTGCGCAGCGAGTTTACATTTACATTAGTTTTTCGTGCTCGGGCTACTGTTTGTCTGCCAGTCTTTTCAATAAAATAAAAGTCTACTCAAATGTCAACATCTAATATGCAATAAATAAAAGCAAAAATTAAATCTCATGGGTCAATGCCAAAACGGAGATTCACATAATGGTGTCAAAATTCACTATGACATTATAGTTTGCCCAATTTATTATATTTTAAATGTTAATATTAATTAACACATACCTACTCTGCCAATTCAGTTTTATTACGTAAATTAAGCAAGACGCTTCCTTGGTCTAGTGGCAACATATATGGGCTGTGGACCGGGAGGTCCTGGGTTCGATTCCCAGGTTAAGCGGGGTGTTTGTCTAACATCATTTCATCATCGGGATTAGGTGTCATAGAAGAGGGTTTACGTCAAGCAGGCAGCCGGTCGTAAAAACTAAGCCAAATCCTTTCTGCATCATGCTTGAAAAAATGTGTTGCGCCGACCCCACACTATGGTGGGGTAAGAAAGAAAGTCACACACATAGTCCCAACCTCATAGTACCAACCATTTGACGGCCTCTGTGGCGCAGCGTAGCCGGCTGTGAAGCGAGAGGTCGCGGGTTCGATTCCCACACCGAGACAAATGTTTGTATGGCCTACAGATATTTGTTTCGGGTCTGGGTCAAACATGTCTCAGGAGATCGAACTCGCTCCTCTACGGAGGCTATCAAATTAGTATTATCGATATTTACACGAAATGCCAGACAAAAAACAAAGCTTTGCGTCTACTTCAAAGATCCTGTTTCTCAAAAAAATCTGCAATACGATGTGCGTCATTAGTTTTTGCAAAGCTAGATGTAAGGTTATTTCCACGATTGATCTTTGGACTGTTTAAACGTTATTAACACTTTTTTGTGTTCACGAATCTTCGAAGACATGGAAGATATCCCAAACCTTGATTTAGAGCGATTTGTAGCGCTATTACAGAGGCTGAGATCTACAGAGCGAACTTCGACTAAGTCTAAGTCAAAGTCAAGAACTCAGTGAGGATTTTTACTAAGTCCGAGTCATTTTTTACAAGAAAATCTTTGCTTAATCTGTCTGTCAGTCTGTTTTTCTTGTAAAAATGACCCGGACTAGGTCAAAGTTCGATTTAACAATTACAATTCCCCCCTGAGTTCGTGACTTTGACTTAGACTTAGTCGAAGTTCGCTCTATAGATCTCAGCCTATGGCTGAAATCTATAGTTCTTACTTAAGTCTTGTACCAAAGTCGACTCAGCGTAGTCGTCTTTGGAGTGAACTAACTGAAAGTCGACTTTTGCGTATTTATAGTTCGAACTCGAACTCAGGCTAGCCATAGTTTGACTTTGCATAGTCTACTCAGACGTTATCGGTTTCACGCAGTTCCTTTGACAAAAGAAACGTAAGATTTTTATAAAATTATATAAACAGGTGCAGGAGACGCGCCTTTATATTTGTAGGTTGTAACGGAACGTATTACGTAATTAATAGCTGACAAAATGGCTGACGCTCTTTGAAATGTCAAGTGAAAAACAAACCGCAATAAATACATGAATAGTGATGAATAGTAATAAAATTCTTTCAGCAACATGCTTGAAAAAGTTTGCTACGCCGACCCCACATTAAGGTGGGATAAGGGCAGGTAGAAGAAAGAATAAACATAAATCGTCATCATTTGATAGTCAAAACATGGATTTATTATTTATTACTATTGTTGGCAAAATCATCAATATTTTGAAGAAGGCCTTAATTTTTAAAGAAAGAAGAAACAAGATGATGATGATGAAAACATGATGACATAAAAAAAACATTCTAAGCTCTATAATGATGAAGTAAAGTGTAAACCACCAAGAGAATTACAAGGGCTCAAATATGCCAGGAGTCACAATAAGGTGAGTGAGTGAGGTGATTGACTCTGTGATACCTATCCTGGAGCTCTAGCTAATCCACTGCCATTATTTCATATTAATATATTGACATAAGTTTTATTAATTTATCAAAATTGTTAAAACGGGGATTTTGTATTTTGGAGACTGTTAACTAGCAAATTGTCTGTCTGTCTGTTTGTTTCCTAGCAGCCCATGTAGAGTAAAAATTGCATCTCAGTCAGCCAGCAAGCCCAAAGCAAAACCATGCCTTATTAACATTTCCTGCCAGCGGTAAACTGTTGAGGGATTACCATCTAGGTACCGTCTGAGTGGTTAACCTGCCAGGCAAGCTTATGTCAGCCAGACCATGCCAATTGCCATTGTGGTGATCTTGCTGATTAATAATGAAAGATCTGAGGGAAACTCTGTCTGATATTTATTTCTTCTGTTTCAGAAAGAACATTTTGCAGTTATTAAATTTTCACACAGACAACCAACTGCAGAACAAGTTATCAAACACAAGCAATATTACAGTAGTTTGTGCAGTAGGTATATTGCACAATAGTTGAGATTCCCATTTATGTACTTTACTATGCTCACTCAAATAAACAGAGGTTAATATCAGAGATTGTAATAAATAAATATTATTCATGGTAATGATTATTTTATTTACCTACTGCAAATCAATTTCCTGACAACATGTAACCAATTTATTCTTAAAATATCTATACATTATTTAGGCCGACTACATAATAATTAATATAATATGTATTTTCACTGATTCACTGTCTGTATAATATGACTGCTATGTGGACAGACGACCTGCCAAAGGTCACATGAAGTCACTGGTTACAGGCCGCTTCCAACCGGTCGATCTGGAAATCTTTGGGGGAGGCCTATGTTCAGTAGTGGATGTCCTGTGGCTGATGATGATGATAATATTATTGGACCAATAGCATGATGGTCACTGTTGCATTGTGGGTCGCCGCGATGAAATCCGCCGTCCGTCCATTCCCACTGATTCTCGGGTCACCTTTCGCGCTTTGCAAATGGCTCAGCAGAATGTTTTTTTTAATTCTGAGCACGGTTTCGGGTTTAATGTTATTAATTATTATTCAGGACAATACTGGAAGTTGTCAAAACATTTGTCTATTTTTTTGGCATCTTCTGGGTTACAAGTTTATTCCAAACAAAATTATCTATTTTCGTTAAACTTTTATAATTAATAGATCGATTTACAGTATAATAAACGGTACTGCAATATAAGAAAATCTCGTACCTTTAATTATTAAACATTTTCTAACAATAGCTATGGTATTTTAATTTAAAAAACGTTAGAATGAATAAAACAATTTCTACATTTTATGTCAGTATTTCGATACTGGTATTACTGCATGTCGAACTGACAGATCGAAGTCAAGGTTTTGTGGACTAGGACTTAGCAAAGTTTTTCTTGTGAAAAATGACTTGGACTAAGTCTGAGTTCGATTTATAAATTCCAAATCCTCACTAAGTTCGTTTTTTTGACTCGGACTTAGTCGAAGTTCGTTCTATAGATCTCAGCCTTAGACAGACGCTATTATGACAGCCTCCGTGGCGCAGCGTAAAGTGCCAAGTAGCAAGTGGCAAGTAGCCGGCTGTGTTTGTGAGGTCGCGGGTTCGATTCCCGCACCGAGACAAATGTTTGTGTGACCCACAGATATTTGTTTCGGGTCTGAGTGTTGTAAGACCGTGCGTCTCTCGTAGTTTCTCATACCCACGACACAAGACTCGATCTTAGTGGGGTCAGGACTATGTATGTGACTGTTGGGTGTATTTATTATTATTCCTCATTTGTTTCAATTAACCTTTTTTTACATTTTCAAATATAAATTATATAAAAATAAATACATAAAAAAAATATCACCCTCCCAATGCCGCGGCTTGAGACCCAAGGTGGTTAGGGGCTCAGAGTTAGGAACCGCCTCACAATGCGTGCCGTGTCCAATAACACTGCCTTCAGTATCTGGCTCTTGACCCAACGCCCGATTGAGAGCCTCTTAAGGTGTTGGTCGAAGCTCTTTGATATCAACCCATTAGCGGTAACGACTATCGGGACAATGATTGCTGATTCCACATCCCACATGTCCCACATATCTCTTTGTTATTATTATTATTACTGATCTAAAGTTACACCTAATTCACAGAACATTCTAGGGTGTAAATTGTAATAAGCGTCCTCGTATTGTGATAAGTGGTAGATGGCGTTACTGAAGTTTTAGATTTTTTGTATGGAAACTTCCTTGATAACCCCTCTATAGTAAGTAGTTTGGGTTTTGACGGGAAGTCTGACAGGGTACGCGTCACTTGTTAAAATTATTTCATATTATTCTCTTTGTGCTGTGTTTGTTGTTTTTAAGTGTTGTGGTTTAATGCATCAAACTTCAGTGAAGATGGACAGTATAATGTGGAAACTTTTTAACCGGTGATCTTCGATGAGTTATGCTTGCGTTGGCTAGTTTTGTTCGGTCTATTCGCCGAGTGAAGGTCATCGGAGGGGCACCGCACGGAAGGAATTACCGCTATAATCCCAGCAGGCTCTTGAGATCATCCACATCTGGGTCTCATGGTCATTGTGAAAACATAATTGCTCTATTTACCTTGACATTGGCTAAATCATCGCATATGCGTGGAAGCCATTATTTTTAAAAGAAGAAGTAGTTATTATTAAATCTCTTCGGTACAGACGGATATCACGAAATTGTGGGTTATATTTTTTCCATTTTGTTACGAAGCTCTTAAAACGGTACACCGCGAAACCTTTGTATTAACATTCTTTCAACATATATTTCGTATTGCAGATTTTTAGCTAAGTCTCATCTCAGGTCGTTGCCCCGCACCCGTGCTGTTATTTAGTCAGTTATTGGCGGGTAATTCGGTGAAGAGCATTTTAAAAGTACATTTTATTATAAGCGTGTACGTGTTTAAAATTTTAAATTCGAGATTATTCTCGTCTCGTTGGCATCTAAATGTTGTGAGGTGTTTGTCAACAAGTTACTGACGTTTTGTCTCAAGGTCGTTGAGGTACAGTTTAAAAAATAACGATATTTAATTATCTTTAATGAATATAGAGGTTTTAAACTAGCTCTATACTTAGGAACTTTTAAAGAAGCTGTCGCCTCCTGGAAGGTCCTGGGTTCCATTCTCAGGTCGGGTAAAGCGATACTTCTACTTTGATTTAGATTTAGAAAGAAACAAAGCTTTTAAAGTAGCTGTTCTTCTGTGTACTGCCTAGATGGCGTAGTTGTATTGCATGCGCAGTATACTACCATCGTGAAGTCTCGGGTTTTATCCCACGGTTTGACAGTGATAATAGGTTTTTCTATTTGACTGCCCCGGTGGCGTGTTTGTATTTCGGTGCGACTACCGTCCTGAGGTCTCGGGTTCATAATCATAATCATTTATTTATTTGTAAACATAGGTCGCAATATAATAATACATTAGGTTCTAGTATAGTAAACATAGAGTATGTTTTGGGCGTTTAGGCCGGGTCGGGCAAAGTGATATTAGATTTTTCCATATCAACCCGGAGTCTGGATTTTGTGCCCGATATGGCGATAGGCTCTCCCCCTATCACACCTGGGACGGAACTAAGTTCGGCGAAATGTAGGTGTTCTAGTTCGCTAATGCGCCTCTGCCTACCCATTCGGAGGTACAGACGTGAATTATATTATGTTATTCAGTATCAGCACGAATAGGTTCGCATGTTCATACAACATGATAGCATACAATTTGTATGCTTAGATATTGCTCTATGCTCTATGCTCTATGCTTAGATTCTACCTCTATAGTTGTATAATAACCACAGATTATCTAATAGTTACTATGTAGTGTAACATAGACTTTAAGCCGACCTTTGTGGTTGATGTTATATAATTGTTACTCGTATCTATTAATTATCTTTACCCTTGTACTACATGTATATGACTTAAATTCTGTAGACTGTATTTGAAGACTATGTACTCGTATTCCAAAATTAGGAGTCGCTTGCGCCTTCGGTTTCTTGATTAAAGATGTGCCCCAGGATAAAAACGATGATGTAGTGTCTTCAAAATCGTTATTCTTTAATATTTATTTAAAGAAAATGAGATCCGTTATCAATAAATCGAATGTTAATTAATTGTATTCCAGCGGGCACCAATTCCAGACTCCGGGCTGATATGGAAAAATCCAATATCACTTTGCCCGACCCGAGGATCAAAGCCAAGACTTCAGGACGGTAGTCGTAGCGAAATACAACCACGCCACCGAGGCAGTCACTTGTTTACAATACCATAGATAATCGAGGCTTTGAATAGTATATGCTTATAAACAAAGTTACGAACTCAGTGAGCATTTTGACTTAGTTCGAGTCATTTTTTATAAGGAAATATTTGCTTGGACTGTCTGTCAGTCTGTTTTTCTTGTAAAATATGAATTGGGCTAAGTCAAAGTTCGATTTAACAATTCCAAATCCCCCCTGAGTTCGTGACTTTGACTTAGACTTAGTCGAAGTTCGCTCTATAGATCTCAGCCTAAATCAAAGTAACGAACTCAGTGAGGATTTGGGATTGTTAAATTCAACTTTGATTCAGTTCGAGTCATTTTTTACAAAAAGAACAGACTGACAGACAGACTAAGCAAAGATTTTCTTATAAAAATGACTCGTACTTAATAAAAATCCTCACTGATACCACCAGTAGCCCGAGCGTCTTCTTCTTCTGCAACCACATCTTATTTAGTAGAAGTATTATCATAATCTTACTTATGTTGCCTCCTTAGTCTAGTGGCAGCATGTATTGGCTGTGGACAGGGAGGTCCTGGGTTCGGTTCCCAGATCGGGCAAAACTAATTTTCTAATTTAATTTGCCCGGGACTGGATCCCTCATAGGGGGGTGACTTCAGGCAGGCGGCCGGTCGTAAAAACTAAGCCAAATCCTCTCTGCAACATGCTTGAGGGAGTGTGCTACGCCGACCCCACATTAAAGTGGGATAAGGGCAGGTAAAAAGAAAGAATTATCCATAATCTTACTTCGTAGTATTATTATAATCTTACTTTCCTTTTTTTGTACGGGAAACAGTAAAAGTAAGATTTTAGTAATAAGTCGTCGTGGTAACCCCCCTGGCCTTATACCACTCCACTGTGGGTCTGAATAACATGTTGTAGAAATGATTCGGCTTTCGTTTTTTAGACTGGCTGCCGTCAGACATTACTGACGGTTTTAGGGCAAATCGTCTTAAAATAGCGTTGTCCGACAGGTATTTGGTAACTATCAGCTATAACGGTATTTCACCTCATAACTCATATTATAGATAATAACTTGTTTTGTTACATTGAATTGGCATTGCGAGATTCGTATAATGCCCTCGAAGTGGTGAATTGGAAATTTCCGTTGATATTAACCTGTATAATAAAATATAACTGTCTTTTTACCACAGACTTTTTCTTTCTGGTGTAGTGTTTTAGAAAACAATATTTGGAAGGGTTTGAACATTCTTTACTTTACATTTTTCGCACGATTTTCGCTGGCGACTCATCATCAGCCATAGGACGTCCACTGCTAAATATAGACCTCCCCCAAAGATTTCCAGACCGACCTGTTGGAAGCGGCTTGCATCCAACGACTTCCTGCGATCTTTATGAGGTCGTCGGTCCACCTAATAGATGAACGTCCTACGCTGCGCTTGCCGGTACGTCGTCTCCACTCTCCACTCAAGAACTTGCCCCATCGGCTATCAGTTCTACGAGCTATGTGCCCTGCCCACTGCCACTTCAACTTCCTAATCCTCTGGGCTATGTCGGTGACATTTATGACAGTCATTAATTCCCTACATAACCGCTAGAGAAAGGGCGTTTGTCATACAAATAATTTACGTATCGCTCGCGAGAAAAAAGGCGCGAAAAGTGCTAGAGCCGTAAGACGCTATGTCGAGGAACACTATATTGTAAAAACGATTAGGTAGTTAGGATGAAGGAATGAGGAGAAAGTAATTAGATACATACATAAGCTCACGCCTGTATCCCCGAAGGGGTAGGCAGAGGCGCATTAGCCAACTAGTATACCCACATTTCGCCGAGCTTAGTTCCGTCCCAGATGTGATAGGGGGCGAGCCTATCGCCATATCGGGCACAAATTCCAGACTCCGGGCTGATATGGAAAAATCCAATAACACTTTGCCTGACTGTGGTCCAGGAGACCTAGGTTTGAATCCTAAATCAGACAACTTCTTTCTACCTGTCCTTATCCCACCTTAATGTGGGGTCAGGGCAACACACTTTTTTAAATGCTGAAAGGATTTGGCTTAGTTTTTTACGACCGACTGCCTGACGTCAACACCTTTCTGGGACATCAGGCAACTATGTTTTTTAATACTATTTGTCCGGGTCTGAATCTAGTGGGGACACTAGATCGATGTCCTTAAAGCAAAATACTTGTCCTACCAGTACATAAACTGTCAGTTAAGTAATTGGAACGTAACGGAAACAATTAAATAAAATTAATACAATTTACTTCAAAATGTGTCAGTCACCGGTTTGCATTAGACGCGGTTGATCAATTATCTAGAATCTTTGCAGGCGCACCTTTGCCCTAATTTGCTTAATTCTGTGCAAGCTTGTCAAAATGATTCATTGGCGTGAGTCACGTTAAGTGCCAGTTTATATAAATAGCGTTTCGTTTGGTGAGTGAGACTTCTGGTGGCCCATTTCCCCCCTTCCTTTCCCAATCCCTTTTTCCCTCCCCTTCCATTTCTTCTTTTACGTTGGCAACGCGCCCATGATTCTTTTTGTGTCTTGGGTGTCTATGGGCGATGGAGATCACTTGCTATCAGGTGACCCATCTGCTCGTTTGCCAGTCTCTGCTATAAAAAAAATATATATAATGTAGAGTGATAGGGCTACGTTGTAAACATGTCTACATGGACCAGCTCGACCGGTTGGATACCACTGTCTCACAGAAAATCGACGTAAAGTTCTTTGGTGAGTACAGCACGAATGGACCAGCTCGACCGGTTTGTTACAATTGTCTCACAGAAAATCGACGTTCTCTGTTGAGTTTCGTTTGATGAGTGAGATTTCCGGTAACCTAAATATTTTTTAGATCCACCTTAGTGAAAGGTTTTTCTGAAATCAGTTTCTTTATATTGGCTTCAACTGATCTGTGATGACGGCCGTTTTTTTAAGCGCTCCTATTTTAATTTCCTATAATTAACAGAATTTTAAGACTAAAACTATCCTATATCCTTCTCTACGGCTTAACCTCTCTTCGTAACAAACTTTATCAAAATTGGTTGAGTCGTTTTTAGATACCTTATCAAACATAACAGACAAAGTTACTTTTGCATTTATGCAGTACGGATAGATTTTACCAATGTCGTAATGTTCTATTTGAATGATAAGTTGTAAATTCATTAGTAGGGATTTCATAATTGATTGATCTGATTTTAATAGATTGAAAGTACTGGCTTCAAACTGATATTCATTTAGATAAATGATGAATGTCGCTTGGCTAGTTTGTTTTGACAATTGTTTATAGTGAAATATTATATAATAACACCCAACAGTTGGACAAATAGTCCTGACTTCCACAGCAAGACAGTCTTGTAGATGCAATAAAATGTTCCTGATACGATTATCAGGAACTTTTTATTGCACTGACTGGCAAATGATATAGGTCACCTATTGGTAATTGATCTCCACCGCCCATAGACACCCAAGACACAAATGTATCATGGATGCGTTGAGACTGAAAAGGAGGGGAATGGGGAATCTATGAGAACGGAACTATGAGAGACATAGGGTCCCACAATCCAAAACATCTGGTTCACAAATGTCTGCGGGTCATGTAAACAACCTTTATGTAATTATAAAGCAGAAAAAAGAGTGGGGATTTGGTTCACCGGAAATGTCACTCAGCGAACGAGATGCATCAGCAAGCTGCCATTGTACGGACTTTTTCTGTGATATAGTGGTATCAAACCGGTCGGTCCCTATTCGTCCTTGATGTTATTGTTATTCAAATCATAAAAAATAATGTGAGCCCTGTAATATTATTGTCCCACTGCTTCCTCTACTAATGAGAGGGGTTACCTCTGACTATTCTATGTTAAGTGTCTTATCATTTTGAATTAACGCTTGCTATAACGGTGAAGGAAAACATCGTGAGGAAACCTACATACCCGAGATTTTCTCCATAATAATTTCAAAGGTATGTCAAGTTCACCAACCCGCATTAGGCCAGCGTGGTAGACTAAGGCCTAAGCCCTCTCATTAGTAGAGGAGGCCCGTGCCTAGCAGTGGGACAGCAATATCACAGAGCTAATATTATGATATTATTATTCCTATTTTATCTGTATAATACTTGGAGTATAAATTATTTAAGCACAAAAAACGTTTAATCTTGTATTGGCACTGGCCCAGAGGTGCCTTTGTTAGTTGAACTAAGTAAATGTGTTTTTGTCTCATGATTTAGGGCTGCATAGCAATTAATTATTGGGTCCATTGAACCTCGTTTAATTAAACCCATAACTTCGTAATCAATTTTATGAGTGGTTGGGAGGCGTAGTTCTTTTGTTTCTTTAGTTCTTTTCGTTTGCGGTACTATAATCGTCCTGTGAACCTTGGGTTCGATTCCGGGTTGGCTAGTGATATTGCCCCTTACTTATAAAAATATTTAAGCGCTGCTTATCTTTATACCAAAGGTTGTCCCTTTCATTTTTAAACAATGTAACGTAAGGAAAAAAGTGACAGGTTATTCATAACCATTTGCTCAGCTAAAAATGCTGTTTTAAGTAAGGCCCATTGTGTTTTTGTACTTATTACTAGGCCAGAGTCTGGGATTCGTATCGAGTATGATGATAGCCGACTCCCTTATCACATCATGGAGGGAAATGAGCTTGACGACAGGTGCAACTAGTTGGAGTAAAACAGGCATTTGTTTACGTGTATCTTATGAGTTAAGATTGATAAGAATAATTTGATATTATGGGCCTCACTTATAAAAACAGTTTAGCTGAGCAAATGTCTAAGAATAGCCTGTCGCTTTTTTCCTTGCGTCACATTGTTTGAAAATAAAAGGGACAAGCTATTTTTTACCATTCGCTCAGTTAAACTGTTTTTATAAGTAAGGCCCAATGTGTCTGAGTTAACATTTCAATTTTATGCAAATCATTTTTGAACCTCTCTATATTGTGACCTCTCGTTTTTAGTCATTAGATTTAAGATTTTATTACTAGACACAAATGATTCAAACTACTTTATCTTTACAGAAAAAATGACAGCCTACGACAACGAAGGAGCGACGATCTCCATGGAAGATGTAAGGGACATGGACAGACCTATCACAATAAACACAATAGAGGAAGAACTAATAGCCCGGAGGAATAGGATGATGAAGACACAGAAATCAACAGTGGCTAGTAGAAAACAACAGGCTGTGTGCGTAAGAAGAGCCCATAAGAGATATGGTACAGCAAAGAACCCCAATGTAATCCTCGATGGACTGAACATGACTGTTCCTAAAGGCGCTATGTGAGTATTTTTAACCTTTTGACTTACGAGATTCAGGAAGGCTCATTAAAGCTATGTTGTATTTATCTAAGTAAGGCAAAGTGATTAATAATATTACACCTGATAGTGTTAACACTAATATTCTTGTTAACACTATCGTTGAGCTTATGTTGCATATTTTAATAATGTAAGGAGGTCGCAGGAGGTCGCTGGATACAGGCCGCTTCCAACAGGTCAATCTGGAAATCTTTGGGGAGGCCTATGTCCAGCAGTGGACGTCCTATGGCTGGCTGATGATGATGATGATGAAAGAGGATGAACATAGACTATTAGGAAATGTTTATACTATCAGTATTTTTGCATTGTATAGAGAAGAAATTGAATTTTGGAAATCTTTGGGGGAGGCCTATGTTCAGCAGTGGACGTCCTATGGCTGATAATGATGATGATAGAGAAGAAGATATTATTTGTCACGATAGATCGAACAGAGAATTGGCCTATCAAATATATTTAGTAAAATCTACAAACAATATTCTAATTATATTATTCAGGAAACATGGAAATAAGGACATTACGGATGGAGTTCATAAACGATCGTCGGTTTATTGCAATAAATCAATTTTTACGGATTCTATCACGATTTGGTTAATAACATTCGCGTAAACCTAAGAAATCATTAATCGTCGGTTTATCGGCAATCTCTGTTTTATTTACTGTATTGTGCTTATATTATTAATACAATGTTACTTAATTCTGCGATCGCCATAAGGTTTCATAAATTTTAACGATACGTTAAATATATGACGTATTGTTATATTGAATGTCTGTTAAAACGTTTATTTATAGATTGTAATTAAATCTGAACTTTTTGTTTATTTATAGCCATTAATGCCGTTGCTCAATGTCAGTCATTGATACATAATTTTACTTCATTAGCGCATTCGTTGAGTATGAAAGGAAAGATCAATATTCGATATCTGAGTACATTTTAATAAAGATTTATTATTGAAATAAAACTATTTTTACGGATTCTATCACGATTTGGTTTTTATTTCTATTCCCGACGTTTCGAAGGCTTTGCAGTCTTCGTGGCCACGGGTTGGACGCGGACGGTGATAGAATCCGTAAAAATAGTTTTATTTCAATGAATAGCATTGACCTGATAAAGGTCGCAGGAAGTCGCTGGATGCAGGCCGCTTCCAACAGGTCGATATGGAAATCTTTGGGGGAGGTCTATGTTCAGCAGTGGACGTCCTATGGCTGATGATGATGATGATGATGAATAGCATTCGCGTAAACTTAAGAAATCAGTTTAAAGATTTATTTTATTGGTTAATGCAATCTGCAGTTGGAACATGCTTGTAAATGTCAATTACTTTGATTGTATTTTAAATCGTCTATTTGATGTAGTGGCAGTGTATATGGGCTGTGAACGGGAGGTCTTGGAATCGATTCCCAGGTGGAGCGGGGAGATTTTCTAACATCATTTGCTCGGGACTGGACTGCCTCGGTGGCGTAGTGGTATTGTGTGCTCTGAACGGCTACCGTCTACTCGAGGTCTCAGGTTCAATCCCCGGGTCAGGCAAAGTGATATTGAATTTCTCAGTATCAGCCCGGCGTCTGGAATTTGTGCCCGATAAGGCGACAGTCTCGCTCAAATTAAGTTCGGGGAAATGTGGGTGTTCTAGTTCGATAGTGCGCCCCTGCCTACCCCTTCGGGGATACAAGCGAGAGCTTATGTTATGTGGATCCCTCAGAGCAGGACGGCAGGGAAGCAGCCGGTCGTAAAAATGAAGCCAAATCCTGAATGCAACATGCTTTAAAAAAAATGTAGTCGACCTCGCATTAAGATGGGATAAGGGCATGTAGAAAGAAAGATATTGCATACAAAAGATTGACTATTATCAGATCAATAAAAATATTTTTCAGATTTTTCAGACAGCCTCCGTGGCGCAGCGGGCGAGTAGCCGGCTGTGAAGCGAGAGGCTGCGGGTTCGAGCCCCGCTCCGAGACAAACGTTTGAATGGCCTACAGATATTTGTTTTGTGTCTGGGTGTTGTGAGACCGAAAGTCTGTCGTAGTTCCTGATACCCACTACACAAGACTCGATTTTAGTGTGGGGTCAGGAATATGTATGTGACTGTTGGGCGTTATTTATTTATTTTTTTACCTTTTGATCGACTTAAATAGATTATTTATTCTAATTTATTATCTTTTCTGACTTCATTTTACTGAATTGACAGATTACTGGCTCCGTCACAGTCCATTACAATTTAAAAAGAAGTTTTCCAACGTTTTTCCTCCAAGAATATGGACGTGAAATTGCTCAAGCGCCCTTAATTTAGACCTTTTTTATGAAATTATTTCTCAGTTCCTACCTTTTCTGTTATATTCAGAAATTCCGAGATTTAAACTTTGTTGAAAAATGTTGGGGAAGGCTGTAGAGGTGATATTAGATAGACGACTACCGTGTCCGGTGTCGCTCTAATGCATGAAAAACCACAGATTTAAAATATGTACTATCTCTATTTCTGTAACTGACGTATGTGTATTGGACGAGTCAACGTATGTGTGTGTGTATGTGTTATGCCAGGAAAACACGATGGTTTAACAGTCCAATGCCAACATATCTCCAACCTGCAGGCTTAGTCAAGTGGCTTATGCGCTAGTCGAATAAAATAAATGTATGGGAATGACATAAGAGTACGCTATACATAACGTACTCTTATGTCATTCCCATACATTTACCATTCTGTTTGACTAGCGTATAAGCCACTTGACTAAACCCACTGTTCTGATCAAACAGAGACATCAACACGTAGAGGGTGTAGTTGTATTGTTTGATTCACGCCTTGACCGATGGTTATGACATACTGCACTTAATAATATTCCCTGTTATATTACTGTCCCACTGGTGAGGGTTTCGGTCTTAGTCTACTACGCTGGTCTATTGCGGGTTGGCAGACTTCACATGCCTTCGAAATTCTTGTAGAGAAATTCTTAGGTATGCTGGTTTCCTCAAAATTTCCTTTAGGTGTTCAGGCGTTATAGGCTATAGCGGTAATATAATGAATACACACTGAACATAAATAAAACGAGATAGAAAGTGTATTTATATTCTGTTACTTTCTACTGGGACACCATACTTACTCTATGTATATTATCTCTATGAAATGCCAGCGAGCCCTTAATAGTTCAAATGACGTATTACTCCTGATGAGGTAATGTTTTGAGATCAGGTTTTTGGATGAGCTTAGAGGTTGAAGTTTACTGCGTTATAGTTGACAATCTTAAGAAAGGGTGTGAGATGCAAAATTGCACTCCAAACTTCTTTCCGCAAAAGAGAGAGACGTGTTATTAGTTACCTACTACCTCTAAGGGAGATAAAGTTAATATTTTGGAATAAAAAGGCCTCTACAAGCCCTAAGGATCTACTCCTATAGGTATGAGCTATGTATATAATACCTACTTCATTTTCAGATACGGTCTTCTTGGAGCTTCAGGCTGCGGAAAGACTACACTCCTGTCATGTATAGTTGGCAGAAGGAGACTCAACTCTGGAGAGATTTGGGTGCTTGGTGGCAAACCTGGAAGCCCGGGGAGTGGTGTCCCTGGACCCAGGATAGGATACATGCCTCAGGTATGTACTTTTTAAGACTGTGAAGTGGGTTTTTAATTTTGGACCGACTTCCAGAAAAGGAGAAGGTCCTCAATTCGTCTGTATTTTTTATGTATGTTACGCGATATATCCGCCAAATGTGGATCGATTTTCAAAATTATTTTTGTATTCGATAGTGCTTCTTTCAAGGGTGGTCCCATATAAATTTGGTTACGATCGGATTTGAAGTCGGTCCGCTAAGTTTTTAAACTTGTGATTATTGTTATATTTACTTATTAGTTATTACTCAGTGATGTTTTATTTCATATTTAATTTCACTGTTGGTAAGTACATTTTTTAAAATATGTAATGTTTGTCGCCTTCTTGGTCTAGTGGCTGCATACATGAACTGCGGACCGGAAAGTCTTAGGTTCGATTCCCAGGTCGGGCAAAGCGGATTTTCTAATTAAATTTATCCAGGACTGGATAGATAAATTCAGCCTCCCTCAGAAGGGGTTGACGTCAGGCAGACAGCCGGCCGTAAAAACTAAGCCAGATCCTTTCTATAACATGCTTTAGACATGACATGATACAAACAAAATTTTACACCAACCAATTATATTCTTAAGTCTTAAGGGTTAACACTCCAATAATCCCTAATCTCAAAGTAACACCACCACCTACATTTCGCCGAGCTTAGTTTCGTCCCAGATGTGATAGGGGGCGAGCCTATCGCCATATCGGGCACAAATTCCAGACTCCGGGCTGATATGGAAATATCCAATATCACATTGCCCGACCCAGGGATCGAACCCGAGACCTCAGAACCGTAGTCGTACTGAAATACTAGCACGCCACCAAGTCAGTCAGTATATTTATTAAATTTTTTTCTAGAACGGCCTTTCATTTAATTAAGGCTGTTAGACCTAAGTAAAATGGTTTCCAAAAATTTATTATATTTTTCTATTCAATAATAATTAGTGATAGAGCAATGACTCCCACGCACTTCTTTGCGACATTTTCATTAATATAATAATTAATTTAATTGATACTCTACAAGGACCAAATCCTTTCTCCAACATTCTTGAAAAAGTATGTTGCTCCGACCCCACATTAAGGTTGGATAAGGGCAGGTAGAAAGAAAGGTCAAACATCACTTAGATTTCTGTATATTATTGTATTTTTTGTTGGAGAAGTCCCAAAAGTAATTAAAATAATAACTGTCAGTGGCTCGCCAAAAAGTCTGAATCTTGAGATACTTTCCATGGACCAGCTCATGATACCCGATTGTGAGACGAAGAGCCGCGGTATAAAACAATTCCCAAACTAACGCCCGAATGGTCAAACGCTACTCAACGTTAACGGCTACTTACATTGATTTTCGCCATACAATTTTGACAGGTAAGGCTGCCTTAAACGATATAAGGCGACCTTAAGTGTATGCACATTCGACGGTACGACAACTAAATCGATTTCTGGTTGTTCAACTCCCCTGACCCCATTTCATAGTCTTTGTTCCCTTCTTTTAAGGCTGGCAACACAGCCATTTTTTTAGTATCATGGGTGTAGTGTTTGTATAAATCTAAATATGGTGGCAACACCATAAATATAATCTGCAATGAGAGTGGCAACACTCGAGTTGACGTTGTCTCGATCACACGGGTAGTGGGGGCAGTCGGGTGACAGCCGTCGTAAGGAACGGACGCACGACTGCTCGTGTAACACCGAGCCAATCATTGTATTTTTGGTACCTACTTAATACCTATTACAAGAGGAATACTACAATGGGGTATGTCTGGAGATCACTTTTTGAGTGGTAGAGCCACGCTGTAGACAGTTACGTCTACAGCACGAATGGGTCGGCTCGACCGGTTTGATACCACTGTCTCACAGAAAACCGACGTAAAGTGGCAGCTTGCTGTCGCGTTTCGTTCGGTGAGTGAGATTTCCTGTGGCCCAGTTCCCCCCCTCCCTTTCCCAATCCCTTTTCCCTCCCCTTCTATTTCCTCTTTTTAGGTTGGCAACGCACCCATGATTCTTATTGTGTCTTGTGTGTCTATGGGCGGTGGAGATCACTTACCATCAGGTGACCCATCTGTTCGTTTGCTAGTCTCTGCTATAAAAAAAATAAACATCAGGTAAACAACCTGTTAGATCGCAAGTCTTTGCTATAAAATGTTTCGGACATCTATAGACATATTTATGCCTGTATCGCATCGATATAATAATATACCTAGATGCACAGTTCCATACAAATATCATTGTAAACAGTGTCCTCGACAGACAAAACAAATAAACATCACAAATTTAATTATATTAACACAAATATGACCTTATAGACGCGGCATAAAGTAGCTTTTTAAATTGAATGTTCAAACGTTCCTATATTCGAAATTTTTGAATTTCTAATCGTTTTTGAATTTGACAATAATTTGACATTATTAAAAGAAACATTCTAGTCACTTGGACAAAGATTGAATGGAGTCGAATAGTTCTTGTATTTATCTGTGAGAAATTTTGACCACGTGGCGTACAATGTAGATGAGAATGGCGATATCTGTATAATAATTTTACTTACATTAAGAGATAGATAGAGTATAAATGTTTAGAAGATAACAAGGCTTATGAGTTATGAATATGAAATAAGCACTGTTTTGCCTTAGCGTGATTCATAAATAAATAAATAACACCCAACAGTCACATACATAGTCCTGGCCCCACACTAAGATCGTCCTTTGCTCTTTAGATTCTTAATAATTTCTTTTAGACTATCATTTCGTTTTCTTAATCTTTTGTTCTGCCTTTTTAAGTTTCGCACTAAATTAGATTTAAGTTTAAATTTTTGGTTGCGTTCTTTCAAATTATCTTTCAAAAATAACGTCTTAGGTGTGTTAAAGATTGATGAAAATTCTGATGGTATTGGTGATCCTT
Source organism: Clanis bilineata (assembly GCA_036417725.1). Lineage (NCBI taxonomy): Eukaryota > Metazoa > Arthropoda > Insecta > Lepidoptera > Sphingidae > Clanis > Clanis bilineata. The sequence continues at coordinate 3,262,256 of CM071162.1, read as the reverse complement.
CATTATTTATTGGTTCAATTGCTGGTTCCTGGAAATGAATATGTTTCCAATAAATGATGACGCCACAATTACTGTTGTAGTAATTATGCCTAACGACCGGTTCCAAAAAATGATCTCAATCCGAGAATCCAAGATAAAAATGAAAAATTAAAAAATGAAAAATCGCGAGAATGAACCATTAAAATTATTATTTGACAGCGGAATGTTCAACTTTGTTCATGTTGGCAATTTTTTATGATCTGCACACTTTGATTGAAAACATTTATTAGAATTAGCCGCAAATTATTAAATAGTCATTTGACATGGCAGTATGTACCTAGTATATGCTTGCTATTGATGAATTCTGTATCAAATATTTTTCAACTATTACATTTGTACTGCACCCTGCCTCATTTAAACTTGTAGTTACGACAATCTAAAATAAAGTCAATAAATGTGGCAATATTTATTTATTTATTTATTTATAGGTACACCAACAGCATACATATTGTTAAATTAAATAGTAAACATTAGTTAAGGACAATGTAGCTGATGACAATTTATCACCTTTATTTTTGGTACAGCATTTTTTTTAATTTTCCTAATCCCTTTTTCTGTATAATATCCATCGGAATCGGCAAAATGGTCTGAACAAACCACACTTGAGTAATTGGGTTTAAAATTTTCTTCTCTCCTTTCTTCGGAAATAATTTTACGCCATTTATCTCTTACTATTTCATTTCATGGAAATCTGTAATTAATAAATAAAATTAATAAAAAAAATCATAAATTTAAAATAAATATAATATATTTACAAAAAAAAACGACTCCATATATTTCATTGTTCCAAATCATGATTTCAAAAGGGACAAAATATTTTATTAACTGAATTTGTTAAATTAATTATTTATACACGTTTAATACTTAATTTAACATGATTAAGGTTTTAAGAATCAAGTAAGGGAATTATACTTACTTAAAATATGAAATCCCATGTGTTTTGCGCTTTGTAAGAGTGTTATTTTTGCACTCTTTCACAGAGCATTTAGGCATCTTCACAGACGAACGGTCGGCGCCCGACTGTCAGCCAACAAGTGCTTACTTACATTTTAAGCACTCGTTGGCTGTCCCACTTTCTGAGCGTCCATTGTGCATCTAGGTATATTATTATATCGATGCTGTATCGGTATCACCTTTCGAAACAAATAGCGATTACGTAATAATAAATAACTGATATTTCGAATCGAAAACTCCGCTCAATTCGTGTCTTCTTAACCCATTAGGTGCCAATAGACCAAAGCTATTTTATACTCCATATTATTTTCAACTTTCTTTGTACCTGCCCTTATCCTACCTTTATGTGGTTTCGGCGCAACGTACTTTGTCAAGAATGTTGTAGACAGGATTTGGCTTAGTTTTTACGACCTGTCTGCCTACGTCAAGCCTTCTGAGGGGACAAATTAAATTAGAAAATTCGCTTTCCCCGACCTGGGAATCGAACCCAGGATATGAGCATTAGACCAAGGATGCGACAAAAACTCAATACTATTCCGTAAAAATGTTTTATCAGTTAACTACGCTTTAACAGTTCCTTAAGCAATGATTAATAGTCGGCCAACCATAGCTTTCGATCCGCTATAAACAAGCTTTATCCGAAACATTTAGAACATCCCACGGGTTATGTAACATGCTTATCCACTATCCTCTGTTAGGGTTGTCAGGTGTCCGGCTTTTGGGTGTCCGGTTAAATATTAACATGTCTGGACTGTCCGGCTTTTGGATAATTATGTCGATCCATAGCGTGGCCTGACCTTCGATCCTCGGTTCATACATTCTTTTGTTTCCAGTAAATAGTAACGCGTGAGGTGTTCAGTAAAAACTGTGGTTTAGTACACTGATACATACATAGATTCACGCCTGTATCCCCGAAGGGATAGGCAGAGGCGAACTAGGGAATTAAAACACCCAAATTTCATCGACTTCAATTCCGTGTCCAGTAAGGGGGTGAGCCTATCGCCATATCGGACACAAATTCCAGACTCCGGGCTGATTCTTATATATCTTTTATATTTTCTTCTTTATATATATTCTTATATATATATACCATTTAATATAAAAAATACCATACCATAAACCATACCATACCATAAAATACCATAAAATAGCTGTAATTCTTACATTATGTACCTGTTAAAACACAATGATTCTTTTATATCTTGTTACTAGATTAAATCTTTATTATGTTTTTACAGTGTCTTATAATATTGTTTTTGTAACTATCTTGGGCTAAAAGTATCTTAGTATCCGTGTATTTTTTGCTGTAGATGTTTATTGAGAGTAGAGTTAAGATAATCATGACACTTAACTGATTTCATTTGACAATTTTAACCTTAATATGGGACCACACTTGGAGGAAGCAATGGAATACAAAAAGTTTCAAAAAATGTATTTGCTAAGGATTACAATTGTGTAAAATAAAAAATGCCATTTACTTAAAAACTTAACGGACTGAATTCAAAATATATCCGTGACCAAATTATGGGATCACCCTTGGTATGAGCTCTATTGAACATAAAAACATACATAAAAAAATAGACGAATTGAGGACCTTCTTTTTTGAAGTCGGTCGAAACGGACGAAAACATTAAGTGCATTTAATATGTGTTTATCCTTTGGGAGTACTAGCGTGCTATAATTAAACCGCAATATTCTCTCTAATCTCATCGTGTTATTGAAATAGCCACTTAGTACGAAAATAGAATGTATTCATTGCATTAATCTCTACCCCTCTGGAGACACATGCGTGAATCTTACGTTAATAATATTCGATATTTAAACAAAGCCCGTAGCGTGAATTTTCGATTAATTATTCGAAACTATATCGTATCACACTTGAAGTTATTAATAAATGACGCCTAATAACATCGATATATTATTTACCTAGATGCACAGTTGACGCTCGGAAAATGGGACCGCAAAGAAGTGCTTAAGCACTCGTTTTGCCTACAGTCGGACGTCGATAGAATTCTAAATTTCAAAATACAAATTAAAGAACGCTTGCTCATTTCGTTTAAAAACCTACTTTATAACACGTGCTTAGGGTTATATTTGTATTGATTTAATTACAACTTGTGATCGTTTTAGAAGGATATTTGCAAAGAACTATGCATCTAGGGTATAATATATTGATGCCTAATAATCAAATAGTCCTGACCCCACACTAGGAGTCTTGTACCGCGGGTATCAGGAACTACGAGAGACTTTCGGTCTCACAACGCCCAGACCCTAAATAAATATCTGTAGGTCGTATTTGTCTCGGTGCAGAAATCGAACCCGCGGCTCGCCCACTGCGCTACGAAGGCCCCACGTTCTTCGTTCCAAGACAATGATTTTGCCATATAACATCCGCTTATATGACAATTTGTCACGGATTATTCTCTAGGAAACCATGTCCGTACATCGTAAAATTAAACGCCTGCCTCTATAATTTGTATCCAGAAACCGTCCAGTATCATTTACCATACTTACGCAATGTTATATAACCAAAGAGCTTTAATATTACTCACTGTAGAGGGGCTATCAAACAAGTTTCCAAACAAAATAACATAACATAAGCTTACGCCTGTATCCCCGATGGGTAGGCAGAGGCGCAGTAGCGAACTAGAACACCCACATTTCGCTGAGCTCAGTTCCGTCCGAGATGTGATAGGGGGCGAGCTTATCGACATATCGGGCACAAATTCCAGACCCCTGGCTGATATGGAAAAATCCAATATCACTTTGCCTGACCCGGGGATCGAACCCGAGACCTCAGAACCGTAATCGTACCGACATACCACCATGCCACCGAGGCAGTCACAAAATAATCACAAATTAAAAAACTTAACGGACTGACTTCAAAACTTATCCAATCGTGACCTTTTATTGGATTCTTGAAACAAGATTTATCGAACACAAAAATAATCTTGAAAATAGGTCATTTGGCGGAGATAACGCGTAACATATGTACATAAAAAAACAGACGACTTGAGGACCTTCTCGTTTTTTTTGCACTCACCACAGGAAAATTGTTGTAACTTGTAACTATGTATTGACTCAAAGCCATTGTAATAGTGCAGATGTAAATACTTTTATAAGAAACTAGCTGACCCGCGCAACTTCGTCTGCGTATGAGAGAGAGGGTTGAAAGAGTGAGTCGTAGGCACCTATAGCACAATAATCTAAAAAGGTAATGATATGTTTTGCTAAACTTCGAGAGATAGTACGTGACTTCGGTGCGGTTCCGTCAATCACCCCGTCTGTCACCCCGCCTGTCACCTCGTCTGTCACCCCGTCTGTCAACCCGTCTGTCACCCGTCTGTCACCCCGCCTGTCACCCAGCCTGTCACCCGTCTGTCACCCCGTCTGTAACCCGTCTGTCACCCCGTCAGTCACCCCATCAGTCACCCTGCCTGTCACCACATCTGTCACCCTGTCTGTCACCCTGTCTGTCACCCCGTTTGTCACCCCGTCTGTAACCCGTCTATCACCCCGTTAGTCACCCCATCAGTCACCCTGTCTGTCACCCCGTCTGTCACCCCGTCTGTTACCCCGTCTGTCACCCCGTCTGTCTTCCCGTCTGTCACCCCGTCTGTAATCCGTCTGTCACATCGGCTGACACCCCATCACTCACCCTGCCTGTCACCCTGTCTGTCACCCTGCCTGTCACCCCGCCTGACACCCGTCTGTCACCCCATCAGTCACCCTGTCTGTCACCCCGTCTGTCACCCTGTCTGTCACCCCGTCTGTCACCCCGTCTGTCACCCCGCCTGTCACCCATCTGTCACCCCGTCTGTCACCCCGTCTGTCACCCGTCTGTCACCCCGTCTGTCAACCCGTCTGTTACCCGTCTGTCACCCCGCCTGTCACCCGTCTGTCACCCCGTCGGTCACCCCGCCTGTCACCCCATCTGTCACCCAGCCTGTCACCCATCTGTCACCCCGGCTGTCACCCGTCTGTCACCCCGCATGCCACCCGTCTGTCACCCCGTCTGCAACCCGTCTGTCACCCCGTCAGTCACCCCATCAGTCACCCCGTCAGGTATCCCTTAGTCACCCCATCATTCAACCCGTCGGTCAACACTAAAAGAATTTTTCACATCGAACCAGTAGTTTCCGAGATATCAACTTCCCCGCTTTAAAACATTTTTCATTTCTGCTCCGCTCCTATTGGTCATAGCGTGATGTTATATAGCCTATAGCCATCCTCGATAAATAGGCTATCCAGCACAAAAAGAATTTTTCAATTCGAACCAGTAGTTTCTGAGATACCAATTTCCCCGGCTTTAAACATTTTTCATTTCTGCTCCGCTCCTATTGGTCATAGCGTGATGAGCCACCGTCGATAATTGGGCTATCCAACACAAAAAGAATTTTTCAAATCGAACCAGTAGATACTAACGACACTCAATTGTTTTGCCTTCCCGGAACCTCTCCACTAATACTTGAACTTTATGGTATGGTATTAAAGTTCAAATTGACTTTTAAGTATTATTACGAATCGATTGTATGGGAGTACAGAAAAGTGTTGTTTTTAGACTTTTTCAGACAATTTTTCATTTTTTTCTCTCCGTAAGAACCATCCTCGTACTTCGAGGAATATTCTAAAAAAAGAATTAACGAAATCGGTCCAGCCGTTCACGCGTGATGCCGTGACAACGGAAAACGGGTTTCATTTTTATATATATAGATAAAGAATTATTATTATTATTATTTTGAAGTCAGTCGAAAATTGATTTTAAACGTTAGTAACGCTATCTATCACTTATTACAAAGCGAGGGCTTATTATAATTTACACCCTAGAAGTTAGAACATTATGTGAATGTTCAAGAATCACGTAAGAATATTCCATTATCTAAACATTATTACGCTGGCACGACCTTGTGCGCGTATGTCCAAATACAACTGAGTGACTTATGACCACGAGGTCACAACTTGGATTACAAGTTTCGTTCTATTGACCCGTCTATGTATATAACGTCTTTGTATATAACGCTATCCATTATGGTAATAGAAGTCTTGCGAATTTCAACTCTATGCCTCTTGTTTATAGAGTGAAGTTTTGGTTGGGTTTTGGTAGAGACATAATAGTTTAGTAGGGACGTTCTTGCCGTATGGGAGGTGAAGCGGAAACTACGGGAAGGTAAGGTATCCACAACGATATGAGAATTAAAATATACATGGCTTAACGAAGTAGACCATTGACTTTATGGATGTGCGTCAGTTGATACGTATAACAGTGATATGTATTAAAGTGGTAAAGCCACGCTGTAGACAGTAACGTCTATAGCACGAATGGGCCGGCTCGACCGGTTAGATACCACTGTCTCACAGAAAACCGACGTAAAGTGGCAGCTTGCTGTCGCGTTTCGTTCGGTGAGTGAGACTTCCGGTGGCCCATTTCCCCACTCCCTTTCCCAATCCCCTTCCCTCCCCTTGCATTCCCTCCTTTTAGGTTGGCTACGCACCCATGATTCTTTTTGTGTTATGGGTGTCTATGGGTGGTGGAGATCACTTACCATCAGGTGACCCATCTGCTCGTTTGCCAATCTCTGCTATAAAAAAAAAAAAAAAATGTCGCCTCATTGATCTAGTAGCGGCGTATATGGATTGTGAACCGGCAGGTCGTGGGTTCGATTCTCAGATCTTGCGAGTTGTTTTTCTAACACGACTTACCCAGGACTACAGTCCTGTAGAGGAAATAGTGGTAGAAATACTCTTTTGTCTAACCTGGAACTTGAACCTTGGACCTCTGATCCACAGCCTACTGATGCAGCAACTAGACCAACGAGGCGACCGTCCTTTTGCCAATAAGAGGTATCAGGCAATCGGTTAGAAACTCAAATGTTAATATAATTTTGTCTTTCACACTTGAGGAATTATTGAAATAAGAATATATTCGATATGAATGCTTCAAAACGAGATCCCCTTAATTGCTTGATATTGTCTTAGGGGTGGCACAGGTGTTCTTAAACGCTGTCGGCATATGCGTAATTGTCGATACCAATGACAAAAGAAAATTAAGGACTACGAAAGAAACGTGTATATCTAATGTAATAAAACAAAATATGGCGACTTGGAGTAAGAAAAAGATCCTAGTACTAGGAGTGGAGCGCTAGGAACATTCAAAGTGTAGCAGGGTTTTCGGCTCCTTCAATCAGTGCCGCCATTTAAAGACTTCTATGACTTTCTAAGACTTTCTTTCTTTCTTCTTTCTTCTTTCTTCTTTCTTCTTTCTTCTTTCTTCTTTCTTCTTTCTTCTTTCTTCTTTCTTCTTTCTTCTTTCTTCTTTCTTCTTTCTTCTTTCTTCTTTCTTTCTTTCTTCTTTCTTTTTCCTAGACAAGCTGTTTCTAAGTAAAATAGTGGCACATGAAGGAGAGTGTTTGACGTTTCACGGCTAAGGAAAAAAGGAGATTTCTTTAGTGAGTTGAGGTCGATTAACAGAGACTTAGTGCGCACATTCTATGTTCCGAACAGCCAGTCTAGTGGTATACATAGAAGTCTTTACCGCCATTACGTGTCGATAGATCGAATTAGCCGAAAACCCTGCTTCACTTTGAATGTTCCTAGTACTCCGTCCATCTTTTTTAACGTCCATGTGCTTAGTATAGCTGTAAGGCGTCTTCTACACATTCAGTACTATTATAAATAAAACACCGTATTTATATTAAAATTACTGTCGCCTCCTTGGTCTAGTGGCAGCAGGTATGGGCTGTGGGCCGGGAGGTCGTGGGTTCGATTCCCAGGTCAGGCAAAGCGAATTTTCTAATTTAATTTGCCCGGGACTAGACCCCTCAGAGGGGGTTGACGTCAGGCAGGCAGCCGTTCGTAAAAACTTAGCCAAATTATTTCTGCAACATGCTTGAAAACGTGTGTTGCGCCGACCCCACATTAAAGTGGGATAAGGGCAGGTAGAAAGAAAGAAAGATTTATATTAAAATGACTAACGTATTTAAACGTTATTAAGCCCTAATACTGTGACAACATGTAAACAAATCTCGATAAAAAATGGCGGAACCACCCGCAAAATAGAAAAGTTATTTTTCGTAGTTATGCCTAATTCCTCATTTTCTTCCGTCATTTGTCGACATAGCAATATTTTCTCAATGTTTCATCTCGAGGAAGAGTATTTATACGGTGTGGAAAATATTATGGCTTATTTCCGTGTAAAGCCTCATTTGAATTAAGAATTTATTATATTTTCGCTCCAAAAAATATAAGTTCTTAAAATAGCATCTGCGATACCCTTTTCTTTCCTTATCCCACTCTGACGCGGAAAGAAAGAAATAAACTCAATTCAGCCAATATAATTATCAGAAAATACGGTGAGTAGGTGAGAACAAAAAGAATAAGACAGATTAAGTAGCACTAAGAAGTAATAAATTGGGTGAAATACTAATTAGGTGGCGTTTACCCAAACTATTGAAGCGTGTTGGAGAAAGGTTTAGTTTTTACGACCATCTTTCTCTTGTCTATGGGCGGTGGAAATCACTTACCATCAGGTGACCCATCTGCTCGACCAAACTTTCTTTCTACCTGCCCTTATCCCACCTTTATGTGGGGTCGGCGCAACACACTTTTTCAAGCATGTTGTTAAGAGGATTTGGCTTAGTTTTTACGACCGGCCGCCTGCCTGATATCAACCCCCTTTGAGGGATTAGAAAATCTACTTTGCCCGACCTGGGAATTGAACCCAGGACCTCCCGGTCCACAGCCCATACATGCTGCCACTAAACCAAGGAGGCGACTATCTGCTCGACCATACTGTGCTATAAAAAAAACAAAAGAAAACCATGACGTCAATCTCACGTCAATCCCACCTGGCGAGTCCAAAACTGTGTAACTCTCTAGAGTAAACTAAACTCTGTAGAGTATACTCTACGTTAGATAATAAAGATGCATAGCGTATTAAGTCACTTACCTCTTTTTCCACAGGAGGTTGCTCTCTTCGGCGAGTTTTCGATCCGGGAGACTCTAATCTACTTCGGCTGGATAGCCAACATGGCGACCAAGGAGGTTGAAGAACGCATAGACTTTCTCATTAAACTGTTACAGCTGCCGAATCCTACAAGGTGAATTCAAGGTTACTTTTATTATTGGACAAAACTCCTAAAAAATAGTAAAATATTATAAATAAATAATAAATAAATAAATACACCAAACAGTCACACTCCTAGTCCTGACCCCACACTAGGTATAACCTGTATCGTGGGTGTCAGAAACTATGAGAGACTTTCGGTCTCACAACACCCAGACTTGAAACAAATATCTGTGGGCCACACAAACATTTGTCTCAATGCGGGAATCGAACCCGCGGCCTCTCGCTTCACAACCGGCTACTCGCCCACTGCGCCACGGAGGCTGTCAATATTGAGACAACTATTTTAACGTAAAGATTTTTAAATCGTAAATCACTTTGTACGTCACAGATACGCCTCACGTCACGTGCTATTTTAATTTATTACCAAAACAGTTGAAAAAGTTGAGTTTCAAAACGTTGATTGCATTTTTCGTTGTATTTAAAGGCTTATATTTGCTCTCAACTGTAAATTAAATGGCAAATTGGAGATCAAACATGTTTTTAATGGTGATATTGACATATCAAATTCGATTTGACCTGACTTTTTTGCAACCGAATAACAAGCATTTCATTTGATACGACCATGAACAGTAGCAATATCATGTTTTGAGAGGTAAACGCTTGTCTACAGCACGTATGGGCCGGCTCGACCGGTTTGATACCACTATCTCAAAGAAAACCTATGTAAAGTGGCAGCTCGCTTGCGTTTCAGTGAGTGAGAATTCTGGTGGTCAAATTTCCTCCTAAGTATTTAAATTATTAATCTTGGAGTATTTTTTATAAATTCCCATTGCACACGTTATCTCGATGAGAAATCTATGTTCCTACATAAATTCATTGATATTGGTTACTATCATCGATATATTATTTACCTAGATGCACAATTGACACTCGGAAAATGGGACAGCAAAGAAGTGCTTAAGCCCTCCTTTTCCCTACAGTTGGACGCCGATAGAATTCTTTTGAAAATTAGAATTTAAGAACGCTTGGATCATTTCGTTTATAAAGCTACTTTATAACACGTGCATAGGGTTATATTTGTGTTTGATTTAATTAGAACTTGTGATCTTTTTCTTTGTTTTATTCCTGAGACTACTTTTTAGGACGATATTTGCAAAAAACTGTGCATCTAGGGTATATTATATTGATGGTTACTATAGTCGAGTACCCAATTCTCATAATCGTCAAATTACACTGGCTACAATATGCTTCAAGCAGGAACACACAACTCCATAGCCTTATGTTCGTTTCAGACAAGTGAAGAACCTGTCAGGAGGTCAACAGAGGCGTACCTCTCTGGCTGCGGCACTGATCCATGAACCTGAACTCCTCATCCTGGATGAACCGACTGTTGGAGTGGATCCAGTACTGCGGCAGAGGTAAATATATTTTTGTTGCAGGAACTGACGAATCAAGAAGTAGAATATCGTACACAACATGGACACCTAATCTTTCTACCTGTCCTTATCCCACCTTAATGTGGGGTCTACGCAACGCACTTTTCCAAGCATGTTGCAGCAAGGATTTGGCTTAGTTTTTACGAAAACGTCAACCACGTTTGGAGGGTTGTGCGCTTCTTATCATATCATGGCATATAAATGGCTGACTGACTGACTTTATGACGTAGGCGAGCACTAAGAAAGGATTTTTGGAAATTCGTTCCCTAAATGGTTGTAACTGGGGATGAAAGTTTGTATACTAGAGAAACATTTGAAAATACGACGAGACAGTTTCACGCGGGCGTACCTGCAGGAAAAAGCTAGTATGCAATAAATGCTTTTCTGCCTAAATACGTGCTCTAGCATGTGAAATAACATTTTAAAAATGTTTTATAAAATGGCCGACTTGACTCTTTTGACTCTTGATGCAATTTATGTTTAACCTTACCGCGTTTGATCCGTAAAATCTACGCATTATTTAAATCAGTTTATTTGGGTATAATGTCTGTATGACACTTTAGTTACATTGATTTTGATCTCTATAGGACTTTCATAATCATTTATTCATTTAATTTAATAGGTACTAGCTTTTGCTCTCGGCTTCACATGCATTAAGCGGAATGTTTTTGGTATCCTACTCTATCTATATCTCTTAGGTAAATTTGCGTAATTGTCTGTGAAAATTACTAGGCGCTCTTGAAAAATCTTCATCCCCTATTATTCTTCCATCAGGTTTTGAATTAAAACCAGGTCCTTCTCTAGAATTAAAGCTTTCTTCACACCAAATATCAAAATCAGTTAAGTTGTTTAACTTGACAGACGGTTATTCACTTTCGCATAGTAGTATGGTTTATTTTACAAGAATCTTGAATGCAGAATCTTTATGTTTTATGTCATTGCAGAGGCTATAAATTTGTTATCTGGTGTAGGTGAAATTTTATTTAGAGACAGTTAAGATTTAGATTCTTTTAGAAGATGAATGGGGTTGATATTTCGTTGAAATTCCAAAATGGCAGAGATTTAGGAGTGTCAAAGTTACCGAAGAAAGTAAAATTAATTTCGATATTACAGCACATTGGAATTAATATAAAAGATGAAATAAGTTTACACCGATAATGAAAAGGGATGAAATAGAGAGCTAGAGCATCCGAGCTTCTTTTCGTAACAATATATTTTCATCCTTTAATATGATAGGGGACGAACCTATCACCTTTTTTTTTTCTACCTGTCCTTATCCCACTTAATGTCAGGGTCAGCGCAACACACTTTTTCAAGCACGTTGCAGAAAGAAGGTTGTTGGTTTAGTTTTACGACCGGCGGCCTGCCTGACGTCAACCCCCTCTAAGGAATCCAGTCCCGGGCAAATTAAATTAGAAATTTTTTCTTTGCCTGATCTGGAAATCGAACCCAGGACCTCCCGGTCCACAGCCCATATATGCTGCCACTAGAACAAGGAGGTAACTCATTATAGGAACGAACCTATCGCTATCACCATGCCGGGAAAAATTAGAACAATGGGCAACATGAAATGTATCCAATTGAGAATCTCACATAAACTTTTTTATTGCAATCTTATGATGAGACAAAAAAGTCGCTTGCCAGATGGTAAGCAATACGACTACTCATGGACAACGGTAACATCACCCAGTACTATGACTTACAAAGTACTGCTCTGACGTCAAACAGGAACTCAATATTGCTTGAACTAAGGCTTGAACGATATAGCTTGTAAGACTCTGCTGTTTGAATGTTCGGCTTCTGGACAGGACCAATTAAAATAGATTTTAATTATCAGCTATAGATACGAAAGAAGAATGCTTGTCTACTTTTAAAATAATTCTCCTTCTAAAAGCTTCCTTGCATTTGCGATGATTTTGTCAATGTCAAGGTTGGATCGCAAAAAGGTTAAAATCCAAACAAATATCCACAATAAAAGAGATAAACGTAAATGGTCCAATAATTCGATAAGAATACCTCCAGGAAGAATGTTACTTGGTGGTAGAAATATACATTGTGGATGTACTTACCCAGACGGTGAGGTAGTACCGTCTTGTATGTGAAAAGCCCTACCACCAGTAAAAATTGTGATTGCCCGCCCCAGAATTTGGACTCAGAGCTTCATAGTTTTATTCTCAATTTGTAAATGATAACGAGTATAATATTGTTACAGCATCTGGGACCATTTGGTGGAGATCACGAGGGGTGGTCGAACGACTGTCATCATCACCACCCATTACATCGATGAGACCAAACAAGCAAATATAGTAAGTGTAATAGATTTTAATCTTTATAGTTTTTACAGTATCCTTCAGCCATGCTATTTATAGCATACCTTATAGAAGGTGGTTTGATACCATTGTATCTCAATCCATCCATCCTATTGTATTGTCCTCGTCCTTATTATTATCCCAATATTAGGGTTAGCAACACACCCATGATTTTTTTAAGTCATAAGTGTCTATCACTTACCGTCAGGTCACCTGCTCGTTTTCCAGTTTCTGCTGTTAAAAACGTGATCACTTTTCTTAAAAGGATTTTCTTGATTCTTGTCGAAGCCATTAGTACATTTTTCAAAATTTTCGATGTTATTACTAAAGCCCGTAGCATGAGCCTTTTGAGATATTTGGCGAATTACATCACAAGTCAGAACACGTATAATGCCTTTTCCAAAGTTATATGAGTTTTACCATTAAGTAACTTGACAGGGGATTTAATGGAATAAATAAAGTAGATTCTAATTGAACTTTTTTTTCCAAAAGTTTCTTACCTAAACTGCATGAGGTTCCAAACTATATTGTTTTGTTAACATTTCAGCGTTATTTAAAACTATTTACGTCAACTAACAAAACACCAAAGCGTCTAACTGGACTGCACTTTGCATTATAGTTCCAAGTTTCCTAGACTTTTGACTTACGGCTAATAATTCTAGATATATAGAAAACTAATAGTAATAAAAATACTGCACAGTATTGAAGATCACGTATTCAACACAAAAGCAGTGCGAACTACCCGCGCCAAGAATCTAACATTCAATATTTATTTTGTTAAGAAAGTTTATCTTGCGGTGCTGGACACCGAAGTGAAATGGGCCATCCATTATTGTATTTGCTGGAATAAATAATGCTCATTTCTTGAATCAAATACACAAAGCTCTCGTTCATAAATATATTGAATTGTGTTTTCATTGGAAAGTAATTGATTTTATTATTGTTGGTAATGATAATACTTTTGTTGAACTCATATTGGCCCATGTTTGAAAATGATATTGAAAGGTTCACATTCTTAGAAAATTACGGTTTAAAATGGATTATTCTTGTTTTCATTCTTATTGTTCAACAATACTTGTTAAATTACTTTTCTAACTTCGATTACTACATAAAAGCATTTTCATGTAATTTAATTGATAATAAGCATAAAATAATTTTAAAAATGAAAGCATTCTTTCTGCGTAATATTATTATAATATTATATTATCCATTTTAGTTTCTTATAGTACCGTATTTATATTATGCATTCAAGAACATTAAAATCAATGACAGTCATACACTGAGGAAAGTTCTAACTCTTTACTCAAAACATAAGCCTTGTACAATATTGTGGTATGCACGCGACGGTACAAAGCCTGTTATCGAACTAGGTACCATTTTGATCCTACAATACTCATACTATTCCAATGCCCCGGCTATAACAAAATATTAGCAGTCATAGGTACAATATGGAACGTGAGGCTTTTATAACCTTCCATAAGCTCACGCCTGTATCCCCGAAGGGGTAGGCAGATGCGCACTAGCGAACTAGAACACCCACATTTCGCCGAGCTTAGTTGCGTCCCACATGTGATAGGGGGCGAGCCTATCGCCATATCGGGCACAAATTCCAGACTCCGGACTGATATGGAAAAATCCAAAATCACTTTGTCCAAAATCACCTTCCTTCTCATTGAATCTAATTTTGTTCTCCAGATCGGACTCATGCGAGGTGGCAGGTTCTTAGCAGAAGAAGCACCAAGTGAGCTAATTCGCAGGTACAACGCGGAGAGTCTTGAAGAAGTATTCCTTAAATTATCTGTTATACAAAACTTGGGAAAGCGGAGAAGATCGAGTATCCTCGCTGATATTGTGGAGAAGGTTGAACTTCCTACAATGCCGGTAAGTTAAATGATGAAGTATTAGTAAACATGAATATTTTCTATCCATTGAAAGGGATGGATTGACTTGAAAAATACTGATAGAAGATAGAATTTTATTTTTAAGTTTGGATTTTCAAAGTATTAACATACAAGAGATATTTCAAAGTTTTGCAAATGCACAAGTATTAAAATCATAATACTCACCCATACTTATTTAGACACAGGCCCTGTATTTTAGGTTGCGGTCTTCAGAATCTTTTTTAAATAACATAATATATTGTAATAAATCACATTAATTAGATCTTTTAGATGATATAGAATTTTCGTAATTTCCATTTCATAACATCACTTCAAGGAATTCATATTTTTAATGATTAAAGTACAATAAGTAAATAAAATTGTTATACATATATTTTTAAAGCCAAGAGTTGCCGGGTTTAAGAATCTAAACTTTCACAGGACCCATCAGCAGTAGACCTAGAGGAAGCAGAAATTGGAGAAATCTCTGGTGAATTTGGAGATAATGTGTCGATGAGCAGTAAAGGAAGAGTTGTGGTGACGCCAGAAGTACCTATGCCAGTAGAAGCAATTCCACCAGATGAAAAGCCAACAAGATCCTTCGTGGAGACAATAAAACCGATGAAATGGCATCACATGAAAGCCTTAATTTGGAAGAATTTCTTGAGTCTGTTCAGGAATTTCGGGTAAGGTATTTTTGAAATTGAAAATCTCAATGATCACAATTCACATAAACCTAAGAAATCATAAGACTTTTTTTAGATTAATTAGATTTATAAGATTTTTATGGTCAGAAAACGAAGGAAATAAACTGTTAATTATAACAGTTATTAGATATGACACCTTTCGTAAAAAAAAATACCGGAAAAAATCTGTTAAAACAATTTTTCGTTATGATATTATTATACTTCTTATTTTTATAAATTAATGTTTATAAAATAATAGGATCTTGGTTGAATTTTCCTCATATTAAGGTCATTGATGTAATTGCGTTCTTCCAATGTATTTTTATCAGATCTAATGTTATCAGATTTCTCTTATATAAATTTTAAAGTATCTGCCAAGTTTATTACTATTATTCGGTAGTTTAATATATCTAGAGAAATTTCTAACGATTCTTCGTATTATGCTTTAGCGTCATAGCATTCATCATGGGCCTCCCACTCACCCAAATGGTGTTCTTCTGCCTTGCCATTGGTCACTACCCCGTCGGTCTACCCATCGCTGTGGTGAACTACGAGTCAAACAGCACCGAGGCTATCTGCCCTTATGATAAAAATGCCTGCCCCCAAGACCCTCAAACATATGACTGGAATCTCACTAGCTTCAGCTGTTTGTACCTGGACTATTTATCCAAACGGCAGGATAATTTGGTGAGACATAGCTATTTTATTATTTAATTGCTTTTGCTCAGTTAACTTGGTGTTGTCATATTACGGGTTATGGACCGTGGAGTATTGAGTTTAGAAGTTATGAGTCTCAGGTTCAGCAATAATGATGTAGGGGTTAAACTTACCAAATTTATGACAAATTGATGTTTGACGTTAGGGTAGGGGTCAGACGTAAAAACTAAGCTAAATCCTTTCCGCAACATGCTTGAAACATTGTTTACCAACTCTTGACAATGACAGACTACAGAAATAGAGTTTACTTGATAATGGCAGATGAAAAAGAAAATTTAAGTACAATAGGTATTAAAATTCATAAAGGTTTCCACCGTTGGGTGTATTTACTCGATATGCATACACGTGATTAAAAATCAAATTAAACTTCTATTTTAATAAAGCACAGCCATTTATGTTATAAAACTGAAAACAACCTTTTCTAATTTATATGAACCTTAACGAATGGCTCAGCAGGGGAATAGTTTTAATTTGTTTGATTCGAAAACTTTTAGTTTGCCGTACAAATTGGAAGAAATATAAAATGAATTGAAACGTAATAGTGCTTTTAACTTCATTTGCAGATAATGTAAACAAACCAATATGGATTTTGAAAGTCACTGTTTTGTGTAGCTTTAGTTGTAGAGTTAATAAAAGTTTAAGTAGCACTTATTCACGATTTTCCAGAAATGAAAACAAATATAAAAATCTCTCCCCTTTTATATAAATATTTTTAGAACTTGTTATTTCCTCAAATAATTAAGAAAACCCCACTCTTTGTTATTTCCTCAAATACCTAGTTCAGAAAACCCCACTCTATATATCTCTGCATACGTCCAACTGGTGGTCGACTAAAAACCAGCGCTGTGTTATGGTGTGAAGCATAACACAGCATGATGCTGAGCTGACCACATATGTCGCCATGAAGGCACGCAACATTTTAGTATATAAGTTATTTTATAATTATGTAAGTTAGTTGTTGCCTGTCCTTTTTTGTTGTTTGACAAATAAACTTTCTTCCTTTTTAATTTATAGTTACTTAGTTATTTGGCAGGGAATTTTTTGAGTAACCTAAAACAAATGATGGAATTTCTTTCTACCTGCCCTTATATCACCACTATGTGGGGTCTGGGCAATACACTTTCTGAAGCATGTCGCAGAAAGGATTTTGCTTAAGTTTTTATGTTCGGCTGCCTGCTTGACGTCAATCCCCAGTACCAGGCAAATCGTGTTTGATAAACCCCCCACACAACATGGGAATCGAATCTAAGACCTCTCGGTTCACAGCCCAAAGACGTTGCCAAGAAGACGAAAAAGCACGTCTTTAGAGCATTTGTCAATATTACTAGCGCATTGTGGACAGACGAACTGATAAATGTCGCAGGAAATCCATCCATCGGGATCCAACAGGTCGATCTGAAATCTTTAGGGAAGCCTATGTCCAGCAGTGGGCGTCCTGTCGCTGATGATGAACGTAGTAAAATTTCCAAAGACAATGTTGGGTATCTACTGCGAAGGAATAGTTTTGTCCTGGGGCCCCAGATATGACATGACAACAATATTAAGTAACTAGCTATAGTCTTTAACAGCTTGTTGACATTCAGGGGTCATCTTAAAGGCCCTCGCAGAATACCAGTGCCAAGTAGATTAATCTACTTGGTAAATGCTGAGCTTGTGGCCTTTTTGGTCAAACTTGAGATACAGATGGTTGGGGCCGGGGGGGGGGGGGTGTTACATGCGGGAAGAACTCGTAGTTTATTTATAGTATAGTTATTACTATTTGGCGTGTTGTCAAATAATAAAACAATTTATATTTTGTTAATTATCTAAGTGCACCTGAACCCATTTTAGGTGTTCACGGCTGGTCTCAAGTGTTGGCTAAATAAAGTTCCTTTCTTTCTTTCTTTCTTACATGAACTTCACACTTCAATATAATGTGTACCTCTGATTATTGCTTACACGCTTGCTTGCTGCTGAGCAGTAATGTCACTTGGTGTTCTCCGCCATCCGTAGACATTCACTATGCCTAAAGCCTCATGGGTGCGGACGCTTTAAAAAAAGGGTTTCGGAACAGAAATCTCACGGATCAAACGAAATTCATAACCACTTTACATTCAAATGAATTATATTAATGTAATATTTGGGGGAGACCTGGTGGCTGATGATGATGATGATGATGGTTGTTTTGTCAGTTACGGTATTCCACTAAAGAAGAAGCGATATACGACGCATCTCATGGGAAGGCCCGGGTAGTCCTGGTTTTCCCGGCCAACTTCTCCGCCTGTCTTCAGCAAAGGATCATAGACCCTCGGCGATCTGATCCCTACACCATCAAGAACTCGGATGTGGAGGCGCATATGGACGATACTGGTAAGTTACCGTTTAATTGTGTGCATTAATCTTTTCTTTCGACCTACCCTTATCCCACCTTGTGTAGGGTCGGCGCAACACACTTTTTCAAACAACGTGCAGAAAGGATTTACCTTACTTTTTACGACTGTCATCTGACGACGACATCAGGAGATCCAGTCTCAGAAACCAGTGTTAGAAAAATAACACGCCCGACCTGGGAATTGAACCCAGGTCCTCCCGGTTCACTGCCCATATAAAATGCCCTACACCAAGAAGGCGATATTTATGGGTATTTTTATTACAGTTCGAAAACATACCGATTTGTCAAAGGATGATTATTATCATAATTTCGACATTTCATTCCGTTCAAACAAAAATACGATCCTTATTTCCGCTTTGAAATGTTTTCTTCCGAAAAACAGGATTTTATGATATTTTCTTGTATAATTCGGATATAAAATATTTTAATTAAGGACCCCCATTGGTTCCTTTACATTACGTCACAGGGTCGCATCATTTACATACAAATTAGATTTCCGGCACGTACTGATCGAAACGATTGCATGATTTTTCCCCAAAATTATTTGTAAAATCATCTTTGACGTGAAGCGGTAGAGTACATTTTCGAGAGTATGATAACGATTTGACCACTTCTCCCAAAAAATAATTTGCACACGACAATACTCAGAATTTTATAGAAGGAAAATTCTTATTTTAAAACCTTCAAAATGTTTTTGATTGGTTTAGGTCAAAAACAACTTTTGAGCAAATAACATTTATGATTTCAACCTAAAAAAAGGGTCAGATATTTCGTCGATCACATCCGCATTGAAATTAGGTTGAGCTATAAACAAAAATACGAAAAAAATATACCAAATAACTGCAGCAGCTGACCCAAACAATTTGTTCGTTACAAATTCAAGTTCATATGATTCAAAAACCATGAGCAATATGAAATTTTAAACTGTACTGCTAAATTGCTAGCCATCCTCCCTTTAAGGGCGACTTGCACCACTATTACTAACCTACAGTTAGTCCTAATCTCAAGTTAAATTGAAAAAGAAATATATGAAGGACGTGTAATTCATTACATGTAATTAATTAAATGTCCTCATAATATATTATCGGTAATTACATGTCCTTCATATATATATCGGCGCAAAATCACTAGTTTATTTAAAAAGCCCGTGCTATTTCACGATATTCATTTATTACACAATCGTTAAACTGCTGAATCGTTAAAAGATTCTAAAATGTTAAAATAATCGTTATAATTATTTCTTAGACATTCAATATTTGGTAACTAGTAGGTAGTTGCAAATATGCACCCTATAAAAGGAGTATTCAGTACAAATTCGACACAGTCGGCTCCGGCACCCGGACTGTCCATATCCCCAACTAGACGGTACTGTTGTGTACCGTTAATAAAGGGAGTTAGTGCATTGCTGTTGATAAATAAGATGAGTAATCAATCATCTTAGTATCAAAAGTGACGTCAGCCATGCTGAGGCCACCATTTTTAAAAAAAACAACATCAGCAATGGCCCTCCGACATATATTTATTTTTCAATTTAACTTGAGGTTAGGACTAACTGTAGGTTAGTAATAGTGGTGCAAGTCGCCCTAAGTGTAGTTATTATTGATACCAACATTTTAAAACACCCTATAACCTAGTACCAACAAAATGTAGGAGCGTAAGAATAATAACATTTTTTGCTGATATGTAGGCCAGTTGCCAATTCTAAATAAACTAAGTTACCGTAACGACATAACTTTTTCCAAAAATTCTAGCAGTAAATATATCTAACTTTTAGACACTTGGATACTTTCGTGATATTTTGCGGAAAACTGTAGTTTTGGAATTCTGTATTTATATAACATAACATACATAACATAAGCTCACGCCTGTAACCCCGAAGGGGTAGGCAGAGGCGCACTAGCGAACTAGTACATCCACGTTTCGCCGAGCTTAGTTCCGTCCCAGATGTGATAGGGGGCGAGCCTATCGCCATATCGGGCACAAATTCCAGACTCCGGGCTGATATGGAAAAATCCAATATCACTTTGCCCGACCCGGGGATCGAACCCGAGACCTCAGAACCGTAGTCGTACCGAAATACCACCATGCCACCGAGGCAGTCTGTATTTATATAGCGGAACAAAATCACAGTGTTGAATAACTCTTACTCGTTATGTATATTATGTACCAAAATACATTTGAAAATTAACATATGTACATAAGCTCACGTGTCCCCGAATGGATAGGGAGAGGTTAATAAATAATACACCAATCAGTCATACACCTAGTCCTGACCCCACAGTAGGTATAACCTGTATCGTGGGTATCAGAAACTATGAGAGACTTTCGGTCTCACAACACCCTTGAAACAAATATCTGTGGGTCACACAAACATTTGTCTCAATGTGGGAATCGATCCCGCGGCCTCTCGCGTCTCAGCCGGCTACTCGCCCACTGCGCCACGGAGGCTGTCAAACTAGCGAACTAGAAGACCCACATTTTGCCGAGCTTAGTTCTGTCCCAGATATGATAGGGGGCGAGCCTATCTACATATCGGACACACACTAACCTCCGGGCTGATACTGAAAAATTTAATATGACTGTCCGACCCGGGGGTTGAACCCAAGACCCCAGGACGACAGTCTTACCGCGCACGCATTACCACTACGCCACCGACGGAGTTTATTAGAAAGCTTACTTAATTTTTTACCTGTTTATGAACTCTAATAGGGCACTGTACCAGGTTCATTTTTTTATTATTATATTTTAGGAAGACTTACAGCCTAATAATACAAATAAGTAAATAATAATTACTTGCAATGCTTGAGCATTGGTTAGTAATTTAATGTAATATTAAATTACTTACCAATGCTCAAGCATTGCTTTGAAGCAATTTTAATTGAAAGAAACGTTTCTTTCTTTCTTTTCTGATACTAGCTGACCACTTTAGATCTAACATAAAAATTAAATGGCCGAGCGAGAAAAAAGTAAGGCTAGGATTACACTGGAAATACTTTTCCTCGTTTGAAGTTGTTAAGAAAATAAAATTGAATCGCCTTATTAATCGGCTTATATTTCTTCACCTTCGTAAATAAAAATATAGAGAAGACAACGCTTGGTCATTAGTACCTGTTTTTTTATAATTTTTGACGAGTTCACAAACAAACTACGAGGATTCGTGTTGCACGAAATCTTTCCCGCTAATAAAATAATAAAAAAAACACTGCCCGGGACACTTTTCTTAAGTCGCGTTTCCTGCACTAAATCATTACACAAAACATGGTATTTCTACATTTTTTTGTCCATGGTCCATTGTTACATTTTTATCGAAACAAAACACAAAAACACATACGCAAAACAATGATCATCGCTGTCTCCTGCTCATAGAACAATGGACTATGGACAAAAATGTGTAGGGGATCATGATTAGTTTTGTTTAATGTTTTATGCAGACGGCGGGACAGTGAGACGGAGTTTTAGGTCAACTCTCTTGCATTGTATATTAAAATGTAATAGTTAAAAACTTAATATACTTTTAAGTTCTGAATTTACTATTGTGTGTTGGGGCGACTTGCAAGCGCTATTACTATTCTTAAGTTAGCCCTAAACTCCTCTCTACAGCTAACTCCTATATTCAAACTGCGATTTGGGATAAACCGAGATTTATCGAAGTGCTGCAATTCGCTCTTAGACATTAATAACATCCAATTTATTTATATTCATTTCATCCACAAAACAACACTAAAGAACGTCATAAAATATTTATTATCGAGTTTGCTTCCAAGTATTAACTAATAAATTAATGTTTTTCTTTAATCCTTTTTGCTCCTTAAAAACTTGTTAAATCAGTAATGGTCCAAGAGATCGTGGCACATCGACCTTCACTTGTCTGATAAACAGATCAGACATATTTTTTATCAAATATCATTTATTTACAAACACGCCTATAATAGCTTGCTTATCATAATGTGTTTATAAATAATTGATATTTGATAAAAATATGTCTCAGATGAGTGAAAGTCGATGTACCACGGTCTCCCCTACTATATAGCGAGCATAAAATTTACAAAACTGTCCCAGAGTAGGATAATAAGATCCTAATAATATTACCATAATGTTGTTTTGTCCGCATGTGTTCGTAGCTTAACAACTCATTTAAAATGTCCTAAGAAAGTTTCTCGTGATACCTCGTTAAAATTAAAACCTTAACTTGGATCGTTTTAGCCTCGATTGCTTTGTTTGCAATATGAAAACTAAGGACCTTGTGTTTACTTCCTTAGTATTAATGAGTTCCTAGTACATTTACTAGCTTTTGTCCGTGGCTACGTCCGCGTAAGAGACTGCCCCATTATATTTCCGTTTTCACCTCCTTTGGGTTCTTTTCTTAGTGCTACATTACATAAGGATCCCGTGTGTAGAATTTCCATACGTTTCAACGTGGTTCAAAATTTCACATTCCTGGTTCCAATAGTTTCAGCTGTACGCTGATACGTCAGTCAATCAATCAGTCAGTTTTTTCTTTTATATAATATACAGGATGTTTCATAAAGTTGGTATCAATAATAACTACATTTGAACAGAGGATGGTTACAATCTAGCGATAAAGTTTAAAGTTTTGTAAGGATTATAGTTTTTGAATAATGCCAACTTGAATTTGTAACGAAAAAATATTTCTAGCTATTCGATCAGCTGCAATATATTTGCAAAACACTTATGGAGTAATTAATTATTTTTAGCACACACACATGATTTAAAGGACCCATTCTAATTTTAAAATTTCCATTCTTAATTAATTTTTAAAAATTGTTGAATTTTTATTTTTTAACTTTACCGTCGAATGCGGCACATATATATGTTACATAAGCATATGGGCCACCGGAGGCCGAGCCGCCCGTGACTATCTACATCTTGTTTTCTGTTTGTGGAATTATTATTAGTACCAACTTTATGAAACATCCGGTATAGATAGATGATATATCTGAGGTTTGTCCTTTTATATATACAGCTTCCTATGTATATACAGACGATGATTGCTCGAAGTTTCTAATGTTTGGACAGATTCCAAGGTATGGGTGTTTTGTTTTCATTATGTTTCGATCTCAAGATTATTGTTTGAACTATTGATAGAAAATCATTATCCGTACACGATATACCTAGTTTCGTATCTAAAATCTACGAACCCGCATCATAGCAGGGTGCATTTAGGTCAATCCACTATTTAGAGAAGGGTTGTGTTAGGTCACAGCGGCGTCTTAACATATTAAAATATAAATGTTATTATTTTCAACGAACTTCCAAAAAGGAGAAGGTCCTCAGTTCGTCTGTAATTTTTTTATGTATGTTACGCGATATCTCCCCCAAATGTGGACCGATTTTCAAAATTCTTTTTGTGTCCAAAAGAGCTTATTTCAAGGGTCTCATATAAATGTGGTCACGATCGGATTTGAAGTCGGTCTGTTAAGTTTTTAAACTTGTGATTATTCTACGTGCCCTTGTCCCACTCCAATGTGGTTCGGCGCAACACATTTTTCAAGTGAAAAAATTCGGCTGAGTTATTACGACCGGCTGCCTACATAAAATAAAAATGTTATTAATTATTATAACATATCCGTTATTTCCAGATCGACCTGTCGACAGGTCGATCTGGAAATCTTTGGGGGAGGCCTATGTTCAGCAGTGGACGTCCTATGGCTGATGATGATGATGATCCGTTATTTAGTCGCCTCTTTAGTCTAGTTGCAGCATATATGGGCTGTCAACCAGGAGGACCTGGGTTTGATTCCCAGGTCGGGCAAAGCAAATTTTCTCATTTAATTTGCCCGGGACTGGATTGCCCGGGACAGCCGGTCGTAAAAACTAAGCCAAATCTGTTCTGCAACATGCTTGAAAAAGTGTGTTGCGCCGACCCCACATCAAGGTGGGATAAGGGCAGGTAGAAAGAAAAAAATAACATAGCGGGCGAGTAACCGGCTGTGAAGCGAGAGGCCGCGGGTTCGATCCCCGCACCGAAGCAAAAGTTTGTATGGCCTATAGATATTTGTTTCGGGTCTGGGTGTTGTGAGACTGAAAGTTTCTCGTAGTTCCTGATACCCACGATACAAGACTCGATCTTAGTGTGGGGTTAGGACTATGTATGTGACTGTTTGGTGTTATTTATTATTTATTTATTTATCCGTTATTTAGAGCTTCATTTGTATTAAAACATAATATAACATTATACGGGCGTTCTTGGAACAACAGAAAGGCGTTTATCTAAAGGTATTTACCCCTGCTTTCTTAGGACAATATCAGAATTATTTAAACGTTTTTGTAATAACAATGGCCATTCCACGCCCTTAGCTGACCTACTGACCGTTCCCTAGCAAAACAAAATGTCTCAAGCAGGCTTACTCATTACGAAACACCAAAAAAGTGTCTTGATAATTGGTGTATGCTTGGCGGAGATATCCCGTACAGCCGGGTCACCTGCACTAGCTTTTTCGGAACAAAACACTAAAAACACATACGCAAAACAAGTATTTTAGCTGTCATCTGCTCGTAGAACAATGGACCATAGATAAAAAATGCATATTTTGTGTAGGTGCTTTTGTGTGACATACATAGTAATAAAACATAACATAACATAAGCTCACGCCTGTATCCCCGAAGGGGTAGGCAGAGGCGCTTTAGCGAACTAGAACACCCACATTTCGCCGAGCTTAGTTCCGTCCCAGATGTGATAGGGGGTGAGCCTAGCGCCATATCGGGCACAAATTCCAGACTCCGGGCTGATATTGAAATATCCAATATCACTTTGCCCGACCCGGGGATCGAACCCGACACCTCAGAATCGTAGTCGTATCGAAATACCACCACGCCACCGAGGCAGTAACAAGTAAGTACATAGTAATAAAGTTTAACAATAACTAAAACTTAAAACTGATTTTACCATTTTCACACATTTAGCACTTTAGCACATTCTTACTAATGTAGAGTTAAACCTAAACTCGATTTATCTTACAGTTCACTCTTATTTTTTTAAATGAAGATTTGGAATAAATAGAGAATTATCGCAGAGCTGCAAGTGACCCTTAAGTCCATATCAAAACTACTAAACCGATTTTGATGAAACTTGCACTATTCTCTAAGTTGGAAGATACCTAGTACAGTAAAAAAGATTCACCGCAAACCGATTTGTACTGAGATATACTTGGACAAACATAACATAATATTAACATTCAACATACATATGTACATACACTTATGTTTGGCACATCTGTTCAGAAGCCTATATAGACTAACATATGCGAAGATCGTACAATCCTAATGCCGCCTACACACCAACTGAACGAACGGTCGTGAATCTATGCCTGTTGCGTTCATACCAACAAACTTTCGCTGTTGTGTGAATGCAACAGGCGTAAATTCGTGAACGTTTGTTCTATTGGTGTGTACCCGGCATTACAATGCTACCTCCTTTTTTTGAAGTCGTTTAAAAATACAGAGGAATTGATCACCTCCTTTTGAATTCAGTCGAAAAAAATGTATTTCAAAACCTTCTCTCTGTGGAGAATATATTGTGGTTCACGGCTTATAAACTTGGTTCACCTATAAAACGTCTTGAAGCGGTGTTGACCGGGTCACTGGTACTTTACTAATAGTGTCAATTTATCACCCGTCCCCCCACGTGGCCCCTCTAGCTGATTTATTGTCACCCTACTCGGACACGGCGGTTTTTGCATAGCTGTTTCTACTAAATAATTAAAGAACTTTTATTTATATTAAGAGTTACAGAACCGATTTTAAAAATTAAAAAAAAATGGACCAAATGTTGTTTTTATAGCAGAGGTTGCCAAGCGTACACAAAGACACTTGATGGTAAGTGATCTCCCATAGATACCAACGATGCTAAATTAATCATGGCTGCGAACCTCTAAACAAAGGAAAAGGTATTAGGACAGGAAAGGGGCTTTTTGTGCCCCGGAAGTCTTACATAACGAAACGTAACACCGCACTACCACTCGATCGAGGTTGATTTTCTGTGAGACAGTGGTATCGGACCAGTCGAGACGGCCCATTTGTGCTATAGAGTATAGACAGTAATATCTACAGATGTACAGCGTAGGTCTAGCACTCAATTTGGTTTTGATTTCTCTAAGTCTACCGAGATTGAATCGGTTCTAAATCCAGATCCCTATGCACCTAGTTCACACTTGTATGACCTTGTTTATTTGTTAACAGATAAGCAGGTGGAATGGATGCTCAGTCGTGACATCCAGCTGGCATTCATGGATGCGGCGGAACACTTGGCCGAGATCTGTGACCTGCCCAAACGGATTATGACCATACCAGTACATGTGAGTTATTTGAAGTAAACGTCATGAAAAGTGGTTTTTAAATCTTAACGGATCGACTTCAAAAGTTATCCGATCGTAAGCAAAATATGGGACTACCCTTGAAATAGGTAAGCTCTATCTAACACAAATAATTAATATCTTTTTTGTGTGAAATAAATAAATAAAAAGAATCTTGCACTCGGTCCACATTTGCGGCGATATCACGTAACATAAAAAATACAGACGAATTAAGGACCATATCCTTTTTTGAAGTCGGTTAATTATAACATAACATAAGCTCCTGTATCCCCGAAGCGGTAGGCAGAGGCACACTAGTGAACTAGAACACCCACATTTCGCCGAGCTTAGTTCCGTCCCAGATGTGATAGGGGATGAGCCTATCGCCATATCGGGCACAAATTCCGGTCAAT
Source organism: Clanis bilineata (assembly GCA_036417725.1). Lineage (NCBI taxonomy): Eukaryota > Metazoa > Arthropoda > Insecta > Lepidoptera > Sphingidae > Clanis > Clanis bilineata. The sequence continues at coordinate 3,235,074 of CM071162.1, read as the reverse complement.
TATACCAGAATATTAAATTACTAAATCCTAGGACACAGAAATATTTACAATCCTTTTTGTGTTTGATAGAGCTTATTTCAAGAGTGGTCCCAAATAAATTATGGTCCCATATGGTCACGATCTGATACGTTTTGAAGTCGAACCGTTATTTTAAATCTATGGAGGTTTTAAAGTTATTTTTTTATCGTAAATTAGAACCGTTGTACTATTAGATATTCTTGAACGTAATGTTCCAAAATAAGGGGTGTAGTTTTGACGAAAACAAACTTTATTAAGCCTCGTTACATTTTTCAGTTCAACAAACCCATTTTTGGATTGGACGTGCCCAATTTTACAGACTTCGCGGGACCCGGCGTGATTCTTACGTAAGTGTGAATTTCTGATTTTATTGCATAACATAACATAAGCTCACGCCTGTATCCACGAAGGGGTACGCAGAGGCGCACTAGCGACCTAGGACAGCCACATTTCGCCGTGCTTAGTTAGCTTAGTTTTTATTGCACTTTAATTTATTTATGCTAAATTGATTTTTGGTTATAAAAATAAGGCTAAATGCACACTGTCACAGGGAGGTCCTGGGCTCGATTCCGACAAATCGTAAAATACTAAACCGAATCCTTTCTGCAAAAAACTTGTAAAAGTGTGTTGCGCCGACTCCACATTGAAGTGGCATAAGTGGGACAAGTAGAATAAAAGAAAGAGATATCAGCTTTAACTAGGTCTTCAGTTGCTAATGTGTACCTTCACAAGATTGGAAGACGTAGGAACTGAGCAGCAAAATCGACCAAAATCGAACCCGAGACCTCAGGACGGTAATCACAATAAATATATTTTGAGTGGTAGATCCCCGCTAAAGACAGTAATGTCTACAGCACGAATGGGCCGGTTCGACCGGTTTGATACCACTGTCTCACAGAAAACCGACGTAAAGTAGCAGCTCGCTGTTGCGTTTTGTTGGGTGAGTAAGATTTCTGGTGGCCCAATTACCCCCTCCTTTTCCTACTCCCCATTTTGCCTTATTTTCGGTTGGCAACGCATCGATGATACATTTGTGTCTTGGGTGTCTATAGGCGGTGGAGATCACTTACCATCAGGTGACCCACCTGCTCGTTTGTCAATCACTGCTATAAAAAAACCACACCAAGACATTCATTTATATCAAAAATCTATAGATATAATTTAGAACTCTTTCAAATCCATATTGACCTTAGGCAATTTTATCAAGAGGCATTTACATACATTCCGAACTCATGAAATATTATTTTTCACAAAAAACTTTATACAAAGCTGATCATAATAATGATTTTGTATTTGCAAACATAAAGTTAGCGACTTTCTTTTATACCCTCCTGACTCTCCTTATCCTCATACTGGCACCACACTATCGTCCAACAGTCCAACTGATCGCCCAACTGCGGCCCGAGCACGAAAATTTCAGAAAATCATAAATGTATTCAAGGTATATGTACGTCTATGAAATTGGTATGACATATTAACCAGATGTCATAAGTGCGCAGCGAGTTCCAATACATTTACGATTGTCAGAAATTTTCCTGCTCGGGCCGCTGGGGGGTTACCATCACCTCTTATAGCATTATTATTATTATTTTACTTGTCAATATTCCCATACAAAACAAACAAAAAACGATTATAATAATACTGCTATAAGAGGTCGTGGTAACCCTGCAGATCGTCCAATCCTCCAGTATAGAGATGTTATCGTGAATATTTAATATTGTAATATGTTAAGGTTGATCTCAATAACGTGTGTTGAAACAAGTTGGAGTCATGTTGGGTGTTGGACTGTTGAGCGATGGTGTAGTGCCGGCATTATATGAATCTGGGCTCATCAATAGAATATTTATGGTGTTCATTTTCGTCTTTATTACAATGGGAACAGCCATATTAGGGCCCTTGGGGTATAATTTGAACTTGTTGTACCTAGTTAATAAGAAAGAATTTGTGAGTTTGGTTTATTTTGTCTCGTAAGGTTATAAGTTGAATTGACATAGGAAGGAATAATAATATAATTCGAAAATATAATAATTAAAAAAATAATATTAGCCCTGTAATATTACTGTCCCATTGCTGGGCACGGGCCTCCTCTACTAATGAGAGGGGTTAGGCCTTAGTATACCACGCTGGTCTAATGCGGGTTGGTAGACTTCACATACCTTCGAAATTCCTGTGAAGAAATTCTCGGGTATACAGGTTTCCTCACGAAGTTTTCCTTCACCGTTATAGCAAGCGATATTTCATAATGAAAATACAACGTAGAATATACCTTATTAGAAACTAGATACCTCAGTGGCGTGGTAGTATATTGGTACGACTACGGTTCTGAGGTCTCGGGTTCGATCCCCGGGTCGGGCAAAGTGATATTGGATTTTTCCATATCAGCCCGGAGTCTGGAATTTGTGCCCGATATGGCGAAAGGCTCGTCCCCTATCACATCTGGGACGGAACTAAGCTCGGCGAAATGTGGGTGTTCTAGTTCGCTAGTGCGCCTCTGCCTACCCTTTTGGGGATACAGGCGTGAGCTTATGTTAATGGTTATGTAATACCTTCGAAACTCCTGTGAAGAAATTCTCAGGTATGCAGGTTTCCTCACGACGTTTTCCTTCACTGTTATAGCAAGCAATATTTCACAATGAAAATATGTACAACGTAGAATATGCCTTATTAGAAACTAGATAATAATGATAATCAAGCATTTATGTCAACAGACATGTTGAGACGCTTAGATGCTTTTTTAACGCGCGTTGATAAACTCTCGTGCGAATAAGGGTTGTATGAGTGACACACCAGCGGCCCGAGCAGGAAAATTTCTGACAACCGTAAATGTATTCGTGCTCGATGCGCGTCTATGAAATTTGTATGAAATATTAATCAAATGTCATCAGTGCGCAGCGAGTTTACATTTACATTAGTTTTTCGTGCTCGGGCTACTGATCTATCGCATTTGTGTTCCAGAATTATATTCTTTTTGGCTGTCGCTTTGACCTCGGGCTCCATGTTAGCTGAGCGCAATGAAGGCATTCTGGAAAGATCTTTGGTTTCTGGAATTACTGGTAAGTGATATTTTGTTTGATTTATTTGATTATTCTTCTTATAAATCCCTTCATGTTACTGTAACGCGTATTCTAGCATAGTGTTCTCTTGAACTCTACTTAAATATTTGAGGGCATGTTTTGTCATTGTATTCATTTTATGTAAGTAAGTTGTTGCCTGCCTGCCTCGGTGGCGTAGTTGTATTTCGGTACGACTTCCATCCTGAGGTCTTGGGTTCGATCCCCCTGACGGGAAAAGTAATTGTTTTTATCAATATAAGCCCGGAGTCTGGAATTTGTGCCAGATATGGCGATAGATTCGCCCTCTATCACATCTGGGACGGAACCAAGCTCAGGGAAATGTGGGTGCGCTAGTTCGCTTATGCACTTCTGCCTACTCCTTCTGGAATACAGGCGTGAGCTTATGTTTTTTTTTCAACAGGTACAGAAATACTGTTCTCCCACGTAACGGTGCAAATGCTGGTGATGATTGCACAGTCTGTGATCGTCCTACTCATCGGGTTCGCATTCTTCGGCCTCACGATGAGAGGGCCTCTCGGATGGGTCACGATGCTCACCCTCATCACCGGCCTGTGTGGAATGACCTTTGGTAAGCCATTCTTCGCTTACTTGGCTTTAACTTGCAGAGTTGGTTTTTAAGGTGTCATACATATTTTTGATACATATATAAGGCCTGTCGTATTATATGAATCGGTCGCCTCCTTGCTCTAGTGGTAGTATGTGTGGGCTGTCGACCCCAGGTTCCCAGGTCATCATCATCATCATCATCATCAGCCATAGAACGTCCACTGCTGGACATAGGCCTCCCCCAAAGAGATCCAGGTCGGGCAAAGCAAATTTTCTAATTTAATTTTCCCGGGACTGGATCCCTTTAGAAGAGGTTGACGTCAGGCAGGCGATCGGTCGTAAAAGCTAAGCTGAATCGTTACTGCAACATGCTTGAACAGGTGTGTTGTGCCGACCCCACATTAAGGTGGGATAAGGGCAGGTAGAAAGAAAGTATTGTTTGAATCGGAGTGTTGGGCCACTAGGAAGACGGATGAGAAACAACTGCATACAGCGGAAATGAGAATGTTGAGATTGATGTGTGGAGTGACGAGGAAGGACAGAGTTAGGAATGAGCCTGTCAGAGGGAGCTTGAAAGTGGCACCTGTGGTAGATAGATTTAAAGGAATTTTGTCCTGGTATGGGCATGTTATGAGAAGGGAAGAGACATACGTGGTTAAGAAAGTGATGAATATGAATGCTGATGGATGGAGAGGTAGAGGAAGGCCAAAGAAAAGGTGGATGGAGTGTGTGAGGAAGGACGTGAAAGAAAAGGGGGTTAATAGAAATTTAGGGAAGTCGAAAACATGTTGCCGAGCCCAAATAGGAGCAGGGCAGGAGCAGGAGCAGGGCGCGAGGATGATGGTACATACTTTTTTAACGAGCACGTCAAAGTGACTACACATCAATATATTATACCCTAGATGCACAGGTCTTTGCAAATATCGTCCTAAAAAGTGGTCTCAGGAATGAAACAAAGAAAAAGATCACACGTTCTAATTAAATCAAACACAAATATAACCCTATGCACGTGTTATAAAGTAGCTTTTTAAACGAAATGATCAAGCGTTCTTAAATTTGAATTTTCCAATTTAGAATTCTATCGGCGTCCAACTGTAGGGCAAACGAGTGCTTAAGCACTTCTTTGCTGTCCCATTTTCCGAGCGTCAACTGTGAATCTAGGTAAATAATATTGATGTGACTGCACTTAACCTGATGTTAAGCGCAGTACAGTCCGAAACACAGCGACCACCGACAAACAATCGGTTTATCGGTGATCATCAGAATCATGCCAGACTATTTATGCTTCTTCACACTTCGAAGAAGGAAGAAGCAAATTGGGGTGCTTGCGACAAGATAATAAATATGTATTCGTCTCAAATACACGCAAAATAAACGCTGGCTCGGATAATTTCTTGTTAATGTCTGTAATAATCTATATGTACTTACTTAGTAACTTTGACTGCTTCGGTGGCGTGGTTGTATTTCGGTACGACTACCGTCCTGGGGTCTCGGGTTCGATCCCCGGGTCGGGCAGTGATATTGGATTTTTCCATATCAGCCCGGAGTCTGGAATTTGTGCCCGATATGGCGATAGGCTCGCCCCCTATCACATCTGGGACGGAACTAAGCTCAGCGAAATGTGGGTGTACGAGTTCGCTAGTGCGCCTCTGCCTACCCCTTCGGGGATACAGGCGTGACCTTATGTTATGTTACTTACTTAGTAATCATCATCATCATCATCAGCCATAGGACGTCCACTGCTGAACATAGGCCTCCCCCAAATATTTCCAGATCGACCTGTTGGAAGCGGCCTGCATCCAGCGACTTCCTGCAACCTTTATCAGGTCGTCGGATAATATGTAATATGTAATGTGAATTTTTGTGCAGGATTCGTTGTTTCGTGTATATGTGACACCGACAGAACGGCCACGTACTTAGCTCTCGGATCGTTTTTACCGATGGTGATGCTGTGTGGCATCATATGGCCAATTGAAGGTAAGTTCCTTTATAAAAGTGACCACTTCTATCATCTTGAGACAGTCAGAAAGATCCATTAACTTAGTCAGAATTCTGTTTCATTCTAATTCAGCCTCCGTGGCGCAGCGGACGAGTAGCCGGCTGTGAAGCGAGAGGCCGCGGGTTCGATCCCCGCACCGAGACAAATGTTTGTATGGCCTACAGATATTTGTTTCGGGTCTGGGTGTTGTGAGACCGAAAGTCTCTCGTAGCTCCTGATACCCACGACACAAGACTCGATCTTAGTGTGGGGTTGGGACTATGTATGTGACTGTTGGGTGTTATTTATTTATTATTTTATTTATTATTTAATATACCAAAATAGACAAAAGTATGTAGACTTCTTTGGTAGCGTGGTGGTATTGCGTGCGCTGTTGCGTGGTACTTACGACATACTGAGGTCGCGGGTTCGTTCCCGTGTCGGCCAAAGTGATTTTGGGTTTTACTGCTCAGTATCACCCCAGAGTCTGGACTTGTGCCCGATATGGCCATAGGCTCGCCCCTTATCTGGGACGAAAATGAGCTCAGCTTAATTTGGGTGTTCTATTTCTCTGGTTTACTTATACTTACCCCTTGGGGGATACAGGCTTGAGTCTATGTATGTGTCAATGTATGAAGAAAGAAGGAACCCTAAACATGGGTATAGGCTATCTGTAATCCCAAAAAAAAAACAAGATGATATTATATAAGGGTGATAGTTGTTGTCTTTGGAGGAGGCCTATGACCAGCAGTGAACGTCCTGTGGCTGATGATGATGATGATGATAGTTGTTGTAAGCGCCTAACAAAAACATATCCGCAATCACGCAAATCAACTTTAGCCAATATAAAAGAGTTGATTCCAGAAAATAAGTAATAATATCTTGAGTGGTAGAGCCACGCTGTAGACAGTAACGTCTACAGCACGGATGGGTGGCTCGAACGGGCAGATCCCACTGTCTCACAGAAAACGACGTAAGGAGCTTGCTATCGCGTTTCGTTCGGTGAGTGAGATTTCCAGTGGCCCATTTCCCCCTTCCCATTCCCAATCCCTTTTCCCTCCCCTTCCATTCCTTTAAAGTTGGCAATGCACCCATAATTCTTTTTGTGTCTTGGGTGTTCATGGGCGGTGGAGATCACTTACCATCAGGTGACCCATCACCAAAAAAGGTATTCCTGGACCTAAAGCTTAGTTAAAATTTTGTTTTCTCAGGTATGCACTTCATCCTACAATGGATAAGCTATGTTCTGCCGCTGACGAAATCGACGGAGTCTCTTCGATCAATGCTTCAAAGAGGATGGTCCATATCCGTCCCAACAGTCTACTCTGGTTTCATCTCAACGGGCATTTGGATCGTGGTGTACCTGACGACCAGCATCCTACTCCTCAAGTTTAAGAAGGGATGAAGTGGGATTTCGATGTTAAGGAATAGAGTGCAAGGTCATGTATTCTAAGCGATTGTCGCGCAACATGTTTTGCAACTTTATTAATACAAAGTTATTTTTTTTTATATATACCTCTATTATGTGAAAATGTCATCTAAAATACAGCACAGAAAGATATAAGAATATTTTCAAAATAAGTTGCCTTTGAAATTTTGTGTAATCTTCAAAATGCAGAAAAGAGACGTATCAGGCTATTCACGTCACGGCCATAGTGGTACGTGCGTTGGAAAGAGAAAGCAAGATGTCCCCACTACGCCTCCAATTTTGCTCATTGCAGAATTAAAAATATTAAGTACAGTCTCATTTTCGACACATTTTGAAGCACTTTTTACAGAAGGGTTCCTTTTTTGTTTTATTTGCTATTAGTTATTCCATATAAAAATATGTATGAAATCAAACATAGGCATGTACCCAAATGTTAATTTAGTGCATTTATATATGCGGACGAAGATGGTTACTTCTTTTAAAAGTGGTTCAATTGGGTTTCGTTTATTTGATTTCGTAAATTTTTCTTGTCGTTGTTGCAAATAATACGAATACTTGTAAAACTGTAGCTCAACCATGAATTTGTTGCACGTATTTACGCGAGCGAGGACGTAAAATATTTGTATAGAAAACGACAGTTCTGCGCATAACCGCTAGAGGTGTTCGGGTGTTTGTCATACAAATATTTTACGGAGTCGCTAGCGAGTAATTTCAAAAATCTCATGGTTGGCTTTGATTGGCAATTTTGATCCATTGATCCAGTGATCAATGGATCAAAATTGATTGAAAGTGAGGCAGTAATTTGTATTCTATATTCTGACTATGAGTAAGAGTGTTGTGATATCTTGTTATCCCTTTTTATTGCTCTCACCGTCAGGCCAGTGACGCCGCTGTTTACTAATGCAAAGTTGTGCAACATTGGTTACATGTTGAGCAACATGTTGGGCGACATGTTGTGTAGTAAATACATGGCTATAAGTATTTTGCTCAATTATTTCTCTCTAAATTATGTAGTTTAGACTGATTTAAAGATTAGTTTAGTAAATGTAATAATTAACATGACTACCGTCCAGTTTTTCAAACGTTTATTAATAGCAAAATTAAATTAACCACTGTCAAATCATATGACAAGTCTAATGAGTTGCTAGAGGCGTGACTAAAGTGTCGGTGTTAAATTAACTTTATTTAATTGAATTTTCCATCAATATGAATTTTCATTTGATTACCCTTTCAGAAACCGTGCGGTATGGTGATATCAGTGTTACCAATTTATATTTTACTAGATTTTGAATGACATAACATAACATAAGCTCACGCCTGTATCCCCGAAGGGGTAGGCAGAGACGCACTAGCCAACTAGTACACCCACATTTCGTCGAGCTTAGTTCCGTCCCAGATGTGATAGGGGGCGAGCCTATCGCAATATCGCATACAAATTCCAGACTCCAGACTGATATGGAAAAATCCCATATAACTTTGCCCGACCCGGAATCGAACCCGAGACCTCAGGACGGTAGTCGCACCGAAATACAACCACGCCACCGAGGCAGAAATGAAAAATATAAATTTTCATTTTTCTTCTCAGCACAAAATAATACCAAGTAATAAATAATACGGTGAAACGAAAGCAATATATCATTTGTATTTCTCTAATGACAAACTGTCAAACAGCCTTGTCGTTGTCATTAATACTATGGGTTGGATACCAGTAGGTACCAATGGCGAAGGGTTTATGTAATACGATTCGTACTGGCTTACCTTTGCTCTTGACCTATACGACTTGTTTTATACGAGGTTACATTCCTTACAGTTACAATTAATGAAGCAAGAGTTGGCACCGGCTTCCTTTACACACATTTTTACCCTTCACCACTGGTAGGTACGTTTATTTATTGGATTTAAATAAGGGTGAATAGCATTTAGACGTGTTGTAAATATTTATATTAAGTTACTTTAATGCCCTGTTTACATTGAGAGAGTCACTCGCATGATTGATGCGATAAATTAGCACAGAAATTATAATATGAAGCCATTGGAATTCAAAAATGGAATCGGTTTTATATAGAGATTCATTAACGCCTAAATCTCCCTTGCTCTTTCCTTATAGTTGGCAATGAAGCCATTTTAATTTCATCTGTGCGCTTACTTGTCTATTATTAGAAAAAGAGTTTTTATAATTCTCATTTCAGTTGTGCGACACTCTCTTCATCTAAACGGGCCTTTATATTGTCTTTATTAACGACTGTAAGTTTGATATATTTTATATCTATTGCAATTAATCGCATGTTATCTTTTCAAAGTACCTAAAGGTATATGTATATATGTCTTAAATACTTAGGTTACGCTAATCATAAAAGGTAAATCACACAAAGTAAATCACCGTATAATTTGAAATGGGAACAGTTAAGAAATTTAATCAACGCTTAAATCGCTTAATTAGTGCTTGAAATGTGATTCATTAAAATTACTCTACCACTACTTTTACGTGACTGATAAATAAAGTTGATATAAATTAATTTGCTTAGAAATTAAAAATACAATTTACGACCAAGATTAACACAAATAGAAAATTCTATCTTAAGTTTTTATTTCAGAACGATTATTTTTAAAAATGGTGTGTTTTTATTTGACGTCATTTGTTATTAGTGGGAATGTAATTTTGTCAAGGCAATTAATTTGTTTTATTTATTATTATTATAGAATTAACAGCTCTAGCTCAGTTGGGAATGGTATGGGCTACCGAAACGAGCGTCGGAGGTTCGAGACCAACCCCAAAAAGGAGCATAAACCTCTAAGGCCTAACCCCTCTCATTGGTAGAGGAGGCCCGTGCCCAGCGGTGGGACGGTAATATTACAGGCCTAATTAGTATATTATATAATTGTTTATTGGTAGAATTTTCTGTTAATTTTTATGTCATGTATAATTGGTAGGTAATCGGTAAATACAGTTATAGAATTTTTTTTTATATCGAATACCAACTCAAGGTACTTCAACTTGAGTCATGACACTTGAGAGGAACCCAATTTATTTATTAGCCTATAATTTTTTTCCTCGTTAAATTCTATTTAGGGAAAAGGTTGTGGGCTGTTTAGTAGCATTCTACATAAACTAACGCCTTGTATCCCCGAAGGGGTAGGCAGAGGCGCACTAGCAAACTAGTACACCCACATTTCCCCGAGCTTAGTTCCGTCCCAGATGTGATAGGGAGAAAGCCTATCGCGATATCGGGCACAAATTTCAGACTCCGGGCTGATGTGGAAAAATCCAATATCACTGCCCGACCCGGGGATCGAACCCGAGACCTCAGGACAGTAGTCATACCGAAATATAACCACGCCACCGAGGCAGTCTTTAGTAGCATTTGTTTGTCGCATAATTTTGCCATTAAAACATATAAAGGTAATATAGAGATGTATGTATGAAAAACAAACAAAGTAGTTTCCAAGTCGTTAATAAAGACAATAATACCTCTTATAATCATAAGTATGTTTTGTACAAAATGTCGAACGATTCGGTTCAATGTTTCATAATTTTGCGAGGACAATATTGTGATAGTACGTTTAAGGGTACAAATAAACTATAATAACAAATTGTCGTTTTTTATTTAACAACAAACTACAAATAGTAACAAATGTATACTTTTACCTCTATTCAAGTGAATACTTCTCGTTAGCGTCTCCGTAAAATATTTATGTGAAAAACACCTGAATGTCTCTATCTGTTATGTAGGGAATTGGGTACTTCACTATAGTGACCAATATCAATGAATTTCTGTAGGAACTTAGATTTATCATCTAAATAACGTATGCAATAGGAATTTATTAAAAATACTCCAAGGATAATTTTATTTTAGTAATTTAAATGCTTAATTTTTTATCTGTGATTCACGTGATCGCAATCGTAATCGCTAACGAGAAACAAAAACCCTATGGTTTAGCTACAGGAGTAAGGAACCATATTCTTTTATTTTATTGAAATAATTTCGGCATATTTTTTTTAAGGAGAGGTCCTTGTTACGTCATAGATCTCATTTAATCCTGCATTATGGTCTTTCGAGTTTGCATCCATAAACAGCAGCGTTGAACGTCGTAAGTCGAAGCTGGCAGGTTGCCGCATTGTTGTGATAGCTCTGTTCTGGGACTCTGGCGTGAGGATTTACAGCCACCTAAATCAAAATTAAAGACGTTCTGACTTTTTACACTCGATTCGTCTTTCAATTCGATTCGGTTTCATTTATTGAATTAAAATCCCACTGAAACCGAGTTTAAAAGTGCACTAATGTCACGTAAAAAAATACTAAATGACAAGTTCTTGAATCTAATATTTTTGAGTGTAGAGCCACGCTTGTAGACAGTAACGTCTACAGCACGAATGGGCCGCCTCGATCTGTTTGATACCACTGTCTCACAGAAAACCGACGTAAAGTGGCAGCTTGCTGTCGCGTTTCGTTCGGTGAGTGAGATTTCCGGTGGCCCATTTCCCCCCTCTCTTTCCCAATCCCTTTTCCCTCCCCTTCCATTTCCTCTTTTTAGGTTGGCAACGCACCCATGATTCTTATTGTGCCTAGGGGGTCTATGGGCGGTGGAGATCACTTACCATCATGTGACCTATCTGTTAGTTTGCTAGTCTCTGCTATAAAAAAAGAAAAAAGTCCAATCCTCACTGATTTCGTTTCTTTGACTCAGACTTAGTCGAAGTTCGCTCTACAGCGGCCTGAGCAGGAAAATTTCTGACAACCGTAAATGTATTGAAATAGATGCGCGTCTATGAAATTTGTATGAAATATTAACCAAACGTCATCAGTGCGCAGCGAACTTGAATACATTTACATTAACATTAGTTTTTCGTGCTCGGGCTACTGATCTCGGCCTAAGATGTGATAGGCTTTCGAAGATGGTTATTAAACTTGCACTTTTTGGCCTATGTGGCGAGTGTTAGTGCGGCTTTTTGGCTAGTTGGGGTTCAGAGACATTCTTTACGTAATATTACTAAGTATTATGTGACAGTACCTTCTTCTTCTTCTTTATTTAAAAAAATATGGCCTCCATCAAAGTTTGATGATTTTGCCAACGACAGTGTTTAATAAATCCATTACTCATAATAGCTAGTCAGACATCTTGAAAAATCAAAAAGCATTTAGACAGTACCTTAAATGTGTAATCTCCTGGCGCCACATCAGTCACGTCCACCCACTGACAGTCTATGTTGTATTGATACACGTCCGAGCAGTTCACTGAGATGCCTGTAATCAAAGACATTCAACAGTATATAGACAATTCAACAGTATAGGGACAACAGCACAAAACTTGTGATCCAAAAGTTTTTGTTTTGTTTTTAATAGCAGAGACTGACATACGAGCAGATGGGTCACCTGATGGTAAGTGATCTCCACCGCCCATAGACACCGAAGACACAAAAAGAGTCATGGGTGCATTGCCAATCTAAAAGAAGGAATTGAAGAGGAGGGAAAAGGGTTTGGGAAAGGGAGGAAGGGGGAAAGGGCCACCGAGAATATCACTCACCGAACGAAACGCGACATTGCTGCCACTTTAAGTTGGTTTTCTGTGAGATAGTGGTATCAAACCGGTTGAGCCGGCCCATTCGTGTTGTAGACTTTACTGTCTACAGCGTGGCTCTACCACCTAGTGGTCATAAGTCGCTCAGTTTATTTCAAATACAAGCGCGCCAGGCCGGCCAGCGTAATAATATTGAGGGAATAAACATAACTTATGTGATTCTTAACCATTCACAAAATATTCTAGGGTGTAAATTGTAATACTCGCCCGCGCATTTTAATAAATAGTTGATGGCGGTACTGAAGTTTGAGATCAATTTCTTTGTATGGAAACTTGCTTTATAGCCACTCTATAGTAAGTAATATTAAATCTCTTTGCCTGTAATACGTTGTAATCTATATATACTACTATCACGACTGTATTCTATGGAGGTAGACAGAGAATATGGATTCCTATTTTCTGTAAGGTACACCTGGCCTGTCCTTTGCTAAAAATAAAACTATACTGGTATTACTAAGCCGAAAAGTTTGTTTCATAACATAACATAACATAAGCTCACGCCTGTATCCCCGAAGAGGTAGGCACTGGCGCACCAGCGAACTAGTACACCCACATTTCGCCGAGCTTAGTTTCGTCCCGGATGTGATACGGGGCAAGCCTATCATCATATCGGGCACAAATTCCAGACTCCGAGCTGATATAGGAAAATCCAATATCACTTTGCCCGACTTGGAGATCGTACTTGAGACATCAGGACGGTAGTCGTACCGAAATACAACCACGCCACCGAGGCAGTCTAAGTAGAAATATATTTTTATCCTATTTTCGCGGTTATTCATAAATCTTTATTCGGGTTGAAAAGCGAATACCATTCATACAATGTATTCATTCAACACCTAACAGTAAAATATTTTTATTTATAACGCTTTCGTACCATTTGCTTTCAAACAAACTTTTATCTTTATAATAGTATAGATAAATATAGGTAAATGCGCGTTTGTGCAACCAGCCCGCCTAGCATGCGCGCCACGAGATATCTCGATAATCGACTGTCGTGATGTTGTCTACATGTTTTCTACTATATTGTATGAGAATAAAAGAGGACGCATGTTAGTGTCCGTAGACAAATAGAGAAACTGGTTATATAAGGACAAAAAGCATAGACAAAATGTTCTCGTGACGCGCGTGCTAGGCGGGTAGGTTTGGAAAATCAATAGCTCTCCGTTTGTAGCCTTCAATTTTTGTGTTGTTTCACAAAGAGCTTCGTAACTGCATTACCGTCCTCAATAATTGCCTTGTATCCAAAAAATTGGGTTAAATCTTCCTGCTGTTTGAGTTTAAAACGAACAAATATTTTTGTAAGATATTTTGTATAAAAAGAAAGTATCGTTTATGTATAAAAACAGTTTAACTGAGCAAATGGTAAAAAAATAGTCTGTCTCTTTTATTTTCAAACAATGTGACACAAGGAAAAAAGTGACAGATTTCTTAGCCATTTGCTCAGCTTAACGGTTTTTATAAGTAACGCCTTATGTGTTTATTTTATATCAAAACACAATATTTTCTTAGGTAATTACATAGATTAAAGAACGCGCAATAAATGAATACATAACGGTAAAACGGGATAAAAGAAATCGGCGGGCAACGGGCAACTTTGGCTACCACAAAAATACTATAGAGTATATATTTTAAACACTAATGATAATTTTCATTGAAAACTTAAAACATAACATAAGCTCACGCCTGTATCCCCGAAGGGGTATGCAGAGGCGCACTAGCGGACTAGAATACCTACATTTCGCCGAGCTTAGTTCCGTCCCAGATGTGATAGGAGACAAGTCTATCGCCATATCAGGCAAAAATTCCAAACTCCGGGCTGATATGGAAAAAATCAAAATCACTTTCCTCGACCCGGGGATCGACCCCAGAACTCAGGACGGTAGTCATAACGAAATACAACCACGCCGCCGAGGCTGTGGAAACTTTATTAATAATATACCTTGATCGCCATAATTTTTGCAAGAATACCGCTTCTCGATCCCGGGCTGGCAGGTGTTGTCTTCTAAACAGAAGGACGCCTTGTGACCCTCAGCGACCCTCCGACCGGTGTGGTCGAGGATGTCAAATGTCGCAAACACCTCCATACTATGATAGTGCCTGTTGACATAGTTTTATAAGGTTTTTCAGTACCGCTAGTAAGAGGTTATTTTGACAGTTCTCGATCCTCGAAATCAACGATAGTATTCAGCGGCCTGAGCAGGAGAATTTCTGACAACCGTAAATGTATTCGAATACTCGATGCGCGTCTATGAAATTTGTATGAAATATTAACCAAACGTCATCAGTGCGCAGCGAACTCGAATACATTTACATTTACATTCGTTTTTCGTGCTCGGGCTACAGGTTGAGATTTAAAGAGCGAACTTCGACTAAGTCTAAGTCAAAGTCACGAACTCTGAGGATTTTTACTAAGTCTGAGTCATTTTTTACAAGATTGCTTAGTCTGTCTGTCAGTCTGTTTTTCTTTTAAAAAATGACCCGGACTAAGTCAAAGTTCGATTTAAAAATTATAAATCCCTCCTGAGTTCGTGACTTTAACTTAGACTTAGTCGAAGTTTGTTCTAAAGATTTCAGCCTTAGTTTCTCCATACATTTTCTAATTCGTAGTAGTTTCCGCAAAGTGGCGCTACTAGTCAAATGTATGAAGAAAACGCAAACTATCGTCGATTTCGAGAATCGAGAACTGTCAAAATAAACTCGTACTACAGGTACAGTTTATGTTACTAGTTGTTGCCCGTGACTACGTTCGCATTTATTTTCCAGGATAAAAGTAGCCTATGTGTTAATCCAGGGTGTCGGCTACCTACACACCAAATTTCATCAAAATTGGTCCATCCGTTTGAGCTTGAAGATGTTTCAAACACACAAACTTGCGCCATTATAATATTTGTTTGACTAAGTATTGCCCGCGACTTTTTTCACGTGGCTTATTAACAAATCTGGATTTGTAGACGCCTGTGCAGAACTCTCATTCTCACATCCCTGAGGCTAAAAGTGTTCTTCCCTAGGGTTTAGTCTTTATTCATACCAAATATTTTTTTATACCACAGACTGGCAATCGAACCGATGGGCCACTTGATGGTAAGTGATCTCCACTGCCCATAGACACCCAAAATATAAAAAGAATCATGGGTGCGTTGCCGGTTGGCAACCTAAAAGGAGGGCATGGAAGGGGAGGGAAATGGGATTGGGAAACGGGCCCTCCGAAAATCTCACACACCGAACGAAACGCGACAACAAGCTGCCACTTTACGTCACTTTTCTGTGAGACAGTGGTATCAAACCGGTCGAGACGGCCCATTCGTGCTGTAGACGTTACTGTCTACAACGTGGCTCTACCACTCAAAAATAATAATATTTTTATTTATCAAAAACAGTACAGTTTATAATCAATTAAACGTGATAGACAGAATTACATGCCCATTTATATTACTATAGATATTAGATGCTACATCATCGGAAGACAGGGTTGTGTCCCATCGATCTTAGAAGACATTCGTTTCTCAAAACATTTCCTGTTTTCTCGATAAACTTGTAAACATGAGACTTATTATTTTCCTATTCTTTAGTATAACATAAGCTGATAAGCTCACGCCTGTATCCCCTAAGGGGTAGGCAGAGGCGAACTAGCGAACTAGTACACCCACGTTTCGCCGAGCTTAGTACCGTCCCAGATGTAGGGGGCGAGCCTATCGCCATATCGGACACAAATACCAGACTCCGGGCTGATACTGTACAAGCCAATATCACTTTGACTGGACAGGGGATCGAACCCGAGACCTAAGGACGACAGCTGTACTACGCACGCAATACCATTGCGCCACCGATGCAGACTTTTGATATCGACATAACTGTTTCTACTTACATATGACAAAGATGCCACTGCCACAAATGTTTTGGCAGGTAAGGTCTGAAGTCTGCATTGCCTCTGTTCAAAGACGAAGCTGTGAAGCGAAGCAGCCGACGGGTTTCAAACTGCCAGTTTGGATTGTGTTTTTGAATCTATAGAATAAGTAGTTACTTTTAAAGAGAGTTAATAGGAAAAGAGTAAGACACAACATTCACACGTATTGTCCTGTATCGCTACTATGAGTTTTTTCGACCGACTTCAAAAAAGGAGAAGGTCCTCCATTCGTCTCTATTTAACTTTTGCTACTGAGATTTGAAATTCGAAACTTAATCCACAATTATATTAATTACATTTTTGATTTTTCTATTAAAATAAACTGCAACTTTATGATTCGTGCTCTATCATCCTTATTACATCAACTTTTCTCGTGATTAGTATCATTGAGAACTAGGGTACCGTTATGTCAGTTATAAGAATTTCGAACTACCTTTCGAAGGTGTCTCAATTCAGACACCTTCTTTTTTATTTTTGTAAATCAAAACAATAATAATTTGCTAAATTTGCCGCCCTTTAAAATTTGCCGCCCTAGGCTTCAGCCTAGTCAGCCTATTGGCAAATCTGCCACTGATTCATCTGTTCTATCGGTCCACACTTGGCGGAGATATCGCATAAGCGTAACATACATAAAAGACAGACGAATTGAGTTCTTTCTCCTTTTTTTAAGTCAGTCGAAAAATTCATGGTCGAGCTACGGATGTTTCCCATATAAATATTTTACGTAGTTGCTAGCGTGAAATGACAAAAAAATCATAGTCGAACTATAGGATCTGTAGATCCCACAGAGTTTTGAGGCTTGTGGTATCAGGAACTAAGAGTTACTTTTAGTCTTCTATTTGTCGGTCATCATCATCATCATCATCAGCCATAAGACGTCCACTGCTGAACATAGGCCTCCCCCAAAGATTTCCAGTAGCCCGAGCACAAAAAATGGCAGTGGGCAGGGCACATAGCTCGTAGAACTGATAGCCGATGGGGCAGAAAAGTTCTCGAGTGGAGACCACGTACCGGCAAGCGCAGCGTAGGACGTCCACCTACAAGGTGGACCGACGACCTGATAAAGGTTGCAGGAAGTCGCTGGATGCAGGCCGCTTCCAACAGGTCGATCTGGAAATCTTTGGAGGAGGCCTATGTTCAGCAGTGGACGTCCTATGGCTGATGATGATGAGCACAAAAAACTAATGTAAATGTAAATGTATTCAAGGTCGCTGCGCACTGATGACGTTTGGTTAATATTTCATACAAATTTCATAGACGCGCATCCATCGAGTTCAAATACATTTACGGTTGTCAGAAATTTTCCTGCTCAGGCCGCAGATCGACCTGTTGGAAGCGGCCTGCATCCAGCGACTTCCTGCTACCTTTATTTGTCGATCACCTAAACATTATTTTTGGTGCGGGAATCGAACCCGTGACTTCTCACTTCACAGCCAACTGTGTACCTATAGAGCCTGTCTATATAATTCCAAATTAATAATTGGTAGGTATTAAATGACACTCAACATGTTATGAGATGTAATGACAGTCCCAAATATGACAACAGGATCCACATGCAGATAAATATTTTCGTGTTGCACAAATTTAGTCGCGACTAAGGCACATCGACTGTAATTTAAAGGCTTCTTTTGCATTAAAGCTGACTACGCTTTTCAAAGGTAGAAAGAACAAAATTTCTGCCGAATGCTTTACAGGTACTCCCATTATTGATGAGGCAACTCAAAATGAATTTAATCTAAACATCGATAACGCTGAATTTGTGTTACCTCGTAAGCTGATTTGCTCAAGCAGTTCTCCTCCATAGCACACTGTAGTTGGTACATCATCACGTCTTGCAGATGGGCTGTGCGTTCTATAACTAGTACATCTAGCTCCAAGTCAGCTAACTCATGGCTACATACCACAGCTGCCACGTGTCCTGGAAAATGATTTACTATGTTTGGAAAGTCTATTTCAATATGATTTATTTTAACAATAAGGAGTAATATAATGTACACCACAATCGATTTTTTAGTAATAACTTTATTATTAAGCTCGAATCGAGTTCGTTGCAATGACATTTATATGAAAATAGTTTGGTTATTTTTCTGGAATTCTTAGTCCATACTTTGATCTCATTTTCTAACTACTTAGGAGTTAAATTCCGAATATAATAAATATCTTATCGGTGACGCTACCTTTCACCATCAGATGAGGCGTCTGCTCAAAGGTCATCTACTTTCGTCCAATATTTTTTATTGAAAAAATTCAGTAATTAACGACATCTGTATGAACCTAGAATGGCGACGCAACATAATTTAAAAACTGGCTAACGATGCGATGCGTTGCGTCATCTCTCTACGTTATCAGCCATTAGGCGCCTCTATGTACGAAAATATTGATGTTAATGAACATTCGCTGGCTAGACAGTAACCGATCTAAATGAATGCCAATTATTTTTAAATTGTGATCATGAAATAACCTACGTAGTAAAACAGAGCTAGAACTAATAAGAGAAGGGCTTAAGGGTATCATACTATAATAAATGACACCTAAAATCTTCTTAGAACTAATTGCAATTTATAAAATTGGCCCGAAGGTTAATGTTACGGGGCAGGTTATAGCCCTTGTAATGTAACTTACAGAAAAAATGCATTACACTAACAAGACACATTTAATTGCAGTTGCAAAAATAAACTTTATTTCTGTAAATTTAAGTACTTTTTCTAATTAGGCGAAGTGTGTTTTAAATAATAACTTTAAATTAATGCTTCAAGGTGACAATGCGTAAAGGATTTACTAAAAGCACTTTGCAATTCAAAACACCTTCAGCTAATAAATCTTGGGTTTTAGAATCGAATGGCCGTTTATTGCCTTTTTATAGTTAGTTTATGTACTCCCATCTAAGTAACTCTCACATTGACTTGTAAAGGAGTGCTTAAGAAGCTATTTCGAAAATTTAATTTATATTCTTATGGGCGAGGCTTCATAGCAAATGGAGAAATTAAGTTATAAAATATTATACCAAACTACAGACGGTTGACGGACGGGGTGACAGACGGGTGACAGACGGGGTGACAGACGGGGTGATAGACGGGGTGACAGACAGGGTGACAGGCGGGGTGACAGACGAGTGGGTGATTGACGGAACCGCACCGTAGTATAACAGTTAAAATAAGTTTATTTTTTATGAAAATATTTAATTGTGACATAGAAAGAAAGAAGGGCATTTTATTTAGCCATTTACATAGCCATCTTACCTACAGCATTTGAAAGCAACTTTAAAATATTAAAAACTTAATGAATATTGTTGCATCCTATTTTTTGAGAGTTACGATGTTAAAGATGAATAGTCAAAAGCTAAACATCTCCTTTTAAGTTGATGGATAAAATTAAACTTGTTCTTACCATTCTCCCTAGGACACAGAACTCTGCCATACTCCTGATGTCTGCATAAGAACAAATTAGTTTCATTCCCTTCACATTCAACGCCGCTTAACACAAGATTAGAATTTCCGAAGTAATCAGTTTGTAGGGCTTGGACAGCATGTCCTAGGGCTAGATGACGGCATACAGCTGATGCTTCGTATAATGTCCAGCCATCAGGGCAGACACTGCCCCAAATTCCGTTGTAGTAAATCTGAAATAAACAATTATCATCATAGTAATAGGTACTAGAGGTATATAATTTCAGTTACATCGGTGGCAAGCTACAGGACAATATTATCGATTGGAGTATATTGTCAGGCAAATATCTAGAATAGTGTTTCGAAAGTTCTACACTTTAGATATTAAAATATTTTTATTTGCAATATCAACATTGGAGGCAAATTGACACAGTGTTTATCTTGCATTCTGCATCTTACATATTATTAAATATTTCAAATTCAATTAAAAGATTAAAGTAAATGGTGCGTTAAGATTTACAATATCTGGAACTCACTTCTACTCTTCCTTCTTGATTATTCCTTCCTCCAGATAATCTCAAACTAGTGCTTCGAACATCCAAAACATCAAGTAATTTGGCTCCTTTCTTTTTAACTAGCTTAGCTGGTACATAATTATTATCTTTATCTTTGCAAATAGCACCCGCCACTTCACTTTCATCACAGTCTGAAGATCCCCAACCAGTGAATAGACACTGTGGTAAGGATGTTTCATCACCTTGACATACTACATCATCCATCCAGAACTTTTCTGGAAAAGATAATATAATTATCATTATTACCATTTTCTTTCAGTGCTTTTTTGAAGTTAGAGGCCCACCCACATTGGCCATCCATAATGTCAAAAAAATATTTTTTTATACAAAGGTAGTACTTACTAATTGCTTCCCCAAACTGACTACCATGAGTTGCCACGCCAGTCTTATTAAAGGTGTTACAAACAACTCTAGCTGCGGCGTCATCCCAAGAGTCATCGCAGACCGCTCCCCATTGACCAGCGTGATAAATGTAAACGTTACCTAAAACACGATATACTTCAGGTTTGATATGATGCTCATTTATTACAGTATTGTTGTAAATCACTTTAGGTTTCTGTTTAAGACGTAATATCACAAACTTTTAATACTAGAGTAGATATGTCACTTTCCGGTCTCCGACCAATAAACTATTTCAATGTGTTTTATATCGCATTATTAACTATTGGTCTTAACGAACTCTTGTTACATATATTAAGACAACATTCAATTTGGTAATTCAAGTTCTGATTCAAAAACAAGTACGATAAAAACATTTTGTAATTTTTTCCCGCATAGTGACAATAAAATCCTAAAAATAAACATTTACTTTATTTCGATTCCCTTTTACTGAAGCGTAAACATCAAAATCACTTACCCTCATATCTGTCCGCACCTCCGACCAACCGTAAGTTTCCTTCCAAATGCTTTCGTTTGTTCAACAATCTTTGAACGAAAGCGGCCCTTGATGATCTCTCCCTCTCGCTTACATCCCTCCCAAACACTCCTACTGTTTGTAGTATTAACATCAACAATATTAACCGGGTTAGGTATAACATGTTTGGTTACAGCTTCATTTGCTTCGCTTACAGCCGGTTCCAATTAATGATCTTAATCCAAGTTGGCAGATAGATCACAAAAATTAGCCATAGCAGCGCTATCAAATTATTTAATTTTATTGTTTCATTTTCATGATATATCTGCACGTAAGATCGTATATTAATTTATCGTATTTTATGTATCGTTGAATTTAATATTCTATCTCACTTTTGTTTATTAGTATGTTTTAGAAGTCCGAAACAAGTAATATTGAATATCTCTCTAAGAATTTCTCCTTCAACACTGATAACTATAAAAATAAGTACGTATGACTGGGATATTTAAAATACCGCTTTTATAAAAACGATAGTGGAAAATTAAATATTTCATTCTAACACAGTAATAACTGCATTTGAGAGCCTTTTGTACCTATCCAGATGTAGTCTAGACTTGAAAATAATGTTATGTGTATTGATCTGGAAATTATGGGATAATGATGCTAAAGGTTAATAAAAGTATAGTTTTACACTGTTTAAGTATGGTTTTCTTTTTATAAGGCACTAAAACATTAATAGCTCAGTGATTATGAAGTATCCAAGAATCACATTTTATATTATATGACGTCTCTTGTCACAGAAGATTGCACTTTTCTAGATCTTTCTTTCCACTAATGTGGGGTGCACGCAATAACTTTTTTATTCAGCTTAATTTTCCCGACTAGCCGTCTACCCTCAATTTTGAATTGTCAACCTTCTCTCCGGAAATCACTCCCAGGTAGAACGTGTTATTAAATACAAAAAATTGGTCGTAGGATTTGAACCAGGGTCTTTCATTACACAACCTATATACGCTGCCCCAATAAGTGACGTGATCACTTTTGCACTTTTACCGTCGTGAATTTCCTTTTATAACATGTCACTGCAGAATTCCTTACGCTTTTAAAAACACTCTTTGCAATGGCAAGTTTATGGAACACCTATTTTTATACAAGTGATGTTTGTTCGAAATGTTAAGGACGACTGATGGAATCGCGTAGCGCTCTAATTGTTATGAATCGGATCCATAATAATAGTTCAATGTCAGCCTGATGATGATTTAGTCATGTGGCACAACAATGTGCCTGTTAAGGAGAATGATCTTCCATAATAAAATCGACTTTAAACTCCATTACATCATGACAAAAATACGGGACCACCTTTGAAATTCGGCCCACGTTTGTCCGAAAAATACCGAAGAATTTAAAACTTCTTTGAAGACTGTTGGTAAATTAAAGCTCAGAAAGTAATTCTTCATCATGAAAGTACTCTTATCTAAAGTATGTAAATCCTCATTTTTGAAGTTATTGAAAAGGCGTTTTCCCGCTAGCCGATGGGCATAGAAGTATAAATAATGCTAATGCAGAAGATCCCAAACTATTTGTCATGAGGGTAAATCGGATTGAACCGTTTTGAGGGTGAGGTTTGACGTAAGTCCTACACTTTTTACATTTGAGATATTCAATAGCGAGACGATCGTTGCCCTTTCACGTGCGATTTTTCCACGAAGAAACTTTTTAATATCCTTTCGGCCATATTTTAAAGATGTGAAACTCTTTCATCAGTGAATAATTTAAGCAATTCGAAATATCGACGAAATAGCACAGTCTTCTTGTCTACATTGTTGAAATAACAGTGTATATATAATCAAATAAAAGTCTGCAAAATAAACTGACTTGAACTATAATAACTAAATCTTGACCAAATCGCAGTAAGCCTTCAGTTTACGAAGATGCGTAAATAGGCCGGCATGATTTTGGTGACCACAGAAAAACCTATGGTTTGGCGGCGGTTGCTGGTAGTGGTTGCAGTCCAAAACTGCACTGCGCTTACTATTATGCAGTGTTGTCACTTTTGCGTGCTCGGTTAAAAAGACAGCTCTAAAACATAAATATAATATTAAAAGTAGGTCCACATTTTTGGGATCATCATCATCATCAGCCACAGGACGTCCACTGGTGGACATAGGCCTCCTCCTAAGATTTCCAGATCGACCTGTTGGAAGCGTGGATCCAGCGATTTTTCGGATATACAACGTGTAACATAATTAACGCTCCCTCTGAGAGTATTTTGTGCAGAATAGACTTCTGAATCGATTTCTGTATTTTTTTAAATAACTTTTTTTTTCCTAAAATTAAATAAAACTAAGTAAAGGATAGTCACCCTTTGATAAAGCCTTCCAACAAACGAAATTGAAACGTATTACCAGGCGATACGGATAATCGGGACTCTGTGTGCGTGTGCGTGCTCCGCGCGAGTACGGTTTGTAATATGACCATACTATTCGAGCACAAACTAAAAAATATTTTCTTTAGTAAACAAAACTTAACATGATCTTGATCATTTCAGTATATAAAATATTATTGTATTTATATGTTTCAATTGGGGTATCTGAGGGTGTCCGTTTATTATATTACACGTTGTAGAGGTATATATAAAAACTGAGGAATTTCAAACATTTTGAAGTTAGTAAATAAAGACTGCCTCGGTGGCGTGGTGGTATTTCGGTACGACTACGGTTCTGAGGTCTCGGGTTCGATCCCCGGGTCGGGCAAAGTGATATTGGATTTTTCCATATCAGCCCGGACTCTGGAATTTGTGCCCGATATGGCGATAGGCTCGCCCCCTATCACATCTGGGACTGAACTAAGCTCGGCGAAATGTGGGTGTTCTAGTTCGCTAGTGCGTCTCTGCCTACCCCTTCGGGGATACAGGCGTGAGCTTATGTTATGTTATGTTATGTTATGTTATGTAAATAAAGGGTAAAGCCCCGCTCCTCAAAATACATGTTTCGAAAACTCAACTCATTTTATGGCAATCAGACAGCAACATGCTACGTCCCCTTAATTACAGCAATAAATACGCGGAACAATTTGAGGAACATCGTTCCATTTGACCCAAATGACTTTCCATCGTGAGCAAACAGGACTGTATTGTTTGTTGACGTCGCAGAGGAAATCACTCCTTATTAATTGAGATATAGAGTTGGTTGTAGAGGTAGAAGGATTCAAGAAAGAGTGACAGAATCAGCACATGACAGTGGTTGGAAAAAATACAATGATATCACCTCCCATGTGTATGAAGATGCATGTTTGATTGTATTATTAAAAGGAAAAAAATGGCGAAAATTTTTCTGATTAGATATTGTTATAACGGTTTTTGGAAGGTTAAAAACAAATATGCACAGAGATTATGAATGGCGCAGTTGGTATGGAATTATCTCATGAAAAGTTATCTGATCCAAGGCAGAGATTCTGATATAATCGACAAAGGTGAAATCAGGGGCGTTCTAAATCAGCGTGCACAAAGAAGATAACTCCTTAATGTAGTGAAGATAACTACTTTACTACAAAAGGACATTGATGTTAGGCATTATGAAGAATGTAATGAGAGTGAATGTAAGAAATGACAAGAAAATGCCATGAGCCTTTGGAAACCATAGGCGTTTGATTGAGATCATTTACTATAAGGTGAGTCAGTCAGTTTATCAGCAGTGCTATAAAAGCGAACAAATAAACCGCATCGAAATTAATATAATCAGTAAAGCATTGACACGATGCTAATGGAATTACAAATCATGTTAAACCGATTCCAGATATTAATTGCCGCCGGGAATCCATTAATAAAGGTCGGGGTATAATATCGAGTGATTTCCAAAGGGACTATTTGAAAGTTTAGAATCTCGATTAAAGATGATTTGAGAATTGGAATTTTATGTCCAGTTACCTGAATGTAAAAACTTTTTTTATAACGAGGTCTAGTTTTTTTTATAGTAGAGACTGGCCAACGAGCACATGGGTCACCTGATGGTAAGTGATCTCCACCGCCCATAGACACCCAAGACACAAAAAGAATCATGGGTGCGTTGCCAACCAAAAATGGGAGAAATGGAAGGGGAGGGAAAAAGGGATTGGGAAAGGAAGGCGGGAAATGGGCCACCGGAAATCTCAGTCACCGAACAAAACGCGACAGCAAGCTGCCACTTTACGGCAGTTTTCTGTGAGACAGTGGTATCAAACCGGTCGAGCCGGCCCATTCGTGCTGTAGACGTTACTGTCTACAGCGTAGCTCTACCACTCAACTACGTGTCGCCTTTCTGGTTTAGTTGCAGCGTATATGGGCTGTAAACCGGGAGCTCCTGGGTTCGAAACCCAGGTCAGAGAGGGTGTTTTTCTAAAACGTATTCCCAAGCCTGGATCTTCCATAGGGGGGTTGATAGTCAACTATAATCTGAGGAGTAATTTTATCACTTTGATAGATTTTTTACTTGTTATATGTTCCTTCAACAAAAGTTATCAGGCTATTGAAAAATCAGGCATTAATCATGTTTTGTTCAACAGATTGTAACCTTTGCAAAGACAATAATTTAATTGCAGGAAACTTCATTTAGGTTGTCCCAAATATACAACTTCTGTGTAATTTGTAACATTTATTGTGGCAAAGTTCCTCTAACTGGTGCTGTGTACACTAAATTACAAGAGGTCCCCTAATGACACTACCTGTACCGACGCATAACCCGAGGACCCATGCATGCAATAAAACTGTCACCCATACATCCTGATACAATTTATGAGGACAAGTTTATAGCAACCAATTTCACAAGACCCTTCTCTGGAGGTGCAATAAGAGTACGCAGTTTTGAAATTTGAGAGTACTAAGAGCGGAGAGATCAGGTAGAAATGGTTAATGCAGATTTAGGGAAGTAATTCATTGGGATTTAGATGTCAATTCTCGTTATTAACCAAAATCCACTGGTTTGATGTTCTAAAGAATTTAACAATAGAGAATGCTCAAGTTGAAGGCATAGCGGATACAGCTAATGAAAGCGTAGCAAGATTCTATTATAAATTGTGAGTGATAGAGCCACGCCATAGACGGTAACGTCTACCGCACGAATAGGCCGGCTCGACCGGTTTGTTACCACCGTCTCACAGAAAACCGACGTAAAGTGGCAGCTTGCTGTCGCGTTTTGTTCGGTGAGTGAGATTTCCGGTGGCCCACTTCCTCCCTCTCTTGCCCTACCCCTTTTCCCTCCCCTTCAATCTCATCTTTTTAGGTTGGCAACGCACCCATGATTATTTGTGTCTTGGGTGTCTATGGGCGGTGGAGATCACTTACCATCAGGTGACCCACCTGCTCGTTTGCCAGACTCTGCTATAAAAAAATATTATACATATTTTCAGGACAAATGTGTATGGAAGATTATTATACTATGATAGTGATTAACTTGAAGATTCATAATTAAGAGAAAAGAGATCATAAAAAATAAATGTTACTAAGCAACTGCTAAAGACAGAGAGAAAACAACATAGTCTATTTAATTTATTTATATAAACTAATCATACGAGAACAAGTTTACGTTTTTTAGTACATCAACTTTTATGAAAGGACGAACAACTTACGACGACAATATTACTGAATGGCCACCAGATCGCAAATGTTTGGCGCTCCATTTACCTTAAAAATTGAGCCAATCGACCTAAGGATGCTTCCAGACGTCCTAAATTCAACATCATTGTGTGGAATAATGGCTCGATAGATCTCTTCTAACAGATTTCCTCAACCTTCGACACTTTAGGTATGACCTTTCACAAAAAATTTAGCTAGATTGGTGAGCTCATACAATTCATAATAGTTATCTAGTTTGGTTATTTATTCATTGTACATTTAAGTAAGGCTGGGATTGACAATAATCCAGATAACTTTTATTTGGAAAATAATTTTGACGTTTTGACAGTTATGAGTTAATGTATGAAACATTAGTCCAGGCAGCAAAATTAACTCTAGGAATAAAGTTATCTAGCTCTTGAAAAAGCGACTTTGAGGAAAAATCATCTGTTAGAATATAAAACTACTAGCGCCTAAAACAAATGATAACTCGGGTCATTCGAGACTACTAAATGGAACTAAATATTTTTGAAACCTTATCGAATGCAAAATAATTATTAAAATTGGTCTATATTTCGTCTAGGTTTAAGAGTGTCTAGGTATATTTAGGTAAAAACTAAAAAAAGCAATAAGTAGGTAAATACATAACACCCAATAGTCACACACATAGTCCTGACCCTGCCTTGTCTTATACCGAGGGTATCAGGAACTACGAGAGACTTTCGGACGCATAACAGACCCGAAACAAAATAAATAATTGTGGGTCACACTGCAAACATGGATCAAGAATTGAACCCGCGGCCTCTCGCTTCCTACTTCAGCACCGCGGAGGTTGTCAAAAATTACTAAAAGATACTTTAGTCAATTCCTACCCCAGACATGACTGCTAAAAGATATAAAGAAATAGCTACAACAAAATTAGCACAGGAATTGTTACTAAATTAAACAATGAGATAAAACGGAAAAGCAAAATTGCCTTCAGCAATACCAAAAATGTCTGCTCTATCTACAATCTGAAATTTCTTAACAAGTTTTGGTTGAGATTTATAAAATCCGTTGCTTGGATTCGTCGGATGAACCAAGTTTCTAAACAATTAGGGATCGACACGATGCTTCTCAGTACTTAACAATATGGGCGGGTTTGGGCATTGTTCTTTAGTTAGTTCTGCTCCAAGTATTATTCAGTTTCGGAATAAAACATATCATAATCTCACGCCTGTATCCCCGAAGAGGTAGGCAGAGGCGCACTAGCGAACTAGTACACATTTCGCCGAGCTAAGTTCCGTTCCAGATGTGATAGGGAGCGAGCCTATCGCCATATCGGGCACAAATTCCAGACTCCAGGCTGATATGGAAAAATCCAATATCACTTTGCCCGACCCGGGGATCGAAGCCGAGACCTCAGGACGACAGTTACACCGCGCACGCAATACTATTACGCTACCAAGGCAGTCAAAGGCAGGCAGGAAGGAAGGTAGTTGCCGAAAAGTAGCAGGAAGTCGCTGGTTGCAGGCCGCTTCCAACAGATCGGTCTGGAAATTCTTAGGGGAGGCCTATGTCAGTGGACGTCCTGTGGCTGATGATGATGATTTAAATAAACCTCCCCCTTAAAATCGGACAACAAACAGCCCAACTCCATTGAAAAGGTAAATCTCTATCATAACTCATCTGCTCCTAGTTTCCACGATAGAGCAGTTTAATTAAAGAAATAAATGCCTACTGGGTGCGACTTCCGAAATCTCAAATTAGTTTTTCGAATTTATGCGTTCAATTTCGACCTAGATTGAGGCGTAATTGCGACATTTTTTAGGTAAAACTAGCTGTATCTCGCAGCTTTGCTTGCGGGTTTAGGCTTATTGGGCAAATTGTACATAACAAATAGGTATTATGTACACCGTTAAGCGGGGTTGAGATCAAACAACTGTTCGTAAAGCTAAGCCGAATCCTTTCTATAACATGCTTGAAAAGCTTGAAAATTGGTGGGGGATAAGGACAGGTGAAAAGAGTACATAAAACATTTTCCTCCATAAAAATATGTTTTCCTGGTACAAGGACCAAATTCGCTACCACGGTATTTTTATATTCAGTAGCCCGAGCACGAAAAACTAATGTAAATGTAAATGTATTCGAGTTCGCTGCGCACTGATGAAGTTTGGTTAATATTTCATACAAAATTTCATAAACGCGCATCGAGCTGAAATACATTTACGGTTGTCAGAAATTTTCCTGCTCAGGCCGCAGGTCATGGTTTATTTGAATGCCCAAATAAAAAAAAAGTTAGGCATAATCGAGTAGCTTACTCGACTTTAATCGATTTTAATAAAAAAATATTTCTTTCTACTTGCCCCTATATGTTAATATGGAGTCGGCGCAACACACTTTTCCATGTTGCAGAGGATTTGGCTTAGATTTTACGACCGGCCTGCTTGACGTTAACCCCCTCTGAGGGATCAAATATCACTTATCCACTGACGGCTGAATATGGTGGCCTTACACAGGTCAACAGGAAAAAAACAGTTCTATGTATAAAACAGACGTACGGTAAAGATTCTCACCTTTTAATAGTCATTCAACCCAACACGCAACGTGTTATTGGCGCGACAAGGTCAAAGGTCTCCTTTGAGTTGGAATGTCTCGATTTGATCACTTAGTCGCACGTGAAAAACGCAATGAAAATACGTGGAAAGCTAGAGTTGTATGGACGTGCGACTTTTTGTAGCAGATGTTTTAGTAGTGAAAGAAATAATCACAAGTATAAAAACTTAACTGATCAACTTCCAACTTGATCCGATCGTGACCAAATTTATATAGGATTAAAATAAGCTCGAACACAAAGAATTGTGAAAATCGGTCGACATTTGGCGGAGATATAGCGTAACATACAAACAGACGATTTGAGGACCTTCTTTTTTTTTTGAAGACGGTCCATAAATAATGAAAGAATAATTTAGTGATACATAAGCTTACGCTTGTATCCCCGAAAGAGTAGGCAGAGGCGCGCTAGTGAACTACCTCTAGTACACCCACATTTCGCCGAGCTTATTTCCGTCCCAGATGTGATAGGGGGCGAGCCTATCGCCATATCGGGCACAAATTCCAGAGTCCGGGCTGATATGGAAAAATCCAATATCACTTTAACAACCCGGGGATCGAACTCGATACCTCAGGAATGTAGTCGTACTGAAATACAACCACGCCACCGAGGCAGTCATCATCTACAGCATCAAAGATACTTACAGACATAGGATACTGACTTTGGACGGTGTATGTACAGCCTCCGTAGCGCAGCGGGCGAAGTCGGCTGTGTTGTGAGGGACTGCGGGTTCCATCCCCGCACTGATACAAATGTTTTTGTGGAATAAATATTTATTTCGGTTTCGAGACCGAAAGTCTCTGGTAGTGATTGTTAGGTGTTATTAATTATTCATTTATAAAATAAACAAACAGAATATTATTGTAACACGTAAAGCGGTTATACATTAACTTTATTATTATTATAATGGAAAATAGGAAATGTAGTTGAGAATAGGAACATACAAAATTGTTTTTTTTATTATATCTTGTAAAACTACATAAACATAAGCTCATGCCTGTATCCCCAAAGGGGTAGGCAGAGGCGCACTAGCGAACTAGTATACCCACGTTTCGCAGAGCTTAGTTCCGTCCCAGATGTGCTGGGGGCGAGCCTATCGCCATGTCGGGCACATATTCCAGACTCCGGGCTGATATGAAAAAATCCAAAACTAAAACTATACAAATAAATAAAAGTTAAAAACCAACTTCAAAAAAGTTATAAGAATATCTAACTTTGCCTATTCAGTTGATCTGCTTCGGCACCGACTCCGAAGAGATAAGAATTTGATGCGATTTTTAATCGTGCATTTTTTTTCGGTTGGTCTGCCCTTATAAATACTGCAATCACGTATCACGTGCCGAAAAGATTTTTTTATCTTTTCTATTCAAAGAAAGACAATGGGAGCTTCTGAGGATGCCTGCCATATTGATTTTGTTTCATTGATTTCGTTTATTGTGGCATTAAATTCTTGGGAGTTCGCAAAAATCATCAATAATATAACTGCTATGAACTTTGAAGGATCTCTATTTATTTTTAATGTTCAGCATCCAAGAGGAAATAATGGAACCATATATATAATATATAACATAAACGTCCGCCAGTCACTATTATAATTTGGTTCGGTGCTGTATGTCATAAGTCACGAAGTCACAGTGATTTCACCAGCCCGCCCAGCATGCGCGCCACGACATATCCCGATAATCGACAGTCGAGATGGTGTCTACGTGTTGTCTATATTTTTTTTTCAGCAGTTACTGTCCCACTGCTGGGAAAAGGCCTCCCCCATTTCTTCTACTTCTCCCTATCCAGTGCTAAACTGGTCCAATCTGGACGAAACGTGTTGAGCTCGTCCCGCCATCGTCCAGCCCGCCGGGGCGCCAGTGATTGGCGTGATTGGCTGTTTTTGTGTGAGTCGGATAGATTTTTTATGTGCCTGTGGCAAAAGACCTGCCCGTCTAGAATGCGTGTCATGAGAACTTTTTGTCCTGTTATAACCGGTTTTCTCTATTTATCTACGGTCACTAACATGCGTCCTCGTTTATTATCATACAATATTGTAGACAACATGTAGACACATCTCGACTGTCGATTATCGGGATATTTCGTGGCGCGCATCCTTGGCGGGCTGGCGTCCCATCTGCCTTAAAAAAAGTTTTGCGTTCGACCAGCGACGAACTATCAACTTTGTATGAAAATCCGACGTTTCCTTAGTCTAGTGGCAGTGTATATGGGCTGTGAATCCGGATGCCCTAGGTTCGATTCCCAGGTTGGGTGGTGTTAAGAAAGAAAGTTAAGGACACTTTGAAGTACGGCAAAACGGTGAAGAGGGCTTCAAAAGGCTGATAATCTTCCAATATAACTTCACAGACATAAAAAAGACAGACACGAAATTAGTAGCTCCCGAGGGTGATGTGAATTGGAGCATACTTCTGTTGAATCTGACAGATCGATTGAGTTGAGTGACTTTGATGGATAACGCGTCGACAGGGCGGAATACTAAACATAAATAAAACTTTTGTTCTACACACAGACGTATAAAAAAGGACACCGTCTCGCCTATAAACGGACGCCAGAGAAAAGCCACGCACACAAACGCACCTGTACAAAAGTGCTCTACGCACACATTACTTTATTTGCCCATTGCTATCAGTCTAGGTAATCATGCTCACTTAAGGTCTATGCTTGTGGCGGCGTCATGTGCCGGGTCGATCACTTCCCTGAAACATGGTTGAGAAGGTCGATGGCTGGCACATGCGTCATATTGTGAACCTGTGCTGCTTGTGGAGACTGGTCTGCCTGGACTGTTTTGTTTCCTTGTGTCAATTAAACTTGCCGTGGCTATGGGGGTCCCTCAGCGTATCCTGTATGTTACTTTGTCCTATATTATTAGATATCTATCGTTATCATGGTTTAGCTGCTCTAATTTAAGGTCTTTCTGTATCTGGTGCTGTACTGTATTAGTAGCTGACTGTAAACGTCATAGTTTCTTGCCCGTTGTTCTCTGGCGAAACAGCCTTCCGAACAGGCGGTAGAGTTAAAATTTGACGGAATCTAAATAATGTTTGAACATTTCATGGATTCAATAAATAATTTGATTTGATTAACACTCAACACGCCCAGTCGCCGCCATTACATAACGATAGATTGAATGGGTAGAAAACCCTGCTTCGCTTTTAATGTTCCTAGCGCTCCGTTCATTATTTTTAACGTCAGTGGTTCTACATTTAGAAATTAGCCTGTGCTAACTTCCAACACGTACATAAATCTGTAGGTATTTCATACAATTACGACTGAATGATTCAAGTTCCTTGTAATGTTATGTCTTTTACCTGACTTTATTCTAAACGAATCTGGGGTCGGCGGCACACCCATTTTTAAGCATGTTGCAGAAAGGATTTGGCTTTAGAATAGACTTCGACTTCGACTTAGAATTCGAACCTTGGGTCGGGATCACATACCGTATATTAAACCGTTGGATTTAGGCGACAAGCTTAGTTATTTAAATTGAAATCTTTGATGATTTTTTTTGTGTCCCCCAGATGAGTTTGATCTCAGGTGGGTAGTCGATCGTTGAAACTAAGCCAAATCCTTTCTGCAACATGCTTGAAAAAGTGGGATGCGCCGACCGCAGATTAAAGTGGGGTAATGGCAGGTGGAAATAAAGATTATATGCTTACTATTGACTGTGGTATAATTTCGTGACAACCTAAAATTTGTATTATAGGCAAGAACGCGACAGAATTCGTTACGTTGTAGACAGTTACGTCTACAGCACGAATGGGCCGGCTCGACCGGTTTGATACCACTGTTTCACGTAAAGTGGCAGCTCGCTGTCGCGTTTCGTTCGGTGAGTGAGATGTCCTACGGCCCAACTTCCCCCTCCCTTCCCCAATTCCCATTTCCCTCCCGTTAGGTTGGCAACGCACTCATGATTCTTTTTGTGTCTTGGGTGTCTATGGGCGGTGGGGATCACTTACCATAAGGTGACCTATCTGCTCGTTTGCCAGTCTGCTATAAAAAAAATGCAAATCAGTGATATTATGCAAATTGTCTTTGCCACACTCTCATTTATCTAAGTGGAAAGTTTTAAATCTTTAGGAATGGAAAAACTTTCCAAAGTGATCATTTTTAGAGAAGTTGGGGAGCATGTTGGAATATTAAAATGTTTATTTGCTTAATTTAAGGTCTGGTTGGTGTGGTATTCAAGCACCATTATAGCCTAGAGGTGGAATGGTGCTTGAATACAAATGAAAGTGGTGATGATTATGGAAGAAGTTATTAAATAAGTTTAAAAACTCAAATAACTGACTTCCAATTTACCTATCGTGACCTAATTTATATGGGAAATAAGCGTGAAATAAGCTCTATCGAGCACAAAAATAATTTTGAAAATCGGTCAACATTTGGCGGAGATATCGAGTAACATACATAAAAAAAATACAGGCGATGTAAGGACCTCCTCCTTTTTGGAACTCGGACGAAAATATCATCTCAGTGGCGTAGTTCTATTAGGTACGACTACCGATCTGTGGGCCGAACTGAAAAATTCTGACAATTGTAAATGTACTCGAGCTCAATGCGCGTCTATGAAATGTATATAAAATATTAACCAAATGCCTCGGTGGCGTGGTGGTATTTCGGTACGACTACGGTTCTGACGTCTCGGGTTCGATACCCGGGTCGGGCAAAGTGATATTGGATTTTTCCATTTCAGCCCGGAGTCTGGAATTTATGCCCGATATGGCGATACGCTCGCCCCCTATCACATCTGGGACGGAACTAAGCTTGGCGAAATGTGGGTGTTCTAGTTCGCTAGTGCGCCCCTGCCTACCCCTTCGGGGATACATGAGCTTATATTATGTTATGTTTGTTAGCTAATATTATTATTATATTCCAGTACGATCTATATTAACTTTACTCCAAAACACAACCATAGGTAATCAGTTTACCATACTTATAATACAGGTACAATTTAGAGCTCGAGTTTGTTAACTCAGGCATCCGATACGAACTAGAAATTTAGTTGAATGTTTAATAAAGATAGCATCTCACAGTTCCTGGTCCTAGCTACGTTAGCTAAGGGCTACTTGCAGCTCCGTTATAAATCTCTATTTATCCCAAATCTTGATTTAAAGATAGGAGTGAGCTGTAGGATAAATCGAGATAAGGTGTTACTCTCGATTATATATTTGTCTCGCTGCGGAATCGAACCCGTCACTACCGACAACTTGCCCGCTGCGTCACGGAGGCTGCCACTTTAAGTCGGTTTTCTGTAGAACAATGGTATTAAACCTGTCCAGCTGGCCCATTCGTGCTGTAGACATTATCTACAGCGTGGCTCTGCCACTCAGTGTATGTAATTAAAATAATAATTAGTGTAAGTGACTGTGCAGGCTTTAAGCTTAATAGGGTATGAAAGCGGTCAATACTGGATGTTTAATTAATAGCTCCTGTCTTGTACAGCTGGGGCCGACACTGTGGAAGCCAGACGAAGAACATTTTTATAAAATGATAAATATCTTTCGTGTTAGGAAATTCTTAAATTCTTTCAAAGATTATTAATAGCACGAATTACGACGGCTGCGTGGGCACGATAGCCTGCGAAATTAAAAGACAGTTTACAAACTTGGAGATGTATAGGAGTGGCTAAATTATAATGATCCGCAGACATATTAAGACTAATTTAATCAGAACCTGGTGGTCTTAACCAGTGGTCTTACTGTGGAGGATGCTCAAGACCGGGCGAAGTGGCATAAGACTAGAATAATTCTAGGAAGGAGAAAGAGGGTTAATAGCTTTTGTTTGTGACTTCTTTTGGTAAAGAGAATCAGAGACAGAGTGAGAGTAGGTCACTTGATGGAGGTTACTACGGCCCAGAAATTCACGGTGCTAAAATATTTGTTAGCAAATCCATTATTATTTTGATATTGTGTAGAGATCTCATAGTATAAGGAGACTAATCTAGCTACATCTTTAGATGTCGCAGTAACCTATCATTGAAAATGTTGTGATTGGAAGTCTCTCGTAATTTCTGATACCCACGACACAAGACTAGTTTCGTAGTGCGAGATCAGAGCTATGTGTGTGACCGTTGGGTGTATTTATTATTATAAAATACGCTACAGAACATCTTGTTTGCATTTCATTTCATTTCATCATTGCAGCATTAAAGTTAAATGGAGTTGATTGGTCTACTTATAGCAAATTGTATTCATTATTAATATTGTACCACTTTCTTTACATCTTTCTTTTCTTTGACAGCCTCCGTGGCGCAGCAGGCGAGTAGCCGGCTGTGAAACGTGAGGTCGTGGGTTCGATTCCCGCACCGTGACAAATGTCTGTGTAGCCCACAGATATTTCTTTTAGGTCTGGGTGTTGTGAGACCGAAAGTCTCTCGTAGTTCCTAATACCCACTACACAAGACTCGATCTTAGTGTGGAGTCAGGACTATGTGTGTGACTGTTGGGTGTATTTATTATTATTTAGTTTCATTTTTCTTTCTTACTTTCAAAAATCGAATATTCATGATTTCAGTTTCGATATAACCGTTTTTACATGCTGTAATAAATTTTTACACAACGTTTTTTCATCTGAATAGTTTTCCCTCTCAATCCTAAAGGGTTGGTAGTTGGAACTAACGAACCCCGCAATTGTTTGTCGATGGCACTCCTTTCCTTGTATACGGGTATAAAATATAAACATCGTATATTTTCCATAATGTCTGAATCCCACTTTAATGTGGGTTGCTCGCATTTTTTTCAAACATGTTGCAGAAAGGATTTGCTTAGTTTTTACGACCGGCCTTACGTCAAACCCTGACAAATTAAATTAGAAAATTCGCTTTCCCTGACCTGGGAATCGAACCCAGGACCACCAAGTGCACAGTCCACATATGCTGCCACTAGTCCAAGGAGGCGACTAACATGTCTCATCATTAAGATTGATTAACACAAGCCAAATCTAATTATTACTAGATGGTGTTTCACACTCAATTATATATACATACATACATAAACTCACGCCTGTATCCCCGAAGGAGTAGGCAGAGGTAGCGTCAACTATAGCGCGTGCGGTAAGACTAACGTCTGAGGTCTCAGGTTTGATCTCCGGGTCGGGCAAAGTGATATTGGGTTTATAATTATTTAGCCCGGAGTCTGGAATTTGTGCCCGATATGGCGATAGGCTCGCCCCTTATCATATTTGGGACGGAAGTGAGCTCGACGAAATGAGGATGTTCCAGTATCATTAATACGAGTTTTTATCGATTCTTGAAATCGACAATAGTTTTCAGCTTCTCCATACATGTTTTAGTTCATTGTAATTTCCGCAAAGTGGCGCTGCTAGTCAAATGTATGGACAAAACGCAAACTATCGTCGATTTCGAGAGTTGAGAACTGTCAAAATAAACTCGTACTAGGGGTACAGCAGGTCGATTCTCTAAGGTTTCATTTGTGAAAACAAAGTCGCAGCATCGATGCGGCAACGTTGTTTTCACTTTGTATTCAGCAATGTACAAAGCGTACGTACTAGCGCTATGCGTGATGACGGCGCTTATGCGAACTAGCTCTCTCGAGCGAGGCGTATGACATAAATGTATGAAAATGGTATTCTCTAAGACCCAACAACGTTGAACGCTCCGTCGATCTCAACGATGTGCGCTGCGGGAACTCGTCGTCGATCGCAACGTTGTGGCGTTTCTTAGAGAATCGACCTGCAGTTCTCTAGTTGGCCTCTGCCTACCCCCTTGGACATACAGTTGTGGATCTATGTATGTAAGTAAATTAAGAACTCCCTAAATTATCTATAAAATACGCTTTCGTCCATCTTTGCACAATTCTTCCTCAAGTAATTATCTATGACAGATTCACACTACATCACATTTTCAATATAAATGTAAATCCGAGTTGTTCTATAAATCTAGCGGCATAATTATGCGTCAGGAAAAAAATAAATGTCAAAATGTATTTGAAATAAAAAACGTTTCTTTCGCCCGCTACCTGCCTCTGAGAAACAGAGCGGTGGCTAAGACGAATATTACATTCCAGGGTTACCAAATCACGAAAATCGAAATAGAACTATATTATTTTTCGAAGGCTTTGCAGCCTTTTTAAGCCGGAAACGTCGGGCATAAAAATTAAAACAAATCGTGATAGAATCCGTAAAAATAATTTTATTTCAATGTATTTTTTGAGTCGTAGAGCCACACTGTAGACAGTAACGTCTACAGTACGAATGGGCCGGCTCGTCCGGTTTGATACCACTGTCTCACAAAAAACTGACTTAAAGTGGCAGCTTGCTGTCGCATATTGTTCAGTGAGTGAGATTTCCGGTGGCTATTTTCCCCCCTTCCTTTCCCAATCCCTTTTGCCCTCCCCTTCCATTTCCTCCCTTTAGGTTGGCAAAGCTCTCATGATTCTCTTTGTGTCTTGAATGCCTATGGGAAGTGGAGATCACTTACCATCAGGAGATCCATCTGCTCGTTTGCTAGTTTGTGCTATACAATAATGATGTAAATATACCATAAGCATTCCCAATGAACATACAAGTGCATGACCACGCGCAGTAAGGATTCCGTAACAGAGATGAATGTTCTTGAGTTTTGATAAATATTCAAGCTAAATACTTTACGCTCCTTTCGTGGCAATAATCTAAATACTATTATTATAAATCCGAAAGTTTGTGTGTTTGTATGTTTGTTACTTCTTCACGCTCAAACGGCTGAAGTAATTTTGATGAAATTTGGTATGAAGATAGCTGACACCCTGGATTAACACATAGGCTACTACTATCTTGGAAAATAAATTTTCATGTGAACAGAGTCAACATCTGGTAATAACTAAAATTCCATTCTGAACCCTAAGTTCAACCATCAAAATTCATCCACACTCGTAAATAACTACAGATTTTTTCTTATTAAATATTACGAAAAGTTTCAAACTTTTAACTACTAAAGTATGAATATTTAACATTTGTTGTTTATTCATTAGACTTACTATGGTTCTAACTTGTTACAACTTTTACTCTTTAGTTTGTGTAATGAAAATTAATGCACTTTCGCTTTCAGAGATCAGATAGCTTTTAGAACAGAAACAAGTTTGCTTTATAAAAGCTTACTTAGAATGTAAAGTGCATTATCACATTTCGAACAAAAACTGGTATACTTACTTAAGCTATCACATTTGGAACAAAAACTGATGTACTTAAGCTAGTCTAGATGGGTATAATACAGCTTTAAATTGTGATAGATAGATAAATCTGAGATAGATTTACTTAGCAGTAGTTTTGTAGAACCGCAAACAAAATGAGTGGATCTGGCAGAAATAGTGACGGGTAGCTCGGCCTCCGGTGGCTGAGACACTTATGTTACATATATATGTGCCGCCTCCAACGGGTTAAAACTTAAGTGATTGACGTGATGGCTGTAAAAGCAAAGAAGAAGTGAACATGGGCGGGACACAATGCAAGAATGAATTAAAGCCAGGAAAATACTCAAGTGGAGACCCAGAGCCAACATCAGAAGGAGAGGAAGACCGCCACGATGCTGGTACTGTCCTCCGAGTCGTCCGATTATCATAAGACGACTTGGAGGACAGGCCTGGATGATCCGGGCACAAGACCGCCGAAAAAGGAAGAGAGGCCTTTGTGCAAGAATAGACCACGAACAAACCATAATGATGATGATGAGTGTTTTAGAGATTATAATAGTTCTTTTTTTTTTTTATTTGCTAGCTTTAATTAGCCTCCGTGGTGGGCGAGTGGCCGGCTGTGAAGCGAGAGGCCGCGGTTCGATTACCGCACCGAGACAAAAATATGTGTAGCACACAGATGATTGTTTCCGTTCTGGGTGCTGTGAGACCGAAAGTCTCCCATAGTTTCTGATTCCCACGTTGTACTTAGTGTGGGGTCAGGACTATGTGTGTGACTG
Source organism: Clanis bilineata (assembly GCA_036417725.1). NCBI lineage: Eukaryota > Metazoa > Arthropoda > Insecta > Lepidoptera > Sphingidae > Clanis > Clanis bilineata. The sequence goes on along the minus strand of CM071162.1, from coordinate 3,195,647 downwards.
TTGGGTATATTTATTTTAATATGAATTTGGTTTCTGAAACTCCTTGTGAGTTATTACTTTTATCCAACTAATTGGCAGAAAAAAATGAGCTTGAAACCAGTATTTTCTTCGATTACAGAAGATGTATTCATTAATTATATTTAAGAAAATAAAGCCTATGTTATAAAAATAAGCCCTAAGAAGAATAAAATGTAAGAAGATGGATTTTTGTATACTTAATAAAAAAATGCAATGGGCGTGGCAACCCTATTGCGAATGTTTCATTTTCACCTTGCGGCAGCCGAGGGGGGGCTGGGGAGGGGGTATATAGCGCGCTTCCCTCCTTATTGCCTTAGTAATCACCTTCATATGATCATTATACAGTTTTAAAATAGTTTTTATTACGGTTTTCTATCATTGAAGACTTTCTTATATTTTAAAGAATTTTACTGCCTTTACTTATTGAAATGTGAAACTGAAGGTCACTTTGAATAGTTTTATCATCTTGTTCTAGTAGGCTATTATGGGCTATCCAAAGATCGGGAGGTTCTGGGTTGAAATCCCCAGATCGAACAACCCGGTTTTACTAACACGATGTGCCTGGCAGTGGTAAAAACTACGAACCAAGAAAAGTGTGTTGCAAACCTTTAAAATATACATTTATACATACATAAGCTCACGCCTGTATCCTCAAAAGGGTAGACACAGTCGAACTGGCAAACTGGAACACCCACATTTCGTCTAGCTTTGTTCCGTCCCAGATGTGATAGCGAGCGAGCCTATCGCCGTATATAGTACAAATTCAAGATTCTGGGCTGATACTGAATCCAATATCACTTTGACCGACCCGGAAATCGAACCCGAGACAATAGTCGTACCGCGCACACAATACCACTACGCCAACGAGGCAGTCAGGTAAGAATAGTGCTCTTCAAAAAACTAGTGACTACCGACTAACCAGACATGCTATAAATTCAGTATGTCTTGAGTAGTAGAGCCACGTTGTAGACAGTAAAGTCTATAGCACGAATGGGCCGGGTCGACCGGTTTGATACCACTATCTCACACAAAACCGACATAAAGTGGCAGCTTGATGTCACGTTTCATTCAGTAAGTGAGATTTCCGTTGGCCCATTTGCCCCCCTTCATTTCCCAATCCCTTTCCCTTCTCCTTTCGTTCCCTCCTTTTAGGTTGGCAACGCACCCATGATTATTTTTGAGTCTTGGGTGTCTATGGGCGAAGGAGATCACTTACCATCAGCTGAGCCATCTGTTCGCTTGCCACTTTCTGCTATTAAAAAAATGTCAATCACCTAGCTGTAATGTCAACGTATCAAGAAACACAGTGTCACACGGTTCAACGATCCTCAACGATCCCAAATCGTTGTTTGATAGAATGTTTTCTTCAAAGGTCAGAGCCATGGGGTATACAAAGCATTGATTTATGGTATGTTAAGCACAACATTCTTTTCTTTACGCTTCATGAAATGAAATTGATGAAACTACAATCGTTATAATTGAATGAACGTGTATTTATACTATTCGGATATTTTTTATATTTGATTTGGCACTGGTTGGGAATCTTTCAGCAGCCATGAGTCACGACCCGCTAGCGTCACCATGAGATAAATCTTAATTGATGGATTAATTTTGACAGAAGATTTGAGTGGTAGAGCTACGCTGTAGAAGTTTGATACCACTGTCATACGATAACCAACGTAAAGTGGTAGACTTGTATCTTATTCTCACTATCTGAGTGAGCGTAGCTTGCTAAAATAATTACATATTATTGTCTAAAGTTGTGTTTGTTGTTAAAGTGATGTGGTTTTATGCAGCGAAGATGGATAATATAATGAGTAAATTTTGAACATGTGATCTTTGATGAGTTTTGCTTGCTGCATTGGCTGGCTTTGTTCAGTCTATTCGCTGAGGAAAGGTCATCTGAGAGGAATCACACTCGAATTTGGAAGGAATTGCTGCAATAATCCCAGCACGACCTTGATACCGTCCATATTTTGACACATAACATAACATGTGTCAAAATACATGTTATGTTATGTGTCAAAATATGGACGGTATGAAGGTCGTATACCGTCCATGTTTTGACAATTGCTCTATTTACCTTGACATTGGCAACACCATCGGAAATGCGTGGAAGCCATTTTAAACATAAGAAGAATCGTATCTTGCAGTATCAAGACTGTTGGTTGTTTTATTATTTAGGCAGAAAATACATTTTGACCGAAATAATTTATTTAGGATCGCCAAGGGGTTACAAATAAAATTAAATAACGAACACTTATATCATTGCTCCTTGTTACAGTTAATATAAATAATATTAGCAGGAAACACAGTATGTATTAGCATAGTACACCCAAACGAAGCAATACCTTGAAACACGCTCAGCAAATGAGAATTTACCATACATTTTCATACAATTTGCACTCGTCTTACGAATTGCATTTTCGCGTTGTATGCAAATTTCTGTTACTAAAGGAATTTTGGAATTTATGATAATAACATAACATAACATAACATAACATAACATAAGCTCACCCCTGTTTTCACCCACATTTCGTCGAGCTTAGTTCGGTCCCAGATGTGATAAGGGGCGAGCCTATCGCCATATCGGGCACAAATTCCAGACTCCGGGCTGATATGGAAAAATCCTATATAATTTTGCCCGACCCGGGGATCGAACCCGAGACCTCAGAACCGTAGTCGTACCGAAATACTACCACGCCACCGAGGCAGTCTCAGTTTATGATAATACAGGAATAAAATACATCGTTTGAAACTATATTGGATACATTGAAATTAAACTATTTTTACGGATTATATCACGATTTGGTTTTAATTTTTATGCCCGACGTTTCGAAAGCTTTGCAGCCTTCGTGGTCACGGGTCAGACTAAGGTGTCATTTGTCCAAAATGTTAATATTACATTATCTACCTTCATTTTAAAATTATACAATTTTAAATTTAAATAGTTAGTTATTTGCGATCCGATTTACGCAGTATGAGCTCACGGTGTCTTGAGGTCTGGCAGTTGGTCTTTTGGATTCTGATTTAATTAAATGTATGATTGGGTCCCAGGTTTGTGCAAGCTTCCAACCATCTTCTCTATTGAAATTAAGGTGTTTTTTAATTTCAATAGCCTCGCGTATCATCCTAGGTAGGAATCGGTGTTCTTTGGCAAGGATTTGTGGTTTATCGAATCTGAGGTAATGTTTTGAGCCTTCCTCTGAATGTTCAGCAACTGCAGACTTCGTTTCAGAACATTAAAACAAGAATTTGTCTGCGATAGCCTCTCTCTTAACATGGGACTTTATGGTCAGCTATTTTGTTATAGACTCTGTAATATAGAGGGAAGTTAAAAACATAAAAATAAACATACCTATACTTCTAAGTGAATGGTAGTGTCTATCGAGAACGTCCTAGACAGACTCTGGACCAAATTGGGGGACCTTTTAAAAAGGGCCAAATAAGGAGTTCTCGTAACCGACGAGCGTGAAAAGATCGAGCGTGAAGAGCGTGAAGAGCAACGCCAGAGTTTCTTGCCCGTTCTTCTCTGGCGAAACGGCCTTCCGAACTGGCGGTAGAGGAACTTTGACGGAATCTAAATAATGTAGTAACATTTCATGGATTCAATAAATATTTTGATTTGATTTGATTTGATTGATGACTATGGAAATATCGAAAAAGGTAAGCTTGAATCAAAGCACCCTGGTACTCTATAGTTTCTGCCTACCCCCACGGGAGACAGGCGTAAGATGATGTATGTATGTAAAATGTACCTATGTATATTTCTAAACGTATTGTATTACTTTTGGTTGTGGGATAAAGTTAGTTTTGCAATCGCAGCGACTCGTCGATCTGTATTGCTCGGTACGAAAATGTGCATGCCATTCATTGATGTATCTTAATATATTTTTTTTTATAGCACAGATTGGCAAACGAGCAGATGGGTCACCTGATGGTAAGTGATCTCCACCACCCATAGACACCCAAGACACAAAAAGAATCATGGGTGCGTTGCCAACCTAAAAGGAGGGAATGGAAGGGGAGGGAAGGGGATTGGGAAAGGAAGTGGGGAAATAGACCATCGGAAATCTCACTCACTGAACGAAACGCGACAGCAAGCTGTCACTTTACGTCGGTTTTCTGTGAGACAGTGGTATCTAACCGGTCGAGCCGGCCCATTCGTGCTATAGACGTTACTGTCTACAGCGTGGCTCTACCACTTTAAAATATAAAACTGAATATAAAACTTAGGATCCTAATACAACATAAACACACGCCTGTATCCCTGAAGGGGCAGGCAGACTTTACATTTACATCGGATTTTTGGGAGACAGTATAAAACCAGTCGGCCCTGACTTAAACAATTATTGGATAATTAATCACCAATTTTAAACGTAGCTAATAGACATGGCCTAATTTAGCACCGAGGCCCTAGCATGAACAATTTAACAATCGAATTCGTGACGAAATCGATGGGTATTTATAATTGTAATAATTTTAAGTATGTTATATTTGCACAGTTTACAAGCACAATCGATTTATAAAATTTTATTGTTTTCTTTTTTTTACTATTTCTTTTGTATTCATAATTAATTGTATATCATATAAAGTTATTTTCTTTCTATATTTTCTCATGATTATTAATTACAGATATGCCGGAAGATGTCCTTTGCCCAATATTCATGTAACATTTTGGAACTGCCTCGGTGGCGTAGTTGTATTTCGGTACGACTACCGTCCTGAGGTCTCAGGTTCGATCCCCGAGTCGGGCAAAGTTATATTGGATTTGTCCATATCAGCCCAGAGTCTGGAATTTGTGCCCGATATGGCGATAGTCTCGCCCCCTATCACATCTGGGACGGAACTAAGCTCGGCGAAATGTGGGTATACTAGTTCGCTAGTTTACCTCTGCCTACCCCTTCGGAGATACAGGCGTGAGATTATGTTATGTTGTGTCATTTTGGAAAGAAATATATTTTTCATTTTATCGTATTTTTTCATTTGTAATACATAATGTCAGCACGGCTGGTCTCAAGTGTTGGCTAAATAAAGTTCCTTTCTTTCTTTCTTTCTTTCAATACGATCTCGATTCGAATTCGATTGTCAAAACCATTCGTGCTAGGGCCTCAGGTAAAATAAAAAGTATATGATTGAATAAAATCATTCTTCATCAACTACCCAACTCCCATTTCAGTCTAACTAATAGTGATGTCACGCTTAATAGACATTCAGATTGATTTTAGCCTGACCTAATTTTAGCCAGGCTAAATTAGACCTATTTCGGCGCTGGATAAATAGGAACACGTTATCGTTAGATTGTTTGTCCGTATCCTTGTTAATCTGAATTTCGACCAATTTTATTAGGAGTTGGATAAAATGGAATTTGTGCCCTATATGGCGATAGGCTCGCCCCCTATCACATCTGGGACGGAACTAAGCTCGGCGAAATGTGGGTGTTCTAATTCGCTAGGCACATAGTCCTGACCCCGTACTAGGTTTAACCTGTATCGTGGGTATCTACGAAGAGGACTACGAGGAAAGAAGAAACTACGAGGGACTTATGGTCCACACCACCCAGACCCGAAACAAATATCTGAGGATCACACAAACATTTGCCTCGACGCAGGAAACGAACCCGCGGCCTCTCGCTTCACAGCCGGCTACTCACCCACTGCGCCTCGGAAGCTGGTTTGGACAGATCTGAAGAAGTACGGAATACACCAGCATAGTCGTTTAAACACCAGTCTGTCAGTCAATAGTCATTGCGATACGATTTTGAATTCGGCTTCAAATTTTATTTATGTCTAGCTATGTTGCCCGCGACTCTGTTCACGTAGAATTTATTTTCAGGGATAAAAGTAGCCTATGTGTTAATCCAGAGTGTCAGCTATCGATAGGGATAGCTGGTATAGGTTAGCTTGGTATAGACCAAATTTCATCAAAATTAGTCTAGTCGTTTGAGCGTGAAGAAGTAACAAACATTCACACTCTCAAACTTTCGCCTATATTTAGTGAGATTTGTAATATCCAATACAATGCACCAAAGCACTTCCAAAGTCAAAGAACAAGCACATAAAATAGAAGCCTATAGGTATTTCATGCTCCAAATTGAATTCCATTCAACACCACACATGAAACATTCAAAGGAATTCCAATGCGACTTGCTTTGCAGTTGCGGCCGAGAAAGGCGCGCACATGACAGATATTAATGTTAAGAGCTCTTGCAGCGCTAAAGAAAAAAGAAAAGAACTTTAGCCAACACTTGAGACCGAAAATGTGTTTAGGTACACTTAGATAATAATAAAAATATAACGAACGTATGTACATACGTACGTAAATTCACGCCTGTATCCCGGACAGGAGAGGCAAAGATGCATTAGCGAACTAGACCACCCACATTTCACCGAGCTTAGTTCCGTCCTAGATATGATAGGGGACTAGCCTATCGCCATATCGGGCACAAATTCCAGATTCCGGGCTGAACTGAAAAAAACAATATCACTTTCCCCGACCCGGGGATCGAACTCGACACCTCAGTACGTTGTTGTAGTTGTCGTACCGAAATACGAGTATAATCACGCCACCGAGGCAATCTAAAATTATAAATACCACTGAATGTTCATACACTTAAGGTCACCTTATGTCGTTTAAGGCCGCCTTAACTTTTCTTACTACCTGCCTTTGTCCCACTCCAATTTGAGGTCAGTGCAACAAACTAACTGAAACCTATTTCAGCAAGGATTCGGCTTAATTTTTACGCCTGCGTCAAACCCTATGGTCAATATAAATACTTACACATCGAGAAATACGTATAATGATACAAAGATCCACGTAATATTTCTCTCAGATATTCGCCCACTGATATATCACAATAAAGAAGAATAAATCAAACGCGCGGCCATATTTTTTGTCCGACAGTGCACAACTCTTTCGCAGAAGATTAATATTTCATAGCCGCAGACACCGACCGTTTGTTTAACGACACTGGGCTCTGTATAAAACATCTGATCATTTGGAACTTTCTCTCACCATTATTTAGTACGAATAACGTAGCCTTGTCGATCGACTTCCAAAACGGAGAAGGTCCTAAATTCGTCTGTATATTTTTTTGTATGTTACGCGATATCTAACGCCAAATGTAGACCGATTTTCAATTTTAATTCCAATTATTTTTGTGTTCGATAGAGCTTATTTCAAGAATGGTCCCATGATCGGATTTGAAGTAGGTCCGTTAAGTTTTTAAACTTAAAGACTTACTTAAAACGTGCCTCTTATATGCACTATATTCGCTACACAACTGTACTTTACCTCTATATCTCAAACTAGTTGTGTACACTTCCAAAGGGAGACTAACTCAGTAATGATAGCTCCCGCTCTTTTATACCTATATACTTTTTTAGTTAAGAAATACCTTACAAATATTATGAATTACTTAGAGGGTAGTTAAAATAAATATAATTAATATACTACCCTTCAATATCGTGTACTAAATCATAACAATTATCCGAAATCATAACATGATGTTGAGTTGTAAGTTAAGGATCAACTCTATGTTTCATAAAATTATGATTTTAGTAATACTAATACTCCACATTAACCAGCGATAGCTCAGTTGGGAATGGTACGGGCTACTGAGACAAGTGTCGGAGGTTCAAGACCTACCCCAAAATGGAGCATACATACATACATACATAATATCACGCCGGTATCCCATAGGGGTAGGCAGAGACTATGGATTTCCACTTCGCCCGATTCTGACACACTACTTTCGCTTCATCTACTTTCATCAATCTCTTCATACATTCGCGTCGGTTAAGGGTACTTTTTATTTTTCCTTTAGTTAATATATCATTAACTTGCCTGGAGCATGGATGGAGCATACACCTCTGACTTTACTATGTTAAGTGTATTTTCATTGTGAAATATCGCTTGCTATAACGGTGAGTGTTGTTGAGTATCTGCTTCATCAATAAAATGAGATAAAATTATAATATCATCATCATCATCATCAGCCAAAGAACGTCCACTGCTGAACATAGGTCTCCCCCAAAGATTTCCAGATCGACCTGTTGGAAGCGGCCTGCATCCAGCGACTTCCTGCGACCTTTACCATGTCGTCGGTCCACCTTGCAGGTGGACGTTCTACGCTGCCCTTGCCGGCAGTGATAACTTATGGCACTGAAACGTGGCCCTAACTCTGGGCCGCATTAGAAAGCGCACATTCACTCAGCGAGCTATGGAGAGGGCTATGCTCGGTGTTTCTCTCCGTGATCAAATCAGGAATGAGGAGATCCGTAGAAGAACGAAAGTCACCGACATAGCCCAGAGGATTAGCAAATTATAATATATTGAATGGTAATTGGATTGCAATTGGCTCCCTTCCAAATCATAATAACGCTCTTATTTCCTACGATTATGGTTTAGAATCTACATCGTTGCCAAATTACTCGATTTACGAACATAAAAACCGGCATTTAGTTAAATTTTTGTCAACATTATTTCTTTCTTAAATACTCCTCAATGTTTATATGACGCCAATTCAATTAAATACCTTAGAATTAATTCTGAAACAAACTCCAAACCATGTCTTCGAAAAACAGCTTTTCGTTGAAACAAATTTTGTGTAGAATATTGTATAGATTGAATTTTAAATTAACAATAAATCATTACCTTTTAAAATTAATTTACTAGCAATCACAATGCATTCACAAGATGTAATCAGAAGTGGTCGTAGACCTCTTGATTTTGCAGTCACGTGCACTTTATAATTGCTTGTGCAGTTTTATACGAAAAGATAAAAAATATACAATAATCACCAGTTTAAACTTAACGACTGCCTCGGTGGCGTGGTTGTATTTCGGTACGACTACCGTCCTGAGGTCTCGGGTTCGATCCCCGGGTCGGGGAAAGTAATATTGGATTTTTCCATATCAGCCCGGAATCTGGAATTTGTGCCCGATATGGCGATAGGCCCTCCCTCTATCACATCTGGGACGGAACTAAGCTCGGCGAAATGTGGGTGTTCTAGTTCGCTAGTGCGCCTCTGCCTACCCCTTCGGGGATACAGGCGTGAGCTTATGTTAATGTATGTATGTATGTTAAGCTTAACGGACTAACTTCAAAATGTATCTTGTTTTTGTTTAGCTGTACGGCTGATTGCCTGACACGAGACGGTAATTTCAGCCACACCGGTCTGTTGGGTGAACGCAGGTGCGTTACGAACCCAAGAAAAAGTTAGGTGACCATGCTGAGGGCAACCATTAACGGGTTACGAACCGCGGCTCAGGACGGTCACTTACGCCGGGTTCCAATAAACAATCTCAGTTCGAATGTGCAGATAGATTACAAAAATTAGCCAATAAGAACATAGTTTAAACATGACTCCATCAAATGGCTTGATTTGATTGGTTCATAATAGCGATCTATCTGCACTCTTAACTGAGATTGTTTATTGAAACAGGTCGTAAGAGATGTTGAAGAGATCTTTGATTAGAAGAAGTTTGGACGTGTTTCCCTAATTATCCATTTCTCTCATTGGCACGCGGGCTGGAATTGTTAACAGGGTCGGGGGGGATACTACTGGGAGCGCGGCGTGGACCTCGTTGGCGGGGACGGAACATCGGTCGTGTGGGGTGTGAGAGCAGTTTAAATTGCTCGAACTTGAATGGACAGAGTGATATCGTCATCAGGGTCTAACAAAACTGATCTAGGACGTCTCCATTTCGCATGGTCGAAAGGAGTATAGATTGACGCTTGGCGGACGAGTGCGTTCGGATGGTGTACCGCCCGATCGAAGTAGCATCAAAATGTATCCGATCATGATCAAATTTATATGGAACCACCCTAGGAACAATCTCTATCGAACATAAAAATCTTGAAATCCGTAAATTTTGCGGAGATATCGCGTAACATACATAAATACAGACTTTTTATAGCTGAGACTGGCAAACGAGCTACTAGGTCATTTGATGGTAAGTGATCTCCATCGCCCATAACACCCAAGATAAAAAAATCGTTGGCGCATTGACATCCTTAAAGGAGGGAAATAGGGATTGGGAAAGGGAGGGATGACGGAATTGAGGACTTTCCCTTTTTTGAAGTCGGTCGAGAATTAAGATAAAATAAAAGATAAAATAATAATTATAATAATTAATATTACCCGATTAATTGTTGTGCCTCTGGGGGATTACCACCACCTCTTATAGCAGTTTTATTATAATCTTACTTGAACCGATTCCCATACAAAACAAACGAAGAACGATTATAATAATGCTGCTATAAGAGGTTGTGGTAACCCTACTGGAATGGACAAAAAGGCTCAGAATCTGCATTAACCAGTTACAAAAAGTCATAGGTTACCATCATTTGCGGGTTTCTCGTCTCGTCATTCGAAAAAAAATATATACCTCTATTTATATACGTACATACAATTAAATAAAAGTGGTGTGTCTGTAATTTCAAATTAAAAGATTTTCACTAAAAGTATATGAAAGTATATACGGTACTCATATAAAAAAAACATTTTGTTAAATTTTTGTCTCTCTATCTGTTCCGGCTGATCTCTAAAACAGCTGGACCGATTTTGGCGGGACTTCCTGGCAGATAGCTGATGATATACAGAGTAATTTAGGCTACTTTTATTTTAGAAATTTTATTCCGTTTTTTTTTTTTTTATTAAAATTAAACACGAACGGGATCGCGGGCAACAGTGAGTCTTGTATATCATTGGTAAAAGTTGAAACAAACTGTTATTTACAGGTTGAAAATCCGCATGACCCGTACAAATACAGGTGGCAACAGTTTGGCAGTTCGAAGGCCCGCAGCGATTCCGTCTGATTTGTTGTCGTTCCGCGAAATTGATTAACAATTTGTGTGGGTTTTTTGTAGTCAGGTTTTTGATACGAGTATTTTCCGTTTATTTGACACTTGCCAATGTGATCCAAATCAAACTTTGATAGAGGATAATAATAATTGACCGACTTCCCAAAAAGGAGGAGGTCCTCCAAAATGGTATTTTTTTTATGTATGTTATGCGATATCTCCGCCGAATGTGGACCGATCTTCAAAATTCTTTTTGTGTTCGATAGAACTTCTTTCAAGGGTGGTCCGATATAAATTTGGTCACGATCGGTAAATTGGAAGTCGGTCAGATAAGTTTTTAAACTTGTGATACTTGACCCACTGCTGGACACCGGCCTAATGCGAGTTGGTAGACTTCACATTCCTTTGAAATTCTTGTGGAGATATTCTCGGGTATGCTTCCACACGATGTTTTCCTTCACCGTTATAGCAACCGATAATTTACAAAGATAATCACAAGTTTAAAAACTTAACAGACCGACTTCAAATCCAATCGTGACCAAATTTATATGGGACCACCCTTGAAATAAGCCCTATCGAACACAAAAAGAATTTTGATTATCGGTCCACATTCGGCAGATATATCGCCTAACATACATAAAAGATATAGACGAATTGAGGACCTTCTCCTTTTTGGAAGTCGGTCAAAAATTAAGAGGTGTATGCTGCATGTTGAGATTGCACGACCTCACGGTTTCGCAGCCTTAGTACGCTTCCACCAGACTATAACGATAATATTATATAGCAGAAACTCGCAAACAAGCAGCAGGTCGATTCTCTAGGGTTTCATTAGTGAAAACAACGTTGCGGCATCGTTGCATCAACGATGTTTTCATTTTTCTATTCAGCAAGGTACAAAGCGCACGCACTAGCGCTATGCGTGATGATGGTGCTTGTGCGAACTAGCTCTCTCGAGCGAGGCGTTTGACATAAATGTATGGAAAATGGTATTCTCTAAGGCACAACAACGTTGAACGCTCCGTCGATCTCAACGACGTGCGCTGAGGGTGCTCGTCGTCGATCGCAACGTTGTGGAGTTTCTAAGAGAATCGACCTGCAGGTCACTATCAAGTGACGACACCGGTGTCCATACGATCAGTAAATACACTTCAGCGCGTATGGACACCCGTGACACGAAAAGAATCATGAGTCGTTGTCAACTTTTAAAAGAAAGGAATAGTGATAGGAATGTCGCCTCCTTGGTCTAGTGGCAGCATATATGGGCTGTGGACCAGGAGGTCCTAGGTTTGATTCCCAGATCGCGCGTTTATGAATCGTTTAAAAAAAAACATTTACGATTATCAGAAATTTTCTTGTTTAGGCCGCTGTACGCAGCTAAACTCTATGCAGTGTTGTAAATGCTTTCATTTCGAATTTACGTAAGCTCACGCTTCTATCTCCGAAGGGGTAGGCAGAGGCGCACTAGCGAACTAGAACACCCACATTTCGCCGAGCTTTGTTCCGTTCCAGATGTGATAGGGGGCGAGCCTATCGTCATATCGGACACAAATTCCAGACTCCGGGCTGATATGGAAAAATCCAATATCACTTTGCCCGACCCGGGGATCGAACCCGAGACCTCAGAACCGTAGGCTTACCGAAATACCACCACGCCACCGAGGCGGTCTTTAGTAGTATAGAATTTACTGTTAACAATACGCCTTTAATGAAATGAAATGCTGTTTCGATAAAAAATACGGCCATTCATGCTGAAGAGTTAACGACCTTTCCTAAACCGCTAATAAGGTTTTTCGATTAGATATTTTTTTGTACCTAATACATTTTTCAAGAAATTAACAATATCACAATTAGTTAGACTACCCCGGTGGCGTGGTTGTATTTCGGTACGACTACCGTCCTGAGGTCTCGGGTTCAATCCCCGGGTCGGGCAAAGTGATATTGGATTTTACCATATCAGCCTGGAGTATGGAAATTGTGCCCGATATGGCGATAGGCTCGCCCTCTATCACATCTGGGACGGAACTAAGCTCGGCAAAATGTGGGTGTACTAGTTACACCCAATAGTGTGCCTATGCCTACCCCTTCGGGGATACAGGCGTGAGCTTATGTCATGTGCCACAATTAGTTATACTTTTAATAAAGATTTGTGTAATATGTTTGAGACCATCGGTGGCGTAGTTGTATTGCGTACACGGTACCACTACCGTCCTGTCTAGACTTCGATTCTCGGGTCGGGCAAAATGTTATTAGGTTTATCTATACAATATCAGCACGAAGTCTGGAATATGTGCTTGGATTTCGTTTTTACGACCAGTTGCCTGACGCCACCTCTTTCTAGGATATCCAGGGCTAATACAGGTTAGAAAAACGGCCTTTGAGCTTTGCCTAACCTGGGATTTGAACTCGGTCTGTCTTTAGGCTGTAGCATATTATATATTGAAATTAAACTATTTTTACGGATTCTATCACGATTTGGTTTTAATTTTTATGCCCGACGTTTCGAAAGCTTTGCAGCCTTCGTGGTCTGACCCGTGACCCGTGATATAATCCGTAAAAATAGTTTAATTTCAATGAATAATTATAATAAATTCACGTAAACCTAAGAAATCATTATGCATATATACTTACGCCGCTACTATACATTATGGGCCTTACTTATAAACACAGTTTAGCTGAGCAAATGGTAAAGAATAGGCTGTCACTTTTTCCTTGTGTCACATTCATCAATATAATATACCCTAGATGCACAGATCTTTGCAAATATCCTCCTAAAAAGTGGTCTCAGAAATAAAACAAAGAAAACGATCACAAGTTGCAATTAAATCAACACAAATATAACCCTAAGCACGTGTTATAAAGTAGGTTTTTAAACGAAATGAGCAAGCGTTCTTTAATTTGAATTTTGAAATTTAGAATTCTATCGACGTCCGACTGTAGGCAAAACGAGTGCTTAAGCACTTCTTTGCTGTCCCATTTTCCGAGCGTCAACTGTGCATCTAGGTAAATAATATATCGATGGTCACATTGCTTGAAAATAAAAGAGACAGACTATTCTCCACCATTTGCTCAATTAAACTGTTTTTATAAATAAGGCCCTATATACATACGTTTTGATAACAAGCTGTCTTTCTCCCACAATTCTCAAGCACTGTGCCTATCAGCCTCATGGTCGCTTTGTGTGGTGACAACCCAGTCTGGCCGGTCCATAAGCTATAGGATTATCTATAACGTGGCTTTACAACTTATGTTAAATATGATGGTATGTGTTTAGGTAATTAAGTAATTGCTTAATTAATTTCTTTAATGGGCCATTTTTTCGAGCAAATGAACGATACGTGAGTTGAATAAATACAGTAATACATACAGTGTTGTCACAATATAAAAATCACATGTAGTGTCCACGGACGTATAAAAAAGAAGGTCACCATCTCGCCAATAGTTAACTAACGCCACAGAGACGTCACGCACACAAACGCGCCTGTACAAAAGTGCCCTAAGCAGACATAAACACTCATAACACGCCCAGTCGCCGCCATTACGTGTCGATAGATCGAATGGGCCGAAATCCCTGATTAAATTTCAATGTTCCTAGCGCTCCGTCCATCTGTTTTTTTACGTCCGTGAGCCACACAAACATTTGTGTTGTTGCGGGATCGGACCCGCGACCTCTCGTTTCACAACCAGTTCCTCTCCCGCTGTTCCAGGCTCAAAGTGATATTGAGCAAAAAAACAATATCACTTTATCCGACCCGGGAATCGAACCCGAGACCTCAAGATGGTTGGTCGTATCGCGCACGTAATACAACGTTACTGAGACAGTCACATACTTTCGCATATAACAGTATAGTAAGTAGTATGCAGGAAAAAACCCCAAAGAATTCAGTGGCCATTTTGCAATACAGTGAGAAACTTCAAAGGTGCTCTGAATAATGTATAGCTTGTTCAAACACATCACAGCTGAATGACGTCACTTCCTTGGTCTGAACCCTCTAGAGAGGGGTACTTTTCTGTGAAATATAGAAACAGCCAATTCTCTTTGGGGATTCTACATATTTTATCGGATAAAATGTATTTTAAGGTTTTTAGTAAACATTAAAGCAGATACAGGAAGAAACGCATTTACAAAGCCGCGTCACTGAATTCAAGTATTGCAATCGTATGATGGGGACTCGCTAAGCACATATTTCTTAATGTTCGGTATAATTAGTAGATACGAGGGACTTTCTTCTTGTATGATCGATAAATCATAACATAACATAAGCTCACGTCTGTATCCCCGAAGGGGTAGGCAGAGGCGCACTAGCGAACTAGAACACCCAAATCACGCCGAGCTTAGTTCCGTCCCAGATGTGATAGGGGGCGAGCCTATCGCCATATTGGGCACAAATTCCAGCCTCCAGGTTGATATGGAAAAATCAAATATTGCTTCGCCCGACCCGGGGATCGAACCCAACACCCCAGAACCATAGTCGTACCGAAATACCACCACGCCACGGAGGCAGTCATATAAATGATATAATCATATATCATCGTTGAAACCTATAGTTTTTTTTGCAGTTATATAAAAATTAAGTTCCTGTCGTATATACTATTGAAAAAACCTAAAATGCATGCGAATTAATAATAATAATAATAATATTTGTTTATTGCCAAAAAAGTTACAGATAATTTCACAAGAAAAATTTACAAATAATTTCACAACACAAGATTCACTTACAATTAGTACAATAGTTTAAAAACAATAATCTGTTGAAAACAAACTTAATTAACCCTGCCTCTCAAACTAGGCGAACCTGTATCTTGAGAGACAGTTGTTCAGTTCGGGTAGTTCTTTTATTGAATGAATACAACAGTGAACTGTGTCAGAATATCATTGAATATAAATAATAATTATGTAATGTGCATGTATGTGTGTGTGTGTGTGTGTGTGTGTGTGTGTGTGTGTGCGCGTGTGTGCGTGTTTGTGTATGTGAGAGTGTGAGGGAAGGCGCGCGCGCGCGTGCATGAGCGTTCGTAAATTGTATAAGATTATGAGTGGAGAAAACTTAAGCGTGCAATTTATGCGATAAAAGTGAGTAGATTTTCCGTTGAAGAATAGTCTTGTTGTAGTAGCCACTCAGTGACTCTACGTTTGGCTATGTGTCTATTTTGGTCTAATATGTTTAATTGCTTCTGGATTTTTTTGAATATATGAGTGCGTAAAATGTAGTGCTGGTGTCTGGCAAACGTAGTTTTATGGGAAGTATTTGTATGAACAGGTCTGCGCTTTTTGGGATCAGAGGGAGATGTCACTGTGTGAGTTCTTAGAACAGTTTGTAGTACATACAGTTGACGAACTGTTAACACCCTACATTGTGAGTACAATTCCGCTGTTGGATAACGATAATGTTTTCTACACATAACTTTAAGAATTGCCCTCTGCGCACGCTCTACCCTAATCAGATTTGTTTTTGTTGCACCACCCCAGACACAAATACAGTACCCGATGACCGATTGGCACAGCGCATAGTAGACCATTTTTAGCGTGTCGAAATTAGCTGCCTCCCTAAGAGACTTGAATATGTGTATAAGTCGCATTGTTCTCGTACACAAGGAATCCAGATGTTTATCCCATTTTAGTCCTTTATCTATGTGGACACCTAGGTACTTCACGCTTTCGGTTCGCTTTAATGTTGGGCATATGCAGTGGACCATGGTGCTAGGACAAGAGTGAGCAGCTATAGTGTATGTGGGAGGCGGAGCCGTATTATGCCGAATAGTGAATGGTACATAGACTGTTTTTTCTACATTTAGAGTAAGTAGGTTAGAATTTAGCCACTTCATAATCGTACTCAAAGCCGCCTCTGCCTTAATTTTTATAATATCCCATGTGGACCCATGCACGAGAATAGCAGTGTCATCTGCGTATGTGAAGATTTTACAGTTGGTAAGTTTCATTTTACAAAGGTCGTTTATGTAAATTTGGAATAGGGTGGGGCCCAGTATACTTCCCTGTGGCACACCAAATGTCACATGTTGTTCATCGCTCAAATACTTATCAATTTTTACTTGTTGCTTACGGTTTGTCAGATAATCTTTGAATATTTCCAAGGCTAGGCCCCTTACACCAATGTGCTCCAACTTTGAGATAAGGAGAGGAACAGAAACTGTGTCAAATGCTTTTGCGAGGTCTAAAAATATTCCTAAACATTTATTTCTGCCATCAAGATTCCTAGCTACTAATTCTGTAAGATCAAGAATAGCATCCTCCGTCGAGACTCCGGTACGAAAACCGTACTGATTCTGAGCTATTAGATGGTATTTATCCAGATAGTTTCGTAGACGTTTGTTTAAAATTTTCTCCAGGATCTTCGAGAGAGCAGGTAGAACCGATATAGGTCTGTAATTGTTGACACAGTTCCTACTCCCCTCCTTGAAAATTGGATGAACTACTGCCTTTTTTAAGGCATTGGGAAACACTCCAGTACGGAGGCTAAGATTACAGAGGTACGTAATAGGCGGCACAAGTATATGACGGCAAGTTTTTAGTAGCGTCGGAGAAATACCATCCCAACCGGTCGCACAATCACTACGTAATAGTTGTATTAGTGTATCAACTTCTGACGGATCAACTTCTAAAATTGCAAGAGAGTTAACCGGCGGATCAGTATTGAGAGAATGTCGAAGGTAACCTGTGATTGACAATGCGTGATTGGAGACCATGGATGTTTGAGATATAATTTGGGTTGCCATGTTTTTGCCTACGTTGGAAAAGAACTCACACACCTCGTTTATCGATGACGTAGTGCTTTCTCTTATGTCTAGCAGCTCCGTGGCACCGGTGCCAGTCTTACTCGTACAAGTTATTTCTTTTATGGTTTTCCATAAAGCTTTGGGATTGTTACTGGCTTTCTCTAGCTCACTCTTTTCGTGGGAAATTTTCAACTTACGCAATAAATCATTACAAAAGTTTCTGTAACGTGTGTAGGTGGTTTTAAGTACTGAATTTGTAGGTGCTTTTTTTGACTTCAAATGAAGTTTGTCACGATGTTTTATGCATCTTAGGAGTCCAGGTGTGATCCATGGCTTTAAGATTCTTTTTTGCCTTGGAATTGGGATAATTTTAGTATGTTTAGATATAAGAACAGATAGTATAGTGATAAATTTATTAAACGCAGAATTGGCATCATGTTCCTGATACAATTCCCTAAAGTCCATTTCTTTAAGCTCTGTCCAAATTGCTGCATAGTCAAGACGATTTATATCGAGACTAGTTTTCATTGGTTGGTTGGCGTTAGAAATAGATATAAGTATTGGTTTATGGTCGGTTATATATGTGTTTAAAATTAGTGTGGTGCATGATGTAGAAGTCTTTAGAAACGCGTGGTCTAGACATTTACCTAACCTTGTGGGCAGAAGGTGGGATGGTAAAAGCCCGTGTGACGCATTTAGAGTAAGATACTCCAGACTGCGTTCTTTATTATTACATTGCTTTAAGTCAATGTTTAGATCGCCAACAAGGGCAATGTTGCGGAAGCTAGATAATTTTTCATATACCAAGTTAAGGCTATTAATAAAATTTCCAAAGTTTTCAGTAGAATTGTATGAGGGAGAACGATAAGTAGCAACCACGGCTAGTGTATTACTTATCTGGCAAACTAAACAATTACCACCTTTGAAGTCGGGTTCCCACACTGAACATGTTAATCCTAACGTCGTATAGATTATGACTCCATCGTTTTGGTTACTATTTGTCTTGGTAAAATGTATCTGGTAACCATTTAAAACCGGTAAATTACTCGATTTACTAAGCCAACATTCGGTCAAAATAACAATATCAATGTTAGTTTTAATTGTGTGCAGTAGTATTGTTAGCTCATCAAAATGCTTTTTTATACTACGTATATTTAAATGTAATATTTTTATATTACTAACTGATTGGTTGATGTACTTTGTACTATCTTCCGGACTACAATTAAATGAGCAACCTACAGTGATCTGATCTAATTCATTATTAATATTATTTAAAGTAGCCATTTGTGTAAATTTATAATGAAATTGCAAATACTGATAATGAAGAGTAGTTTATGTACCTTTCGGTCAACATGCCACTGAGTAATGATTATTGTAAAAAGCTGAATTTTAGCATTATCTATAAAAGAAGAACAATGTGGTGATTTGGGTTTTTCGTAAGAGGTTAAACAAGTATTACCTACTTCCAAGTCAGAAAAAGAAACATTTATGCACTCATAGTATTGGGAGAGAAGCATGTTTGTGTATAGTGTAGTATGATGTGATTGATTACAATACGATTTTAATAACAAAAATACAATTAATAAAACGTAATTAAAGTATATGAAATAAAGATTAAGAAATATTAAATAATGCATAGTAACCTTATCTAGTCACTTGTTACTGGTCGCGAGTCCTTGCAAACATTTCTCAGAAGTAATTAGTACTTGCTTGTCACCTTCTTGCTTGCGCAGAAATATATTACCATTTGAAATCCAACAGTACTTATAATCATTGTTCCTGGCAAACTCCCGAGTTAAATAAAATAGTCTCTTAGAGCTAACGGGTAGATGGTCAGCAATATAAACTGGTAAGCATTTTCCTGGTATCCCGATGAGAGTAGTGTTTACTTTTTCATCTTTCCCTTTATTTTTGTTTTAGGTGCGGACGGCAGATATAAGCGTTTGTTTTGTTTGTACATTAGTGAGTTCAGCTATTATAGGGCGAGAGGAGGTTTTAGAGGATTTTCCTGGGAGGCGATATACGTCACGTAGTTCTGCGTTTGATAAAGATACTCCAACAACTTGTCCTATTTTACGTATAGATTTAACCAGACTGGTCGTAGTTTCTGTATTTTCTTGCGGAATATTTCGTATCTCTATGCTAGAAGAGCGTGATTTCTGTTGTAAGTCTATAACCTTTTTTTCCAGGTATTCGATATGCAATTGTTGTTCATGGCGCTCCTTTCTCAAATTTTCAATCTCTTTTTTCATGTCTTCAAATTTATTGTTCATGAATGACATCGATTGAACAATTTAATTGGATCCTCTTTTCGACGGAAACAAAATGAAAAGTCATCTGTATTTTTATGTATGTTACGCGACATCTTCGCCAAATGTGGACTACCAAAATTGTTTTTGTGTTCTCTTATTCCAAAGGTTTGTATTCTAAGTTTTAAGTAGGTTCGTTATAGTAGGGGAGCCCAAGCGGGGATTTCGGGATTTACTCAAGCGCGACAGATTAATATACAGGGGGATACCTTGTACCCGGTTAAGTACCTCCACAAAACATGAGGCCCATATATAAGGCCGCCCGTGAAGGATACAGGATCAGATTAGTAAAAAAAAATTGACCATCAGAAATTCTCGAGCGCGTTAGATTAAGGTAGGGTGAGTAAATTACATCCTAAAATGTGTATATTCCACTAATCTGACAATTTGAGAGTGACGTAAAAAAAGGGGAGGGCAACAAAGTTGTAAAAAAAAAACGTCATCTCGACATTCTCGAGCGTAGCTAAATTTTTTTTATTTTGAAGGAAATAATTCAAGAATAATGAAAAATATATAATCTGACGATTTCCGCAAGCCGAAATAATACAAATTCGTCGATAAAGTTAAATGCGTGCAGTTGCGTCATGCCTACATTTCTTTCTCCGCGCTTCTATTCCTCTCTCACTCTTTCTCTATCTATTACTC
Source organism: Clanis bilineata (assembly GCA_036417725.1). Taxonomy (NCBI): domain Eukaryota; kingdom Metazoa; phylum Arthropoda; class Insecta; order Lepidoptera; family Sphingidae; genus Clanis; species Clanis bilineata. The sequence goes on along the minus strand of CM071162.1, from coordinate 3,175,137 downwards.
TCTCACTCCGTCCCCACTCTGGTTTCTGCTTCCTGAGCTTTTCAATTAATTAAGTTGAATGATTTAAAAAAAAAAATATATTTTGAAAGTGTTTTTTTTGGAATAACTTTTAACCGGCTTTATCGATCAACTTCAAAAACTAATCCGCCTTTGAGCTTGAAAAACCACGTCGATCGCCACCTAGCTGGTCAAAAGCGGTTGATTCGTTCGAGAGATATCGTGAACGAAAGAAACCCGAAAAAGGGTTTTTTCGAGATAACTCCGAAATTTGTGGTTCGATCAATTAAAATTGCAAAATTACTTATGAGGATGATAAAACTGCGTCGAATGCCGCCAACCGCGTGAAAATCGGTTGATCCATTCAAAAGTTATTGCGGTTTGAAAATTCCAAAAATAGTGTTCTATGAAATTTCTATTTCTTTGAACTCAGCGAGCTCAAAATATCACATAAATTATATTTTGAGCTCAAAAATGTCATAAGTACAATTATAAGAGCCCAAGAATGGAATTAGCGGGAAGTTGCAGGGATGGCATTTAAGGTGAACCGTATTTCTAATTTTTTTTTGTCAGATCAGGCCAATCCCTCTAGATAATCGTCAGATTATGAGACAGTACGTTTAGAACATAAAGATGAACCATATATATCTTAATCTGACGCGCTTGAGTATTTCAAGATGGCGAATTTTTTTTGCACATTATGAAAATGGCCGCGAGTTTGCGTCCCATCAAAATCGTCAGATTAGTGAATGAGAGCTTTTTTTTGGTGCACTTAACACTCCGTTAGAAAATCTGACGCGCTCGATAAATTTTTTTTTTTTTTCATTTTCAACCCTTAAATACAACCACTCGCATCATGCAAACGATCAGATTAACAAACGTACATTATTAAAAATACGTAGGGCATTGATGGTATCAATATCTGACGCGCCCGAGGATGTCCATGCAACAGTTTTTTTTTACATATTTAAAAATTTATAGCCGCTTCCCCCACCGATGTAAAGGTATATATCATATAACATTTTTTTCTTCATATCATCTAAGCTTTGCATCCCAATAGGTCTCTACGACGCTCGAGTAAATCCCCATTTAGCATCGTGGGCTCCCCTACTATTAAGTTAAACTAGTAATTATTAGGCTATGAAATGCAGTAATCATTCTTTTTTCTTTCTACCTGCCCTTATCCCACCTTAATGTGGGGTCGGCGCAACACACTTTTTCAAGCATGTTGCGAAGAGGATTTGGCTTAGTTTTACGACCGGCCGCCTGCCTGACAACCCCTTATGAGGGATCCAGTCCCGGGCAAATTAAATGAGAAAATTTACTTTGCCCGACCTGGGAATCGAACCCAGGACCTCCCGGTCTACAGCCCATGCTGCCACTAGACGAAGGAGGCGACTAAAATACAGTAATCATTCTAAATATTAAAATAATATTTACGTTTAGGCTTCTAGCTTACTTTAAAAATGAAACATTATTTAGCTTACTAATCTAAAAACATGATATTACAAACCTTCTGACCTAGATCTGTCAGGCCATGTCAAAGCTTAACATATCACATCTACATATACGTTACAAGGAGTGAATACCTTACGTGATATTAAGATTATTTTAAATTAAATTTATTCATAAGTTAGGTACGGTTTTGAGACTGAGTTCCACTGTAAATGCTACACTAAGCTATACGATGGTTTTATTTTATCGGCCTGTTTTTATAGTTTGGTTAAAGGTCATGTATTGGTGGAGGTATGGAACAGGATCTCACTTTGGTCCGAAATCGGTTGGTGGGTGACCAGTTGCCACAGTTTCGTCTGTTCATCGGATGGGTGTACCATGACATTGGTCACAAACAGTAAAAAAACTTAACGGACTGACTTCAAAACTTATCAGTAGCCCGAGCACGAAAAACTAATGTAAATGTAAACTCGCTGCGCACTGATGACATTTGATTAATATTTCATCATTTCATTAATATTTAAGACTGCCTCGGTGGCGTGGTGGTATTTCGGTACGACTACGGTTCTGAGGTCTCGGGTTCGATCCCTGGGTCGGGCAAAGTGATATTGGATTTTTCTATATCAGCCCGGAGTCTGGAATTTGTGCCCGATATGGCGATAGGCTCGCCCCTTATCACATCTGGGACTGAACTAAGCTCGGCGAAATGTGGGTGTTCTAGTTCGCTAGTGCGTCTCTGCCTACCCCTTCGGGGATACAGGCGTGAGCTTATGTTATGTTATGTTATTTCATACAAGTTTTATAGACGCGCATCGAGCACGAATACATTTACGGTTGTCAGAAATTTTCCTGCTCGGGCTGCTGATCGTGACCAAATTTATATGGGACCACCCTTGGAATAAGCTCTATCGAACACAAAAATAATTTTAAAAATCGGTCCACATTCGGCGGAGAAATCGCGTAACATACATTTAAAAAACACAGACGAATTGAGGACCTCCTCCTTTTTGGAAGTCATTCGATAATAAGACATATAACAGAATACATTAACTGAATAACAAGAGCTCGTTTTGAGTACATAATTATATAGAGTTTTTTTTACGCTTTATATATATTTTGTGGATTTTTGTAATGGATTTTAAAGAGCTGTAACCGAATTTAAAACTTGAATTTGGTAAAAATATTGTGGGAATTTAAAATTGGTATGAACGGCAATATGGATAATGACAATCTGTAGGACTACCATGTGGGCGGCGCCGCGAGAGAAACTTGTTTTAAAATATGAGAATTGCGAACTTGAAATGGACTTGGGCACATGGCCTGACGAAGTGATGGCAAGTGGAGAGCAAAATTGTCACGTAAATGTGGCTGAGGCAAGCAAGACGAAGGTCGTCCAGCAGCAATATGGATCGACGATATTGTCGATATTGCATAAAACCGAGGTAAATGGCATAAAAAAAGAGAGTGATAGCCCAGCAGTGGGATTAGAAAGGCTGTGGATGATGATGATGAAAATATAAGAAAATGGAACTGATACACAGAGTCACGTCAAGCGAAATCCGTCTATTGGATATCCGGACGGAAATTGCGTCTAAATAGAAATGTGTGAGATAAACACTCAGGCTGAGATCTATAGAGCGAACTTCGAGTGATTTTGAGTCATAGAAACGAACTCAGTGAGGTTTTGGATTTTTTTACTGACTTAGTCCGACTCATTTTTTTACAAGAAAGACAGACAGACTAACCAAAGATTTTCTTGTAATAAATGACTCGGACTAATTCAAAGTTCAATTTAAAAATCCCAAATCCCAATTGTTTAAAATATTGCATTCATTGGTTGACTCTTCTACTTTATTATCTTATTTAAATATTAATATTAATTTAAGATGCCGTAAACCTAATGATTTTCCATTAATATTTTTCGCAATAGTATATCTTTCAATAATCCTGTTGTAATAATGTGTAGACAGTACAACGAATTAAACAAAGACACTGCTTCCGTAGACTTATTTAACAATAACTTTAATGTATATCAACGACAAATTCAGAATGTCCTTAATGATTCGTAACTCTCATACCATTAATATTTTCTATGTTACTCTCTAATTTGGTAGGTAACTTTCGTATTACTTGTTGGAACACATGTTTTGGGTTTTAATTATTGTCCAGAAAATTTTTGTCACACATAATGTAACGCATATATGATTACAACCTGTTTTGTGTTTAATAAAAAAAAAAGTCACTAAGTTCGTTTCTTTGACTTAGACTTAGGCGAAGTTCGCTCTATAGATCTCAGCCTGAGTTTTAAAACTGCTGTGAGTAATCCTTGATTTATGTCTTGAAAGATTGATGGCTACCTTAACTCTTTTACAAGAAGACAGATAAGAATACAGTGGCTTGGTTGTATTACGGTACAGCTATCGTCCTGAGGCCTCTGGTTCGATCTCCGTGTCGGGGAAAGTGATATTGGGTTTTTCTATTGAGTATCAGCCCGGAGTCTGGAATTTGTATCACACTATAGTTTGCTAGTGCGACTCTGCCTAGCAATAACCATTGTCTGCATGTATGAATTAAAAATAATTTTCACGGATTTTATCGTGATTTACGACTGAAAATATAAACGAATTGAGACAAAATCCGTAAAAATTGGTTTTAAAATTATCTAACATAAGCAATATAGTACAGAATGCTCGTATCAAATTAATCCAGAGACCTCCAATCTAAGTGTACACAAGATTGATCGATGTGTGTTGAGAGAATTCACTGCGTACGAAAAATTCTCTCACATAAATCTTTGTGTGAATGACACGCACACAACTACGCTCAATTTGGGCAACATATGGGATAGTTTAATGTGGCGAAATGTATACGGGTTGGGGGAACACTTCATCAGAGATTTTTATGGTGGAAAATGATAAACTGCGAGTCTTTGATGGTAAGTGATCTCCATCGTCCTTGAATACTAGTGGACTAATAAAGAAATGGGGATTGCGAATAGGTGTTGCTTGGTCTAAGATTCGAACCACTATCCGGTCCATACATTTTGAGTAACTCAGCAATTGAACTAATTTTTTATGAGGTGTTCATGAGGCATACTCATTTGAGGTGAGGAGGTGACAGATGCTTGTATACCTCAATGAGTTAAACACTTCACGAGTTGTACAAGTGTGTGGGCTTCAGACGAGGGAAACGCCTTGCAACTTGCGAGCCGCGAGTAAGGTATGAAACGTGGCTGGCGGCTGTAGTTCGTTTCCGTGCAGTGCTCGTTGCCTCGCGAGTCGCCAGTCCCGACTCGAAAGTGAGTTGAGTCTTACATGTTTCATTGTATAAAAGTGTTTTTCGTTTTAGACAGCATCATCGAATTTCGAATTTCGGAATTATTTAAAATGTATATGCATGAGGCGTTGAGGTGAGATAATTCATTATTGAAAGAGTAACTCATAAATTGCCATGAACTGAAACTCAAAACGGTAGAATCACGAGTGATTCACTCAATCCAATATACAATTTCGCTAGGCCAAGGGCGAATGTAGGTAATACTCCTCCCATTTGTTTCAATCCTCGGGTGCTGTTCATAAAAAATGCCAAGTCTCATTTTCAACTTTGTTATAATAATTGCTTCCACAGACATACCGATAAATTCCCGTAAAGTTACTGCCTTTGAATAGCTCGTTTCCGAGATTTATGGAATTGCAATTTTATCATTTGGATTGGATTACTTCCATGGGTTATTTCGTGAGCTCCATAATTACGGATAATGGAATTTTGAATGGATTAATAATTAAGATGCTTTAAGAACCGTCATCTTTCCAAAATATTTCGATGATGTCTTATCCATGCACGGCACATTGTGTACTATACATGATGGTAAGCGTAGTGCAGTCCAAAAAAAAAACAATCTCGGGTTCGATTCCCAGGTCGGGCAAAGTGATGTGATTTTTCCATATCAGCCAGGAATCTGGAATTTGTGCCCGATGTGGCGATATGTTCGCTCCCTATACGGAAATGAGCTCGGCGAAATGTGAATGTTTTAGTTATCTAGTTCGCCTCTGCCTACCCCTTCGGGATATAGGTTTGAGTTTATGTATGTATCAATTCATTCTTACTTTTAACACGAGAATATTTTGGCCAGGCTTGTTATGGCTCCATTTCACCAAAACGATCAATCAATAATGACGGATTACCAATCACGTCATGTCAAACGATACAGCCCAATTTAGTAGAGACAAGAACATGCCACAATTTGCGACTAGCTCATTAGCCGTTGTCAAACAAAACTTGTTTGCAATGTACCTTGATATTGTAGTTAAAAGTATGTGAAAATCTGTTTATTTTAGCCGAACCACTATATACAAAATAATCACAAGTTTAAAAACTTAACAGACCGACTTCAAATCCGATCGTGACCAAATTTATATGGGACCACTCTTGAAGGAAGGTCTATCGAACATAAAAAGAATTTTGAAGATCGGTCCACATTCGGCGGAGATATCGCGTAACATACATAAAAAAATACAGACGAATTGCGGACCTTCTCCTTTTTGGAAGTTGGTCGAAAAGATAGGCTTCGTCCACAACTAAAAATGAAATAGAATAGTCTAAAGCCTAAACTAAAAGCTTTCACTGAAAATACTAAGGAAGCTCAAATAAATAATAATAAATAACACCCAACAGTCACATACATAGTCCCGACCCCACACTAAGATCAAGTCTTATGTCGTGGGTATCAGGAACTACGAAGCTTTCGGTCTCACAACACCCAGACCCGAAACAAATATCTGTAGGCCATACAAACATTTGTCTCGGTGCGGGGATCGAACCAGCGGCCTCTCGCTTTACAGCCGGCTCGCCCGCTGCGCCATGGAGGCTGTCAATCTAAATCCTAAGACAGGGATTCTTTTTAATGCAGAGACTGGCAGACAAGCTGATGCGTCACCTGATGGTATATGATCTCCACCGCCCATTAACACTTACGCTAAGACATAAAAAGAATCATGGATGAGTCATCGGAGATCTCACTCAACCGGTCGAGCCGGCCCATTCCTGCTGTAGACGTAACTGCCTACAGCGTGGCTCTACCAATGAAATACAATTTGAATTACAAAGTTTATTAATTTTGGAATTGCGAAGAAACACACATACGGAGGCATGTTCAGCAGCTGACGTCCTGTGGCTGATAGGCTCGCCCCCAATTCTTCATCATCATCATCATCATCAGCCATAGGATGTCCACTGCTGAACATAGGCCTCCCCAAAAATTTCCAGATCGACCTGTTGGAAGCGGCCTGCATCCAGCGACTTCCTGCGACCTTTATTAGGACGTCGGTCCCTTGTAGGTGGACGTCCTACGCTGCGCTTATTAATATTAATGGAACGGAATTAATCTCAGCGAAACTCTGCCCACCAGTTCCTGGATTCAGTCGTAAACTTATGAAAAAAGACAATCGGACATTGATAAAACGGAAAATATGAATGAATATCCTCTCACGTTCCGACAAAAAGGCCACTTTTACAAATGGTTACCTATAATCCGATAACGTTAATAAATTGAGCCTATATGATAATAAATCCTTCAAGTTTCGAGTCATAAATGGAGTTCGAGAGACACAGGGATAGAATCAGAAAATAACTGACAAAAATGTTTTATAATTTAATAAATATTCAAATGCCTATGTTCAGCAGTAGACGTCCTATGGCTGATGATGATGATGATGAAATGCTCAAAACAGTCACGGTCATGACCCTAAACTAGGTTAACTTTTATCAGAAACTATGAGGGACATAGGGCCCCTCAAGAATTATTGAAACAAATACCAATCAAATAACATTTGTCTCCGTGCAGAAATCGAACCTACAACTTCTCTTCTCACAACCGACTAAACTAATGAATCTAAAGTTTAATTATTTAAATTAAATTCAAGATAAACACCATATAAACGAGCAGTGGCGTGCAATCCATATAGGAAAAGAGACACTGTCTACAACAACAATTTGCTATTTATCCAAAAAAAATCTTGACCGAAAACCATTTTCAAAATAGCAGTCTTTGGCTTATATTTTAAATCGTCATGGGGACAATGGTGATGATGATGATAATGTACTATTTCTTTCTGCATGGCGTTATCCCGGCCTTCTGTCAGGATCCGCTTTCCTACTTAAACGCTTCCACTTCCCCCGGTCTTGAGCATCCTCTATGGTGAGGCCATTGGTTCATGAGAACCAACAAGAAGATATGATATCTTCCTCCAGAACGTCCAGCCAGCGCATTTTGGGCCGTCTACGGGAACGCAACCCTGGTACGATCTGGGCCGGACACATGCGACCGACGTTCTCCTGTGGTTTTCTCAAAACGTGGCCATACCATTTTTGCATTTTATCTGGCACGTCCCGGACGTCAAGACTACCGCGGATGTGCACGTTACGTATTCAGTCCAGTCGTGTAATATTGCACATCCACCATCTATGATGATGATAATGTACCAGTTGAAGAAAATTATTTTGAAGTTTTTTGTCTACCCTGACCGTAATGCCTATGCACGCCACTGTAAACGAGTTATCTACATATAGTAATAAAATAATAATAATAAAGTAATAAGTTAATACCAACACTTAAAGTAGTCTTGCCACTTAAGCGTACGTTAAAACAAGTAATATAAATTTGGGTCTTTGTAGCATCATAAATATTAACTAACATAAATGTAGTCAAAATAATTCAAAACGATTTAAAGCAATATATCAAAAGCGATTTAAGTTCAAGAAACAGTAATAAATTTTTCATTAAGCGTGTACTTTAAGTTGTAACTTGTAACAGAGCTTTCGAAGATTTAATCTATGTTTAAAATATTGACGCAGTATTTTTATTGGAATTTCTAGTACATTCTTGAAAAAGTATTGAAAATAGATCAGCAGCCCGAGCAGGAAAATTTCTGGCAACCGTTAATGTATTCGTGCTCGATGCGCGTCTATGAAATTTGTATGAAATATTAATCAAATGTCATCAGTGCGCAGCGAGTTTACATTTACATTAGTTTTTCGTGCTCGGGCTACAGTTAAAAATTTTATAATGACTTACGTCTTAACAGTTTCACGAAAAACTGCCGAAATTTTGAGGTAGAATAAAATTCTAAAAAATTGATTACTAATAAAAAAAAACTCAAAAACCTCCTTCTTTGTTGAAATGGTTAATATAAAATCGTAAAAATACTTTCCCAATTGGTTTCGAACAAAATAATGAGGTTTGCTAAGTATTTACGATTTGAAAAAGATCCACCATTACAATATGTATCAAATGTGAAAAGAAACATAACATGTAGTTATTTTTAGTAATATAATGTATCTAGAATTTAATGTCATTACAGTCCCATTAAAGTTAAGAGATTCCCATATTGTATAACAGGCAGACTTGGGACATAATTATTTATGTTTTGCCGGTGTCAATATATTATACCCTCGATGCACAGTTCTTTGCAAATATCCTCCTAAAAAGTGGTCTCAGAAATAAAACAAAGAAAACGATCACAAGTTGTAATTAAATCAACACAAATATAACCCTGAGCACGTGTTATAAAGTAGGTTTTTAAACGAAATGAGCAAGCGTTCTTTAATTTGAATTTTGAAATTTAGAATTCTATCGACGTCCGACTGTAGGCAAAACGAGTGCTTAAGCACTTCTTTGCTGTCCCATTTTCCGAGCGTCAACTGTGCATCTAGGTAAATAATACATATATCGATGTTTGCCGGTGTCAGACATTCAGCAGTTTATAGGTAAATGGGACAACAACATAACTGTCACGACTCCCCCAGACATGGCGGTAGTGATTAAACACTTGTTTTTTATAGCAGAGACTGGCAAACGAACAGATGGGTCACCTGATGGTAAGTGATCTCCACCGCCCATAGACACCCAAGACACAAAAATAATCATGGGTGCGTTGCCAACCTAAAAGGAGGGAATGGAAGGGGAGAGAAACGGGACGCGGGGAAAGGGGCCACCGAAAATCTCACTCACCGAACGAAACGCAACAGCAAGCTGCCACTTTACGGTCGGTTTTCTGTAAGACAGTGGTATCAAACCGGTCGAGCTGACCCATTCGTGCTGTAGACGTTACTATCTACAGCGTGGCTCTATACTTTCTACTCAAATCTACTTTTCCCGCGATAACAAAAAAAGGCAGTAAACTAAGTCCATTTAAATGAAGCTTAAATACAGATAAAATTCCAAATCCTAAATCCACCCCTGTGCCAAATTCTGTCCCGGAAACGAGGATGGCTATGAGTTATGATTTAACAAATGAGTTTACACGTCACTAACAAATCCCAAAAACGTTCCATCATCACAATTCTTTTGCGATTGTGCGGCTATCACAGGTACTCTCTTTGATTTATTACTTTTAAGTTGGAAGGTAGGTTTCGCATTTGACAGCTGGATAATCTAGTACTTCACCAAATTCGCGTAGTCCTTTCTTTGTTCGTATTATGACAGCCTCCGTGGCGCAGTGGGCGAGTAGCCAGCTGTGAAGCGAGAGGCCGCGGATTCGATTCCCGCATTGAGACAAATGTTTGTGTGGGCCACAGATATTTGTTTCAAGTCTAGGTGTTGTAAGACCGAAAGTCTCTCATATCTCCGACACCCACGATACAGGTTATACCTAGTGTGGGGTCAGGACTAGGTGTGTGACTGTTGGGTGTATTTATTATTATTATTATTATTTATTATTATTCCAGCTCAGTATTAGGTTCTTGTTCTCTATTTTCCCATTTTATTTGGGAAATAACAATGTTTAAAGACAATGTTATAGGAAAATTAAAAAATAAAAAGAGCCGCATAATCGATATAAGTTTCCATGGATAACGATTACTCGTAAAGTAAGAGCTCGCGTAAAAAATGCACCTTCACTCAGAGTGCAGCCCATCGACTTAAAAAATCGGTAAATCCTTAATCCTAATTTAAAACCAATAAATTGAGCAATTGAGCACTTCAATAGTGAGACCATTGGTTCACAAATCTCGCTTTATCGTTTCAGAGTTCGATGATTTCGATGGGAATGACAACTTTCATGCTTTTATTGCATCGAAAGCCCAGCTCTTTTTGACTCTTGGTATAAATACCAATTGTATAGAGATAATTGCAATAAATATCATGCTATAAAAATCTTTCGTGAGTATTTTATGTCTTGTGATGTTTCTTTAAGAATTAATGTAACTACTACTAATCTCACTACAACACTGTATTGCGTTAAATAAATGCCCGACCAGAATAGCAATTATTATAACGTAAGTATTTTATGAACGCTCATATGAAAATACCAGTCGCCTACTGACCAGCGTTATTAAATTCTGTCACCAAATTTGCTAACAATGACGTGTTCGGTAACATAAGCTGAGGAACATCGTATCTAAGTTTTTTAGATTTCTATGCCAATTTTCCGTGAATACTTTTCTCGGCATAAAATCAGTGATTCTTAGGGATAAACAATTTTCAAATCATATCAATAATTTCAGACAAAAAATTAGAAAAAACTCTATCATTAGCACAAATCAGTTCGCAATATCTTGCGTCATTGCATAGCTCATTCCTTTAAAGACACCTCTACACAATAGTCCAACAAAACTAACCTCCGCTCATGATGTATCAAAAAAGACTCTCCAACATGTTAAACATATTTCTGTTTACATTTAGCCAGTCAGGCGACTGATAGACGATCCTGTAGGGTACTACAGGATATGTAGTCCTAGTATGATGACGAGCTTCGAACAATGTTAGCATATTTTTAAACAATAATAAATTCTTCAATTCATTTAAATTACTCTCAATACATGATCTACAACCATCGTCACCCCTACATTATAATATATTAGAATAAGACACAAAACAGACTCTAACCTACCTCCGTTCACGATGTATCAAAAAACATTCTTCAACATGTTAAGCATTCAATATCTGTTTACATTAACCCAGTTAGAAGACTGATAGACAGACCTGCAGTACCAGTAGTATGATAAAAAGCTTCGAACAATGTTAGCATATTTTTAAACAATAATAAATTCTTCAATTAGAGTCAGTTACTCTTAATACATGATCTATAACCATCGTCACTCCTATATTACCTCTATATATTAGAATAAGACGCAAAACAGAACAGGTGGCAAAAATCCTTACTATCAAAAATATCTTAGGAGCGAATTTATCGCTAGGATCCACCATTAGTCATTTATTTTCTTACTGAATAAAGGTCTTTGAGCAAGAAATTTATTCGAGCGTTATTTGGAAGTTTTTGTTACTGGGCTCGCGGCGGTTCTCATCAATAAAGGTCATTTGGGATGCTGTCGTAGTGAGAACTAATAGCTAAATACTCCTAGTTGCAGTAGCGTCAGTATGTAAATATATTGGACAAAGACACTGCTAGCAAGATCGTGTAAAGAAAAAAAGAACAAATGTAATAGATTTTGAAATAAACGTGGGACTATTTTTTTAAATAAATACCGCGATTGTGATTTTGATAGTGATGATGACGGTGGTGATGCTGATGATTATGTAAATGCAAGACTTGAAGAAATGGATTTTGCAAGTTGTTTATCCTAATCTCCATAAAAGTGCGTAAAACATGTACACACGACACCTAGCTCGTCTTTTAGCAAAGACTGGAATGTAGCAGAGGGTCAAGTCATGGTAAATAGAAATTCATCACAACTTCCCATGTACACTCACCATCCTAGAGGGATCATTGTTACATTGCTGAACATAGGGAAAATAATATACTTGGTTTTATTATAATGTGGTTGCTGTTGAATGAATTACTAGTTTTAGGCCAGTTATAGTTACTTATTGATTAATATAGATAGATATCTGTTTTTAAGGTTTTATTTGTGATACAATGACATGATATAATGGTGGCAATTCAGACTCTTCTACTGCATCACCCACTCTAAGTTCTAAGGAAGCATGATCCCTGAAATCACATGTGCTCGTACCATAGCATACTGTGTGACAGTACCCTGCTATTCTACCAATTGTCTGGAAGTAATCTAAAAATCAACTTTGATTTCTGTGCATTAGAGTTTGAAATACATTGATTCTTCCAGATTTACACATGAATGTGTCTAGAAGTATAAGAAGAGAACTTCTTTTAATATAACAGTTTTGCGAAGGTATTATAGGAGGTATAATATTGGTATAAAAGTTAAGGAACATGTCTATTATTACAGGGGGAAAGCGAAAAATAATTTGACTGTTTATGGTGGCATTGTAATAATTGAAATAAAACTATTTTTATGGATTCTATCACGATTTGGTTTTTCGAACTGATTGATGACGACGAGGATGACGGGTGGACTGAGTCCACCTCGTGACCACGAAGACTGCAAGGCCTTCAATACGTCGGGAATAAAAATTAAAACCAAATCGTGATAGAATCCGTAAAAATAGTTTTATTTCAATGAATAGCATTCGCGTAAACTTAAGAAATCAGTATTGTAATAATTACTTATCATAGAATAATAAATATCCAAAGTACATAGACGGGACAACAGTACGAAAATGGTGATCCAAAAGTTCATCTTAAATTATAAGTCACTGTCTTATCACATACGCGCGCAAGCTGGTGCCAGCGTAAAAATATTTAGACAATAAAATTGTCTCACTTATTTCTAGAACATTAGATTGTTTATTGTAATAAGCGCCATGGCATTGTTATAAGTAGTACATGGCATTCCTGGCGTTTGAGATCAAACTTTTTGTATGGAAACTTGCTTGATAGCCACTCTATCAAATCAAATCATTTATTGAATCTATAAAATGTTTAAACATTATTTAGATTCCGTCAAATTTTAACTCTACCGCCTGTTCGGAAGGCTGTTTCGTCAGAGAAGAACGGGCAAGAAAGCCTGACGTTGCTCTTTTTAACACCAATTTATAGTTAGCTACTAATACAGTACAGCACCAGTAAGTAATATTATACACACACATAACATAAGTTCACGCCTGTATCCCCGAAGGGGTAGGCAGAGGCGCACTAGCGAACTAGAACACCCACATTTCGCTGACCTTAGTTCCGTTCCAGATGTGATAGGGGGCGACCCTATCGCCATATCGGGCACAAATTCCAGACTCCGGGCTGATATGGAAAAATCCAATGTCCCTTTGCCCGACCCGGCGATCGAACCCGAGACCTCAGGACGGTAGTCGTACCGAAATACAACCACGCCACCAAGGCAGTCAATCAGTAATATTATAGTATAGTAAGTAATATTAAATCTTTTTGTTAATATTCTCAAGATTGTAGGTAAACGAATTCTAACGCTACTCAATTTCCACCCACTTTAAAAAAGGTGGAGGTCCTCAATTCGTCTGTATTTTTTTACGTATGTTACGCGATATCTCCGCCAAATGTTGATCGATTTTCAAAGTTATTTTTATGTTCGATAGAGCTTATTTCAAGTGTGGTCCCATATAATTTTGGTTACGATCGGATTTGAAGTCGGTCCGTTAAGTGTTTATGATTATGCTACTATGCTATCTAAGCATGCCAAAACGTATCCAATGTAAATATACTTTGATTAACAAGCACATTCAATATAAATTAAAATAGGTAAAATAGATTCATTATAATAATAATAATAGCCCTGTAATATTACTGTCCCACTGCTGGGCATGGGCCTCCTTTACTAATGAGAGGGGTTAGGCCTTAGTCTACCACGCTGGCCTAATGCGGGTTGGTAAACTTCACATACCTTCGAAATTCCTGTGAAGAAATTCTCGAGTATGCAGGTTTCCTCACGATGTTTGCCTTCACCGTTATAGCAAGCGATATTTCACAATGAAAATACACTTAACATAGAAAAGTCAGAGGTGTATGCTCCATTTTTGGGGTGGGTCTCGAACCTCCGACACTTGTCTCGGCAGTCCGTACCATTACCAACTGAGCTATCGCTGCTTAAAATAGATTCATTAGCATGATCTATATTCAGTAGTTATATAATAACTACATATATACATTCAGACCGACCTATTTCCTAAGTGTCGCAGACGATTCTATTTCCAAACTTATTTCATCCAGCTATTCTTGGACGAAAGAGATTTAATATTACTAACTTTAGAGGGGCTAATAAGCAAGTTTCCATACAAAAAAATTTCTCCACCGTCAGCAGGGTTACCACCACCTCTTATAGCAGTATTATTATAATCGTTCTGCGTTTGTTTTGTATGGGAATCGGTACAAGAAATTATAATAACACTGCTATAAGAGGTGGTGGTAACCTGTAACGCCATCTACCACATATTACTATGAGAGGGCGCTTAGCACACCCTAGAACGTTCTGTAAATGTTCAAGAATCACTTAAGACAATTATAAGGCCTTACATATAAAAACGGTTTAACTGAGCAAATGGTAAAGAATAGTCCGTCCTTTTTATTTTCAAACATACACATAAGCTCACGCCTGTATCCCCGAAGGGGTAGGCAGAGGCGCACTAGCGAACTAGAACACCACATTTCGCCGAATTTGTTCCGTCCCAGATGTGATAGGGGGCGAGCCTATCGCCATATCGGGCACAAATTCCAGACTCCGGGCTGATATGGAAAATCCAATATCACTTTGCCCGACCCGGGGATCGAACCCGAGACCTCAGAACCGTACTCGTACCGAAATACCACCACGCCACCGAGGCAGTCAAGTTTCAAACAATGTGACAAGGAATAAAGTGACAGCCTATTCTTAGCCATTTGCACAGCTAAACTGTTTTTTTAAGCAAGGACCTTATTGCTAAAACATTATTTAACGCTCGCATGACTTTGCGCGCTGGTTTCAAATACGACTGAGTCACTTATCACCTTGAGGTCATAACATTTTGCTCCCAAGCTTGGCGCTATTGTCCCGTCTATGTACTATTGATGTCTTTGTCTTGGATGAAAGTTCCCATTATACAATCCTTGAATAAGTACCTGATGTTTAGTTGTAGGGGGTATGGGGTTCTTGTCCTGTCTTGTCTGTTTCTGCATCGGTCATGCCTGTCCTGTCGCAGGTCCCTCGATTTCCTTCTTATCATCTTATCTTATCGGAGTGTGAATCATCTATGCAGGTCGGTATGATACTTTCTTTCTACCTGCCCTTATCCCACCTTAATGTGGGGTCGGCGCAACACACTTTTTCAAGCATATTGCAAAGATGATTTGACTTAGTTTTTACGACCGGCCGCCTGCCTGACGTTAACACCCTTGAGGGATCCAGCCCCGGCAAATTAAATGAGAAAATTTACTTTGCCCGACCTGGGAATCGAACCCAGGTCCTCCCGGTTCACAGCCCATACATGCTGCCACTAGACCAAGGAGGCGACAAGACAGGTCGATATGATACTGGGCACCAATAATCTGATTGTTTTGGGTTTATCGGTGGTAGAGTTATTTTAAAGTGCCCACTCACTTTAAAACTCACTTTATTTCAAATCTGCCTTGGTGGCGTGGTGGTATTTCGGCACGACTACGGTTCTGAGGTCTCAGGTTCGATCCCCGGGTCGGGCAAAATGATATTGGATTTTTCCATATCAGCCCGGAGTCTGGAATTTGTGCCCGATATGGCGATAGGCTCGCCTATCACATCTGGAACGGAACTAAACTCGGCGAAATGTGGGTGTTCTAGTTCGCTAGTGCGCCTCTGCCTACCCCTTCGGGGATACAGGCGTGAGCGTATGTTTTGTTATGTTTATTTCAAACGCTATACATTAATGAAATGCAAGTTACCTTTAAATTATTCTGATTCAAGTGAAACGTGGCTCATCGTGTTATTTTAGTACTCTAACATTTAGTAACATTTGATCGTACCTCCAACTCTTATTATTACTAACTTTGGTAAAATAACGTACGTGCTTTGAACCCCAGACCTTTCATTATTAGTTTACAACTCTGTAGGTATTTGATATTTAATTTACAATATAGTTATTATTTAGTTCAATTATTGCTATATTCTTTTTGTGAAGATATTTATACAGAAGATTTTTGGTTGGAACAATAGCGGGCTTTCCATGTTTACAATCGACTTCCAAAAAGGAGAAGGTCCTCAATTCATCTGTATTTTTTTATGTATGTTACGAGATATCTCCGCCGAATGTGGACCGATCTTCAAAATTCTTGTTCGATAGAGCTTCTTTCAAGGGTGATCCCATATAAATTTGGTCATGATCTGATTTGAAGTCGGTCCCTTAAGTTTTAAAACTCGTGATTATTTAAACCTAAATTAAGCCTAACTTAAACCAAAGAATTTAATAGCTAGGTTACAGTCATTAGTCTAAGACTTAAACCTAAATTAGATTACTTATGTATATAACTCTGATCAATGGATAATAATGGTAACTTAAATAGACAAACTTATAATACGATTAACAAGCAAAAATAAGTATTTAAAATGACAAAAGCTTAACGGCTTATCACTTTGTTAATTATAGTTAAAACTATCACGAACAAATCCTGCAAGTAATTTAGAACTACAACAGGATCGAACTATTGTCGGATTCACACCCATCGGCTCAGAGATGTTACGAAGTCTAGTTATTATAACGAGAATTAAAGTTTAACAAAGGTTTAAAATCGATTTCAATTGAACACTCATCATTATCAGCCATAGGACGACCACTGCTGAACATAGACCTCCCCCAAAGATTTCCAGATCGACTTATTTGATTGAATTTATCAGATTGAATATTCAGAAGTCAAAAATTGATATTATTTAAAACAATTTCTTACTTCTTTTGGAGAAGCAGCGATAGCCCAGTTCGGAATGGTACGGACTGCCGAGACGAGTGTTGGAGGTTCGAAACGAAGCCCGAAAAGGGCATACGCCTCTGACTTTTCTATGTTAAGTGTATTTTCATTGTGAATTATCACTTGCTTTAAGGATGAAGGAAAACATCGTGTGGTAACCTGCATACCTGAGAAATTTGTTCACAAGAATTTCGAAGTTATGTGAAGTCTACCAATCCGTATTAGGCCAGCGTGGTAGATAATAGCCTAAGCCCTAGCCCCTCTCATTGGTAGAGGAAGCCCGTGTCCAGTAGTGGGACAGTAATATTACAGGGATAATATTATTCCTTTTGGACTTTGGAGGTGGTGCCAAGTCCGACGCAGATCAGATGAAGAGGTACCAACTCCAAAGAGAATAGACAGTGTTATTGTTTTTGACTTTTGAGTTTTCAATTTTGAAGTCGGTTTTTAAGTGTTTGTTAAACTTTAATTATTTTGTAGTTTCTTTATATTTACCTTTAGGTACAGATGTTTGTTGTCGCATGTAAATTTAAAATATTTTTTGGTGTTATACACATTTAAGTACAATCTTCAAAACCAGTGTACCGAATTTCACAAAACTTACACTATTCCCTATGTGTCTTCCTTTTTTAAATCGGTTAAAAGTAGGTCGTCATAGAACGGGGAGTGTGAACGTGCCTACAAAGTGAGTTAATTCTTGTTTGAGCGCGGTTAAACTTGGCGTCAGTGTTAAATTGTTAAAATATAACTTTTAAACGTCGCCTACGTTCCCACATACAAAATGAATTGAGTTATTAGTTTCTGAATAGTAGTGGACCGAAATAATGTCGAACTATTATAAAATGTACGCCTAACTATGGAAAAATTTTTAGTTTTAGTTGTCACATTTTGTTAAGGTATTAATTCGTTCGACTGCCTCGGTGGCGTGGTTGTATTTCGGTACGACTACTGTCCTGAGGTCTCGGGTTCGATCCCCGGGTCGGGCAAAGTGATATTTTTCTATATCAGCCCGGAGTCTGGAATTTGTGCCCGATATGGCGATAGGCTCGCCCCCTATCACATCTGGGACGGAACTAAGCTCGGCGAAATGTAGGTGTTCTGGTTCGCTAGTGCGCCTCTGCCTACCCCTTCAGGGATACAGGTGTGAGCTTATGTTATGAGTTATTAATTCGTTTAGAATATTTCTAGAAACAAAGTCATGTTGACACAGTCTTTTCATCAATGGATCGGCTCAACTGGGGTAATACCAATATAATACTATCGATTATTTTTTGTATAAACGACAATAGCAGTACTGATTTTTTATTATTTTTTTATGATGTGTGTATGAATTGTAAAGCCACATTGTAGACAGTAACGTCTATAGCATGAATGGGCTGGCTGGACCGGTTTGATACCACTGTCACACAGAAAACCGACGTAAAGTGGCTTTATAGGTAGCGTTTCATTCAGTGAGTGGGTTTCCAGTCGCCTAATTTTCCAAGTTGGCAACTTGTCCATGATTCTTTTGGTATCAGGGGTGTCTTTGGCTGGTAGATCACTTACCATCAGGTGACTCATCTACTTGTTTACCAGACTGCTATAAAAAATACCCTTATATTACCAATAGAAGCTTACATAAAATTGAAGAAATTTTGAAATCGATTTCCAAATCCTAAGTAATATATAAGCCAGGTTTATCGAATTCAATTTTTCTTTCTTTAATTTAAGTATAATACTGTTTCTTTTTACCTGCCCGTATCCCACCATAGCAGCGATAGCTCAGTTGGCAATGGTACGGACTGCCGAGACAAGGGTCGGAGGTTCGAGACCAACCCCAAAATGGAGCATACACCTCTGACTTTTCTATGTTAAGTGTATTTTCATTGTGAAATATCGCTTGCTATAACGGTGAAGTAAAATATCATGAGGAAACCTGCATACCCGAGAATTTCTCTACAAGAAATTCGAAGGTATGTGAAGTCTACCAACCCGTATTAGGCCAGCGTGGTAGATTAAGGCCTAACCCCTCTCTATTAGTAGAGGAGGCCCATGCCCAGCAGTGGGACAGTAATATTACAGGGCTAATATTTTTATTATTATCCCACCTTAATGTAGGGTCGGCGCAACACACTTTTTCAAGAATATTGCAGAAGGGATTTGGTTAAGTTTTTACGACCGGCTGCCTGCCTGACGTCAATCCCTCTGAGGGATCCAAACCCGGGCAAAATAAATAAGAAAATTTGCTTTGCCTGACCTGGGAATCAAACCCACGACCCGATCCACAACCCATATTCCTACCACTAGACCAAGGAGGAGAAAATTTAAGTATAAATACTGTATGATACAAAAATAATCATGGGTCTACCATCAGTGATCCACATACTCGTTTGGAAGTTCTTTCTTTTTACCTGCCCTTATCCTACATTATGTGGGGTAAGCGCAACACACTTTTTCTATCATGTTGCAATTAGGATTTGGCTTAGTTTTTACGACCGGCTGACATACTCGTTTGGAAGTACGACTATAAAAAAACACTTTTATATGATTGTGAGCTTCCGTCCATTTACTTTTCTGAAATCGATTTCCAAATCCTAAGTAATATAATCCAGGTTTAGCTAATTCAATTTTCCTTTCTTTAATTCAAGTTTGTCCTATGTTCGTGGTCATTGCTCCAAGTCCCTTCAAATTGAAGCCTTCTCTAATTATATTTATTTATACTTATTTTTCATTAACTTGATCGTAACGAAAGTCAATGTTGATGTTATTGGACGTAAGATCAATTGTATTATTGTTAAAGGGTTTTCTTTAATTAATTAGTGCACAGGGGGTTACCACCACCTCTTATAGCAGTATTATTATGATCTTACTTGTACCGATTCCCATACAAAATAAACGAAGAACGATTATAATAATACTCCTATAAGAGCTGGTGGTAACCCTGCTGACGTTGTTTTTAACCCATAATTGGGTACTTGACTATGTTTCATTTCATATATATTTTTATATGTAATAGCAGATAAAACAAAAAACCCTTCTCCAAAACCCGCATCGAAATTCGTTGAAAAATGAGGCAGTAATTAATATTTTTAAATTCGTCAATGAGCAAGAGTGGGGCGTAGTGGGGATATCTTGCTATCCCTTTCCAACGCATGCACCGTTATGGCCGTGACGAGATTTTACTGATACTTCTCATTCCCGCTGTTTGAAGGTTACACCAAACGGCAAAGCCTTATAACTTTTTTATTTTTGGGAGTATTTCAATATTTATTTCTGTGTTACGTATTAGATGACGTAAATTTTGTATAAAATCAATAAAATAAAATAGTCAAGTGCCCAATTGTACTTTCTTTCTACCTGCCCTTATCCCACCTTAATGTGGGGTCAGCGCAACACACTTTTTTCAAGCATATTGCATAGGAGATTTGGCTTAGTTTTTACGACCAGCTATCTGCCTAACGTCAACCCCCTGAGGGATCCAGTTCCAGATAAATTAGAAAATTTACTTTGCCCGACCTGGGAATCGAACCCAGGACCTCCCGATCCACAGCCCATATATGCTGCCACTAGACCAAGGACGCGACTTAATCCATAATTGTACATTAATCCTAATTAATTTATTGCTAGTTTTAAGAAGATTATGGAAAAATAAATATTTATCTTTAGAAAAACACAAGGGAATATAAGCTTGTTGCCTCTTTGGTGTAGTTGCAGTGTATATGGCGTGTGGATTGAGATGTCTAGCATTCGAATCCTAGGTCGGGAAAGTAGTTTTTCTGACATAGATCCAGATAATCCAAACTGCTTTGGTGGTGTTGTATGGAACGACTACCGTCCTGAGGCCTCGTGTTCGATTTCTGGGTCGGGCAAAGTGATATTAGGTTTATTTCAATATGAGCATCACATCTGGGACGGAACTAAACTCGGCGAAATGTGGGTGGTCTCATTCGCTTGTGCGCCTGTCTTCCCCTTCGCGGAACATGCGAGCTTATGTTATATTAAATCCAGATAATACATATTTTGAAAGTAACGCAACGTTATTTTGTATCAAGCACAGGATTTTTCATTTTGTGAACAAAGTGACTTACATATTCACAATTTTAAAAACTTAACTGACCGATTTCAAATTTACCGATTGTGACCATATTTATATGGGACCATCCTTGAAATAAGCTCTATCGAACACAAAAAGAAAATCGGTTCACATTTGGCGGAGATATCGAGTAACAAATATACAAAAAAAAACAGACGAATGGAGGACCTTCGCCTTTTTGGTAGTCGGCCGAAAAGCAAGTCGGTACTTATAAAACTAGAAACACGTATCATGAAAATTATGATTATTTTATACTTGTTACCTCTTGTTAGAATTATTGTACACACTCCATGTCTGGTACATACACAATGTTAATATTAAAACAATATTGACATTAACAACGTCGACTATGCCAACATGTCAAAATGACATTAATGTTAGATCGCTGTCAAACTGTTTAACCCACATAGCCATAGTACGTAGCCCAATAGAGGTTAATGCTTTTATGATACTATACAATTCATATGAGCCCTGTAATATTACTGTCCCACTGCTGGGGACGGGCCTCGTTTACTAATGAGAGGGGTTAGGCCTTAATCTACCAAGCTGGCCTAATAAAGGTTGGTAGACTTCACACACCTTCGATTTTTTTGTGAATAAAGTACTTAATAATGCGTTTCCTCACTGTGTTTTCCTTCACCGTTATAGCAATTGATAATTTGCAATGAAAATACATTAATTAACATAGAAAAGTCAGAGGTGTATGCTCTTTTTGGGATTGGTCTAGAACCTCCGACACTCGTCTCGGTGTTCGTATCTTTCCCAACTGAGCTATCGCTGCATTTATATATACATTTATATATAGTGGTAGAGCCACGTTGTAGACAGTTACGTCTACAGCACGAATGGGCTGGCTCGCCCGGTTGGATACCACTGTATCACAGAAAACCAACGTAAAGTGGCAACCTGCTGTCGCGTTTCGTTCGGTAAGTGTGATTTCCGGTGGCCTATTTCTCCCCCTCCCTTTCCCAATCCCTTTTTCCTCCCTTACCATTCCCTCCTTTTAGGTTGACAACGCACCCATGATTATTTTTGTGTCTTGGGTGTCTATGGGCAGTGGAGATCACTTACCATCAGCGGCCTGCGGCCTGAGCAGGAAAATTTCTGACAACCGTAAATGTGTTTCAGCTCGATGCGCGTCTATGAAATTTGTATGAAATATTAACAAAACGTCATCAGTGCGCAGCGAACTCGAATACATTTACATTTACATTTGTTTTTCGTGCTCGGGCTACTGACGACCCATCTGCTCGTTTGCCAATCCCTGCTATAAAAATAAATATATAATTATATATGCATGAGCTTATGCATGTAAATCCCATTGTACTTTATTATTATAACTTCATTCAAATATGTTATTTTTATTAGTTATCTTACTATTTTACATTGTCTAGTTTATGTTTTCGTGTAAATAACGTTAATGGCTTATTGGAATGCCAGTAAGATTGATATACAGTAATATGCGAATTTTCCATCATCATATGGTTTTACGGGCAATGCTAAATGTTTATCGCAGGTACGGTTTTTACAACATCTATGAAATCGTACTACGTGTAATATATTTTTAGAATTTAGCCATCAAGCCTTTTTTACACTACTGCAGTGTACACATGTTTAATCAAACATAACATAAGCTCATGCCTGTATCCCCGAAGGGGTACGCGGAGGCGCGCTAAGGAACTAGAACACCCACATTTCGCCGAGCTTAATTCCGTCCCAGATGAGATAGGAGGCGAGCCTAACGCCATATCGGACACAAATTCCAGACTCCGGACTGATACTGATAAATCTAATATCACTTTGCCCGACCCGGGGATTGAACCCGAGACCACAGGACGGTAGTCGTACCGAAATAAAACCACGCCACCGAGGCAGTCGGTTTGAAAATATGTTTTTGGTTAATATTTTTATTTGTGTCCGATATGGCGGTACGATTGTCCTATCACATCTGAGACGGAAATTAGCTCAGCGAATTGTGGGTGTTCGAGTTCGCTAGTGTGCCACTGCCTACTCCTTTGGGGATACAGGCGTAAGCTTAACACGTCGGAGGCGGCACATAAATATGTTACATAAGCGTATGAGCCACCGGAGGCCGAGCCGCCCGTGACTATTTAAGTATGTATGCTTTTATTTGTGTAAATATATTTTATTTGTATTTAGGAAATCTTTCGGGGAGGTCTATGTTAAGCAGTGGACGTCCTGTGACTGATGATGATGATGAAGAAGCAAATTCTTAGGGTGTCTCTTTGTCTATATGGAGTGAACGCCACTACCCCATGGGAGTGGGACAAGGGTAGGTGGAAAGAGAAGTAGTAGTATATACCTCTACCAACATTCACCAATTTTAGGCTGAGATCTATAGAGCGAACTTCGACGTCTAAGTCAAAGAAACGGATTCAGTGAGGATTTGGAATTTCTAAATCGAACTTTGACTTAGTCCGAGTAATTTTTTACAAGAAAAACTTTGCTTTAACATAAGCTCACGCCTGTATCCCCGAAGGGGTAGGCAGAGGCGCACTAGCGAACTAGAACACCCACATTTCGCCTAGCTTAGTTCAGTCCCAGATGTGATAGGAGGCGAGCCTATCGCCATATCGGGCACAAATTCCAGACTCCGGGCTGATATGGAAAAATCCAATATTACTTTGCCCGACCCGGGGATCGAACCCGAGACCTCAGAACCGTAGTCGTACCGAAATACCACCACGCCACCGAGGCAGTTTTTGCTTTGTCAGACTATTTAATAGTATACTTAGTCCGTCCAAACTATTCTCAACCAAACTCTCAACTAAAATAAAGATATAACAATCCGAACGAGGCGATAGTCCAACTGCATTGTAGATTAATCTGCGAGAGTTTTCTCATCAAAGTAGCATGGATAACAGTGGGATTGCTTCGCGGTTTCGTGAAACTTTCAATCGAAACGATTTCTATTGGAACTTAATTGCATTCTCTACGTTGGGTATTTGAGATGTTATTGGACTATTTATACATTGTCACACGCTTATTATTTTATTTAATTTTGTTTAGTAACTTGTAGTGGGATATTCGTATCCGCTTTTCTGCTCCATCGGCTATCAGTTCTAAGAGCTATGTGCCCTGCCCACTGCCATTTCGACTTGCTAATCCTCTGGGCTATGTGGAAATCTTTGGCGGAGGCCTATGTTCAGCAGTGGACGTCCTATGGCTGATGATGTTGATGATGATGATGATGATGATGATGATGATTCGTATCCGCTCAGATGAAAGAAAAAAGAAAAGAAAGTAAAATTGATAGCGACCACCGTACGCACGATGTTAAAACCTGCCATGATGATAAACACTCCTTGTGTAGTTGGCGTTTCAGGCTCAATCAGCAATCTACCAGTATGCACTTGGTAGCTTGTGTGCCAAACATGGAACTTCGACGTTGCATGAAAGTCGAAGACGCATAGCCAAGCTGAAGTGGATATGGGCGGGATACTTGGGTAGACGGGATGACGAGAGGTGGACCAAGGCAGTTACAGAAAGGTAAGCTAGAAACGGTCGAAGAATAAGAGGCAGGCACTAGCCCGAAGGTCGGGTGACATTGCGAGGTGTGCTGGGCGCCGGCAAGCATTGGATAAGGGTTGGGGGGTGACTTCTGACGCTCAATTCGATTGTGATTTCGATTTGGTTTCATTTATTGACTTAAAATTCCACCGAAATCGGCTTTTAAATTGCGCTAATGTTGCAATATTCGAGGAATTGTCATTTGGTAATTTTTAACGTGACATTAATACACTTTTCGACTCGATTTCGGTGGAATTTTAAGTCAATAAATGAAACCAAAGGACGTAGGACGTCCACCTACAAGGTGGACCGACGACCTGATAAAAGTCGCAGGAAGTCGCTGGATGCAGGTCGCTTCCAACAGGTCGATCTGGAAATCTTTGGGGGAGGCCTATGTTCAGCAGTGGACGTCCTATGGCTGATGATGATGATGATGAAATGAAACCAAATCAAATTCAAGTTCTCATCGAGCGTCAGGAGTCACACTCTTGCACAGAACCGGAAGGTGTGGCGTGATCAAGACGAGGCCTTATACCCAGCAGTTGGTGGATACGGGCTGATTAGATAGATCAATCAGCTAAGATATGTTGATGGTTGGTAGGGCGGGATACGGGGAAATATGAGTACAGGCTGCGGAAGTTGCGGCCGTCAATTCCCAGGTCGGGAAACATAATTTTGATACACGATTTTTCTGGGGCTTAATCCTTTAGCAGGGCTTAATGTCAAGCAAGTAGGTGGACGTAAAAGCAAGCCAGCACAACACGCTTTTTAAATAGTCACGGGCGGCTCGGCCTCCGGTGGCCCATACGCTTATGGAACATATATATGTGCCGCCTCTGACGGGTTAATTGCTGGAGTGGTATAATGACAGGTATACATCAATAACTAGAATTTGAAACCACGTCAGAAATTTTCTGCCTATAGCCTACTAAGCTAATAAGGTATCTAGACAGAACCAAAATGGATTATAAATTGTGTGGGCACGCCTCAGCCCCGTGAATATAGATATGTGTTTAACCATGGTTTACGATTACTGCGGATAAATGCTAATTTGACTACATCGCACAATTTGATTCAGTTAGGGTGGATTGCACAAACATTTGTTATCATTAAAATGTCTAAAATAATTGATTCAACAAATCTATGTTTCTAAAACAATTGACGCATAAAGTACCTATTATGGTGGGTGTCGCCTCTGTTTTTGACAATATTTTGACATCGTAACTCTACTTTTTTTGGCAGCGTATATTCGTCTTAAACAGGATATTTAGTGGTCACTGTGGGTCAAAGGAGTACACTTATGTTAACATTACCGGGGACATGTAACCCGGATCCGAGTCTTTGGTGCGGACTGCTGTTGCCGATATCAAGACCTTTCCGATTACCATGGGGGTTCATCAGCGATTTACGCGGAATTATTTTCTGTTTAGCGTTGACATCACGACGGCAGCAAGTAAGAAGACGACAGAAGTGAAGTACACAAAGATTGAGAACGTATCTTATTCCCGTGAACAGTCACAATATAATAAAAGAAAGAAATAGGAAATGCTAAGAAAAGATAAGGAATTTAAATAAATACACCCAACAGTCATACACCTAGTCCTGACCCCACACTAGGTATTACCTGTATCGTGGATGTCAGAGACTATGAGAAACTTTCGGTCTCACAACACCCAGACTTGAAACAAATATCTGTGGGCCACACAAACATTTGCCTCAATGTGGGAATCGAACCCGCGGCCTCCCGCTTCACAGCCGGCTACTCGCCCGCTGCGCCATGGAGGCTGTCAATCAACATTGTCAATTGACATTACATGTATTATAACTTTTTTATAGCAGAGACTGGCAAACGAGCAGATGGGTCACTTGATGGTAAGTGATCTGCACCGCTTATAGAAACCCAAGATACAAAAAGAATCATGGGTGCGTTGCCAACCTAAAAGGAGGGAAATAGGAATTGGGAAAGGAATGGGGGAAATTGGGTCACCTGCGGCCTGAGCAGGAAAATTTCTGACAACCGTAAATGTATTCGAACTCGATGAGCGTCTATGAAATTTGTATGAAATATTAACCAAACGTCATCAGTGCGCAGCGAACTCGAATACATTTACATTTACATTAGTTTTTCGTGCTCGGGCTACGGAAAGCTCACTCACCGAACGAAACGCAACAAGCTGCCACTTTACGTGGGTTTTCTGTGAGAAAGTGGTATCAAACCGATCGAGCCGGCCCATTCATGCTGTAGACATAACTACCTACAGTTTGGCTCTACCACTAAATAATTACAAGTTTAAAAACTTAACAGACCGACTTCAAATCCGATCGTGACCAAATTTATATGGGACCACTCTTGAAGGAAGGTCTATCGAACACAAATATAATTCTGAAGATCGGTCCACATTCGGCGGATATCGCGTAACATACATAAAAATACAGACGAATTGAGGACCTCCTCCTTTTTGGAAGTCGGTCGATAATAATCAATTTAAAGCATCAATATAATATACCCTAGATGCACAGTTCTTTGCAAATATCCTCCTAAAAAGTGGTCTCAGAAATAAAACAAAAAAAACGATCACAAGTTGTAATTAAATCAACACAAATATAACCCTAAGCATGTGTTATAAAGTAGGTTTTTAAGCGAAATGATCAAGCGTTCTTTAATTTGAATTTTGAAGTTTAGAATTCTATCGACGTCCGACTGTAGGCAAAACGAGTGCTTAAGCACTTCTTTGCTGTCCCATTTTCCGAGCGTCAACTGTGCATCTTGGTAAATAATATATCGATGATTTAAAGTTTCAAGGATATTGTAATGCATAAGTTAACTTAAAAATAAAACTTAAATAAAATACTTACCAAAAGATTCTTTTTATAGATTCAGTGTTAAAGATTTCATTTCTCGCAAGTTTAAACTTGGAGCTTATCCATTATTCATTGTGAATAAGAAATGGCGTACTTAGTTGCCGCCGAGTTCGGTGTTTTTTAACATCGTTACGTTTAGTTCTGCTTGCTTGAATCCTTTATCTCACATGTTTATTTAAGAGAAATTTCAGATAAATCATTATAAAAATATTAATAATAATAAAATAATATTAGCCCTGTAATATTACTGTCCCACTGCTGGGCACGGGCCTCCTCTACTAATGAGAGGGGTTAGGCCTTAGTCTACCACGCTGGCCTAATGCGGGTTGGTAGACTTCGCATACCTTCGAATTTCTTGTGGAGAAATTCTCGGGTATGCAGGTTTCCTCACGATGTTTTCCTTCACCGTTATAGCAAGCGATATTTCACAATGAAAACACACTTAACATAGAAAAGTCAGAGGTGTATGCTCCATTTTCGGGTTGGTTTCGAACCTCCGACACTTGTCTCGGCAGTCCGTACTATTCCCAACTGAGCTATCGCTGCTTATATAATAAAAATATTAATATTATAATAAAAATATTATTGTAATTTTAATATTGTTTTAATTCTAGCATTGTTTTTAATAACTGTCACCTCCTTGGTCTAGTGGCAGCATGTATGGGCTGTGGACCGGGAGGTCGTGGGTTCGATTCCCAGGTCGGCTAAAGCAAATTTTCTAATTTAATTTGCACGGGACTGGATCCCTCAGAAAGGGTTGACGTCAGGAAGGCCCCCGGTCATAAAGACTTAGCCAAATCCTTTCTGCAACATTAAGCTCATGCCTGTTTCCCAGAAGTAGCAGGCTGAGGTGCACTAGCAAACTAGAACACCCACATTTTGCCAAGATTATTTCCGTCAACAAATGTGATAAGGGGCGAACCTATCGGGCACAATCAGACTCCGAGCTGATACTGAGTGTAAAACCCAATGTCACTTTGCCCGACCCGGGGATCGAACCTGAGATTTCAGGACGGTAATCGTACCGCAATACAACTACGCCACCGAGGCAAGCATAATATTTTGAACATTTCTGGATTTTAATCAAAATTGTATTAAACCCTAATAAAGTATACAACAAAACAATGCTATCAAATAATCTAGGTAGGAAAGCACCGCCATGTTATTTAAATTATAAATGAAAATAGATAACGCACACCTAACAAATTCCTGCCCTCAGCTCTAGATAAATTATAGGCATTTCCTATACCCCTCTAGGCATAAAGATCCCAGGGGAGGTCGGGGTAAAATGTCCAATTATTGGCGCAACAGACTTCAGAGCTAGTGGCGTGCAGTTCATACAGATAAGAAGACATTGTCTACCCAGACAATCGGTTAATTAAACGAATAAAAAATACAACTTTTTTTTTTAATAAAGCGGCGATGATGATGTTGATGACTGAGTAGGAAAACCCAATATCACTTTGTCTGACCCGGGATTGAATACCAGACCTCAGGGAGGGAGTCATCAGCCCGGCGGCCGCCTGGATGTTTATTATCTTTCCCTGGCGTCTGAACATTGGGTCTTAAGATCGGTGAGTCCAATATAACCAGTTCACTTTCTCCAGGGGGGATTGGTAGCGAAAAATCGATTTCCCCGCGAAAACAAAAAAAAGGGTGGTAGTTATACCTCGCACGCAATACAACTGCATCAAAGCAGTCTATAAATTTTTCAACCGACTTAAAAAAGAGAATGTTCATAATTCGTCAATATTTTGTATGTGTGTATTTAACGCGATATCTTCCACAAATGTGAACCAATTTATTTTTATTTTCATGATTATTTTTGTGTTATAAAGCTTACTCCAACTGTGGTTCCACATAAATTTAGTTTGTGGAGTTCTCAAGTTGGTTGTAAATATTTTTTGTCCATCGTAATGTAAATTCTTGTGCACGTCACTGCTCCGAGGCCGAGGTCAACCAACCATCCCCAGATAACCACACCAACAGGCTTTCAGCATTCTATATTTTAAGTCTATGAAAAATTATTATGGCTTTGGTCTTCGATAAATGTCCGAAATTTAGGCACGGCTATAAATTAGTGTTTAAATTGATTTTCGTCCGTAAATTGGGTTTTATGGGTGAGCTGATAATGTTAAAGGAAATAGGAAGGTATCAATATTTTCTCTTTTCTTAAGAATATGAATGGGTCTTTTCGTTTAATATGATTTTAAATCATGCAAAAAAAATTATATAGCAAAAAAACTGATTTTAAGTAGTCATATTTATCCCTTGATCATATATACCGAATGCTAACAGTGTTGCGCCCCGATTCACACTAAAACTAAACTAAAACAGTAGCCCGAGCACGAAAAACTAATGTAAATGTATTCGAGTTCGCTGCGCACTGATGACGTTTGGTTAATATTTCATACAAATTTCATAGACGCGAAACGAGCTGAAATACATTTACGGTTGTCAGAAATGTTTCCTGCTCAAGCCGCTGGTGTGTGTGTAGTACTAGCAAGTATGGCTAGAATCTTTAGATCATCGTTTAAAAACTAAACAGTATATTAAATCATTTACCTACGAGTGTACATAGTATAATTTGGACTATCTAAACATTCTGCGGATCATTATAATGAGGTGAAGGTGCACTGCACGCGAAATTGAGTGGTGAAAAGAACAATAAAGCACCTCATTTAGAACAATAAACATTCAACTGACATACGGAAATAAATAAATCTAAAAATAACCTGGAAATAAATTCAAAATAAACCAACAACGCAAAGCTATAGTCATAACCGTAACTCAAATGGATATAAATTCATGAGGAGCGGGCGAATTGCCCGAACTAAATTAAAATAGAAGAATCGTTTCGTCTTCCTGACGTGGGCACGTCAACATTTCGCATTTTTAAATATAAATGTTTTGTTATAATTTTCTAATTTAAATTCAGGGTAAGGTTGGCTAGCAGATGGAAAGAAGCAAAAAAATATTATTTCTATGCAATTAAATCTTATTGCATACTTATCCTATGTGAATTCACGGACGTAAAAAAAGATGGACGGAGCGCGATGAATGAATGTGAAGCAGAGTGTTCGACCCATTCGGTCTATTAACACGTAATGGTGGCGACTGGCGACTAAGGCTGAGATCTATAGAGCGAACTTCGACTAAGTCTAAGTCAAAGTAACGAACTCAGTGAGGATTTTGACTTAGTCCGAGTCCTTTTTACAAGAAAATCTTTACTTAGTCTGTTTGTCAGTCTGTTTTTCTTGTAATATATGACTCGGACTAAGTTAAAGTTCGATTTAAAAATTCCAAATCCTAACCGAGTTCGTTTCTTTGACTTAGATTTATTCGAAGTTCGCTCTATAGATCTCAGCCTAAGCGTGTTATGAGTGTGTGTGCGTAAGGCACTTTTGTACAGGCGCGGTTGTGTGCGTGGATTCTCTGTGCCATCCGTTTAACTATAAGCGAGATGGTGTGTGTCCTGGTGTGACTGCCTCGGTGGCGTGGTAGTATTTCGGTACGACTACGGTTCTGAGGTCTCGGGTTCGATCCCTGGGTCGGGCAAAGTGATATTGGATTTTTCCATATCAGCCCGGAGTCTGGAATTTGTGCCCGATATGGCGATAGGCTCGCCCCCTATCACATCTGGGACGGAAGTAAGCTTTGCGAAATGTGGGTGTCCTAGTTCCTCCTCTTCTACCTCTTCGGAGATACAGGCGTGAGTTTATGTTATGTTATGTGTGTGTCCTTTTTTCATACGTCCGTGTGTGAATTCTAGCTTCTCGTTTAGCTGTGCGGTTAGTGGCCGCCTAAATCTTTATGCATGTAAGGAAAGTGCATAAAGTTTAGACTGCCTCGGTGGCATAGTTGTATCAGCACGACTACATTCCTGAGGTAGCGCTAGTGCGCCTCTGCCTACCCCTTCGAGGAAACAGGCATGAGCTTATGTGTTATACTTACATAGAAGATACATAATATGACAGTAAACATATTATTTTTACATTATTACGGTATAGAAAATATTATAGTTCTTGAGTGGTAAATCCACTTTGCCCGAGCCGGGGATCGAACCCGAGACCTCAGCACGGTAGTCGTACCGAAATACCAATACAATACCAATACCAATCTACCGAGGTAGTCCGCCATAATCATAAATACGACCAAACTACACCTTAAACTCAATAAAATTTGTCATCCAATCATCCCTTACTTCCCCAAGAATATTATTCCACAATTCACACATATTCTGAGCTTAACTTTACGACAATTGTCGAGTATTTTACGTGGGAAAACGATACTACGTGCTTTTAAATCGCTTTGTGCGGTTCAAACGACACTTTAGATGTTACAATGCTCGATTTATTAGTATATTATTATGTGGCTTTATGATAAAATATATGAAGAATGTAATGAGACTGAATGAGGCGAAGGAGGTCTGTAAGGATCGTAGCAAGTGGAAATCCATTGTCTCTGCCTACCCCTATGGGAAAAAGGCGTGAGTCTATGTCTATGTATGTATGTATGTATATAAGATTTCTTATGTAAACCATACTACCTCTATCATAGGGTGTAAGGGAAACGCTCTCGTAAGCAGACGGATGATTTTACTGGAAATAATAGCCACGATATTTTTCTTCCAGAGGCTTTTATCCCACGTCAATGTAGGGTCACTTTTTACATGTGTTGCAGAAAGGACTCGGCTTGGTTCTTCGACCGGTTGCTTACCTGATGTCGACACTAGGGAATCTGGCCCGAGAAAATCTGTCTACATATACAGGATTTCCCATAAATCAACGTCAAGCGGAAATCGGGTGATAGAGCAGGTAGTAAAAAAATCTATATCACGTATTTTTTAAATTATTGCCATTCAAAAAAGTAAATGAATATTCTGCCCCCTGTGATGTTCTTACCATTACAGTGACTACAAAATGTTTCAACATCATCATCATCATCATCATCATCATCATCATCATCATCATCAGCCATAGGACGTCCACTGCTGAACATAGGCCTCTCCCAAAGATTTCCAGATCGACCTGTTGGAAGCGGCCTGCATCCAGTGACTTCCTGCAACCTTAATACTTTACAAAATATTTTTTCCCCTTTCATATTACCATAAGTAGGTCTCCAAACCAGATCAACCTCTTGGTAGCGGCCTGCATCTAGCGACTTCTAATTTTATTTTATCCAGTATAAAATATTATTAATATTAGTACTGTTTTTTAATAGCTAAATAACTTAATTCTGCGATCATCTTACAAAAAATTGACCATTACATTACTACAATTTTTGGATGTTTTAATCGCCTCTAAATCTGCGAGATCTAAGATTAATCCCGGGATAGTAATGAATAATCATATCAGAGTCAGCTGTTAAGGTCTTTAACTAGATTACAATAAAGACAGTACAATGCACTCGACTAAAGTCATTAATATTTAAATTAGGTAATGTAAATAAATAGTAAAAACGAATGTTCTAGATTTAATTACTAAGGGTGACGTGCTGCGTTATTACTAATCTAGAGTTAACCTAAACTCAATTTATTCTATAGCTCACATATCTTTAAATCAAGATTTGCGATAAATAGAGAGTTTTCACGGAGCTGCAAGTAGCCCTAAGACAACTTTTGTATGATTTTAAAGCCGTTTGAATTTGGAACATATTTTTTAAACTCAATTTCGAAATCGCTTCGCATTATGGTAAGCAGCTTAGGTAATTTCAAAAAACTCATTTTCCTGTTTTATTAAATTAGAAAACGAAATTTAAAAAATTACGCCTAGAAAAAGGTAAATATGAAAGAGCAAAGATTCATAGATAAAATTCAGCCAAAATGAGCAGCTTAAATAATAGAACACAAAATCTTTAGCGTTAGATAATGTATTCAATTAAATAAAAGAACAAGTTTCTGAAAATAGAACTCCGAATTAGATTACTGACAGATAACAAAATAACAAAAGAACATTGAAGTACAAAAATTGTTCGGATACACAGACAACTGAACACTCACAATACATTTCCAAGATAACATAGCGTATTCCTACAAACTATTGTAAAGTTAGCTAAAGTGGTAGAGACAGTTCCGGCCACGTTCCACAAAGATACAGAATTCTTGATACCAGCTCTACACAGTTGTCCCACACTCCAACATGACTTCAACTTGGCATATTCACAATTGATTAAATAGGCTATTGTTATAGAATATTCACGCGATGCCCTTCAGATGACCTTTCCTCAGCGAATCGATTGATGCGGTTCTTCTTCTTTTAAAAATAATAGCTTCCACGCATTTGCGACAATTTAGCCAATGTCAAGGTAAAAAGACCAATTATGTTTTCACAATGACCATGAGACCCAGATGTGGATGATCTCAAGGTCCTGTTGGGATTACGGCGGTAATTCCTTCCAGTGCGATGCCCCTCAGATGACCTTCACTCGGCGAATCGATCGTACAAAGCCAGCCAACGCACCAACCAAAACTCATCAAAGATCACATTATACTGTCCATCTTCACTGAAGTTTGATGCATTAAACCACATCACTTAAAAACAACAAACACAGCTCTAGATAATAATATGAAATTTTAACAAGCGACGGGCACGCTGTTAGACTTCCCGTTAAAATCCCGTCTTATGCGGTTGTATTATGTATAAAGACAGAATTCACAGACCTTCTAAAATTAAATTATTTTAAAAAAGGTAGGTATTTGTTCATATTTCTGGAATAAAGGTTGAATTACACCTTCTTTGTAGAGGGTTGGAAGAATAGTTAGATTGTTGGACTATCATGTAGAGCTAGTATAATACAGTACGCTGAACTGCTAATTTTGTAACAACTCTAATTGAATTTCTGAGTTACCGTTATGGATTCATGCGCCATTTACTGAACTTTTTGCTTTAACAAGTTTTTAGAAAACGCTTTTGATCAAAAGTCTATGCGGAAACAGAATTAGTTGTGGGAGCGGTAGCGATTTATCTTTTTGTAGTTTTATTATTTAATGTAAAGAATAAAATTAGGGCTTGTAAACAGTAAAAGCGAAATAAACCTTAAACTAATTAATGGAGGAAACCCCCGGAGAGAGTTAACGTCAGGCAGACGCCTGGATGTAAAAACTAAAATCCAAATAAAACCTTTTTGAAACATGATCCTTATCTCACTGCTTGTCCTTGCTGGTGGAAGAATACGAATAAGGGTATTTGAAATACCATGATGCCACTTTACTTCCCATGATTATGAATCTAGCCTATGTATATATTTACCTCAAAGGCTGGCAACACATCCATGATTGCCCCGGTATTGTGGATGTGTTTGGGCGGGGGTGATCACTTAACATCAGATGACCCACTTGTTCGTTTGCCACCTCTTCTATAAAAAAGTGTGCTCGGTTCAAATATCAATTCGAAATTCATCATTCTAGGTACCCTATTCTCGAAATCTTAGTTACACTCTCCATTAAATACCACTTTAAAATTGCGTTTAGTAACTCAATAAACCTCAAAATTATGTCATAAATCAAAACGATTTCTTCGATTTCATTACGGATTCTACCGTAATTTGTTTCGTATTCGGGATTTAAATGTTGCGACTAAAATAAAAAACAAATCTAAAATCCTTAAAATGTTACCACATCATTTAGATTCGACAAATTTCGTCTACCGCCAGTTCGGAACTGTTTCGCCAGAGAAGAACGGACATGAAACGCAGACGGTGCTCTTTTAAGGCATTGGAACTGCAACATGTAGCTGAATGAGAGGCACCTTTGTTGGTGCAATATTAATTATAATATGCATTTTTTTTTTCATGGTGAAGTTGTTTTATGTTTACTATTGTACCAGCAATAAATGTTTTGTTTCTTTAAATTTAAATCGCGATAGAATCCGTAAAATCTAGTTATTTCAATCATAACTTTCAATTGTATCTGTGTTGGACGGTGTCGGAGATTTAATCGCTGTCATCACAACCATGCCCGCGTTTGAACTTGAATGAACTTCCAAATAGCATAAAAAAATATTTTTAAAGTTTAATGATGCGGGAGTCGTGATGTAGGACCCCAGATTCCTTTAACGATCAGTGGAAGGTAAATGAATAGGCATTTATAGTCGACCAGGAAAGTTAGCAACACCACTTTTAGTAGTATTATTATAAACTTACTTGTACCGATTCTTTTACAAAAGAAACGAAGTAAGATTATAAAAAAAATTGTGTGCAATTCATACGTGGTAGAAGTGAAACATTCAAAAAATTTGCCTTCAAGATAATGAGACGAATCTAAAATTTCGGGAAGAGGATAATTGTAGGTTTTAGTACCTAATGATCATAGTGATACAAAGTTTCTTAAGTTTACGCGAATGCTATTCATTGAAATAAAAGGTATAAAAAAAAGGTATGTAATACTAACATTCTTGGACAAATGACAGCTCAGTCCAACCCGTGACCACGAAGACTGCAAAGCCTTCGAAACGTCGGGAATAAAAATTAAAACCAAATTGTGATAAAATCCGTAAAAGTAATTTTATTTCGATACAAAGTTTGTTTATTATTTTACATTTTATTCGTATATTTCCTTCATATATATAACATAGATTTATAGATAGAGACAGCCTCCATGCCGCAGCGGGCGAGTATCCGGCTGTGAAATGAGAGGCCGCGGGTTCGATTCCCGCATTGAGACAAATGTGTGGTCCACAGAATATTCAATTATTCGGCGGAGATATCGCGTAACATACAAAAAAAAATACAGACGAATTGAGGACCTTCTCCTTTTCGACCGACTTCCGAAAAAGGAGGAGGTCCTCAATTCGTCTGTATTTTTTTAATGTATTTTACGCAATATCTTCGCCGAATGTGGACCGATTTTCAAAATTATTTTTGTGTTCGATAGAGCTTATTTCAAGGGTGGTCCCATATAAATTTGGCCATGCTCGGATTTGAAGTCGGTCCGTTAAGTTTTTAAACTTGTGATTATTATTAGCCTATGTTGTCCCATTACTGGGCAGTACCTCTTTATTGAGCAAATACATTTTTTTCGGTTTCTAAATTAAAAATAAACTTTGACTAATTACTGGATCTATTAATAACTTAAATGCTATTATCAGTACCAAAAACCTAAGAATTCAAATGCGCATTTTGGTTTGCGTGTTCAACAATAATTGTTTCGTTAAATTTTGTACAAAAAGCAGTAAATTTTGGAAATAATACGTTGTTCCGAGAGTTTTGCTGTAGGGGAAATAAAGTTTGTTTTTTCGTAACATTGCCGTGTTCAGCCTGAGTTATTTTATGACAATTGTGTAAATGTAAATAGATTCTAAACTTCGCTGGCGCGGAAATATTTTGTTTTGCAAAAAATATATTGTTACATAATTACTACTTCATTTATCTAGTTTATTTCGGGACTTTGAATTCTATTTGAATTGACTGCCTCGGTGGCGTGGTGGTATTTCGGAATGACTACGGTTCTGAGGTCTCGGGTTCGATCCCCGGGTCGGGCAAAGTGATATTGGATTTTTCCATATCAGCCCGGAGTCTGGAATTTGTGCCCGATATGGCGATAGGCTCGCCCCCTATCACATCTGGGACGGAACTAAGTTTGGCAAAATGTGGGTGTTCTAGTTCGCTAGTGCGCCTCTGCCTAGCCCTTCGGGGATACAGGCGTGAGCTTATGTTATGTGTTTTATCAGCCTGGAGTCTGGATTTTGTTCTCGATGTGGCTATGGATACAGGCATGAGTCTATTTATGTACTCTAGCCATTGTACGCTTACCAATGGGGCAGACCCATGTCTACCCTAGTAACCTAATAAAAAAACTTGTGTTTCTACGATGTCTAAACCTATCAACGTCATTAAAGAAAGAACCTTGAAAGGTCGACCAAGCCAAGTTTATTGTTTAAGATTACTTTGTGAATTTTTATAAAACCTATATTAGGCATCTGTTAAATTAATTTTCAAATGTAATGTTAATTTTTGTCTGGTGTAAACACCACAATAATGCATGCGGTGGTTGCCTGTAACTGGGTGCAATGATATAAGTGTTAGTTACTTAAGTTTATCTGTAACCCCTTGGCGATCCTAAATTTCCAAGTGGTAGAGCCACGCTGTAGACAGTAACGTCTATAGCACGAATGGGCCGGCTCGACCGGGTAGATACCACTGTCTCACAGAAAACCGGCGTAAAGTGCCAGCTTGCTGTCGCGTTTCGTTCGGTGAGTGAGATTTCCGGTGGCCCATTTCCCCACTCCCTTTCCCAATCCCCTTCCCTCCCCTTCCATTTCCTCCTTTTAGGTTGGCAACGCATCCATGATTCTTTTTGTGTCTTGGGTGTCTATGGGCGGTGGAGATCACTTACCATCAGGTGACCCATCTGCTCGTTTGCCAATCTCTGCTATAAAAAAAAATAAAAAATAAATAAATAATAATAATAGG
The DNA here is from genome assembly GCA_036417725.1 of Clanis bilineata. Taxonomy (NCBI): domain Eukaryota; kingdom Metazoa; phylum Arthropoda; class Insecta; order Lepidoptera; family Sphingidae; genus Clanis; species Clanis bilineata. Next base: position 3,137,058 of record CM071162.1, on the reverse strand, counting down.
ATTGCTAATTAAACGGAGTAAACTGACATTTCGAATATTGCCACTTTTTCATGAAATGTAAAAATTGCTGCGGAAATTAAATCAAGATTATTTAAAAATTTCAATTCAGTGAACCATTTCTTTCTTCCATTGTCTAAAGTCCGACTCAAAGTCGTAATTCCTGCCTAATGTGTGATTAGTACTGCATGTCTACTGAATTATAGTCATATTAAATTACTGTATGCTAAATTATGGAATGTCTACTAGAATTATAGTCATGGTTCATTATAAATAAAAGTTACAAAAGCTATGAATGTGCGGAACCTAATTTTTCTCAAATAATAAAAGTAATATTTATAAATTTTAATGTTTTCATTTCCCGTTTCTGTTGTGATTTTTTACGCAAATAATAACGACGACGTCGACGGGTAAAGCTGAAATTTTTAAAAATTCTAATTTTGCAAGCTAGTGCTGAGTTAATATTTCTTAAAAAATTGAACTAGATCAATCACTATGTTTTGAAAGTAAGCAAAATTATTTTGGAAAGTGACATTTCGATCAATCTACTCCGTTTAATTAGCAATCGGACTATATGAGGCTATAAGAGTGAAACTATAGCGTTAATATTTCTTTGAATGATAGACATTGAACTAGATGAATCACTATGTTGTGAAAGTAAGGAAAATTATTTTGGAAAGTGTCATTTCGATCTGTCAATTTACTCCGTTCAATTAGCACTCGGACTATGTGAGGCTCTAACGACCAGTTCCAATAAACAATCTCAGTTCAAAAGTGCAGATAGATTACAAAAATTAGCCAATAAGGACACAGTTTGAACACGACTCCGTCAAATGTTTTTAAAATCTTTTAAAATCTTACGAAGATAGATTAAATCATTTCAATATGTTATCATTAGAATTGAGACGTAAAATAAGCGATTTTATTTATCTCTTTAAAATAATGCATTCTAAAATTGATTCTGCTTCTTTACTATATAATTTAAATATTAATATTAACCTAAGATGTCGCAAGCCCAATACTTTCTCCCTTAAAGTTTATCGTAATAATACTTCTTTCTTTAATCCCATTATACGTATGTGTAGACAGTTCAACGAATTAAGCAAGGTATATCCTAATTTAGATTTATTTAACAATAATTTAAATTCTTACAAACGACAAATTCATCATATCCTCAAAGATTCACATCTCATAAACCTTGCATAATATTGCACACTTAATTTCGTAAAATTGTTATTTGTTACCTTATTTACCTAACAACTCATTTAACTTTGCTACCTATTAATTACTTTCTGGAACACATGTTTTGGGTTACAATTATTGTCCGGTAAATTGTATTATATATAGTGTTTGAAGCTAACTTGATTGTATCCTGTTTTGTGTTTAATAAATAAATAAATGTCTTGATTTGATTGGTTCAAAATCTGTCTGCGCTCTAAACTGAGATCGATTATTGAAACCGGCCGTAAGAGTACCTAAAACTATCGTCGAGTAGGTACAACCGCGAGTAAAGACACTAGAAACTTGAAATTGAATTCTTCTAATATTTCATAGTTGGACGACGTCCAAAGTGTCGAGTGGCTCGCGAAATTTATTATATTTGTTAACTGTGGAACTGTTATATGAGACACTGTCTCCCAGACTTCTTTAAGAACTTCTTGTTTTAAGATGTCTAGGTTAGTTTATTGGATAACTTCTTTCTTCAATTACCTTGCATTTTTACTTACTTTTACTCTATCTCACTCAGGTTGATGTCAGACAGACGACCTGTCCTAAATAAATTCAATCCTGTTCTGCAACATGCTTGAAAAAAGTGTACCGATTTTAAAGTTGTTTTTTGTTTTATAGCAGAGACTGGCAAACGAGCAGATGGGTCACCTGATGGTAAGTGATCTCCACCGCCCGTAGACACCCAAGACACAATAACCATGGGTGCGTTGCCAACCTAAAAAGAGGAAATGGAAAGGGAGGGAAAAGGGATTGCGAAAGGGAGGGGGGAAATGGGCCACCGAAAATCTCACTCACCGAACGAAACGCGACAACAAGCTGCCACTTTACGTCGGTTTTCTGCGAGACAGTGGTATCAAACCGGTCGAGCCGACCCATTCGTGCTGTAGACGTAACTGTCTACAGCGTGGCTCTACCACTCCAAGTGCAGTGGGATAAGGACAGGAGTTGGACTAATTAGATGGAATGCTTTATTAATAAATTATTACTATCAATCACTTACTTATTAGTTACGGAATTTTATCAAAATCATCTTAGCTCTCATTTATATCCTGTAAAGTGGCTAATTTTAACGTTTTCTCCCCTCTCAAAGACCATAGCATAATGGCTGATCATGGCGACTAATGGACCGCGGAAAATTTTGACAAAAAACGCGGAATCATGGCGTTTGATTGATACTTTGTGACACGCGCAGGGTCTTCTAATTATCGAAAGTACCTAAGAATTTAAATATAAACAGTGAAAAGTATTGACACTGTCAAATCCTCGTCCCCTTGGCTATTGTTTTTTTTTCTCTTTTCCTTGGGCTAGTGATAATAAGAATAAATAAATACACCCAACAGTTACATAGTCTACGGCTTTCGATCTCACAACACTCAGACTGCCTCGGTGGCGTGGTTGTATTTCGGTACGACTATCGTCCTAGGGTCTCGGGTTCGATCCCCGGGTCGGGCAAAGTGATATTGGATTTTCCATATGATCCTGGAGTCTAGAATTTGTGCCCGATATGGCGATAGGCTCGCCCCCTATTACATCTGGGACGGAACTAAGCTCGGCGAAATGTGGGTGTTTTAGTTCGCTAGGAAGCCTTAGGCCGCCGAAGGGGTAGGCTTCGGGGATACAGGCGTGAGCTTATGTTATGTTATGTGTTAACACACAGACTCGAAACAAATATTTGTGGGTCACGCAAACATTTGTTTCGGTTTGGGAATCGAACTAAAGGTCTCTCGCTACTCACCCGCTGCGCCACAGAGGTTGTCAAGTGTTCACCTATCCTCGTAACTAGTATGCTGGTGTACCATTCCCTACAATTGATAAAATCTGTTTTAAGCACAAATATAAAGGATTTTGGCTTTACGACCGGCTGCCTGTCTGATTTCAACCACCTCTGGGGGATACAGTCCCGGGCAAATTGAATTAGAAAATTCGCTTTTTTCGACCTGGGAATTGAACCCAGGACCTCCCGAACCACAGCCCATATTTTCTGTCACTAGACCGAGGAGGCGACGATAGACGATATCCGGTTATACTGAACATCGGTTCAACCAATTGGGTACTTGACAATTTTTTTTATTACTACTATATATACTATACTAGCTGACCCGCGCAACTTCGTCTGCGTAGGAGAGAGAGGGTTGAAAGAATGAGTTGTAGGCACCTATAATCCAATAATTCTAAAGGAGGTAATGAGATGATCTACTTTGGTCCGTTTTCGTCAGTCACCCCTTCAGTCACCCAGTCAGTACCCTCGTCAGTTACCCCGTCAGTCACCCCGTCCATCACCCCGTCGGTCACCCCGACAGTCACCCTGTCGGTCAACCCGTCGGTCACCCCATCTATCTGCTCGATTGTCACCCCGTCTGTCACCCGTCTGTCACCCAGTCTGTCACCCCGTCTGTCACCCGTCTGTCACCCTGTATGTCACCCATCTGTCACCCAGTCTATCACCTGTCTGTCACCCGTCTGTCACCCAGTCGGTCACCCCATCTGTCTGCTCGATTGTCACCCCGTCTGTGAAATCTCTAATATCTGGAAAATCTTTTTTCACGCACCGGCGCCATCTACTTAATATTGGTTTGTAGTACATGCTATGTATCAGAGATGGCGCTGTATGTGAAAAAAGATTTTCCCGCTTTTCTGTTGAACTTTTTCCTGAATTTCTTTGCTATTAACCTCACGGAGCCCGAGACCTTTCCAACGAATGCAAAACCGTGGAAATCGGTTCGTGCGTTCTGGAGTTATAGCGTCAGGAAGGAAAACCCGACTTATTTTTATATAGTAGATATACTGCTATATATGAAATATAAGTGGTCAAAAAACATAGAACAGAAAGAAATATTGAAATATTCTCAAAAATGAAAAAGTTTATAAGCCTTTGAAGTTTGATGTAACCTTCAAACTGCCGCAAAGAGAAGTATCAGTATAATCACGTCACCGCCATAACGGTACGTGCGTTGGAAAGGGATAGCAAGATATCTCCACTATACCCCACTCCAGAATTTAAAATATGATTACTGCCTCATTCATCATTTTACAACCTATTTCGATGCAGTTTTATAGAAAGTTTTTTTGTTTATTTGCTATTTTATATAAATATGTGTATAAAATCAAAAATAATCAAGTACCCAATTCTGGTTTTTGTAACTGAAATGCGCTACCAAATTCAAATTCAAATTCAAATCATTTATTCTGCAAATAGGATATTTTATACCACTTTCACATGTCAATTACGAGTATATATTGATTTTAAGATATTGATAAAGTAATAAACGCGTCGGCATTTCGTGGCTATCCCTGAGAATAAATGCCGAAACAAACTCAAGGGTTATAGCCTCTTTTAAAGTCCAGACAATATATGATATATAAAATTACAATTTAAAATGTCAACTTATTTCTAAATACCATAATATATTAATATGCCGTTATTTATATACCGTTATTATAATACCGTTATTCCTATTTTCACAATCCCAACATTTGTGAATGCGTACATACTTATGGTATTCGGTACATACGTATTTGTGAAAATATTTCAACAATAACAAAAGAGATAAGAAATGAAAATGTCAGCTAAACAAAACTTAATGTTCCGACAACTGTTGTGCAAAACAATTTTTGTGTTATCTAAATCTAGGTCCTCCTGAGGTCACGGTCGAAGTTTCTGAATATTTTCGTCATGTAACTGGGGTTACTTAAACTTATTTATTTAGGTTCCCTAAAAAATGTTTTTAAGATTTAATTTTATCATTTAGTCGGTGTGATTTACATGTACACCCATGCCCAGTGGCGAATTTACACATTTGCCGACAGTAGGCTATTTAACTTTTGCCGCCTCTACTGAGATCTAAAATTCCAAACTTAATCCACATTTATATTAATTACATTATTACATTATATTAATTACATATTAATTACATCAATAAAACTGCAACTTTATGATTCGTGCTCTATAATCCTTAATTGAGAACTAGGGTACCGTTATGTCAGTTCTAAGAACTTCGAACTACCTTTGGCCCTTGTTTTTTTTTAAATCTGCCGCCCTAGGCTTCAGCCTACTCAGCCTGTTGGCAAATCCGCCACTGCCCATGCCCAATTACAGCTTTATAGTAGTAATAGTCTCTCAGACAGACAAACAGATAGACGGTCATGACGAAACTATAAAGGTTCCATTTTTGCTATTTGGCTTCGGAACATCGATATAATAATATACCTAGATGCACAGTTGACGCTCAGAAAGTGGGACAGCCAACGAGTGCTTAAAATGTAAGTAAGCACTTGTTGACTGTCAGTCGGGCGCCGACCGTTCGTCTGTGAAGATGCTTAAATGCTCTGTGAAAGAGTGCAAAAATAACACTCTTACAAAGCGCAAAACACTTGGGATTTCATATTTTAAGTAAGTATAATTCCCTTACTTGATTCTTAAAACCTTAATCATGTTAAATTAAGTATTAAACGTGTATAAATAATTAATTTAACGAATTCAGTTAATAAAATATTTTGTCCCTTTTGAAATCATGTTTTGGAACAATGGAACAATATGGAGTCGTTTTTTTTTTGGAAATATATTATATTTATTTTAAATTTATGATTTTTTTTTATTAATTACAGATTTCCATGAAATGAAATAGTAAGAGATAAATGGCGTAAAATTATTTCCGAAGAAAGGAGAGAAGAAAATTTTAAACCCAATTACTCAAGTGTGGTTTGTTCAGACCATTTTGCCGATTCCGATGGATATTATACAGAAAAAGGGATTAGGAAAATTAAAAAGAATGCTGTACCAAAAACAAAGGTGATAAATTGTCATCAGCTACATTGTCCTTAACTAATGTTTACTATTTAATTTAACAATATGTATGCTGTTGGTGTACCTATAAATAAATAAATAAATAAATATTGCCACATTTATTGACTTTATTTTAGATTGTCGTAACTACAAGTTTAAATGAGGCAGGGTGCAGTACAAGTGTAATAGTTGAAAAATATTTGATACAGAATTCATCAATAGCAAGCATATACTAGGTACATACTGCCATGTAAAATGACTATTTAATAATTTGCGGCTAATTCTAATAAATGTTTTCAATCAAAGTGTGCAGATCATAAAAAATTGCCAACATGAACAAAGTTGAACATTCCGCTGTCAAATAATAATTTTAATGGTTCATTCTCGCGATTTTTCATTTTTTAATTTTTCATTTTTATCTTGGATTCTCGGATTGAGATCATTTATTGGAACCGGTCGTTAGGCATAATTACTACAACAGTAATTGTGGCGTCATCATCATGGAAACATATTCATTTCCAGGAACCAGCAATTGAACCAATAAATAATGAAGGATCACCAATACCATCAGAATTTTCATCAATCTTTAACACACCTAAGACGTTATTTGTGAAAGATAATTTGAAAGAACGCAACCAAAAATTTAAACTTAAATCTAATTTAGTGCGAAACTTAAAAAGGCAGAACAAAAGATTAAGAAAACGAAATGATAGTCTAAAAGAAATTATTAAGAATCTAAAGAGCAAAGGACGATCTTAGTGTGGGGCCAGGACTATGTATGTGACTGTTGGGTGTTATTTATTTATTTATGAATCACGCTAAGGCAAAACAGTGCTTATTTCATATTCATAACTCATAAGCTTTGTTATCTTCTAAACATTTATACTCTATCTATCTCTTAATGTAAGTAAAATTATTATACAGATATCGCCATTCTCATCTACATTGTACGCCACGTGGTCAAAATTTCTTCACAGATAAATACAAGAACTATTCGACTCCATTCAATCTTTGTCCAAGTGACTAAAATGTTTCTTTTAATAATGTCAAATTATTGTCAAATTCAAAAACGATTAGAAATTCAAAAATTTCGAATATAGGAACGTTTGAACATTCAATTTAAAAAGCTACTTTATGCCGCGTCTATAAGGTCATATTTGTGTTAATTTAATTAAATTTGTGATGTTTATTTGTTTTGTCTGTCGAGGACACTGTTTACAATGATATTTGTATGGAACTGTGCATCTAGGTATATTATTATATCGATGCTTCGGAACCCTAAAAAAAGCGGATCAAATTAATGAAATCTCAGCTGTAAGTTGCTGTGAAATAAAAATATTTTTCATTCAAATATTTAAGAAAATCCACGAACCGTCAGAAGAATGTTCTTATTTGAATTTTAAATTAGTTACGAAAAATGGGATGGTTTAAAAGTGTCATATTTTGTAAATCTCTCATAATTATACGTTTTTGGGATTAGGTTAATAAAAATATGCTTTTAAAATTATGATATGCATAGAATTAATATATTAATGCATCAGAATTCAAAATAGAATACTTATAAATTATAATATTGTTCTTCTTTTTCTTTCTACCTGCCATTATCCCACTTTAATGTGGGGTCGGCGCAACACACTTTTTCAAGCATGTTGCAGAGATGATTTGGCTTAGTTTTTACGATCGGCCGCCTGCCTGACGTCAACCCCCTATAAGGGATCCAGTCCCGGGCAAATTAAATTAGAAAATTTGCTTTCCCCGACCTGGGAATCGAACCCAGGGCCTCCCGGTCCACAACCCATATATGTTGCCACTAGACCAAGGAGGCTATAATATTGTTCTTATTTTCTAAAAAAAAAAAGGTTTTCTCGAATTTGCCATTATTCTGTCAGTGTCAGTGTAAATAGAGAAATTATCAAGTTTCCCCAATGACCATGAGACCCAGATGTAGACAATCTCAAGGTCCTGCTAGGATTACAGCGGCAATTCCTTCCAGTGTGTTACCCATCAGATAACCTTCTCTCAGTTACCGAACAAAGCCAGCCAACGCACCAAGCAAAACATTAAATAATAATAATAAATTGTATTGGTATATGTGTACTTGTGCCTTGTAGCGATGGTCAAATAAGATTATTTCTTTCTTGGTTTCAAAATTCATCAAAAATCACCAGTTGAAAAGTTCCCTCATCATACTGTCCATCGTCTCTGAAGTTTTGTGCATAAATCCACATTACTTTAAGATAACAAACACAACTTTATACAATCTATGTATCTAATTAGTCCATATCCACCCACTGCTCGGTATAGCCTTCCTCTCGATGACGCTAGTCTTTCGATTCGCTGAGTGAAGTTCATCTGACTCTGAGAGGCACCGCGTTGGAAGAAATTGCCGCCATAATCACAGCAGGGCCTTGAGATCCACATCTGGGTCTCATGGTCATTGTGAAAACTTGATAATTGCTACTTTACCTACATACATTACATAGTATTAGTGAAAACAATTGTTGGTGGCCAAATAATAAAAAAAAAAACCTTGACATTGGCTAAATCATCTCAAATGCGTGGAAGCCATTATTTTTAAAAGAAGAATAAGAAGATGCTGAGGTAGGGCCAGAAGAGGGCGCCCGACACGATCCTATATGGATCAAATAAGTGATCTCCTTCGTAAAGGGCAAGTTCGGAGTACCCTCAACCGGCGGAAATGTATGAAACGATGCATGAATGTGGATGAGGCAAAAGAGGTGTGTCAGGATCGTAGCTTGTGGCGCTCAATTGTCTCTGCCTACCCCTATGGGATACAGGCGTGATTTTGTATGTATGTATGTATGTAAGAATAAGGAGAATAAATGTGATTTGTTACGTGATATAACGTCTAACATCTGGCAATGATGTGTTGTGATATACTATCTCAATTATGCCGACTGCCATATGGCAAATGAATAAACGGCTTTACGTGCTGTCTGTACCTCTACCTCTAGAAATGCTTAAGAATTTAAACTTTGTCTTTGTATAGAACTGACCTATCGATATGTTGGGAAACAAAATTCTACTAATAAAACGTTAAAGTTTGTGAGTATGTGTGTTTTTACAGCGGACTGGCAAACGAGCATATGGATCACCTGATGGTAAGTGATCTACACGTCCCATAGACACCCTTTCTTCTTTCTGCCTGCCCATATCCCTTATGCCCATATACCTTAATGTGGGGTCAGCGCAACACACTTTTTCAAGCATGTTGCTAAGAAAATTTGGCTTAGTTTTTACATAGACACCAAAGACACAAATTATGAGTGCGTTGCCAACCTAATAGGAGGAAAAGGAATTGAGAAAGTGAAGGGGAAATGTGTGTATGTGTGTGTGTGTGTAAGTTTCTTAGTTCTTACTCTTTCACGCAAACTACTAAATGGATTTCGATAAAGCTTCATAGTTATAAAAATTATGCCAGAACAACGCCTAGGCTACTTTTATACATTAATTTCCACGCGAACGGAGTCGCAAGCAACAGCTAGTACACAATAAAATTGTCGCCAATATAAAACAAAAAACAAACGCATCAAGATTTGCAACAGAAAATAACATATTGGAAAACAGGTTTCTAAAACGTAAATATCGATGCCAAATTAGAGAATTTCAAATTCTGCTGCCAATTCCAAAGAATTGAATCTACACAAGCGTGTCTTGGCATTTGCGAAGAATCACGTGGCATCTAAATTCGGGATTTTTTGTCTACGATGTCACTCAGTGTTGGTTCGGGATGGTTTTACATAAAGATTTTGTTAAGTAAAGAGCTAAGAGCGATTAACAAAAATCATTTTTCGCCTCTGTCATCACTCATTATCCTGGGTAAGGGTGCTATGGTGCGGAGTTTTCTTATATGCTTCCACTTTGCCCAGTCTTAAACATCCTCTGTAGTAAATTAAATGGAGTATTCTTTCTTTCCGTGGCGTTCCTATGTATGAGGCTGATGCCTTTTAGTTCATTACATTGTCTCTTGCATTTTTACGGAAGGAAGTGGAAACCCTATAATTCCAACTCCTCCCTATCTTTCTGTTTGATTAATTTCGTTGCGGGATGAAGTCAATTTTGCATTCTCTGAGACTCGCCGAGCTTCATTGCTCGGTGTCGTAAAATGCGTGCCATTGTTGATCCTGGCTTACAGGAGTTACAGTGGCGGGTGTGTGGGCGGGACAGTATTTCCGTGGCGCAGAGGGCGAGTAGCCGGCTAGTGAGGTCGCGGGTTCGATTCCCGCACCGAGACAAATGTCTGTGTGGCCCATAGATATTTGTTTCGGGTCTGGGTGTTGTGAGATCGAAAGTCTCTCGTAGTTTCTGATACCCACGATACAGGTTACACCAAGTGTGGGGTCAGGACTATGTATGTGACTGATGGGAGTATTTATTTATTCTGCCTGCCCTTATCCCACCTTAATGTGGGGTCGGCGCAACACACTTTTTCAAGCATGTTGCAGAAGGGATTTGGCTAAGTTTTTACAACCGGCTGCCTGACGTCAACCCCCTATGAGGTATCCACTATCCAGTACCGCGCAAATTAAATTAGAAAATTCGATTTGCCTGACCTGGGAATCGGACCCATGACCTCCTGGTCCACAGCCCATATGTGCTACCACTAAACCAAGGAGGCTACTAGGAGTATGAAGAAGTATAAATAGGTTGTCATGATTCTGATGATCATCGATAGACCCATAATTTGATGGTGGTAGCTGTTTTTTTTGGACTGTAGTGCACTTGTCATGTATTAGTTTAGTCATGTTATTGTCTTCGGTGGCGTGGTGGTATTTCGGTACGACTACGGTTCTGAGGTGTCGGGTTCGATCCCCGGGTCGGGCAAAGTGATATTGGATTTTTCCATATCAGCCCGGAGTCTGCAATTTATGCCCGATATGGCGATAGGCTCGCCCCCTATCACATCTGGGACGGAACTAAGCTCAGCGAAATGTGGGTGTTCTAGTTCGCTAGTGCGCCTTTGCCTACCCCTTCGGGGATACAGGCGTGAGCTTATGTATGTATGTATGTATGTTAAGAAACTATACTTAAATAGAACGGGGTAAAGAATACATTTTCACATACATTGCGTTAGGTTAGCGTGCGTGCGTTAAATTTAATGTTAAATGTACCTTTGGTCATAGGGAAACATGCTCCTATAGGCCAACCATGAGTTTGTTTGACATGACTCGCTAGCGACTCCGTAAACTATTTGTATGAGAAACACCCAAACGCCTCTAGCGGTTACGCGGAGAACTCACGTTTTCCATACAAATATTTTACGTCCTCGCTCGCGTAAATACGTGCAACAAACTCATGATTGAGCTACAGAAGTACTCTTGCATGTTTAAAAGGGTTTAAGCTATCATGAATGTTATTATTTTACTAAATTACAAATCCGCTGCATCCTTTAACGTAAACCAGCTGGAGTATATCCCCAACGCCATATTGGCCGGGCTTCCTGTCGGCTCCACTGTCTCTTGCAGATATATTTCGGCCATTAAGGTCCTTTGACGGTGTTGACAGGGCGCTCGATTGTTTACTATGTTCATTAATGACGGATAGGCCTTGGTTGACAGGTTTTGGACTGATGGACAATCGATATACAATATAGCTAGTTGGTGATGTGGTTGAGATAATTAAACGTGTTATAAAAGTAGGAGTAAAAGCGTTTATTGTTACTTTACTATGGCATTCTTCAGCCTCCATGGTGCAGTGGGTGAGTAGCCTGTGAAGCGAGAGGCCGCAAGTTCGGTTCCCGCACCGAAATAAAAAGTTGGTCATGAGTTATCTTATCCACGTTGCACAAATTGGTTTAAAGTCGTGTTCCAATCTTTAAATGTTTTTTTTTATTATAGTTGTTTAGTACTCTTTATCGTCCAACTTCCCAAAAAGGAGGAGGTCCTCAATTCGTCGATATTTTTTTTATGATCTCGATATCTCCGCCAAATGTGGACCGATTTCCAAAATTATTTTTGTGTTCGATAGAGCTTATTTCTAGGGTGGTCCCATATAAATTTGGGCACGATCGGTAAATTGGAAGTCGGTCAGTTAAGTTTTTAAACTTGTGATTATTTTTTAAGTTTTTTAATACTTTTAATATATGCTATAAAAATACAAATACATTATCATAGTTATTAATATGAGGATGCAGGCCGCTTCCAATAGGTAGGTCTGGAAATCTTGGAGAGTGGCCTATGTCCAGCAGTGGACGTCCTGTGGCTGATGATGATGATGTGGATAGAGGTTCATTTTTTAAATTAAGGGCCAAGAACCAGGACAGAAACGACCAAGAAACGCATCTTTAACAACGTTCAAAGACAAGACTAATTTTGACAATCGAAATTGTATCGAGCTCGCTGCACACTCATATCGTTTGGTACAATATTCATACAAATATCAAGAGCACGCAGATTCAAATTAATTGACAGAATTCATGCTAAGGCCACGGTAGAAACGTGTGATTTATATAGTTTCAACGACGCTTCAATAATGACACGAATAGACAAAAAACCGGCCAAGTGCGAGTCGGACTCGCGCACCTTGGGTTCCGTACAAACCTGTAGGTATATAATGAATTTTGCAATTATTTCTTTATCTGTGCTATAAGACGTTGCTTCGTACCAAATTTAAAGATTCGGAGTTCACTGAAAGTACCCTGTAGGTTTTAATTCCCCTGCGAGTGTCGAAAATTTTCGGCATAAACGGCTGTATCTTTGATTGTGTTAGCTTAGAAGTTTGATTTTTCACAGCTCCAAGAGACAGTAGTCTCCCGAGTATTTGATATGAATTTCAGTCTGATATCTCCACGCGTTCCTGAGAAAAAGGGTCGTGACAGACGGCTAACAAAGTGATCCGATAAGGGATCCGATTTTTCCTTTTGAGGTACGGAACCCTAAAAAATCGGTGGAAACAATGCGTGCCCTTGTGAAATATTAATCCCTTTATACACTAGTAAAAAACCGGCCACCATTGTTGATATTGTCGTGTTCACTCTTTGTTTCAGAGGCTCTGTTTTTTAATTGATGAGATTTTGTGAATTAGCGGTGTTAGGCGTCTGAATAGGCTTTTATATTGCTTTTAGGGTCGCCATTGTTGCTTTTTTGATACCGTGCCAGTCAAATAGCGAAGCGATTTTATATATTTTAAAGGAGAAACTAAGTCACTGATGTATCAGCGTACAAAAAGTATTGGAACTAGGAATGTGAACTGTTACATAGGGCTCCCTTTTTATCATACGCGAGCACCAATAAAGGACTTTCGGAAATTTCTCCCATAAGGGGGCCAAATTGTAAATAATAAGAAACGGACTCTGAGGCTGAGATCTATAGAGCGAACTTCGACTAAGTCTAAGTCAAAGTCACGAACTCAGGGGGGAATTGGAATTGTTACATCGAACTTTGACTTAATCCGGGTCATTTTTTACAAGAAAAACAGACTAACAGACAGACTAAACAAAGATTTTCTTGTAAAAAATGACTCGGACTTAGTAAAAATCCTCACTGAGTTTGTGACTTTGCCTTAGACTTAGTCGAAGTTCGCTGTATAGATCTCAGCCTGAGAGTCCGCGTTTAGTACGCGTACGCGGGCGTAGTCGTGGGCAATTTTTTCCCCGTCAACTTTTCATTTGAGCTCTTTCTCGGTATTAGAAGGTATCAAATCAAACAAACTAATCCATTCTATCATTTATTTTTAGACGTTTTATCACAAATTTTCTTCACCTAACGACTACGGTACGTATACATTACAATAAAGTTATAAAATGACTAGATCAATAATTTCATATCGTACAGTTCATAATAATTGCTGTGTTACACATTATAATTAATTTAAATCAACGAGGTAACCTTGGAACGGAAATACATACTCGAATCTACTATATCATAAATAAGGGCAAAACCGCTAGTGCGGTTTGCATCCGATCCGAATCCAGAAAAATGCAGATAGAACCACAATTGGGACTTTTAAATTCATTTTATATAAAATTTACGTCGTCTAAAATATAAAACAGAAAGAAATATTGAAATATTCTTAAAAATAAAAAGTTATAAGCCTTTGAAGTTTGGTGTAATCTTCAAACCGCGGGAAAGAGAAGTATAAGTACAATCACGTCAGGGCCATAACGGAACGTGCGTTGAAAAGTGATAGCAACATACACTACACTCCCACTCTTGCTTATTGCAGATTTTAAAATATGAATTACTGCCTCATTTTTCTAGTAATTTCGATGCAGTTTTTACAGGAAGGTTTCTATTTTGTTTTATTAGCTATTACATATGTAAATGTGTATAAAATCGAACACTGTCAAATACCCAATTATATTGCTAAGACAGATTACGTAATGATTCTGAGTTCCGTCATCTGATGTCTTTCGGTCATTTGTGAATCTCCAATTTGATTTTTTTATACTGACCGAAGTAAGTGCGAGTAGAATGACTTTGCTGAAGATGGTCCCTCGTCCGTATCTGAATCAAAGATTACAGATAGTGCGTAAGCAAAATTGGAATTCGGTTCAAATATTCTAGATCTGTATCATCGGATTTGTATCGGATGCAGTGCAAAACAGCTTTCATGATAATACCGTCAAATCAAATCAAATGAAAATGATTTACGCCTACGCTTTAAAGTATATAATATCATTGCTACGACGATCTATGACAATATTCTCCGCAAATAAACTATGTCTGACTTCACCATAATGACTTAAGTAGTTATAGATGTACAGATAATTTTTATAGTCGTCACATTTATGGCAAAGTTACAAATCAGCATTTTACAGAAATCAGTTTCGTGGTAATTATTACACACCTTGGTTAACAGAATTTATTTAATTATAATCCTCAATGGTAGAAATGTTTATAATTAAAGTATTGCCTATTGTGGTACCATACACCTTGTAATTATCAAGATTCAAACTGTAAATGGCAGAGACATAAGTTCACCATAGATTTCACAAGATTATTTTACAATAACTATATATTATCATTCCTTAGTGCAAATTAAATGCCATCTTCTTTGTTCTACTATCTCGATTTAGAAAAATCAGCACGGTCTGGCAAATCTACATTATCATAAGTTGAACTAGAATCCAGCGAAAGACCTACATTAGAGACGGTTTCTAAAGGAATACTTATTTGAGGTATTCGTTACATCAAAGAATTTATCTCTGTCGGAGAGACTATTATGGATTTGAGACAGCGTATTGAGGATAACAGGTGAGGTAGAAATAATGATTTCACGTAGGGTCTAGGTATAAAATATTCGCTTGATGCGAAAGGTCATTATCGTGGCACAGTATCTTATGGTTAAGTACTCATAACATGCTGTAGATTAACACAGTTTCAATGTATGAAATTAAAGTGAATTAGATGACCAGTGAAAAGTGTTCGAATTATATTTACAATTTATTTATTTATTTACTAAGCTCGGCGAAATGTGAGTGTACTAGTTCGCTAGTGCGCCTCTGCCTACCCCTTCGGGGATACAGGCGTGAGCTTATGTTATGTTATGTATTTATTTCATTATTACAAGGAAAGTAATCTTCGGAATGTATTCTGATGATACTGTTGTAAAGAAAGAGATTTCATAAACCCAAAAAACATATATATGTTTATGCCAAAAATGCAGTATTTGTCATGATTGGTCCGATATTTCGAAGAGTAGAAACAAGGAAAGTGTTACGATTTAGGGAGTAAGATCATGAGATTACCCAAGTTTCGATCACACTCACAATTAGGAGTCTCAATATAACTTTGATAATTGATAACATCAATATCCAAAATAGGATTAGTAGAATGGATTGCCCAAATGACCTAAAATCTTTTGGTTGTTCTAAAAGTTCCGAAACTCAAGATGTCAAATAAATACGAAACTCAGACAAACAAACGCTACGTGCTTACAATAAAATAAATCATTCCAAATTACAGTCGCCGTACGGTAATTATAAATTTAAATCACCATTACAAACTTGAGGCCTACAGTTTTAGGGTTTGTGAAACAAATTACTTTTCCAAATGAATAACAATGGACATTTTCTTTGTTAGAATTCCTCTTACAGTTGGTAATGAGGCTTTAGCTAATTAAGAGCTTCCTGATTTTAATGTTACAAGAAAATTTCGAGATACGACGCCAAATTCTTTGAATACTTTAATTAAATAAAAATTACATACTTATTTACTTTTGAGGTTATTGGATTATAACATTTTGTTTCGTTCGTTGTACTAAGTATGTATCTTCTATAAAATGGATATTAAATTTATAAATGTTAGAGATATTAAGATAATCATTTTAAGCATCAAGACAAACGTAGCTCAATACAAGACACTGTACAAGGAGAAAAACATTGTGTTATGTATGCACTCGATAATGCAATATGCTAATCACAAATGTACAAAATTAAACCACAAAATAAAGAGAACAATCGTCTCTAATTAAGTGATTTCTTCAATGCAATTCGTAGCAATAAATGCTAGTAATTTGTGTCACAATTTCGTAATTTGTTCTTTATAATGGTAGTGGTATAAAATAGCTAGGTTGAATAACAAAATAATAGCTGTAGTAATATGCTAGTCAGAGCAAAATAGTTAAACAGAATAATAAAATAATACTACTGTCTGTATTGCTACTTTACATTAATGCTAATGTAATACTAAAGTAATCAGAACTGTAATAAATATTCAAGGACAAGGATTACTTAGATCTTATTTGGATATGTTCTATTATCACTAAAAAAAATTTCAATGGTAGAAATGCAATAATACTGATAGAAACAAAATATTTTTAAATAAATTGACTAAGAGAGTAACGACTCTAACAGTTACTGGACTGAATAGCCAATGAATATGTAAGTAAATTTGAATGTAACTCCCACTATTTACAAGTTTACTTATAATTATAGTAAAGACATGAATATACTTAACTATATTTACAATTTATTTTCATTTATTTCTCATACATTTCCTAATAGTTAATCTCCAAAATGCTACTCTAAAGTCTGGAGAGTAGAAAGCGTATATAAAAGGATTTATTGCTGAATTAAACCAGCCTAACCAAGTGAGAACGTACATTAGAACTGGATTTACGTAATTGCTTGGTATGAAAGGTGTGAGCAGATAGTATAGGAAGAAGGGCAACCAGCAAGCCACGAACCCTCCAACAACCAAGCTCAATGTTTGAGCTGTTTTCGTCTCCCTTCGTAAAGACGACACTCGGTTATTTTCATGCTCCTTCATAGATTGTGTTCGCCGAGTAGTATTCTTATATTTAAAATTCGCTTTAAACGTCACTTCGTTATAAAACCTTGATTCCTTCTCTTTACTCCTGTATTTCTGTTTGGTTTTCTTCTCTTTGAAACAGCAGCATTTGTGGTCCCCTTGAGATGAGGTCTCGCTTTGTTGGTTCGAGTTTTTGAATGTTTGTTTAGACGCACTTTGCCGTAAAGAGAGCTTATCTGAGCCAGAGTCGGATTCTGTTCGTATGCATGACAATTTATCCCGCTGTAACAAATAATTCTGGGTTAGAATAGGGGCGTTGCTTTTGGCTATAATTTCTCTGACAGATATTAAACAAAGGGCTATTTAAGGGCCACTGTAGGTTTGAAGATCAAACAATTAAACTCCGACGAATTTAACTGGAATTGTTTTGGATTTGGAAGTTATTTTGTAAATGAACTTTCTAAAGGTCGGTCTGGAAATATTTCTATAAATAAGAATCCTGTGGCTGAAATTATGATGATAAAATGAACATATATAGAATAGCAAAAATCTATGACATATATAATTCAATACCAAAAGTTGAATTAATTGTTGAAAATAATGGCAATAATATTATATGGGAGTATTAATAAAAGTAATCGTGATATTAATTGGTGCTTAAGACGTTAACGAGACTACCGAAATTGGAATATAATCCTACTTAAGATTTTTATTATACGGCTTCGACAAATTACCAACATAAAATAGGCATTAGGTTCTAAACGATCGATGGAAGTCTTTAGTCACATAATATTTAATAGCTTTACCAGCAGTTAGACGGCGACATGAGAAACAAGACGCTGCAGATTCAATCCTCGGAATTGTGAGACCAAAATTTAATCGTAATTCCTGATTCCAAAGAATGAAGACTCATATTTTAATGCAATGTCGGGACTAAGTGCAGGGTTGTTAGGTGTATTTATTTAATTAACAAAGTAAACAAAATTAAACTTTTCAAACGACCCGCAAAAGCAATAACAGTTTTACAAATGCCACGCGAGATGCTGGTTATTAGATACCGGGAAAATAAAAACTAAAATACACCACTGCATTGTGTTTTCTTTGTGAGAGTGGCTTGTGGAAATGTCTGCAAAAACCCGGGTAAAGCCGTCACTGGATCTAATTCCGAATAAGTGAGTGTTGGTGATCTCGCTGGAGATGTGCGGTGTTGGACTTCGATGATAATGATTTTAGTTGGGAATAACAAGAAACAGCAAAAATAGGTTATTTGGGTTTTTGGATAGATCATATTAAGTAAGAAAGTGCTATAAGCATGATGTGATAAACCCAGTGCTCTTATTACCAATATGGGTCTACAAAAAATACCCTATTTTGATATTTTTATCCGATGTAGAATCCTGAAAAAATATTAAGAATTTTATAGAAAAATTTAACTTCAATGTTTGTAAGTTCATAATTTAATTTGGTCAGCATTTGTTACTTTATTAGGGTAGATTTTAGTAAAGAATATACAAAATCTCGCCCTTAATCTCTATGCTTATTCAAAACGAGTGCGTAACCTAACAAAATGAGAAAGTCGTTTAAACGATCCTTTTCCATATTATTATTATGAATTTAATTAATATAAGCTTTCGTTTCGTGACCTTACGCGTACATATTATGTTTATAAGGCTTAAGGCCCCGAAGCCTAGGTTTACGTCTTTACCAAAATGGAATTCCTTAGTATCACTCAGTCAAGACTCGGTACTGGCAATTTGTCTAGACTCTGTATATTTTAGTTCATATATACTAAGAATGCTCCTACGTCTGAAATACACACTATGGCCGTAATGGCTGTGTTGGTTGTGACCACTTTTTATGGTCTGGTAAATCACATATTTCAAGTTCAACTTTATATTACAGTATGTGTAACAGTAAAGATGGCGTAAACAATTGTTTAATTAAAATACGTATTGTTTGACTGCTGACGTACGGTAAAAATGACGATTACGGTCACCGGTACTTAACGTGTGGCAAGCTAAATTTCTTTTGTTTCTGTATTTTTTCGAATTGGCCCTTGTTTAATAATTCATCATTGAATTATTTTGGGGTCTAGTGGCAACTGGAATAACATTTAAAATCAATGTAAGCAGTTTCACTTTGTATTTAACGAATGTAAAACATTGTACGTATTGTACGATAGGTACGTTACCCAATTTTGTAAAACAACCAACCAACTAAGTGCTGTTGGAGAAGCTTATAAATTTTTTGATGATTATCTGTTAGGTGGACGTCCTACGCTGCGCTTGCCGATACGTGGTCTCCACTCGAGAACTTTTCTGCCCCATCGGCTATCAGTTCTACGAGCTATGTGCCCTGCCCACTGCCATTTCAACTTGCTAATCCTCTGGGCTAGTGTTTAGTTACTACTGGGTGCTATGTCATAATTGTATATATATAATTTTCTTAAAGTTTACGAATATGCTATTTCCATAAACAAAGAATAAAATCATGACTAAATACAGATTTCCAAAATAGCAGCACTTGGCTTATAGTTGAAATCGACACAGAGATTAAAGGGTGATGCAGGGTTGAAGAAAATAATTGTGCAAGTTTTGTGTCTACCCTTATCGGAATGTCTATTAGATAGGTATTGTTTATAGCACATAC
Source organism: Clanis bilineata (assembly GCA_036417725.1). Taxonomy (NCBI): domain Eukaryota; kingdom Metazoa; phylum Arthropoda; class Insecta; order Lepidoptera; family Sphingidae; genus Clanis; species Clanis bilineata. Next base: position 3,117,186 of record CM071162.1, on the reverse strand, counting down.
TGAATAGAAGCATCATCTAATGGTAAATCCAAAAGACAATCCAATACCAAAAGAAACATGCATGCGTTGCCAATCTTAAAGAAAAGGAATCAGGATTCTGAAGGAGAGGAATTTGGGCCTTCACATATCTCATACACCGAACGAAACCTGATTGTTAGGTAGAGGTATCGAAGAGGTCGAGTGAGTCTATTCGTAGTTTTTGATACCCTCGACACAAGCCGCGATCACATATTACGGGGCAAAGCTACATGTGTTATTTATTTATTGTTCTTTCTTACCTTACTACACTTTGTGCTGCTAGCTAGCTGATGGTGTCTCCGTGCCACCACACACGATATCCTCGCGTACACATACACCATAACAGCCATGGGGAGGAAGAACGACCCCATGGCTGAGAAGACCACGTAGCCTGGGTTCTGGTTGTACCGGCATATTCCGCCTTGGTTGTGATCTGGTTCATACCTGGTGAAATTGTAGAGGATTATTAAAGATATTGTTATATTTTTGATCCCCCTAAAATTACAGCTTTTGTATCATGAGTGTTCACTGCAGTCAGTGGTCGTAAAACTAAGCCAAATACTTTCTGCAACATTTTAAAAAGTGAGGATTAAGATGGGATAATGGCAGGTATAAATAAATACACCCACCCATTAGTCACACACCTAGTCCTGACCCCACACTAGGTATAACCTGTATCGTGGGTGTCAGAGACTATGAGAGACTTTCGGTCCCACAATACCCAGACTTGAAACAAATATCTGTGGGCCACACAAAAATTTGTCTCAATGCGGGAATCGAACCCGCGGCCTCTCGCTTCACAGCCGGCTACTCACCCGCTTTGAGGCACATTACCACGACATGGTAGTGTGAATTAACCGTAACACAGTGGGGCAGAAGCCTTAGCATGAAGAACGTTCTACTGTCGAGTTGGATTCGAATGTGTAGTAAATATTAAGATTTAGGAAATATTAGGATCACTGTGAAGAAATTATAAACCATTGTCTCATATACGTTTAATAGTACCATGGAAAACCTATATCTATTAAAATAACAAAATTAAATAAAGGCGTATAAAATATGCGAGTTCAGAAATACAATTGGCTAAGTAATAAAATCAATAACAATATAAAGATGATAAACATATAAGTTCTTGTTAAAGTACCTCAGAATTGAGAGTCCAAAATCATTGGATTCAGCTATAAGTCACATGAATTGCGTTAATAAAGATGGTATGCGAAATCGTATGTCACATTCACATATAAGGACAATATCAAATGAGAAGGTTCTCAATTCGCCAGTATTTTTAATGCATGTCACGCGATATACCCAACCACAGTTTCCGACAAATGTGAGCCGATATTCAAGACACTTTTTTATAAGTTTATTTGATAGAGCAAACTCTAAGCGTAGTTCCATATAACTATCTAGATTCGATTAAGAGGTACGAAGTAAATTGTATTATATATTGTGTCATAAAACACATTTTCAATATACATTCCCTAGTAAATAGTATATTGACTTACCATCCAAACATGGGTGGGCACGTGATGGCACCCGCAGCGATCCAGACAAAGAAGATCATCGTTAGAGCCAGTTTCTTCGACCTTCGTCTCCGGGAGTACGTTAAAGGCCTAGTAACAGCCAAGTACCGGTCAACACTGATGGCGCAGAGAGATAGGATGGATGCAGTGCATAGAAGGATGTCCAAGCTGATCCATATGTCGCAGAGGATCCAGCCGAGCTCCCATTTACCTGCGACAGAATTCATATATAAGAATTTTATAATGAAACAGGGATAAGGTTTGACACTTTATGGCACGTTATCTACAATAGTAGACGTTCTTTGTTTTATAATGAAGGGTTCATAGTCCCCATAGAGGAGATTGATGTCAAGCAGATAAACGAACTTAAAAATTAAGCCAAATCAAAGATTTGGCTTAATTTTAATTTTGACTTTTTAAAAGTTTGAGGTCGCCTCAAAGTAGAATAAGAGCAGGTAAAAGAAGAACTTTACTACAATCATTCCTATAGTAGCGACCTAAGTACAATAAGACATTGGATTGAGTTTCGGCCAGTATCCACTGATATAGGACATAGCTTTAGCATAAGATCCATCCCCGGTCCCTATTAAAAATGCAAGAGTATTGCGGCACGGACCACATATCTATTTTAAGAGGTATCTAATACATAAGTAAGCAGGATCTTTACGATATCCCTACAAAGAATTGAGATTTTAAGTGAATATTATTTTGACTTTTGCTGTCCCTAGTAACTAGATTAATGAGAGGACGAGATTAGTATTAATAATCTAAGCACTTCTGGAAAAGTACAAACCGAAATGTTGATAACAACATTTTGGTTTGTATTTTTCCAGAAGGCTCTCTAATAAGCAAATAGATCATTCGTTTGAATGTTATAGTCCAAAGCGATAACCCAAAAACAAATGGTGGTTACGATACCGGTCTTTAAGAAAAGGCACAAAGACACTAATATTGATCTTAGCACAGAGATTTAAAAGTTAAATTTTACCAAGAGTGCTGTTTCTGTAGTTTCCGATATAAATATTTAAAGCAACCTCTATAAAGTTCATAAAGTTTCCTTTTAACACAATGAGTCAGACCTTAAAGCACTAAAAACTTCCATCAAAAAACATGACATTCAACACTGACTTCAAAGAAGAACTATGAATAGATTGCCTAAAAGCCAGTGTTATTAAAAGAATTGAGCCGCAACGACCACTTTTAAAAGAACCCAAAATTACAACTTTTCCATACTCAAACAAGTCAAAAAGACCAGTTGATTATTAAATAAGAACTAAATTGTGGTGTATAGGAAAAGTGACTTCAATGGATTCAAGTAAATTGACGAAGTAAAAAAGAAATGGAGGTGTAATTACTGAAAGCCTTTTCATAGGCGACCATCAATCATTTATTTAAGAAGGCAGCTTCGGCGACACGACATTTTGTGCTATAATCGAATTTATTTCCTAAAGTATTTGCATGAAAGGTGCTTGGATGAAGTGTTTCCTGGGATCCATTTATTTCCCGACAAAATAAGTATACTTTTGTCCCTACTTTGTTCCTTTTGTAAAAGCAGTATTAGCTTTGTATTACTTACTGCTCAGCGCTTGATTCTGCTTATAACAGGGCTTACATCTCTCATTTTAAGGACGACTTGCAGCACTTAGACACATCTCTAAGTTTAGCCAACACTGCAAATCTCAGATATTATCAAGAGTTTAACTAAAGAAAATAAAATTCAAACAAAGTTATTTTATGTTTCGCCGAACCCACGTTGGAGCGGGATAAGGAGAGATTAAATAAGATCAATTTTATCTAATCCAATGTTTAATTCAGACCAAAGACCAAAATAAAGACTTTTGGCTACACCAACATTATCCATGAAACTCGATATACATATTTTTCAAATAGTTTCGTTACGTAACGTTCCTTTACTATCAAGAACATAAACGCTGGAACCTAGTAGATCCAAATAGTTACCTATCTCATTCAACAACGCTTCAAGCCTGAGGTGGAATGGATTCATCGATTCTAAAAAAATGACTTACAATTTCCGTTGAACCGCCTACGTTACTCCGAAATAGGGCTACGCAATTCGATGTGAAAATATTTTGCAAGCTGCTCATCAATTAGTTCTGCTACCCTGACCTTTTAGATTTGCTAAGGTCTAATGTTACATTATGGACGTGTCTATTGGGTGTTAGTTTTTATTGACCACCAACACGCGTCAAAGCCATTTCTCTTCATATATTTTGTAGCGGAAACTATGGGCCATAAATTGCGTGGTTTATAAGCCGAGTAAACAAACTGCTCAACACAAAACGGAACAACATAACTTATTGTTCCGGTAATAAACATAAACATGCTTGTTATACTGAAGATTCGATTGATCTTTGACGTATTACGAAACTTTGTACGGATTACATCGGCGAATAAACGTCTGTTAGTCTCTTTCAACACCTTTGTCCAATATGCTTAAACTTGCCAATAAGACCTTCATGTATTATTAATTCATTATCTCAGTGAAATTTCGCTCAGAAAATGTCTGTGCCATACCTATATTTCCTATTGTTCTCAAAAATTTCTCAATTTCTGATCAATTTACCCATTAGGTTGCCAGTGATTACGATTTGTCTTTAATTGGCGTAGTCTTAGAATGTGTTCTTTGCATTTCATTCCATCTTATCTAGGATACTGCACCTAAGAAATTTTCACTCTAGGACCTGAAGAACAGTTAGGTACATGATTGTTTTACGAGATCAAGATCACGCCCTCATGGTTCAAGGATAATTTCACAAGATCATTAACTCCATATTTTTTTCGGAAAAAAATCAGAAGTTCCCTAAGTATAATCGTCAAAGTTACAAGTGAAGCTGAACCCGTTAAAAGAACTGGAGTAACATGAGTCAAGTGAGGTGCTCGAGGCTTCGGGAGTACATTCAGCTACGGTAAGAGCAAAAAATACTGATACACGGTGACCATATTTATGTATAAGTCGAGGATATTGTATTTACAGTTGGTAAAGCCAGGAGTGTCAAGATGGGCTGTGGACTGGGAGGTCGTGAGTTCGATTCCCAGGTCGGGCAAACCGAATTTTCTAATTTACTTTGCCCGGAGCTGGATCCCTCATAGGGTTTTGACGTCAGGCAGGCAGCCGGTCGTAAAAACTTAGCCAAAAAATTTCTGCAACATGCTTGAAAAAGTATGTTGCGCCGACCCCACGTTAAGGTGGGATAAGAGCAGGTAAAAAGAAAGAAGTTGGTAAAGTCAAAGATGAAAATAATAAATGAATAAAAAATATACCTGGTTATTCAAGTTTGATTAAACAATCTCTGTGCAGATTTTAACATTCATTTTTAGTTTAGTTGCATTTAAGCGGTTCTCATTTTTTTTAAAACATTTCTCTACTTCCTTACATTAAGTAAAATAAAAGTCTTGTAACACAATTGATCTTATTAGTGGTATTTTAATGATAGTTCCAGAATGGTTTTCACATGACATAATATTAATGTTATAAGCAAGGAATTTTAACACCGTCGGTCGTATGTATTAATCGAAGCCAGACCTTTGCTTCCACTTTAAATTAGGTGTGATCGTTTAAATTCTTTAGGTGTGATCTATATTATAGTAAATTGGTTATTATGAAATTAAATTACGAAATTACGAAAAAAGGAATTGATAACTATATCATTTACATTTCGGGTAAAGGTAAGCAAACTTCTATATGTAATTGCAAATGTATGGATAAATTATAATTAAACCTATATTTCAGCAATTTGAGTGTAGAAATTCGCGAAATAAATTCTTAATTTAATTCCAGAATGTGGTTAGAAATCTAATTCCGATCTATTTTATGGTCACCGCACACTGTCGAGAGCTTCACGAGTGGATCGCGGTGCTTGCTTCGCTACCGATATTTTTATAATCGATTTTACGTATAGACGAAATGTATTTTATCGAATTGAAGCCGTAACGTAATAGCCAAATATTCATTATAACGATTTGAAATCTAAGTACTGCGTAAGGACCATAATCAAACATTATTAAAATGTCGTGATGTATAATCAATTGGTAGCTAATGACTACTAGGCTGGTCAAGATTAGTACCTCCAATATTTTAATAGCAGAGGTGCCAAACTAGTAGATTACCAAATGCTAAGTGATTAACTCCGCCCAAATACTTCATTCTTTATGTGGATTTGACTTTAGTAAAAGAGAAAATATTTTAATAGATCAAGAAAGATTCATGGGAATCTACTAAAATGCAACAATATTTTGCGGTAGAGATAAGACAATTGGGGTCAATTAATGTACCTTTAAAGAAAGTGATGTTCATGTATATTGCAGCAATAAGGATTATAATCAGGTCAAAGAGAAAATCTTCGATAAGATGTACATACAATCTATGTAACCATGCCAAGGCTGAAACCAGAAAACAAAGACAATACTAGAACAGTAGCAGTAGTAAACTAATCAAATACAGAATAGCAGCCAAATTACACCGGTTGGGCTAAAGCTGGTACTCGCAAAAAGCACTAAAGTAACGTAACTGTCTCTGAGACACGATTCTTTGCTTCGTCACGTAACTGAATGGCACTTCCCAATTACCATACGTTTTGCCGACTCACGTAATGTCATTGTAAAAGCTTTCGTAGGAAAGGCAGACTTTGTGACTGTTTCTTTAATTTGTTTTTTCTTCATGTTTTTGGTTTATATGATTATTTTATTAACATACATACATAAGCTCACGCCTGTAGAACCGGAGGGGTAGGCAGAGGCGCACTAGCCAACTAGTACACCCACATTTCGCCGAGCTTAGTTCCGTCCCAGATGTAATGGGGGGCGAGCCTATCGCCATTTCAGGCACAAATTCCAGACTCCGGGCTGATATGGAAAAATCCAATATCACTTTGCCCGACCCGGGGATCAAACCCATCAGGACGGCAGTCGTACCGAAATACACCCACACCACCGAGGCAGTTATTAGCATTATTTTATTAACGTCACGTTTTATAAGTTTGAAATTGATTTCTTACACAATTTTTGTCTTAAGTCTAGGATTGAAAACGGTTCATTTTGTTGATACAGTGCATCGAGTCTCTGGCAATGTCAAACTCTTTTCATCTTTCAACCATATTAATTTGGAATTGGATTAATAAAATATCCACTATACAAAAAGTAGGAGCAAAATTAATAAATCAAGAAGATCCTGTATCTTAATAACCCCTGGTCGGGCGAACACAATTTGCGTTTGAGTTTCATAATAAGTGTAGTCTGAAGTTGGATTTTTTCCCGGTATGATGGTATGCTCTCCATCTATATTGTTTATGATTAGAAAGGTTATAAATACACGCGTATCTGTAGAATGTACCATCATCATCATCATCATCATCAGCTATAGGACGTCCACTGCTGAACATAGGCCAATGTACCATTCCTTTACTAAATGATGACACCATTCGTCTCATCTCCAGATCCTCTCTTAAACATGGAAGAGCCATTGAACAAACGCCCCGGCGAAGGTTCTTTAAATTTTAAAATCCATCCAATGCTCTTGCTTGCATTATGTAAGTCTTCGGTAGCTTGCGGAAGTGAGATGGAAAAATTCTTATGACTTTCCGCAATCAAAACTTTGTCACTAGTAAAATGCAAGACTCATTTTACTTAGTTTATTCAAGATGGTTTTAAAGTGTGATATGCTGACCCTACAGTGGAGTGGGCTAAGCGCAGATGAAAGAAAAAAAATAGGATGATCGCTTATCCTTCGTAGAGTATTTGGACTGTGGACCGGAAGGTTTTGGATTCGAATCCCTGGCTGGGCTACTCGGTTTTGCTAACGCAATTTGCCTAGGACTGGTTCCTCCAGATAGAGTTTATTTCAGGTAGGCAGCCAGTCAAGAAATTTAAGCCCAATTTACTTTTAAAGTTTGTTGGGCTGACTGGGGAGTCGATTCAATGACCTCAGATTGCGATCGTAGTATCAAATACTTAGATTAATAAAGTCAATCAAATATGAAACAATATTCAATAACCACAAAACGAATGAACCGCATATTTATGTAATTTCGCTAGACGAGTGCAAAATGTTATATTATTATGAATTACCTTTGCTAGCTACCATCTCTGGTTAAGTTTATCGGTTTCAAATAATATTTTTTTCTTTACTTTTCATTTAGAATTATTTTTTTCTGGAAATATATTACGTGGGTGTTTATGCATAGTGAAGATCATTATCCAATGGGTGCCATCGTAAAAGTCGGTATTTCAATCCCAATACTAAGCTTTTTCTTTCTACCTGCCGTTATCCCACTTTAATGTGGGGTCGGCGCAACACACTTCTTCAAGCATGTTGCAGAAATGATTTGGCTAAGTTTTTACGACCGGCTGCCTGCCTGACGTCAACCCCCTCTGAGCGGTCCAGTCCCGGGCAAATTAAAATAGAAAATTCGCTTTGCCCGACCTGGGAATCGAAACCACGACCTCCCGGTCCACAGCCCATACATGCTGCCACTAAACCAAGGAGGCGACTAATCCCAATACAAAGCACATAATATTTAAAATCATCTAGTCTATTACTTACCACTAATATGAACAGCAATCGCCGGTGGCATCACAAAAATGCCTACCAGCAAGTCAGCTACCGCCAAACTTGTCACAAAACAGTTGGTCACCGTCCGCAACCGTTTCGTGGTCACCACTGCAGATATTATTAACGTATTACCGATCACTGTCACCACTATTAGAACACACAGAATTATAACCACACTTATTTCTATACTATCATAGTTGTTTACATCGCACTCGCTTGTGGAATTATTATCGAGGCATGTTAAGTTTCCATTTTCGTCTTTCGACGTCACTACATGATACACATTGCTTGTAAGATTGTACTGTTCTTTCTTGTCGTTTTCTATGATGATTTCTGTTTTTATTGTTGCGTTCCATTGTGGGTCGCTGTGTGTAGATTTCATGAGACTACACCGGTTTTCGGTTTCCCCTTGCGGTTTGCGAAGGCATTTTCTGGAACAAATGGTAAAGTTACAGTTGATAGAAATCGTGTTGGGTGAATCAAGTATTGGGAAATACTGACTGTATTTTTGGTCTTTATCAAAATTTGAGTCGAACGAGTTATCATCATCATCATCATCATCAGCTACAGGACGTCTACTGCTGGACATAGGTCTCCCCCAAAGATTTCCACAGATTTAAACAAAATTTTAATTAAAAATCCATCTCGAAATAGGTTATTAATATACCTCTACTTTAACTGTCCAAAAAGCATTGTGGTATTGTGGATGTTTATGGGCGGCGGTGATCACTTAACATCAGGTGACCCACTTGCTCGTTTGCCCCCTCTTCTATAAAAAAAGCATTCAATTCAAATAATGTTGCAAGTGAAAAGCGTACAATTGTGGACAGATATAATCTCCTGATTTCAAAATAAATAATGTAGGATTTTTTTCTACCTGCCCTTATCCCACCATAAAGTACATAATACTACATAAAGTAAGAATATCTTAATTAAAATTTTCTGTGGTATGTTTCTCTGAACCGAGCAAGAAATCTCTCCAACTTCAGTAATAGAGCTTTAGTGTGAAATATCCTAGCTCTATATGAGATAAGATCTCTACCACTTCTTGTTTGTCTTCATTTTGTATGGTTTTATTCAAAGGCTTTAGCAGGAATATTTTGATAATTGAATCGACCCCATGACGTTTATAAAATACTAGCTTTTGCCCGCGGCTCCGCACGCGTATTTTCTAGGGCCAATGGAAAAATCTTTTGATTTGTCGATCCGCCCTGTCGTTTTAGTCGAAATATGGGCGACCCAGACATCGATTTTGAAGTCAATTGGCCCAAAAACAAAGAAAAACAAATAGCGGCCACTTTTGAGAGATTTGACAGCGGTTCTGTCATTCGGAACCACGGGGCAACTCAGATATCAATTTTGAAGTCAATCGGCCCAGAAACAAAGAAAAACAAAATGGCGGTCACTTTTGACAGGTTTGAGAGCGCTTCTGTCGTTCGGAACCACTGGGCGACTCAGATATCGATTTTGAAGTCAATCGGCCCGAAAACAAATAAAAACAAAATGGCGTCCACTTTTGACAGGTATGACAGCGGTTCTGTCGTTTGGAACCGCGGGGCGACTCAGATATCGATTTTGAAGTAAATCGGCCCAGAAACGAAGAAAAACTAAATGGCGGTCACTTTTGACAGGTTTGACAGCGGTTCTGTCAGTCGGCACCACGGGGCGACTCAGATATCGATTTTGAAGTCAATCGGCCCAGAAACAAAGAAATACAAAATAGCGGCCACTTTTGACAGTTCTGACAGCGATTCTATCATTCGGAACCACGGGGCGCCTAAGATATCGATTTTGAAGTCGATCGGCCCAGAAACAAAGAAAAACAAAATGGCGGCCACTTTTGACAGTTCTGACAGTGGTTCTGTCGTTTGGAACCACGGGGCGACTCAGATATCGATTTTGAAGTCAATCGGCCCAAAAACAAAGAAAAACAAAATGTCGGCCACTTTTGACAGTTCTGACAGCGGTTCTGTCGTTCGGAACCACGGGGTGACTCAGATATCGATTTTGAAGTCAATCGGCCCAAAAACAAAGAAAAACAAAATGGCGGTCACTTTTGACAGTTCTGACAGCGGTTCTGTCGTTCGGAACCACGGGGTGACTCAGATATCGATTTTGAAGTCAATCGGCCCAAAAACAAAGAAAAACAAAATGGCGGTCACTTTTGACAGTTCTGACAGCGGTTCTGTCGTTCGGAACCACGGGGTGACTCAGATATCGATTTTGAAGTCAATCGGCCCAAAATCAAAGAAAAACAAAATGGCGGCCACTTTTGACAGTTCTGACAGCGGTTCTGTCGTTTGGAACCACGGGGCGACTCAGATATCGATTTTGAAGTCAATCGGCCCAAAAACAAAGAAAAACAAAAGGGCGGCCACTTTTGACAGTTCTGACAGCGGTTCTGTCGTTTGGAACCACGGGGCGACTCAGATATCGATTTTGAAGTCAATCGGCCCGAAAACAAAGAAAAACAAAATGGCGGCCACTTTTGACAGTTCTGACAGCAGCGGTTCTATCGTTCGGAACCACGGGGTGACTCAGATATCGATTTTGAAGTAAATCGGCCCAAAAACATAGAAACAAATTTTCAATCCCTATTTCATCCCTTTGTAGGATAAAAATATATCACACCCCATTTCTGTCCTTAGCGCTACTATCTAACTATCCTCATACCAACTTTCTTAAAAATCCGTTCAGCGGTTTCTGGATTCCCATAAAAACTTTCATCCCCTATTTCATCCCATTAGGGGTTGATTTTAAAAAAGTAGCCCATTTGTGTCTTTGAACTCAAAGATGTCCACTATCCCATGCCAAATTTCATAAAAATCCATTAATTAGACCTAAAATCCGCATATAAAACTTTCAACCCTTATTTCATCCCTTTAGGGGTTGATAAAAAAAATGAAGTACCCCATTGGTGTCCTTAGGGTCAAAAGTATCCTCATACCAAATTTCATCAAAATCCATTAAGCGGTTCCAAAATTCCCATACAAACTTCCATCCCCTATTTCATCCCTTTAGGGGTTGAATTAAAAAAAAATAAAGTACCCTATGTCCGTCCTTGGGGTTCAAGGTACCCACATACCAAATTTCATCAAAATCGGTTCAGCGGTTTAGACGTGAAAACGCCACAGACAGACAGACAGACAGACAGACAGACAGACAGACAGACAGACAGAGTTACTTTCGCTTTTATTATTTAGTAAGGATAAGGATTAACCAAATGTCATCTATGCGCAGCGAGATCCATAAGAATTCGATTGTCAAAAATATTCTTGCTCGAGACGATGAAATATTAACCTTTTATCAACGCGCGAATTCGACTGTTAAAATCTTTCCTGCTGGGGCGACTGCATGGATATCGCAATCATGAAGAGCATTCAATACTGTTCTACCACTAAGAATTCAACTTTTTATATGTCGGATGTTACAGTACGGAATCGCTGGGACAATGATAGGCTGTGCACAGTAAGATCGAGCACTGCATTAAAGCATAAGAGCATATTCTGTTTGGCACCAATAATAATAATTTATAATAAAATCCCTAAGTCCATCAAAGAGTTACCAAGTACACAATTTAAGCTTGCTCTTAAAAAATATCTTATAGCTAAATGTTATTACAGTTTATCAGAATTTCTAAATGATTGCATTAAATAATTAAAATTAAAGTACGTTTAAAAATATTTATAGCTATTTATTAGATTATTATTATTATTTTTTGTTTTGTTTTTTGAGATCCATTATATGTAATTTTTTTTTAATTTAATGTTGCGGCACTTGTATTCTTTACTTTCTTGTATCATTTGTTATCGGTTACCTATTCAGAGTTAATCCACCTAGACACCTATGGGCCGAATGGTCAAACAGTGCTCAATCATCCAAGTCATTTGAGCACTACCCAAAGTTAAGCAGACAATAATTTTTGAGCGGCATGGTCGTACGCACTTGAGAAGACTTGGCGGAAAAATCAGCTGAGGATCAATCATTTTGCTACAGATAATAAAAGTTTGTTCTCGATTACAAAATTTTTATAAAATTATATTTTTGTTTCGTTTCACGTAGAATCATTTTATTTAATTTTTTTTTTTTTAAAGATAATTATAATAAATAATTGGCAGAATACATGATTCGATAATGTTTATTTAACCTTTTTGCATTCCATGTGCCACTCCGATCATATTTCATCTGTAGTAAATTTTTCTGTAATGTTTATGTTATCTCTGTCTATTTTTTGTTATTATACATTTTTATTGAATAGAAACGGAACTTAAAATGGATCTTTTTATAATTTATTACAGTGCGTTCCACTAAGCGTCCACAACGATCACGCTCACGACCGCAGTTTTTCCCGTTCCACTTGCTTGTGAGCGTTACTGTCGTAAACTCAAGTGGAATGGATTATAGAGCGTTTTGAGCGTGGAGGTAAATAATACAAACAGCGAGTTAATAAAAATAATGCAAAATATGTAAGAGGTTAGGTTATAATCTGAAGCCTTGAAAATAAACTTAATTAATTATTGTTTAAATCGATTTATATTGAAAACAATAAATTTATTTTTTTATATTTAATATTAGTGGTGTATTTAATTAATTTACGTTCAAAATTCAAATGTAATTAAAATGTCGTTTGCGGCGGCACTTGGATATTTGGTAAAAAGTCGCAATAATGCTCCAGAAAGTACTAGTTCATCCAATTCAGATGAAGAATGGAATACGATTTTACAAAAATATGATTGTGAAAAAAGAAAACTTCGACCACGTATTATTGATTACGATAATGTAATTCATCGTTACTCAGATGATGAATTCAAATGTCACTTCAGGTAATGATTTACTGTCATATTTTAGATTATGAAAATTGTTCTTATGTAAAAGCCAACAAAGGGCTTTTTTCTAGACTTTCAAGAAATACATTTAATTATTTACATGAATTAATACGAGAAGATTTAGTTCGGCACGTTCCCGGCTGTCCTACGATTTCTTCCTGTCATCAATTGATGATAGCTCTTTGGAAAATGGCTACAACAGATTCTTATAGGTAACATTTTTCTAGAAATTAACTGTTCAGTCTGATGTAACACAATTCAGAATTATGTAACTAAACTTTTGTTTTTTAATTTTATCATAGATTAGTCTGTGACAGATTTAACGTAGGACGAGCTACTGCCGTAAGAGCTGTACGTCGAGTTTGTCATGCTTTATTTAAAAGAGCCTCAAGATTTATACAGTGGCCTACAGGAGATGATGCTATTGAAGTAATGTGTGGATTTGAATCATTTCTTAACACTTGAAGACAGGGAATCTCATGAAAAATTTTTTGGGCAATTGTTGAAAACCTTGCCAAAAAATATATTATCACGGGATTTTAAAATATTATACATTCGTACTATACGAATGTACCCCTCGTGTGTTTATGTAGACTATATACATCATCATCAGCCCTGTTTTATATACTGTCCCACAGCTGGGCACGGGCCTCCTCTACCAATAAGAGGGGTTAGGTCTTAGTCCACTACGCTGGCCTAGTGCGGGTTTAAAGCCAACGAAAATATACCTACACATAAGTTTGGTAAAGTCAGAGGTGCGCGCCCTTGGGATTTGAACCTGCGGACATCGTCTCGGCAGTCCGTTCCATTTCCAACTAATGGTACGTGACCCTTTCAGGGGGAGGGCTTCAAAATACCAAGCTTGGTCACATGTGGTCTTAGGTTTTCATCAGGTACTCAAAATCCTCTAGGAAAATCGCGTGCTTTTTCGAGCTATATTCAACTATGCACTATGTTTAGCACTTTTTAGTCACATGTGGTAACATATCATAATATTTTGTTTTATAACTTTTCTTCGATAAAAAATTATTTAAACCACATTTATAAATTACTACGTGAAAACTAGAGGGGGAGGGGGGGGGGGGGGTTGTTTGGCATATACTATGTATGGTTACCGAGGGGCGGAGGGGTATAAATATGGTAAAAAATGGGTAACGAAAATGGGTACGTTCCCTAAGCTATGGCCGCTAGACTGTATACAAACTGTATACATAGTATCAATTTGTTATACTCCATCATAATATAGGTACAGGCTGTTACAACACTTAATATTCGATAGCTTACTGTACACTGCTTTAACAACAAGAACAGCGAATATCTATAGCTGAAACAAACAGACAAAGATCTGTCTTTGTTGAATATACAATAGTAGATAGACCTCGTATAGATATCGATTTGTTAGCCATAAGGTTCTTTTTAGATGTATAGTGTTGATTGGTTTCATTAGAAACATAAGGAGATTTTATGAAAAATGTTAAACTTTTACAATGAATAAATTGCTAAATAACAGTATTGTTACTTATTACTTGAGACTGATACTCTTTTGATCTCATTAAACATATATTTTTTTGCAAAAAATGTATTTATAATCATTGTGTACGTAGGCTCCCCACTATGTACGAATGTGTCCCACGCGGTGTACGAAGCTACCACGCGTGCGGGGTGCTTTCGTACATTTTCCATTTTTTGTAAAAGCTTGCATATCAAGATTTGTGTTAATCCTGAACTATAGCATTATTTAAGCGAAATGTACAGGTATTATGTTAGCATTGAAACTATCTTGGAATACCAATAAGTTTTTATTTTATAGGACTTGAAGTAAAAACTGTACGAATCCTACCTGCTCTCCCCTACGTCAAAAAATTGCCAATTCCTCCTATTATTTCCAGATCTATTATTGTGGTCTTTGATAGATTTATATGACTTTTTTAAGCTTCGTAGCTTAGAAGAACATTGTGGTCCAGTCACATCATGTCCTTTTAGCTTTAATTCTTTGGCAATTCTTTCCCAAACTTTCTTTTGGGATATGTTTCAACTGTTAAAATCTTTTTCCATTGACCTATAAGACTCTAATAATAATAACACACAAGGTGTACTCCACCTGTATAAAGAAACCGAAATGTACACACAAATGCAATTACAAGGTTATTTGAGATCATCACTTAATATACGTAATAATGAAGAAAATTAAAGAATTTATTATTCTTATGCATACTTTCAGTTTCTTGAGTTTCAGAGTTGGGATAACCTATATCATCTGTATCGAGGAATTCTTCATCAATATGACCCGGTACACGATCAGCAGACGTTGATGTTCCTGGTTGTTCATTTAATGCTCTGTTTAGAAGGTATGTTGCAAATGCTGTGTCTATAAAAAAAAAAAATTTTCATCAGTGAAATTTTAAACGTATGTAATAATTTCTTCAATAAGAAAACTAATTTAAAGAAGGCTAAGTTAATTTTCTTTTCTAAAGTTAGGTTATATTATTAGCAATCAAGGAAAACTATATACATGTGTATTAATTATAAACTACAATTAATTTTTTACACAATTATATTTACCTGTGTAGGCACGTTCAGCATCCGCTGTAGAAACATTCACTTCTACTAAAATATCTCTTTCCGCATGAAATAATGTAAGCTTAACGGTCGCCATTTTTGATGGTTTGAGTTTTGAAAATGCCGCCATTTTTTTCAACGATCTCGACGACCCACCTTTTTAGATGGGTCGTCGTGAGCTTCGCGTGAACGTAAGTCATGACGTCATAAGTGACGTTTTCGCCGCGACCACAACGACCGCGGTCGTCATGTGGAATGGCTAAAGGAGCATTTTGATCGTTGTGGACGCTTAGTGGAACGCACTGTTAGTATCTTGTTAAAATATTTACCACTTGGCAGTATGTATCTTTCGTCCTTAGTCAATGATTTGTGTGGAAGAATTGAAAAAAAAAATTTGGCAAATGGCGACCTGTTTGTTTATATTTATTTTCGTAATTAAATAACTGTGTTTGTTATATGTGAAGTGATCTTGTTTTATGTAATAAACATCAACGAAGATGGAGAGATTGTGGAAACTATGAAGTTTGGATATGGAGGATATTTCTTGGAGCGTTTCAATGAAAGAAGTCTTCTTGAATTTTTCTTGCCAGGGACTGTGTCTGACCGTGTGAAGAAAAATACTCGGCCCGATCTGAGAAAGGAATTCAGGACGTCCCAGTTCACGCCGGCTTCAGCAGAACCATATAAAAACCATTATATTGGAGAGGAAGACGGCAACATGCAGTAGTGTTGAATCGGATTTAATAAAATTAATCATTGTATTTTTGAAGTGTTTTATTGGTTTTGGCTTCTTCGAGTGCGATAAATTTAGGAAAAATACATTTTATTGAAATCAAGGGGTAGGTATATATTATCAAACACTACACGGAACACGGAAATTATGAAATACAAACCTATGCCCGCCATTCCGTTCGCGTGAAATTTTATTTATTTAAACAAATCTATCCTACAGAAACCATACATTTTTCCGGGGAAAAAAGTAGCCTGTGTGCTATTTCAGACTTTAATCCATCTCTGTGCCAAATTTCATTCAGATCTCTTCAGCCATTCTGGTGTAAAAGAGTAACAAAACATCCATACATCTTCACAAACTTTCGTGTTTATAACATTAGTTTTATTTGAGAGTAGTCGCAGGCAATCTCAAACTAATCTCGATCAAATGCTAGTTAAGCGGGCCTTAAATAGCTGTCAAACGTTAGGCAGTTGTTAACCATACCGTTTACGAAATAAGCGGGCCTTAAACTGGGTCCTGCTTACATTTAATGTGACGAGATAGGTTCTGTTTGACCATGCCAAATTGAAGAATAACGAGTGCTTAAATCGATAAGGCCATCCTAAATATTTAGGCATCGTTTGACCATTTGGGGGTATGTGTCATAAAAAATGTTTGTACGCCAAACTGGCAAAACATGTAGCTACTTACTTTATAAACTCAAACACCATGTACTTATTGTCACTCATGTTTTACAAAATAAATATCTTTATCTTTATCTTTATCTCATTTCACCATCCCAATTTGTGTTCAGAATGACTTCGCAATATTCCTAATATTTTAATACATTTTCTCAATATTTGATGTTAAACGAAGATTAGAGCGAGAAAGCTAATAAATAAGAATAACGCTAATCCCGTAAAGCGAAGACGGATTTATTATTCATTAAAGCTATTGTTTTAGGGGAATACGGACAGATTTTATCGCGACTAAGTAATCTAGAAACCAGATGTTCTGAGACGGATCTGTGTAATTTTACGGGGGGTTAAAATAAATAAATATAAATAACACCCAACAGTCACTTACATAGTCCTGACTCCACACTAAGATCGAGTCTTGTGTCATGGGTATCAGGAACTACGAGAGACTCACGGTCTCAACACCCAGACCCGAAACAAATATCCGTAGGCCATACAAACATTTACAAAAAAACGTAGGACGTCCACCTACAAGGTGGACCGACCTGATAAAGGTTGCAGGAAGTCGCTGGATGCAGGCCGCTTCCAACAGGTCGATCTGGAAATCTTTGGGGGAGGCCTATGTTCAGCAGTGGACGTCCTATGGCTGATGATGATGATGATGATGATATAAACATTTATCTCGGTACGGGGATACGGCTGGATGCCGGCTACTCGCCGGCCGCGTCACGGAGGCTCTCGAACAACATTTTAACTTAAAAACGGACTGAGAACCTTGTTCGTTTTTGAACTCAGTTAGATATTTGTTGTTTGTCTGTATTACTATATTATCATATACAAGCTCACGCCTGTATCCCCGAAGGGGTAAGCAGAGGCGTACTAGCGAACCAGAGCACCCACATTTCAAGCTTATTTCCGATACTTGTTGTGGCACTTTCTTACTTTAAAAAAAATATCTAATAATAATTAATTAGGTACATTTCCATCAGTTCCTTAATTTAGGGCCGCCATGACCCAAGCTATATCAAAGCCACTGTTTTTTAAGGAAAATTGAAACCGAAACATATATTTAGTTAAATTATTTCTGCAATGATTACAAAAACACGTAAACCAGACATAATTCCAGAACGAGAAAGTGAAGAAAGCACTTAGACTCTCTACTCATAACTAAATATTTTCCAGAGTTAATCAAACTTCTATTCGACTTCACGTTTGATTAAAGTTTATTATATTAGGTCTGGGGTTAAATGGTCCCACGCGTTTACCTTAAGTCCGCCCCCGACATTTCTGACTGCAGATAAATTGTTTTCGTTGCGTGGGCGTGGGTTCGCATCCCGGTCTGCGTTTGATTAATTCTATTCCTTTTATCCATTAATCTATGGCATATTATCCGCACATATGGAGTTATTCTAAGATGGATTATTAGTTTTTGTTACATTTAGGCTTTCGGGCGATTGTTAGTTTATTTTTGGTCAATTTAGGAATGAGTTCAAACACTAGCATACTAATGATAAGTAATTAATGTAGTGTTTTAAAAATTACTTCTAATTATTTTTCTCGTTTTTTTTTGGTAGATTTTTGTCTTCAGTTTTCGTGCAGCAATGTATCCTTATACCATTAAAATAATCCCTTTATTAGAACCTATATATTTTGAGTGGTAGAGCTTAGCTATAGACAGCAATGTCTACAGCACGAATGGGCCGTCTCGACTGGTTTGATACCAGTGATAGAAAACCGTAAAATGACAGCTCGCTTCTGCGTTTTGTTTGGTGAGTGAGATTTCCGGTGGTCCAATTCTCCCCCCTTTTCCCACTCCCCATTCTTCTCGTTTTCGGTTGGCAAAGCACCCATAATACATTTGTGTTTTGAGTGTCTATTGGCGGTGGATATCACTTACCATCACATGACCCACCTGTGCTCGTTTGCCATTCACTGCCAAAAAATATACCTCTATAATCTACCAAATAAATAAGAAATTATGTTGAAAAAATAAAAATGGAAATACATTTAGTGTAAAATGCTTTGCTCATTGAATAAGCATCAAATAATCAAATTTAAACACAATTAAGGCTATCCCATTTCATTTTTCATCGCAAGGTGAAACTTTAACAAAGAAAAGTTGGACATGAAAAGGCGGCATTGTGGGACTCGGAATCACAGACAGACGATTCCGCACTTTGGAATTGTGATACATACATACATACATAAGCTCACGCCTGTATCCCCGAAGGGGTAGGCAGAGGCGCACTAGCGAACTAGGACACCCACATTTCGCCGAGCTTAGTTCCGTCTCAGATGTGATAGGGGGCGAGCCTATCGCCATATCGGGCACAAATTACAGACTCCGGGCTGATATGGAAAAATCCAATATCACTTTGCCCGACCCGGGGATCGAACCCGAGACCTCAGAACCGTAGTCGTACCGAAAAACCACCACGCCACCGAGGCAGTCAAACAAACTGACAGACGGACTAAGCAGAGATTTTCTTATAAAAAATGGCTCGGACTAAGTCAAAGTCCGATTTAAAAATGTCAAATTCCCACTGAGTTCGTTTCTTTGACTTAGACTTAGTCGACGTTCGATCCATAGATCTCTGCATAGTAAAACGCTTGCCTCGGTTTTTCTTATTCAAAAACCATTATTTTTCGTATTCAGTTTCGGTCTTATTTGTGCCCGATATGAAGATAGGCTTACCTCCTATCATATCTTGGACGGAATAAGCTCGACGAAATGTATATGTTCTAGTGTCTGTATTATCTAGTTCGCCTCTGCCTACTCTTTTGGGGATACGGGCGTGAGTCAATGTATGCTAGGTGTTTGTATTTTTATTTTTAGTCCCGACGTTTCGTAGGGTGACCCAGGTGATAGGTGACCCATCTGTTCGTTTGCCAGTCTCATCTATAAAAAAAAAAAAAACACAGTATTTGTCAGTGGTCGCTAGTTTTTTTGGACTGCACTACGCTTGCCATCTGGTGCAGCGTAGTCACTTTACCGTGCCCGGATAAAAAAGCGTGTTTACGGGTCAGACTCTCCGACTAAATCTCGTTTTATTTCAATGCAGTGATATTTCACAAGCAAAGACTTCATAAAGATGTACAAATAAAAATACTACTGTCGAGTGTGGACATGTTATTAATGGGTCAACGATTCTGTTTCTTCATCGCCCTCTCTACGGCAGTACATTTTTTATAGCAATTATGTAGGACTGTAGGATAGAAAAATGTGTTATACAGATGTTTCATAAAGTTGGTATCAATAATAACTCCATTTAAAGTGAGGATAGCTAGCAATCTAGCGGTTAAGTTAAAAATTTCGTATGGATCATAGTTTTTGAATAAGGGAAACTTGGATCTCTGACGAAAAATTTTTTGTGATCCATTGGATTAGCTTCAGTACATTTTCAAAGCACCTATGGGATAATGAATTATTTTTAGCAAACACAAAGCCGTTCCTATGCCAATTGCGACGATTTACAGGTTGCATACCGATTTTAAAATCCCCGTGCTTAAAAATTGATTAAAAAATTAAGTTTTAATAATTAAGTTTTAAATTGTAATTTTCGACTGACTTCCAAAAAGGAGGAGGTCCTCAATTCGTCTGTATTTTTTTTATGTATGTTACGCGATATCTCCGCCAAATGTGGACCGATTTTCAAAATACTTTTTGTGTTCGATAGAGCTTATTTTTAAAGCCTATTTTTCAAGGGTAGTCCCTTATAAATTTGGTCACGATCGGATTTGAAGTCGGTTTGTTAAGTTTTTAAACTTGTGATTATCAAAATTCTTTTTGTGTTCGATAGAGCTTCTTTCAAGGGTGGTCCCATATACATTTGGTTACGATCGGATTGGATGTTGGTCCGTTAAGTTTTTAAACTTGTGTTATTAACCATTGTGCTTGAAATTCTCCCTGTATGTAGAATTATTATTGGCACCAACTTTATGGAACACCCGCTATTTCTTATGTATGAGGCACTTTTTGTCGCCTTCAGAAGTATAAGATTTCGCTATGATTTTTTTGTATGTTGATTTATGACGTCAGAGTTTGTTACTTTTATATGAAAAAGCTCGGGGATGTGTATTATTTTATTTAACTTCATACCAACCACACTTACCACCAATTCCACCAGGAGAAACACACCCAGTGTATAAAACCAACCCAAAATAGCGGCTTGCTTGCATTTTGCTGGATGATTGAGGAAAGTAAGATTTATATAGACACAAAATCCTCTAAATTCCACCTACAAGGTGGACCGACGACCTGATAAAGGTAGCAGGAAGTCGCTGGATGCAGGCCGCTTCCAACAGGTCGATCTGGAAGTCTTTGGGGAGGCCTATGTTTAGCAGTGGACGTCCTATGGCTGATGATGATGATGATTTTTGATTTCTCCCTCGCTTCTTCATTTTCAGCCCCATTTCCTTCTTTAAATTTGGCAACTTAATGATTTCTTATGTTTACGAGAATGTTATTCATTGAAATAAAACTTGTTTTTACGGATTTTATCACGATTTGTTTTGTTTTTATTTGAGTTTTAGTCTAGACATTTCGAAAGCTTTACAGCCTTCGTGGTCACGGGTCAAAATCAAACTTTGGCAACTTTCCCACAATTCTTGGAATCAGGGTCATCTCACTTACCGAACGAATCCCGACAACGAGCTGCCACTTTATGACAGTTTTCTGGGATACAGTGGTATCAAACCGGTCGAGCCGGTCCATTCGTACTGTACACGGAACTGTCTACAGCGTGGCTCTACCACTCAAAAATCATCTTGCTTTACTAAGATGTCGTTCAATGACTATCAGGTGACCCACTTAGTCGTTTGCAAAACTTTCGCGTCCTAATTTTGCGAAACACTGCACATGCTAGGTGAAGTTTAAAGTTTACCGACGCTGCCGATACCTTCCGGAAACTTGTTTCATTAATCTATGTTATACTGCATCAGCAAAGGAAAGGCTATCTAGTAAATCGTTAGTAAGCCACTAACATTATATATTATAGTCCAAACAACATTATTACTCAATTTAATGAAATTTTTACTGAATTTATTCCAATTTATTTTTTCTCTTGGATTCTACCCGCCATCGGTATGTGTATGTAGTTACATACACATATTGCATAGTTATGCATGTATGCAAATATGCAGGTACATACAACATGCATCATAATAATGATGTAGTTATACGTTTGTACGTTATTTGTTTTGTGTATATATATACATGTGGCGTATATGTACACATACACAATATGATAATATAATAATTTGATAGTATGATTTAGGCTAGGCTCACCCCCTATCACATCTGGGATGGAACTAAGCTCGGCGAAATGAGGGTGTACTAGTTCGCTAGTGCGCCTCTGCCAACCCCTTCGGGGTTACAGGGGTGAGATTATGTATGTTATGTTTTATTTGAAATCACCCTATATCAGTCTGAGGCCGTCCTAAAGCTGCCTGTCTATGTTGCTCGCAGCCGGTGTAGGTAACAACTTGACAAGCTCCCGCCATTATCGAAAGCGACTTGCCTTAATAGACCCACGTTTCGTAGACCTGCTTCATTATTACTTGTACTTCCTACTTTGTTACTCCATTATTAGAAAAATAAAATGACTGCCTCGGTGGCGTGGTTGTATTTCGGTACGGCTAGTCCTGAGGTCTCGGGTTCGATCCCCGGGTCGGGCAAAGTGATATTGGATTTTTACATATCAGCCCGGAGTCTGGAATTTGTGCCCGATATGGCGATAGGCTCGCCCCCTATCACATCTGGGTCGGAATTAAGCTCGGCAAAATGTAGGTGTTCTAGTTCGCTAGTGCGCCTCTGCCTACCTCTTCGGGGATACAGGCGTGAGCTTATGTTATGTTATGTTATGTTTATGTTAAAAATAAAAATGACTTTAAAACCTCTCTACATGTTGACTATTAATGGAACCATAGAATAAGCAGTGACGTGCACAGACATTCTGATCAGGGTAGACAAAAATCTTGTAAAATGATTTTCTTCAACTGTTATATAACCATGACTATCATCATCATTCTCATATCGATTAAAATACAATTCACGCACTGATATGTGGTTAATTTGTTTATGGTCATGATTTATGTAAATAGCGAATTTACACAGTGTCTTTTTGTCTATATGGACTGCACGCCACTGAGAATAATCTCTATCGAACATAATTAATTAATTTTGGAATCGAACCATATTTCCCGGAAATATCACGTCACATACGTATAAAATACCTTTCTTTCTATCTACCCTTACCCCCCTTAAGGTGGGGTCAGCGCAACATACTTTTTCAAACATGTTGCAGAAACGATTTGGCTTAGTTTTTACGACCGGCTGCCTATCTGACGTCAATCCCCATCTGGAAGATCCAGTTCCGGGAAAATAGTGCTAGAAAAACACCACACCCCGACTTAGGAATCGAACCCAAGACCTCCCGGTCCACAGTCCATATATACTGCCACTAGACCAAAGAGGCGACAATATACATATAGGGCCTTACTTATAAAATCATTTTTAGCTGAGCAATTGGTTAAGCCTTTAATTTTATAAGCCTTTAACCCGTCAGAGGCGGCACATATATATGTTCCATAAGCGTATGGGCCACCGGAGGCCGAGCCGCTCGTGACTATTTAATAGCCTGTCACTTTTTTCCTTGCTTTACATTGTTTAAAAATGGAAGGGACTACCTATGGTATAAAGATAAGCAGCGCTTAAATATTTTTATAAGTACGGGGCATAAAATACCGACTAAAGAAAACCTCTTTTTGAGGGGTTGAAATTAAGAGTCGCTTCAGTGAGATTTCCGGCAGCCCAAACATCCCTTCCTCTTTACGAACCCCTATTGCCTTCAGGGTAGGTAGCGGCTTGGTTGTACCCCTAACATCAACTATAGACGAAAGAATATTAATTTCAGAGAGGTCAACACAAGTTATTTTTGACCGGATTAAAAAAAGGAGAAGGTCCTGAATCCGTCTGTATTTTTTCTAGTATTATTATCCGATATCTCCGCCAAATATGGACCGATTTTTCAAGATTATTTTTGTGTTTGATAGAGCTTATTTCAAGGATGGTCTCATATAAATTTGGTCACGATCGTATAAATTTTGAATTCCGTTAAGTCTTTCAGCGAAAAATTAAAAATAAACGTCTCAAAAAATCCTGCCCGAAGGACCACGAAACTAACCTGGATAAAAAGATTATCATAAACGTCAAAACGGCTTCCGGGGTATCGGAGCAAATAATTTAAGATGTAAAGTTGTCGCAGTATTAAGCGGGCTTAGGGGCGCTTAGGAGACGATCATAGCTGCCGGTTATCCTCATCAAATTAAGCCTGATGTCCTTGGTTCGAATATTTTATTCATATTTTTGTACGAAAATGTCGCCTCCTTAGTCTATCGCTAGCATAAATGGGCTGTGGACCGGGAGGTCGTGGGATCGATTCCCAGGTCGGGCACAGCGAATTTTCTAATTTAATTTGTCCGGGACTGGATTCCCCAGAAGGGGACAAGTACCCAATTCTGTATTAGCCGATCTAGTACTATTGAATATCTTTGTTTTTGATATAAGATGTCATCAATATAATATACCCTAGATGCACAGTTCCTTGCAAATATCCTCCTAAAAAGTTGTCTCAGGAATAAAACAAAGAAAAAGATCACAAGTTCTAATTAAATCAACACAAATATAACCCTATGCACGTGTTATAAAGTAGCTTTTTAAACGAATTGAGCAAGCGTTCTTAAATTTTAAAATTGACATTTATAATTCTATCGGCGTCCCACTGTAGGCAAAAGGAGTGCTTAAGTGCAACTGTGCATCTAGGTATATAATATATCGATTTAAGATGTAAATTAATTAATTCCTATCACATTTTTCTACCAATTCTCACATGAACTGATTTCGCGCGTCACACTCTCATATTACCGCCCACGTTTCAAAGGACATTGTCAATATCAAACCGTGTTTATTGTTGTATGAAATACGAATTTTTAACGGTGAAAATTGTTCGCGACAATAAAATGATGGTTTTAATATTTTCGAGCTACTGAAGCGCGAAATTAAAATCCCGTGGCCGCGTACTTGATGGCGGATTTAAACAGGCATAGAATTTGAATAAAGCTCACGCCTGAATCTACGAAGTGGTAAGTATAACGGAATCCGGGATTAATGGCGAGTTGCCGCGGGTTCGAATCCCGTACCGTTTTATAATTATTTCTATAAGGCTTAACATAAGTATAAAATTGTATTTGCTCTGGAATTTGCACTTATGGAAGTTTTCCCGGAAAATGGGACAGCAAAGAAGTGCTTAAGCACTCGTTTTGCCTACAGTCGGACGTCGATAGAATTCTAAATTTCAAAATTCAAATTAAAGAACGCTTGCTCATTTCGTTTAAAAACCTACTTTATAACACGTGCTTACGGTTATATTTGTGTTGATTTAATTACAACTTGTGATCGTTTTCTTTGTTTTATTTCTGAGACCACTTTTTAGTATATTTGCAAAGAACTGTGCATAGGGTATAATATATTAATGTCGAAAAAGTATGAGTGAAAAAAAAAGTAAATAAAATCACACACCCATTCCACGAGAAAGATTTACTACTGACATAAAATGGTTTTCAAATATCAACGAATCTCGTGTCGGTTACTTAGAACAAATCGCTGTTCATGGCCCGGGGTGAGAAAAGGGTACAAATTCACTTACCCCTTTTGTAAATGTGGGATTGGGCAGTGATGTGGGCTGCCTATTGTCAATCCGATTCGAAATGACTTCGAACACGGAAATCGGGTTTTGGTTACGGTTTTACGACTTTTTCTTTTATTTCATTATATACAAAAGTTCATGGTTTCGTCTGTGATAGATTTGTCAGGCATTATTATGGTTCAGTGGAAATAGTTTTTTATTAAAACACAATTGAAAAAAGCTAAGTATAATCAAATGAATACAAAATATTATGCTCGGACACAACATTACATATTTCTTTTTTGCTCTTTTGGTAGTGAAATTTAAATATACAGAGTGTAAGTTTAGTCGAGGGATCTGTTTAAGGAGTTCAGGTGTTTGATTCTCGTCATAAATATATGTAAAATATATGACCGTTTTTTACGGGTATTTCCATTAAATAGATATTTTTGCAAGGTTGGAAGTATGAAAGGAAAACGGATCATACCTAAAGGTTATTCATACCTATTGAACGATAAGATAGGTCAAACAAGTAGCTGGCACAAGGGTATCAACACGTAAGGAGACTTTTTAGTGAAAAAAAAAACGTTTAGGTACTTTGTTATTTAACCTTTTTTTTGTATATTTTTATCAGTTACGTGCAAGCATGAACTGACATGTGTTTAAATGTCTCTCGACAGAAATACACGCTGTGTATTAAGTATGTACTTTTTTGAGACCTCTCAATCTACAGGCTCCAGATCTACGTACTTCAAAATTCAAATTCAAAATTCAAATCATTTATTCTGCAAATAGGATATTTTATACCACTTTCACATGTCAATTACGAGTATGTATTGATTTTAAGATATTGATAATGTAATAATGGCGTCGGCATTTCGTGGCTATCCCTGAGAAGAAATGCCGATACAAACTCAAGGGTTACTCTTGCGTACTCTTGCCTAAATAAAGGAGGTTATGTCTTGTTGAACTGTGAACTAGATTTGTTACTTTATACGCTTCATTTCTTAAACAAATAAAAAAGATGTATTATCAAGTTGAATGAACACAACATTCATAACGTTCTGTAACGTTTGCATATAAAAACGTACAATTCTGGTCAACTCCGACAAGATTTCTCAACTCGTATAACTTTAGTGTTGTAAAAACAACAGAAGTGTCGTTTTACTTACGAACACTTTAAATTAGTTTGCGAACGTACTTTTGCAACATTTCATTCAGAGATGTGAATCTTTTTTGATGCTGAAAATGCTTTGTGATTCCAACTCGGTTTCTCGAAGTTCTAAAACTTCAAAGTTTACTAAACATCTGTCATGTACATATCACATAATATTATAAGTTAATCCGGGATGTTACCACTACCTCTTATAGCAGTATTATTATAATCGTTCTTCGTTTGTTTTGTATGGGAATCGGTACAAGTAAGATTATAATATTACTGCTATAAAAGGTGGTGGTAACCCCCCTGGACTTTTGAAGAGGCGATAACCCCTGAATTTTTTTCGGCTTTTCTTCAAATGGCAACTTGTTTTCAGACATAATTGACATGTAAAAGCGATATCACTTGTCGGTAGATCGAATTCATTAAGTACTAATTATCAAATTTGCAGATTTGATTTGATTTCGGGATTTTCCGGTGCACAGTCCTTATTTGCAGCGACCTGAGCAGGAAAATTTCTGACAACCGTAAATGTATTCGAACTCGATGCGCGTCTATCAAATTTGTATGAAATATTAACCAAATGTCATCAGTGCGCACCGAACTCGAATACATTTACATTACTTTTTCGTGCTTGGGCTACTGTATTAGACCAAGAAGGAATCCACTAATTCTAGACCACACGCTATACAGTTAAATGGCTTAATTTAATACCTTATTATTGGGCCATCGTCAGTGCCATTGACAGCCTCAGGGGCGCAGTGGGCGAATAGCCGGCTGTTAAGCGAGATACCGCAGATTCGATTCCCGCACTGAGACTGTTTGTGCGGCCCACATATATTTGAGGTTTGGGTGATATGAGACCGAAAGTCTCGTAGTTCTTAATGTCTATGACGCAAGAATCGATCTTAGTGTGAGATCAGGACTGTGTGGGATTATTGGGCGTTATTTACATAAACAACAACACGCTCACGCCTATATCCCGGAAGAGGTAGGCAGAGACGCAGTAGCGAACTAGAACTATCACATTTCGCCGAGCTTAGTTCCGTCCCAAACGCGATAGGGGGCGAGCCTATCGCCATATCGGGCACAAATTCCAGACTCCAGGCTGATATGTAAAATCCAATATCACTTTGCCCGAACGGGGATCGAACCCGATACCTCAGGACGGTAGTCGTACCGAAATACAACCACGCCACCGAGGCCTTATTTATTTATTATTTTTCACTTTTCTTTGCGGACTAGCCTCTAAATCCCTAAATATATAATAACATAAGCTAAATATAACATAAGCTCACGCCTGTATTCCCGAAGAGGTAGGCAGAGGCGCACTAGCGAACTAGAACACCCACATTTCGCCGAACTTAGTTCCGTCCCAAACGTAATAGCGGGCGAGCCTATAACCATATCAGGCACAAATTCCAGACTCCGGGTTAATATGGAAAAATCCAATATCTTTATTTATTATTATTCACTTTTTATTTGCGAACTAGCCTCCAAACCCTAAATATGATATTCAATTTAATCCATAACTAATCCAATAATACACAACTGACCCCAATTTACATATTGCCTTATCCCTAAGGGCCATTTAGATCCCCCGACTTAACGGGTTGGTCGCATAGGGCCCTTAAGCTGGCCCTCAAGATTTATGTAAGAACATGAGGCTTAAGCAATATATATGGGTTTATGTATGGTGACAAAGCAAAGGGATGATAAATTATAGTGCGCATTACTAAATTTATTTTAAATTATATACCGATTTTTAAATTGGTTGGTATTTTCGACGGACTCTCGGACGGTATCTCCGCCACATATAGACCGATTTTCAAAATTCTTTTTGTATTCGATAGAGCTTATTTTAGTTTGGTCACCATCGGATTTAAAGTCGATCTGTTAAGTTTTTAAGCTTGTGATTTGTTACTTTCTGGAAAATATGGTCCGATTTTCCAGATTATTTCCAGATTATAAAGATCAAGCTGATAAATATTGAATTCGATTTTTAAGTTTTAGAAATTGTGATAACGAATTATCGCTTGTTTTAGAGAAAAAACATCATGAGGTTACCTTTATACCTGAGAATTATACACAAACATTTCGAATATATGTGGTGGACTAAAGGGTCATCTCTCATTAGGTATAAAAAAGAAAGAAGAAAGAAAGAAGAAATCAACTTTATTTAGCCGATGCCTCAGGCAACAATGAGAGGAGAAAAAGTGTAGATGTCCGTTAATAATTGGACAGTAATAATAGAATAGACGACTTTCTTATTTCTACCTCCTAACCCACTTCAACGTGAGGCAGCGGAATACATTTTTTCAAGAGTTGCAGAGAGGATTTGGCTTAGTTTTTAAGTCCGTCTGCCTGACGTCAACCCTCCTCTGCGGAATCCAGTCCCGAGCGAATCGTGTTAGAAAAAAACTCACTCCATCAGCGAATCGAACCCAGGACCTCCCGGTTCACAGCCTATATACGCTGCTACTAAACCTAGGAGATTAATACCATGCATAAAATTACAAAGGCTTTTTGCCATTTGCTACGGAGCTACGGAATCCTAAAAAGACTACATTAACAAGCACTTATGTTTGAGTTGTTAGCTGATGCTTAAAAACTTTATGAAGCAGGTGTCAGTGTGCACGGTGTGGAAGCATCCTTATCTACATAATGTACCCGGAATGAGAGATTCACATAAACATATGCGAAAGTTACAGCAGAATATGACTCGGTGCCTCTTGATGCACATAATTTATGTAGTGCCCGCGATCACGTTTAAGATTCCAAATTAGGATGTTAATTGATGGTTTCAGAAGAATTGTAATTTAGTATCAACGTACAGCTGAATCATCCCTCAGAAGGGGTTGACGTCAGGCAGGCAAGCGGTCGTAAACAATCGCCAAATCCTTTCTGCAACATGCGTGAAAAAGTGTGTTGCACCGTGTTCACATTAAGGTGGAATAAGGTCAGGTAGAAAGAAAAATCAACGTACAGCTGAAACTAAAGGAAATAGGAACGTGAAATTTAGACATAGCTTCCTTTTATGAGATAGGTGAGCAATAAATAACAATTTTTGGGTTTTCATCCCCAAAAGGGCTGTAACGAGGGATGAAGTGTTTAGAGAAAATAGTAATACTGTAGGACGGATTGCCACGCGGGTGTAGTCAACGGGCATAATCTAGTAGCCATATAAAACCTTAATGGAACAAAGAAAACACAACCCACCCGTAAATATGCTATAAAAATAACATCGGAAGAGGAAAACCAGAAACCATCCATACGGCACAGAGAAACGTGCTCGAAGCAAACACCGCGAGAAATCTATACATATAAAATTACGTGTCTTGGAATAACAACAAGACAACTAGAACTTGAAAACTGCATTTTACAATGTATTACAATTTTGTCATAAATTAAAGAAAGTAGTAGCAAAATTTATGTGAAACTTGGTGTACGGTTATTCTTCAATATCATTAGTCGATAGTAAAACACGTATTTTACCTTTTTAATTAGAGCCTTATGAAGACAAAGCAGAAAAACAATTTATAGCACCTAAGACTGTTCAGAGTTCATTAGGAATTTTGATTCGCTCCAATTATAAGGGAAAACATCGAGGCGAAAACCAAGTATTCAATAATAATTTCGAAGGTTTGTGAAGACTAATAACCCGCCAGGCCAGCGTAGTTACTAAATGTATACGTGTACTGAATATGTTTGTATGGGAAAACAAGGTTTTATCACATGAAATATTTTCACTAGGGCGCAGCCGCGGACAAAAGCTAATCATCCATGAGACATTGAAGAAGCGTGCCAGAAAACTGACACCGCGAGGTATACTAAATATTCTACTGGCTGACAAAAGCACGTAATCTGCTACGTGACACGAAACACAGATGTTCTGTGTTTTTAGTTGGAATGCATAACACATCAGTCCAAAGGCACGGCTAATTTAGACCTCACTACTACGACGTGTGTTGTTAACTAAGTTACTTGTAAATGTCAAAACTTTGGAGGTGGATTCTGGCTTATTCAATTTTATATTTACGAGGATAAGGTTGGATTTTTGGTAGCAGCTTCGTTGGCATGTTTTCTTTTTAATGGAATATTCTCTGTTGCTTTCAAAGATGGTGATATGGTTTAGTATTTTATTCTACAATGTGTGGAATTATTGCTTCAAATAAGTTCTGTATGTCTTACTAAAAGTTTCAAATCGTGCCTTTCTTTAAATGATAGGATACTACTGATTCAATGGTCTTAGATCAATGAAGGACACAAAACGATTACCAATATTAATTAATAAATAATATTAACACATTTTATAAATATTCTAAGATGACCATACGTCGCATTCATTGTTCTAAGTGTTCTAATGTATGTAGTATCATGTATAGTCTCTAGTATCATGAACCTCTTCAATGAGTCTCTTTATTCTCAACCTTGAATGTGTACCATCAAGGTCCATTCAATTCACATCCTAATGTACAAAGGCTGTATTCAGACTACCGAAGACAGCAACGGTAAAGTTACATCTATGTAAATTTCATTGGCACTGGGCATTAGAAGTTTCGCACTATTTGCAATGCTCTCGAATTTGTCGCCTTGATTAATTACATAAGATTTGGAATCAATAGAACTGATCCCTTAATTTAGAATTCTAATACTAGTGTTACCATCAATAGAGTTTTGTAAATTTTCTTTTTAGGACATTATACTTCTTTATCCACCGAGATTTATGGGCTGTGGACGAGGTCCTGGGTTCCACTCCCAGGTCGGGCAAAGCAAATTTCCTAATTTAATTTACGGGAATTTGTGCCCGATATAGCGATAGGCTCGCCCCCTATCACATCTGGGACTGAACTAAGCTCGGCGAAATGTGGGTGTTCTAGTTCGCTAGTGCGCCTCTGCCTACCCCTTCGGGGATACAGGAGTGAGCTTATGTTATGTTATGTTATTTACCCGGGACTGGATCCCTCATAGGGGGTTGACGTCAGGCAGGCGGCCGGTCGTTAAAGCTAAGCCAAATCCTCCCTGCAACATGCTTGAAAAATTGTGTTGCGTCGACCCCACATTAAGGTGGGATGAGGACAGGTAGAAATAAAGATACTTCTTTATCCACTATCCTTAACAATGATATCTAATAAGATTTCCTTAACAAAGTCCTGTGTAGTTACAAGCTTGTTTCTATCATTTTAGCCTGAATAACGTTGTTTTTCAAATTGAAAACTTGTACGTTTGGCCAATTACAGTACCTCATTATTAACCTCACTGTATTATTTGTTAGTTTGATTGTTAACATGTATGGGGTAATTATTAACACTACTGTAGGAACCGATTACAAAAAATGTACTGTTGGAAATCTTCATGGGCTTCTTATGGATGAAGTGTTTAAGGAACTAACCATTGTTACTATTTAATCAACTTTTTATAAGGATTAAGGTCTATAATACTACTTCATAAATATGGTACCAAAAACGCATACAACAATCTCTAACAAATTTTAAAATTTCTCAAATTATATCATCCGAAAAATCCGGACTTCAAAGCCTTGGTATAAAACTCTTTTTATCTGAATATGCGACGGTTTACGATTATCTCGGATCACGAACTCGAGGCTTTGTGTACTGTTGTGGGTACGTTTCCTGTAAAATACTGAGGTTTTATTTTGAAGGTCTTATGAGATATTGAAGGGTTTGATAACAGAATGGTGGTGCTTTTTTTAACGGATTCAAAAAATCAAGAGCTTTTAATTTGGTCAGTTTTGCATACTAAGTATGCGATATCCATAACAATGGACATTTTAGTATTTTTTGTATTCAATAATAATATTATTTCGATGCTGATATGGTATTTACAGAATAGTGCTACAATATTATAACAAGATCTGCGGCCTGAGCAGGAAAATGTGTGACAACCGTAAATGTATTCGAACTCGATGCGCGTCTATGAAATTTGTATGAAATATTAACTAAACGTCATCAGTGCGCAGCGAACTCGAATACATTTACATTTACATTAGTTTTTCGTGCTCGGGCTACTGATAGGGTGGAAATAAATGCTAAATACTTTCTTAACATATAACAGCAAATACACTGCGAGTCAAGTCGAATTTAAAATTAGGTGTATCTACTCATCATTTACTTGAGATTGTGGTATTATATGGGCTGATGATATTACTAATGATGTTCCTAATTAAGATATTCAAACAAGCAGTCAGGTTTTACAAGAAAGTGATATTATTTTAGTAGAGTGAGACATCTTTATCAGTAGTAGTTCAACATACATTTGCGGGAAAGTCAAATCAAGCAATAGAAATAGAGGTAAAAAGTATATAAAAGCACTAATTTCCTCCGAGTTTTTGTTTCAGGTAGATAAATAGGTGGCTCTAAAGTACAAAAAGCCTCATAAGCGCTAATCACCACGTCCAACATTCGGAGAATACCTAATAAAAATAACAAAATACTGAACGACCCGACTCTGAAGATTGAATGCTTGCCCGAAAAACCCTGATGCTTGGGGTTCCTAAAAGGGTATTTTATAAGACTTCGGAGGTATTTTATAAACAAAATATAAGTAGTGTGTTATTAATGTTCAGTGGCAAGTCAAGGAGATTTACGTACTAAATATCAAAGAGTGTGGAGGGAAATATTGTAATAAGTAAGAAAGAAAGTGGTTTTGTCAGCGTACTGGTCGACTTTTTCCAGTTGATCTACTTCCAAAAAAATATCCAAAAAGCATCGTACTGGAAGCAATTGACGCCAAACTAAACTTTCTTCCGCGTGCAACGTGCTTGTGGAACCAGCTTTCGGCAGCTGTGTTTCCTGACCGTTACGAGTTAGGGAGCTTCAAGAAAAGAGCCTATATCTACCTCAAAGGCCGGCAACGCATCCATGATTCACCTGTATTGTGGATGTTTATGGGCGGCGGTGATCACTTAACATCAGGTGACCCACTTGCTCGTTTGCCCCCTCTTCTATAAAAAAAAAAAACTCTAGCAAGTCCTTGAAATCAATCACATCTGCATTTCACTGTACTTGTGAAATTTAGGAAAGTATTCTAATCAAATATATCCTTCACTACTTGTCATTGAAAAACCTAATCTAAAAAAATATCGTAACCAAATTTATATGGGACCACTCTTGAAATAAGTTCTATTTAGCAAAAAAAATTATCTTTAAAATGCCTCGGTGGCGTGGTGGTATTTCGGTACGACTACGGTTTTGAGGTCTCGGGTTTGATCCCCGGGTCGGGCAATGTGTTATTGGATTTTTCCATATCAGCCCGGAGTCTGGAATTTGTGCCCGATACGGAACTAAGCTCGGCGAAATGTGGGTGTTCTAGTTCGCTAGTGCGCCTCTGCCTACCCCTTCGGGGATACAGGCGTGAGTTGATGTTATGTAATCTTGAAAATCGGTCCACATTTGGCGGAGATATCGGGTAAAATACATAAAAAACGAATTGAGGACCTTCTTTTATTTTCAAGTCGGTCTATAAAGTAGCAGTTACATTTCCAAATTCATAAAACTAAAACATATACCTCTATAAGTTTGCTGTCGATACATCATTGGCAGCATAAAATATTCATACACTGTCCATCGCCATTCATCGTTCGATATTAATATTGACGGCTGTTTAATTTAATGTGTTTCAATGCAGCTTCGTTTTTGAATATTTTACCATCTCATTCGACTGCATGGCGTAGTTGTATTTCGGTACGAATTCCGTCCTGAGGTCTCGGGTTCGACCCCCGGGTCGAGTAAAGTGATATTGGATTTTTTAATATCAGCCCGGAGTCTGGAATTTGCTCTATATGGCGATAGCCTCACCCCTGGGACGGAAATAAGCTCGGCGATAAGTACCTACTCGAGCTTATGTTATGTTATGTCTCATTCGACTAGTATTGCCCCCTTGGCCTAGTGGCAGCATAAATAGACTATGGACCAAGGATCCTGTGTTCAAATCGCTGGTTCAGCAACGGGTATTTTTCTAACATAATTTTATAGGAACTGGATAACACAAAAGAGATTGAGATAAAACTAAACACAAGTATTTTCTGCAACATGCTTAAAACATTTGTTGTGGAAAAAAGAAGGAAGAAAAAAGAAGGAAAAAGAAAAAGAAGACTCGTAAAGTAGCTTTTATAGGTTTGCTAAACTTAATTCCTTTAAATTATAAACAATCCCTCTTGGTTCTTATATTCAAAGTGTAAGAGACAAAACAATGTTTCTAAGGACCACTTAAATTCTTTTATACTTTCAGCCTTCAGAGAAAGTTATCGTGGTATTCACTGTATGATGCTTGAGAAGCTAGTACAAGCACTGCCTTTTCAATATTTGAAAAGAAAAGTGCATGCATGTCGGTCAAAACGAAATTTTGTATAGCTGAGAATTCAAGGCGCACTTTTTCACAGACGTTTCGTTTCAAAATTCAAAAACTCTACCGAAAAATATATATGTTTTTATTGGCTTTCGAAGGCAGAGGTGGTAAATGGTTACCATCTTTACCACTCTGGTCTAGTTTATTAACTTCACGAACCTTGTTGAGTAGTTAACAGCAAATGTAATTTCAATCTAAAAAGACACTAGCTATACCTTTTTTTTTTTTTTTTTTTTTTTTTTGTTGTCGCGGGGAAAGCGTTTTACCGCTACCGCCACGTCTGGGGGGAGACGTGTCGGTTATGTCGGGTTCGCCGGTCTTACGACCCAACGTTGAGCCGCCCGGGAGAGATGGAAATCATCCGAGTGACCGTTGGGCCGAGTCCCTAACACTATGTACACCCTACACCGACAATACCGACTAAAACCCCGCGGTGGCCCTCTTCGGCGCATTGGAACGGCCCCGGGTTTCCCTAGGCGAGAAGCGCCCAGGCTTCAACCGGGACCATCCCTGCGCGGTGCCGCCATGCGGCCCGTCTCCATTGTGGGGGGCTCATAAGCCCCCGCCGCCGAAGGACGCCCTCGGCGTCAACGACAACACGAGGCCAACCACCCGTGCTGCCGTCCATCTCGGGGTCGCATGTACAAAAGTACTAAACGGGGCGCTACAACAGCCCCCCGCTGCACGCCCGCGACCCCCGATGGCCCCTATAAGTCGCCTCTTACGACGGGCAGGGGATACCGTGGTGGAATTCTCCAAACGCCCCCGACCACAGGGCGGGAGGCGCCGGTCAGTCGTCAACCCGACGCCTCCTACGTCTCCTCTGAACACTAGCTATACCTGGGAATTATTCCTGCCTCGGTAGCGTGGTACGACTATCGCCCTGAGGTCTCGGGTTCGATCCCCGGGTCGGTCAAAGTAATATTAGATTTTTCAGTATCAGCCCGGAATCTGGAATTTGTCCCAGATATGGCTATAGGCTTGTCCCCTATCACATCTGGGACGGAACTAAGCTTGGCGAAATGTGGGTGTTCTAGTTCGCTAGTGCGCCTCTGCCTACACCTTTGGGGATACAGGCGTCAGCTTATGTATATGTGTTTTGTTTGTAGGAAGAGTCTCAGAGAGCGCAGTGCAGTGCGACTCAGTGCTTTGTTATTGCTACTGTTCATGGGGTTTGGGGATTCGTATCACGCACGAAGGCGAAAGAACGTTCACGAAGGGCCATTGGCGATGGAGACCGAACGTTCCCGAACATTCATAAACCTGCGTACACACACATAACAGCGAAGATTCGCGAACGTTCTTTCGCCTTCGTTCGGTTGGTGTTCCCGGCATCATACGAGCGACTAGCATGTCCTTATTCGATTTCAGCAAAAAAATAATTATTTGCGTCAACTTTTGAGGAGTTTCATGTTCCTGATCTGTCAATGCCATATTTTCTTTAGATTTCCATTAAAAATACATCTCACATCATCTCTATAGAGTCCCAAAGCCAAAAAAAACAATATTTGAAAAGACTTCGCTGAATTAACCATTTTCTTAATTAAGCTGGCGTGTTTACAAAAAGGAAATTGTTTACAAAGCTTCATAAAATTGTTTCAGAAAAAACATTCAGTAAAATGCCAGGAATTTATAATGGAACCCGATATGCCTGCCTAGCCTGCCCGTCAGATTCTTAATGATCCTTTCAGTAACTTATTTTCTTTTTACTTTCAAGTTATATCATTATGTTTACGTCATTAACAACTTAGAGACAAAAATGTTTTTGAACGAAGGTTATGTCCAGAGAATTTAAATTATGATGGTTATGAATTGTCTCTCTTTTGTTCTGCTGTATAAAGCCTTCATAGTTGAAAAAAACTATTTTTACGGATTCTATCATGATTTGTTTTAATTTACTGCCTCGGTGGCGTGGTGGTATTTCGGGTGGTATTATATAACATACGTGTAAACTTAAGAAATCAGCCTTCATAGTTATCATATTAATTAACATCTATCAAGAATTATTCTTGTTTTCTAGCTGCTCTTAGCCCATCTCAATGTGCATGTTGAAAGGATTCTGTTTAGCTTTTTACTACTGGCTACCTCTGGGAAACCTAACCCGGGTATATTAGGAAAACATCTACCTGACCTGGGAATCAAGACCTGACCTTTTTTCAAGTATGTTGCAGTAAGAATTCGGCTTAGTCTTTACAACCGGCTGCCTGCTTAACGTCGGACCTCCTCTTGAGATCCAATCCCGGGCAAATCGTGATAGAAAAACATCCCGCTCGGCCTGGGAATCGAACTTAGTACCTCCCATTTCATAGCTCTAATACTCTATCACTGGAGTAACTAGAAAAAAACTGCAACGTTTAAATTGTGAAAACAAAATGAATAGTCTGCCTATCTGATAAAGCTTTGTGCATTATGAAACTGGCCTCCATATTTCTCGTCATATTGTCGAGTCAGCAATTCTTTGGTCGCCTTTTGTTACATTATCGATATTGCATGACCATTTGAATTACCGAGGTCAGCCGCATCATCTGATTTCTTTGTTATATTAGGAAAATATACTGCTATATTCTTTCTCATAAAAAAATATTGCTTGGTTAAGTTTTTTTATGAGATCGATCTCGATTCCAGTTCGATTGTCAAAATATTTCGTGCTTGGGAATCTGTGTATTTACATATTTTAAGAGCACGAATAAATGTCTGGCTTTATTTGCAACAGCCTCGTCATTATTATTTATTAAGACAAATTCTTTCAACCTGCCCATATCCCATAATGTGGGATCGGCGCAACATAGTTTTACAAGCATGTTCTAGAAAGAATTCGGCTTCGTTTTTACGTCCGGCGGCCTGCCTGACATCAACCCTCTCTGGAGGAAATTAATTTAGAAAAATTGCTTTTCTCGACCTGAGAATTGGACCCAGGCCCTCCCGGTCTACATCCCATATATATTGCCACTAGAGCAAGGAGGCGACTATTTATGAAGACACAATTCATCTACAAATAACGAAGCATCCAATTACAACAAGATTTGCGTAATTAAGGCATACTCTAAAAGTCTAAGATGTTAGGTAAACCGTACGGTTCTTAATGATCTGACTAGGCAGTTTTAAGCTCCCTATCTATGCCACCTAGACGAGGACGCGGTAATTCTGTCTGAGAGGGGCTTGTACTAATTCACTGACATTTGTAGGTTTATGATATAGGCACTTGTTATTCAGGTTGGGAAATGTTGGTTTACTCTCAAAACCAGGACCTTAATGGATATGGGTTGCGGTGTTTTGATGGTTGATGTCATCAAATCGATAGATTCTATCCTTTTGAAGATGATGAGACATTTCTTGATCCTTGTTAAATTACGGTTTTCCATAGACTACATTCAATATACTATTGACAATATTTTGGATTTGTTTTTTTAAATATCCATTATAAGACATGGAATAGTCACTGTTGTTATACAGTAAACAATTATATCCTCGAAAAGTTATATATGACACCTCAATTTAGGCATGATATGGTACGATAATTATATACGATAAAACAATCTTTCAAATGAAGTTTGATTGATATTATTTGTAGTACGCTTTTTTCTTTCTGTATCTGATGAATGATGCGTCGAAATACAATGCCATCCATCAAAAGACACTGCGTCGTTCGATGGTCGACAAAACTGGGCCGAAATTAATGGATGACTCCGTAATAGGACCCTCTGGCAGTGCTAGTATATGCACTATTTCTGGTTTTTACCATAGACTATCCTAGGTACAAATATATATCTCAACTTCCTTCTACCAGACTATCCCGCCCACAAACCCGCCAATGTAAGTCAGACTCAACAATGGCACTCATTTATTTACACCGAGCAATGAAGCTAAGCTAGACTCTAGCAATGAAAAAATGTCCTAACATACTTCCATTGGTAAAATTTTAACAAAGGCTAACTTTCCAGGATGCTATTCATATAACTTATTTCGTGAATCTCGCCCATATTTCTGATGGCGGAAGCCATGGCACCATAAATATTACTCCATGACATGAAACAATATCTGAGGAACAAAGTACCTCGACATCACATGCATCAACTGGCAAGTCAAAATTAGTTGCTCCCTCCATATCTGGGAAGCAAACATACGACGTGACGTAACAGTAATTTTACAAATTGCTTTCGCTTAGGCATAATATGTTTTCTGAAATATGATTTATCTTTATTTTGTTAGGCTGTAGCAACCGCTTATTAGGGAGGTGAATCGTCGCCCCTTAGTTGTGTTTGCCTTGTGGAGTATCATTTCGTTTGATTTGATGTGTCTGCGTGGGATGAGAAAATATTGGATGCTGTAGCTTATATGTCATGTCAGCACCTACGTTCCTGTTATGTAGGTTGGATAGGTGACAGCTTTTCTTAAATCATGTGCAGTTTGTAGAAGTAATGTCTAGATTTTATGTGTTTATGAAACTATAGCATGGTAAGAATTATGGGCAAAGACTCTATCAAACTTATACAATCACAAGCATTCTTAAAAAATGGAGTTCGTATAATAGTCCACAATATAGCTACTTAGCGAGGATTGAGGGGAACACCACAACCTCCATCGTGTGTCAGCACAATATACCACGAATGTTCGAAAGTGACTTGGCTTCCGAAAAATGTTTCCAACTACCCGTAATAGTCTTTTCTGAACGCACGAGATTTATGATCAGAAACAAATCTGTAAATACCCGAGTCATCTACAGAGCTTTCTATATCATCGTTGTTAATGTATTAAAAACTCGTTTCCATGAATTCTTTAGCCTTTCTAAATATACCTCCATTGTTCTCGCGTTATCCAGGCTCCTAGGTTTTTGCACGTCATTCAGTACCCATTTAAAATTGTTTAGTATTAATATACCCTGTGTTAAATATTACTCCGCGATTGGAATTCAGCCCTGGCGTCTCGTTCCTGTGAATAAAAGTCTTAAAAATAAAATATAATATATATATATTAACTAAGCTCACCCTTAAACCCGTGGAAAGGTTGGCAGTCCAATAATTACATCTCCTGGATGTGTATATATAAATTCTTTAATATGATTCAGAGCCGCTGATATTTTATAGTTTTTCTGCTCCTTTTTCCTTGGTTCTTAATGCGATAATAAATTGACGCCAACTTGTCAACTACTTTCATTTCTCTTTTTTCAAATATTCGTATTCCGTGTTAGTATAAACCTCTTTTCCCCATATTAAAAAGGTTTGTAATAAATATATAAAATAATATTTGTAAAGGTGTGTAAATATTAAACATACCCCCGCCCGAGAAAGGCTAAAGCCTTTATCAAAAGGAAAACAAAACAACAAAACTTCTGTTTGAATTGCCGCATAATAATATACCGCGCCGCAAAATAAAAAAAATCAACTAAAATTAAACGTTATTCCTGGATTTAGTCCAGAGGCAGTCTTGCTATTTTTACAACTGGCCTCATAAAATTCCCTGAGAGAGTTTTAAGTTTGACAGCTCTAACAACCCCATCTTTTCCAGGTAATAAATCTGTAACCCGTCCGCGTCTCCACTTAAGAGCAGAAATATTTTCTTCTTTAATCAACACAAGATCCCCCACCTTTGGCGGATCCTTCGGTGTTGTCCATTTATTCCTATTTTGTAGACAGTGTAGGTACCGGTCACTCCACTGCCTCCAAAATCTTTGAGCTATAGCCTGAACTAACTTAAAACGACCTAAACGTGTATTAGTTACGTCCTCCAAATTATACTCTGGTACAGACAGTAAAGGCTTGCCAACCAAAAAATGTGCTGGTGTCAGCACTTCAAGATCACTAGGATCATTTGATAAAGGACACAGTGGTCGAGAGTTAAGAACCGCTTCAACTCTTGTAAACACTGTGGTCAGTTCTTCGTAGGTTAAAATCTGCTCCCCGATCATCCGTTTGATTAATGTTTTAGCAGATTTAACCGCCGCTTCAAACAAACCCCCAAAATGAGGCGCCCCAGGAATGTTGAACAGCCAAGTTATACCGCTTTTGGCTGCGACATTCATGAGACTATCCGCAACTTCTCTATTTAATAGATATTTATTAACCTCATGAAGGTGTTTGTTTGTCCCTACATAATTAGTACCGTTATCAGAACGTATCACGCTCGGAAGTCCACGCCGTGCTGTGAATCTCATCAGAGCGGCTG
This sequence comes from Clanis bilineata, assembly GCA_036417725.1. Classification (NCBI taxonomy): domain Eukaryota; kingdom Metazoa; phylum Arthropoda; class Insecta; order Lepidoptera; family Sphingidae; genus Clanis; species Clanis bilineata. Next base: position 3,075,910 of record CM071162.1, on the reverse strand, counting down.
TAAATGCCTCTACCGTTAAATTACTAACAACCTCTAAATGCACTGCTTTCGTTGCAGAGCAGACAAATACACATAAATATGCCTTTAATACCTTAGCATTTCTAAGACGTGATGCTCTAATTGAAAATGGACCTGCAAAATCCGTTTGAACCGTATGAAATACACCAGTTGCATTTACCCTGTCACTTGGCAAGGCAGACATAATTGGTTCCACTGGCGTTGCCTTAGACCGAAAACACGAAATACATTTAAAAATACGACTTCGAATGGCTTGCCGAGCCGATAGGATCCAGAAATCCTTTTGTAAAATAGCTTGTAGGCCTGTCGCTCCAATATGACAATGAACCTTGTGTGTATGGTCGATAATTAATCTAGTTAGAGGGTGATCCTTGGGCAGAACGAGTGGATGCTTTGTTTGAAACGAAAGGTTTGAACGGTCTAAACGACCTCCTACACGCAGTAAACCCGAGCTATCTAAAAATGGAAGCAATCGCCTTAGCCGTGTTGAACACTGTTTATTTCTTTTCAAACAATCTATGTCGTCAGCAAAGTCCGTTTGCTGAACTAATTTAACCAGACGTTCTAAAGCCAATTTGCGATCCCTTACCGTTAGAACCCCTGAAACTTTACTAGATAAATTCCTAGTATTGTGAATAAATCTAAAACAATAAGCTATAACCGACTGCAACATCATAAGTGAGCTGTACTTATTAAATATGGGATCCGGATCTACCTCTATAATTCCCATATGAACATTTACCGAAGATTTCCGCATTCCCGGTAAATCTTTTTCCTGTCTAAGCTTCTCTACTGGCCACGTTATTTTATCCCCTTTGAGCCACTGAGGTGTCCACCACATGGTACTCGTGAGCAAATCCGAGGCTCGACAACCCCGACTTGCACGTCAGCAGGGTTCATTTGTGATGGTACATGCCGCCATTTTAATTCTAATCCGCAATTTACTATTTGGGATACCCGATTCCCTTCAAACATTTCAATGTTATTAACGTCTACCGATCCAAGATATACAACCGCGCTATATCCGTTTTCAGAAGCATCAGAAAAACCGTGCAAAGAACAAATCTTCTTTGTGGTTAATGCAAAACGCTCAATAGAAATGTTTTCGATCTTAAGTAAATCAGCTACAATACCAGACCATTCCGCTACCACATCCGGTGGTGGAGTTTCATCCCACGATGAACTTAACCTCCAAAGCCGCTGCATAAGAACTTTACACTAAGATAGCACCGGTGCTATCCAGCCCAAAGCCCGCTTTAAAAATACCGTGGTGAGGTATTACATAACCGATTCCTTCTGCATAATCGTCTGGTTCCCGGTCACAGACAGACATATGCCCCATACGTTCATAATCCCGCATAAATTGAATATACTTCTCACGCAATGGTGCGTTCAAAAGTAATCGCCTTTCCATTGACATGAACCGCTTCTTAGCTATTAAAATAGAGTCACCCAATTCCGGTCTATCCTCTAAAAATGGCAACCGCACCATGAATCTACCAGTCTCATCCTGCCGAAGATGAGTTTCCCTAAAATTCTTTTCACATTCAACATCTTTAGGGTTAATTACAATTTTATCTGGAATGTCTTCCACCTCCCAAAATTTCTCTAAAATTTGATCTGTGGTGACATGCGCCGAGAATAATTGTTGAGACCGATTACCAATAATCTGAGGAGCTGCATAGGTTACCGGGCCCATTATTACATATCCGAATATAGTATTCATTGCGGACGGTAAATAATCATTGATTTTTACACAACCACCTATCATTATTTCGTACATGAGATCCGCACCTATTAATATATCTACATGTCGACTAACATAAAACTGATCATCTGCTAAATTAATACCTCTATACCATGTCGCCAAATTCTCAGATAGCGTTTCAGCTGGTAAGTTATGGGTTATATTATTCAATACTACAGCATTTGTAACCAGTCTAGGATTTTCCGAAAACCTAGGACATAAAACTAAATTCACCCCTCCTTTACAATCACTTACTGGCCTTCCCCCTAATCCCGAAACGGAGACAATATCTGACTTAAATCGTTTTAAATTAAGCCTGATAGCACAATGTTCAGTGATAAAAGTACTTTGACTCCCCCCATCTAATAGTGCGCGCACTTCATGAAATTGACCGCATCTATCCATAACACGCACTATAGCCGTCGCTAGAAGCACAGTCCGCCGATACCCACCTAAACCCTTCCTTCTGTTGAATGCAGTTAAAGCCGCGCCGCCATCTACTACCGGTGCAGATGCGTGGCTTGGATCAACTCCCGATGCGCCTGACCGACTTGAGGCCGCATTATGTGTGCGAGATTCCCCGACCGCTGATGGAACCCCGGACACCCCCCTAGTCGCAGCCGCCACCGGCAAATCAAAATGAATAAGATAATGGTGCTTAGTGGATTTGCATTTAAAACACGTCCAACGCGACGGGCATTCATTAATACTGTGCTTTCCTAAACATCTAAAGCAAAGCCGAAATTCTTTTATATGATCTTTGCGTTTGCGTGGAGTCAAAGCTAAAAACTGTTCGCATTTTGATAAATGATGGCTCCCCCGTTTACAAAATAAACACCCTATTGATTTAGTTATTGATGTTACATGGTGTGCCCGTGAACTCATTGTACCATCTTTACCACCGAAACTTTCACCACTAGATTCCAATATTCTAACCTCATTTTCTAAAAACTGAATCAGATCAGAAAAACTAGGTAACTCTTTATCAATTACTTTAGCTTCAAACTGTTTTTTCAGACTAGTATCAAGCTTTTGAAAATTTATGTAAAATAAAAGATAAGACCATGCCGAAACTGGAAATTTCATCTTTTCCAATCCCTTAGTATTCTCTATGACAGTATTAAGAAAAGGTTTCAAAGAGGAATAATTCTTTGTGACCCTCGTAGTACACAATAAATTATGTAATAGTTTATCCGCTAATAATCTTGTATTGCCATATTGAGCTTTCAAAATATCTAAAGCAATTGAATAATTGTCCGCAGTAATAGACAAGTGTCTTGTCAGTATTTTTGGTTCCCCGGAAAGAGACCCAAGTAAATAATATAGCCTTTCAGTGTTTGATAATGTTGGGTCTTTTCCAACCAACGACTCAAACAAATCCATGAAAGATACAAATTCTTCTATTTTACCCGAAAAAGTCGAAAGCTGAACTCTTGGCAAGAGGGCCCGCTTGCCCCTTGGCTTATCCATTGAGGAAGCAGTACCATATTCAGAAGACTGACAGCTACCCTCCGGAAACAACTCTAAAAACTTTCGTTTTACATCATAATATTTTTGATTATATGCTACATATTTTTTCCTAAACACTTCTAAATCATCACCTTCGTCCAGGTTAGCCTGGAGTTCAATATGACTGGATGTAAACTCCGTATATATATCTTCCAAATCCGCATACCTTACTTTAAATTCATTTTTTTTCGCTTCCGAAATGAACTCTATTTGTGAGAGCTCATAGAGTTTGTCCAAATTTAATGAAGCAATATCATACTTCACCTTTAATAGTTTAGGTTGGCCTTTAGGAGGCATTTTCAAAATATACCTATTAAAATATTAAATATAATCTCTCTCAAAAAATTAACAATAAGCCAGCAATAAAAAACTACGTTATTTAATAATATTGCCAAACGAACAAAAAATAATAATTCAACTGGATTTGAACCCGCGTTCAACATCCAATGATCTAATCACCGCCGAGCTATCAAACGTTTTATGTTAGCTGTCACCGTTGTCAATTTTATTGACAAAAACCGGATTTCGAATTGCCTGGTTTCTAAGCAACAGACAAAAATCAATAATTCAAACAAAAAAATGTTTGTAATATTTTATTTTCTTGATGAATAAAATATTATATCCGCACCGAAAATAATTACTGTATGTTTTGTATGTATGTTCAAAATATATACTAAATAAAGGGAGCAATCTAATAAAATATATGTAGCCCTACCGCAATATAATATAATTTGAGTTTCTCTGTAGAGTGTTTAACGATAAATCGGCCCCTAACCGCTCGAAGCCGAAAAATAAAATAAATTTATGAATTTTGAGCAATCAATATACTTATATCCGCCAAAGTATATTGTGCTATCCGCGTTTATGATACCGCATAAACTACAATAAGAACCGACCGCGACTTTTGTAACAGAACGAAACTCCAGGACTTGAGAATTCCAATGAAAACTATCCGAAATATCCGCTATAAAAATCCGGCTCGAATTGGACCAAATGTTAAATATTACTCCGCGATTGGAATTCAGCCCTGGCGTCTCGTTCCTGTGAATAAAAGTCTTAAAAATAAAATATAATATATATATATATATTAACTAAGCTCACCCTTAAACCCGTGGAAAGGTTGGCAGTCCAATAATTACATCTCCTGGATGTGTATATATAAATTCTTTAATATGATTCAGAGCCGCTGATATTTTATAGTTTTTCTGCTCCTTTTTCCTTGGTTCTTAATGCGATAATAAATTGACGCCAACTTGTCAACTACTTTCATTTCTCTTTTTCAAATATTCGTATTCCGTGTTAGTATAAACCTCTTTTCCCCATATTAAAAAGGTTTGTAATAAATATATAAAATAATATTTGTAAAGGTGTGTAAATATTAAACACCCTGAATGTATTTTAAAGCTTCCTTTTGGCTTATTTATCTCTCAATATTATTTGCAATTATTTACTAGTGTATAAGTGTACAATCGTAGTATGATAGTGCTCTAGATTATCATATCTAAAGCAAATAAAATATGTATTCAAACACTAAATTGATGTGAAGCAGCATAATTGACAAGGCTATAAATTTATAATTTGCATATCTGTGTAAAATAACGAGGCCGGTGTTCTGATGGACAAATGTATGCAAATTGATAGAAGAACACCAATTTATGCCAACGTACCTGCAACTAAATGCATGCTCTAGATCTTTTGAAATATTTTTAGTACTTTCCGGGTTTCTGCAGCAAATTATTTAAGTGGGTTGATATTTATTTCATTGATTAAGCGCTTCAAAAAATTACCATTATCACAATTAACGACGGTTTTATCTTTTAAAACTGCTATTTGATGTTTTGTGACCAAGTTACTAGAAGCTTCTATAACCCTTATCATAAGGATTCTGAATTTAAGTATTAAGTATGCAGCTATTTAAACTACGAATAGCGTATATATTTCGTGCTCTATGAAATTATGGTTCTTTAGCAGCATTTACAACGAAATTCACTCAAAACAGCTCCACTTAACAAACATTTTCAATGTTTTTACAATATCGTTTATAGTGAAAACTTAATTTGTGTACATACGTGTAGCTGAACCCTGCTTTCGCACGAAACAGCAATTACTTTTAAAAACTGGGTCACAAAAGTTGCGATTAGATACCGGCACGGAGTTGCTTGCCAACACAATACACTGAAATCTCAATTGAATTTGGATCCAGTATCGCGTGAAAGAATTGAGAATGCTATTTCTATATAACACGTTTTTGCTGCAACTACGTTATATCAAAAGATTACTTAAGCCAAAATGTTGGAATCAGCGAAAAAGCCAAAATTTATGGCCAAATAATAACACCCAACACCCAACTGTTACATACATAGTCCTGATCCCACACTAAGATCGAGTCTTGTGTCGTGGGTATCAGGAACTACGAGACTTTCGGTTTCACAACACCCAGACCCGAAACAAATATCTGTGGGCCACACAAATATTGGTCTCGGTGCGGGGACCGAACCCGCGGCCCTCGCTTCACTACCTAAAAATTATATTTACAGTATAAATCAAATTCTGCCTCGGTGGCGTAGTGGTAATTCTTCGTGGTACGACTGTTGTCCTTGGGACTCGGATTTAATCCCCGGGTCAGGCAAAGTGATATTTGATTTTTCAGTATGAGTCCGGAGTCTGGAGTTAGTGCCCAAGATGGTGACAGGCTGGCTCCATATCACATCACGGAACTAGGATCGGCGAAATATAGGTGTTCTATTTCGCTAGTGCGCATCTACCTAAACCGACGCGAATGCATGAAGAGATTGATGAAAGTAGATGAAGAGTAGTCAGAATGGTGTGAAGTGGAAATCCATAGTCTCTGCTTATCCTTACAGGCATGACATTTTGTATGTATGGATAAAATAGAACATCCACATTTCGCCGAGCTTAGATCCGTCCCAGATGTGATAGAGGGCGAGACTATCTAGACACATTAAGTGAGTAAAAATGCAAATAGAAAAAACGCCTTCAATAATACAAACCACATTTTATATTATGTAGATAACAACAAAGCATTCCGAAACAGTTAATCTCAAAGAACCTAATATAAATTAGAGGCTCGTTCTGTCACCGAATGCTAATTCACCGATACCCGAAAAAGGTCGGCGACAGATGGCGGGCCTGATCATGCAAGAAAACAATCAGAGACACGAAATTAATTTGGCTATACTTTTTCCTCGAATTTCTTTTTTCACGGAACTGTAGATAAAGAAATGTACTTTTTCGATGACCTAGAAACACATATTTCATTATCATCATCATCAGCCACAGGACGTCCACTGCTGGACATAGGCCTCCCCCAAAGATTTCCACATCGAAAAATATTCTACATTGATTCAATGCTAAGGCTTCTGATTCGTCATTCTATAACACATAAATATTAATGGTAGGAATAGCAGCTTTATATGGGCTGCAGACCGGAAGGTCTTGGGTTCGATTCCCAGGTTGGGCAAAATGATTTTTCTAATTTGATTTGCCCGGGATTTTCCCCACAAAGGCAGGTTGACGTCAAGCAGGCAGAAACTTGCTTCAAAAATGAACCGACTTCAAAATGTGACCAAATTTTTACGGGACCACCCTTGAAATAAGCTCTATCGAACACAAAAAGAATCTTGAAAATATTTGACGAAGATACATAAAAAGATATAGACAAATTCAGTACCTCTTTTCGACCGACTTCCAAAAAGGAGAAGGTCCTCAATTCGTCTGTATTTTTTATGTATGTTACGCGATATCTCTGACAAATGTCGACCGATTTTCAAAATTCTTGTGTTCGATAGAGCTTACTTCAAGGGTGGTCCCATATAAATTTGGTCACGATCGGGTTTGAAGTCGGTCCGTTAAGTTTTCGACCGACTTTCCAAAAAGGAGGAGGTCCTCATTTCTTCGTTTTTTTTATGTATGTTACGCGATATCTCCGCCAAATGTGGACCGATGCTCATAATTCTTTTTGTGTTCGATAGAACTTATTTCAAGGGTGGTCCCATATAAATGTGGTCACGATCAAATTTGAAGTCGGTCTGTTAAGTTTTTAAACTTGTAATTTTTAAACTTGTGATTATTTAACTTGTGATTATTTTATAGACGGTCGAGAGGTATTACATAATACACTCCCAGGCGACCAGCATACCAAATTGCAACAACTCAAAACAGCACAAATTAAACTGAAAGTTGGAATTATCACTGATCATGTCAAAACTGTGAACTCGGTACATTAGCGGTAGTTTTGCTCAAAAACAAACTGTTTCTTCTGATAATGAATTGTAAACTGCAGTTGTGAGTTTAAGTTTGTTCTTTATCGCCACTGGTTTGGTTTGTAAAACTAAGCAGAATGCTTTCTGCAATATGCTTGAAGTAGATTTTCACGTTAGAATGGGATAAACATAATAATAATAATATTAGTCCTGTAATATTGTCCCACTGCTGGGCACGGGCCCCCTCTACTAATGAGAGGGGTTAGGCCTTAGTCTACCACGCTGGTATAATGTGGGTTGGTAGACTTCACATAGCTACGAAATTCTTGTGGAGAAATTGGGCCTTACTTATATAAAAACAGTTTAACTGAGCAAATGGTAAATAGCTTGTCCCTTTTATTTTCAAACGATGTGACACAAGGAAAAAAGTGACAGCCTATTCTTAGCCATTTGCTCAGCTAAACTATTTTTATAAGTAAGGCCCATAATCGGGTTTTCTGACGATGTTTTCCTTTACCGTTATAGCAAGCGATGACCAATGGGTGAGCCTATCGCCATCATCCATCATCATCACCATCATCCACGGAACGTCCACTGGTGGACATAGGTCTCCTCCAAAGACTTTCGGATCGACCTTATCGGTGTCATATCAGGCACAAATAAAGCTATTTCTAGAATCAAATAAATTGTAGTTCAAACGTAAAGGAAACAATAAAAACCAGTTGTATGCAGGTATACATAGGCTTAGTAAATAAGATCACTGAGGTTCGTATGTCTGAAGTGCAATAAGCTAAGTATACATTATCGATTTTTAGTGGAACGACTATTTTGTCGACTTCATTCTTATAATCTCATATATTCAGGGACAAAGTAAAAATATAAAATATGTGAATTTTCTTAATTAAACAGTGCAATCATCCATCCATAACATGCAAGATTTTTTTTAGAAACTCATTGTGACTTAAAATTCCACCGAAATATAGTTAAAAAATGTGCTAATGTCGCGTTGGATTAGAGAACTTAACATTTAGAGACACTTAACGCGACATTAGTGTACTGTTTAATTTGATTGCGACTTGACTGCCTCGGTGGCGTAGTTGTACTTCGGTATGACTACCGTCCTGAGGTCTCGGATTCGATCCCCGGGACGGGCATAGTGATATTGGACTTTTCCATATCATCCATATCAGAGTCTGGGATTTGTGCCCGATATGGCAATGGGCTCGCCTCTTATCAAATTTGGAATGGAAATAAGCTCGGCGAAATGTGAGTGTTCTAGTTCACTAGTGCGTTCCGCCTACCTCTTTGGGGATGTTCTATGTATGTACGTGTATTATTAAGTATTACTTCGATATTGATGACATGCGATGCGACAAATAATCGCTCGACATAGTCGCGTGTGCAGTAGCCCTGCCAGCCGTAGGAATTAACGCCTGTTTTAGCACTCACTAATGTTGTCGAAATAGTTTATTCTTAAGTGTTTGATGTAGTTTTAGTGTTAATGGTACTCTATGGGGTTATGACTGATGGATGATGTAATAAGCACTAAATGTAGGTCATTACATGACCTTAGCAGTTTTGGGTACATTTCGAAAAAAAGTAATCGAAAAATTTAATACAAATAGTAATAAATACACCCAACCGTTACATCCTGTCCCCATAATAGATAAGTCACGGACGTAAAGAAAAAGGACACCATCTCGCCTATAGTTGAACGGATGCCACAGATAGATTGAATGAACTGAAAACCCTGCTTCAATTTCAATGTTCCTAGCTCTCCGTCAACTGTTTTTCACGTCCGTGAGATAGGTATCACTTATATCGTAGTGGTCTAATACCTCTTACAGCAATATTACTATTATCTAACTTGTACCGATTCCCGTACAAAAAAAACGAAGTAAGACTATAATAATACTGCTATAAGAGGTGGTGGTAACCCGGTCCACAGCGTGGTTCTACCACTCTTACAGTTCCTGACACCCACGTTACATCTTAAACCTAGTGTGGGGTCAGAACGATGTGTGACTCATCTAATACTATTCAAAATAATATCTTAAGTAATATTTCCAGACTGCCTCGATGGCGTGGTTGTATTTCGGTATGACTACCGTTCTGAGGTCTCGAGTTCGATCCCCGGGTCGGGCAAAGTGATATTGGATTGTTCCACATTAGCCCGGAGTCTGGAATTTGTGCCCGATATGGCGATAGGCTCGCCCCCTATCACATCTGGGACGGAACTAAGCTCGCCGAAATGTGGGTGTTCTAGTTCGCTAGTGCACCTCTGCCTACCCCTTCGGGAATACAGGCGTGAGCTTGTGTTTATTTCCAGCTTACCAATCTTCAACCCTCAATACCTTATGTATTTCGGAGTACACAAAGTTCCAAAAAAATCTAACTTGATACAAAAAACGAAACCCAAATGTAATGAACCGAAATATAAGACAGTAATTTATTATAATACAACCAACCCTTTTAGCCATGATGGTGGAATTGTACAATTTCAACGAAACACAAAATCCTTATTCAATCCTTTGAAAAAAGGGGCGAAAGGCGATGCTAAACACCTTATTTCCTTTCACCCTTTGTCCTAATTTTGTTCTAAAGAGGGGACCGCTATAAATCTACTTTTCAATTCAATATGTACATAGAAATTGATGTTATAGCCCAGCGGGGAGTAAAGATCTTAGAGTCTATGCACACGGCGTATTTTTAACGCGCGACGACGCGCAGATTACGCGCGCTAACTCACTTCAAACGAAATTAAGACACAGACCAAATTAAGATTTTTAATGGTACTTGGTGCTACGACAGTAACGTCTACAACACGAATGGGCCGGCTAGACTGGGTTGATACCACTGTCTCACAGAAAACCGACGTTAAACAGCTATGGCGTTTCGTTAGGGAAGTGAGATTCCCAGTAGCCCATTTTCCCCCTCCCTTTCCCTATCCCTTTCTCCTTCCCCTTCCATTTTCTCCTTTTAGGTTGGCAATGCACCAACGGTTATTTTTGTGTCTTAGGTGTCTATGGGCGGTGGAGATCACATACCATCAGGCGACTCGATTGCCAGTCTTTGTTATAAAATAAAAGCGCCCTCGTATTGCAATAAGTGGTAGATAACGGTACTGAAGTTTGCGACCAATTTTTTTGTATTTAAACTTGTTTGATTACTAAGTTTGGGAAGCCGTGACAGCTCCTCTATAGAGAATATTAAATATACATACATAAGCTCACGCCTGTATCCCCGAAGGGGAAGGCAGAGGCGTACTAGCGAACTAGAACACCCACATTTCGCCGAGCTTAGTTCCGTCCCAGATGTAATAGGGGGCGAGCCTATCGCCATATCGGGCACAAATTCCAGACTCCGGGCTGATATGGAAAAATTCAATATCACTTTGCTCGACCCGGGGATCGAACCCGAGACCTCAGAACCGTAGTCGTACCTAAATACCACCACGCCACCGAGGCAGTCCTAAATATCTTTGGGAAAATATGATATCGTGCGTTTTCCAAAAATGGCGTATGAATTTTGCCCTATGGCAAGAGTACACCACAACTCTGCCCATCCTATCGATGATATAGGCGTGATATCTATGTAAATCATGTCGCCTCCTTGGTCTAGTGGCAACATGTTTGGGCTGTGGATCGGGAGGTCCTGGGTTCGATTCCTAAGTCGGGCATAGTAATGTTTTTTAATTTGCCCGGGACTGGATCCCTCACAGGAGGTTGACGTCAGGCAGGCAGCCGGTCGTAAAAACTAAACCAAATCCTTCATGCAACATGCTCTAAAAAGTGTGTTGCGCCGACCCCACATTAAGGTGGGATAAGGGCAGGTATAAAAAATCTATATAAATAATGGAGACAAAAAATAACAACAGGTCGATCTGGAAATCTTTTGGGGAGGCCTACATATGTTCAGCAGTGGACGTCCTATGGCTGAAGATGATGATGATGATGATGATGATGATGATGAAATCATGGAGGCGTGGCGCCGAAGGTAGTTATTACTTAGATTACGAAGGGAAATTGATGATGCTGATCGTCAGAACTGTAATTACCCTGATAATGAGTGTCATTATATTTATGGTATGGTTAAGCTGAATGGAGAGATTGGATTGATCCTTAATTATAAACTAATTAGCATGTTACTAATGCACAATTTGGTACCTACGTTTTTTTCATTATTATTATTATTTATATAATATATTATTATTATTGAAGCTGTATAAAATTTACTTCATCTTAAATATAGCACAGAAAAAAAATATTGAAATATTCTCAAAAATAAAAAAAATGTAAGTTTGAAGTTTGGTGTAACATTCAAACTGCGGGAAAGAGAAGTATCAGTATAATCACGTCACACTATAACGGTACGTGCGTTGGAAAGGTATAGCAAGATATCTCCTCTATGCCCCCACTCCAGAATTTAAAATTTGAATTACTGCCTCATTTTTCAACCAATTTCGATGCAGTTTTTACAGAAGGGTTTATTTTTTGTTTTATTTGCTATTACATATATTCGTATATAATCAAACATAGTCAAGTACCCATTTGTGGTGATTTAACAAGAAAATGACAGCGTTAATAAATATACATAGGCTTATGCCTGTATCCCCGAACGGATAGGCAGTGGCGCACTAGCGAAATTTGCACTAGCCTTTGAGACCTACGACGAAGTGACCTTTGTGATGCAACTGCATGAGCATTTTTTTTATAGCAGAGACTGGCAAACGTGCAGATGGGTCACCTGATAGTAAGTGAACCCCACCGTCCATACACACCCACGGCACAAAGAGAATCATGGGTGCGTTGCCAACCTAAAAGGAGGAAATGGAAAGGGAGAGTAACGTAATTTAAAAAGAGAGATGGGAATTAGGCAACCAGAAATCTCATTCACTGAGCGCGACAGCGAGCTACCAGTTTACGTCAGTTTTCTGTGAGACAGTGGTATCAAACCAGTCGACCCGGCCCATTCGTGCTAAAGACGCAATTGTCTACAGCATAGCTCTACCACTCAGAAAAGCTTATACCTGAATCCAACCAAAACGCATTAGGCCAGCGTGGTAGACTAAGATCTAACCCCTCTCATTGGTAGAGGAGGCCCGTGCCCAGCAGTGGGATAGTAATATGACAGGGCTCATTATTATATATATCTTTATCCCAACGGATATGCAGAGGCGCACTAATGAAGTTTGCACTAGCCTTTGAATACTACGACGAAGTGACCTTTGTGATGTAACTGGATGTTACTAGAGCATACGGTTTCAACCGCAACCGCCCGCAGATATTTGTTCCGGGTCTGCCTGTCGGGTAATCTTAGAGTCATGTGGTTTCTGATAACCACACACTATTCATTGTACTACTAGCTGCTGCTCGCGACACCATTCCCGCCAGAGGCGTAACTATATGATGGCATGCGGGGCAAAATGCCACGGGCCCCCGACAATAGGGAGCCACTGCGCCGGCCGGAAGGGGCCATGGATCGACAAAGCTGTGACCCAAAAGGACCCCAAAAGGAAGCCCCGGGCCCCCTGCGGCGAAAAATTGATGAAATTGTCACAGGGCCTGACTGTATAGTTACGCTACTGAAAGGTTACCACCACCTCTTATAGCAATATTATTATTATCTTACTTGTACCGATTCCCGTACAAAAAAACGTAGTAAGACTATAATTATACTGCTATAAAACGGTATTTTATTTACAATAATACCAATTTAGGAATGTGATAAAGTTACCTAAAGTTGCTATATTAATGAGATCTTTCTTTCGCAGTCGCCATTTTGGTTTCCCTTCATAGATTAAGCATACTTTATTTTTTCATCGTTATGCCTCGTCCTTATTCTTTTTTGTCAATGAACCGGATATACACTGACTGATCCTGGAACACGAACCACACAAGGAGTGTGGGTCGTTATTTACTATGGTAGGTTTTGCTCTGCAAACTCACATTGTTTTTGAAAGACCTATTCAACGATACCCCACACCATAGGATAGTCGAGAAAAACAAATTCCCCCCCCCCCCACTTTACATATAGGGGAGGCACCCCTAAACAATTTTTTTTAAAGATTTTATTCCACGACTTTCTTAGTTTGATAGATATGGATACTGGTGCCAAATTACAGCTCTCTAGTACTTGTATTTCGGTACGTCTACCGTCCTGAGGTCTCGGGTTCGATCCCCGGGTCAGGTAGTGATATTGGATTTTTCCATATCAGCCCGGAGTCTGGAATTTGTGCCCGATATGGCGATAGGCTCGCCCCCTATCACATCTGGGACGGAACTAAGCTTGGCGAAATGTGGGTGTACAAGTTGGCTAGTGCACCTCTGCCTACCCCTTCGGGGATACAGGCGTGAGCTTAATGAGAAGTAAAAGGATTAAAATGTATTAAATGGATTTAGCTATGTACAGTACATAACAATGATATTTTGATTAAAGCGGCGTTTAATCCTCTTATGAAATCATTCGTTCGTAATAAATCGGGATGTTAATTTATTTGCTTAAATTTTAAGTCCATTTATTATTTCGGCGTGAATAAATGTACTCACAAACAAAACGCCTGTATCCCCGAAGGGGTAGGCAAAGGCATTAGCGAACTACAACACTGACATTTCGCCGAGCTTAGTTCCGTCCCAGATGTGATAAGGGACGAGCCTATGGCCATATCGGGCAAAAATTCCAGACTCCGGACTGATACTAAACAATCGAATATCTCTGCCCAACCCGGGAATCGAACCCGTAACCTCATGGCGATAGTCGTGGCGAAATACAACTACGCCACAGGGTCAGTCACGTATATAAAGATATCCCAATTGCCCCAAAATTGGACCGTGTTAAGCATAAATGACCCAACCCACAGAAATACAAAAAAAATTTTTTTGCGCCAATATGGTCCATTAATGGTTTAGAACATGTTGGCATCAATAACATTTTTTTTGTGGGTTGGATTATTTCTGCATAACACGGTCCATTGAACCCAGAACCGCCCGTTTCAAGGCTGACAGCATAACCATGAGTCTATAGCTTGTAATCCTGATCAAAGAATGGTTTGTTTCATTATCCTTAAGGATCTTCCCCGTAGAACCGATAACAGTAAAAGTTAACGACTTCAAGGGGAAAATAAAGGCAGGTGTTGAGGATGCTTTTATAGTTTTTCGACCGACTTCCAAAAAGAAGGAGGTCCTCAATTCATCTGTATTTTATTTTAATGTATGTTACCCGATATCTCAGCCAAATGTGGACCGAACTTCAAAATTCTTCTTGTGTTCGATAGAGCTTATTTCAAGGGTGGTCCCATAAATTTGGTCACGATCGGATTTGAAGTCGGTCTGTTAAGTTTTTTAAATTGTGATTTTCGTATGCGCTGCTTTTAGAGTCATTGTACCATGTAACATAGCAACGATAGCAACATTATTTTAGCATATTTTCACGTGTATCCAGCGGCCTGAGCAGGAAAATTTCTAACAACCGTAAATGTATTCGAACTCGATGCGCGTCTATGAAATTTGTATGAAATATTAACCAAACGTCATCAGTGTGCAGCGAACTCGAATACATTTACATTTACATTAGTTTTTCGTGCTCGGGCTACTGAAGTCTGTTAGCCCCAACAGATCTATCGCTATTCCTAAAATAAATCTAGAAGTAAGGCAATGAAAATAAAATCGTATCAGATAATTTAGAGCAAAGTCCTCAACTATTTATAAACTTTATCGAGTTTACAGATTTTATCGAGGCGATCACTCCGTTCCTTGAACGAAGTTACCGTTCAAGGGTAACCGGGTAATAGTTTTACCTCAATGCTTTGATCCTTGTATTAAAAGGCCAATATATCTTGAGGATAACGATGTTATGGTGCTTTATCGTAGAATTCAATTAAAGGTGTTTTAGGTTTTGTTGAAAGGTGAAATTATGGTGTTTTAATTTGTATAAAAATTTTGTGTTGTTGGCATTCAGCAGGGTTACCACCACATCTTATAGCAGTATTTTTATAATCGTTCTTCATTTGTTTTGTATGAGAATCGGTACAAGTAAGATTATAATAATACTGCTATAAGAGGTGGTGGTAACCTCCTGTACCTACATCTTAAGACCGTACTAAAACTTATATGACATTCATAATGGCGAAAATTTCTATACATTTCTGTTTCGACTAATTCCCAGAGTCTTGAGTTTGGGCCCGATATGGCGACAGGCTCGCCACCTATCACATCTGGGATGGAAATAAGCTCGGCTAAACGTGGGTGTTCTAGTTCTCTTGTACAATGTACTTGTTTAACAATTTTATTATCTGTTCGAAATATAATAAACCGTTCTTAATGTATTATATTCTGAAACATTGATTGCAGTTTCATT
Source organism: Clanis bilineata (assembly GCA_036417725.1). Classification (NCBI taxonomy): domain Eukaryota; kingdom Metazoa; phylum Arthropoda; class Insecta; order Lepidoptera; family Sphingidae; genus Clanis; species Clanis bilineata. Next base: position 3,060,058 of record CM071162.1, on the reverse strand, counting down.
ATTAGCTTATCAAAACGTCGTGTCCCTAAATATTATCTAACTGCCGTTAACAGCAATCTTCCGCTACATATTCATATATTCATATACATAGCTTCTCAGCTCAAGGCCACAGCCTCAAGGGTTGATCTCTGATAACATTGACATAGGGGATGTTTTGGGTTCCGTTATCGCTCCGGGAACAATATTTTACGTACCGCAAATGTATTCTGTTTATCTTGTCAAAGAAGATAATTATGCCAGGATTCATCCTTCAGTTATTATAATGGGTTTGAAAATAGCAATTTGTTTTTACTACTAAATATTTCTTAAGGGCTACTACCAGCGCTTTTACTAATCTAGAGTTAGTCCTAAACTCGATTTAACCTGTAGCTTATTCCCATATTTAAACAAAGATTTCAAAGACCAAACAATGAGAGCTAGAAATTCGGACAAGAACTTTTCTTCCTAACTGCTCTTATCACACCAGTAGCCCGAGCACGAAAAACTAATGTAAATGTAAATGTATTCGAGTTCGCTGCACACTGATGACGTTTGGTTAATATTTCGTACAAATTTCATAGACGCGCATCGAGTTCGAATACATTTACGGTTGTCAGAAATTATCCTGCTCAGGACGCTGAATGTGGGGTGGACCCAACTTACGTTTTCAAGCATGTTGCAGAAAGGATTTGGCTTTGTTTTTACAACCGGCTGCCTGTGTGACATCAACCCCCTCTGAGGGATGCAGTCCCGGCCAAATTAAATTAAAAAATTCGCTTTACCCGGGAATCAAACTCAGGACAAAAACAAATACAAGGGCCTTCTGTTTTTTTTAATTCAGGCGACAAATATATTTTAACCAAGCAACAATCCACCCTATAATTATTAACGTAGACGCATTTTAGTGTGTTCTCTAAAATTCTGGTTTCCATAACTGTCTTTGGCACGGATTTGGACCGAATCTTATCAAATATTTGCAATTTCGGTTCCGACCCTCGTAGGTTCCGATGTTCACGACACATGCAACCTCTATAAACAATTTCAATGTATGATTATTGAGGGGCCTTGGACACGCACAGATTTGGATTAAAATATGGCAGAGACGCTCTGGTGTCGCTTTCTTGGTCTAATGGCAATGTATGTGGGTTGGGAAATTGACTCCTAGGTCGGGCAGTTTTTCTAACATTACTCGGGATTAGAGTTTTGGAGGATATCGCGTAACTCTCATAAAACATACTTAAACATACACATAAACTCACGCCTGTATCCCCGAAGGGGTAGGCAGAGACGCACTAGCCAACTATTACATCCACATTTCGCCGAGCTTAGTTTCGTCCCAGATTTGATTGGCGGCGAGCCTATCGCCATATCGGGCACAAATTCCAGACTCCGGGGTGATATGGCAAAATCCTATGTCACTTTGCCCGACCCGGGGGTCCAACCCGAGACCTCAGGACAGTAGTCGTACTGAAATACAACCACGCCACCGAGGCAGTCATAAAAAATATTTTTAATGTCAGTAGAACTGGTCATCCCAAACGTGCAGCATTATTTCCTACAGGGTGTTTAATGGTTATTTCTTTAATTGTATTGGGTAAGTACTAGTTTTTTAGGTAACTTAATTAAGTTCAGATCCTTTGTTCTTATTGTTGGTCATTCAGTTGGCACTTAGTTTTTCTCTTAGCTTTTTAGCTCTTACCGCCGAATGTTCATACGCTTAAGGTAGCCTTAGGTCGTTTAAGGCCGCCTTATCTGTCAAAATTGTATGGCAAAAATCAATTTAAGAAGCCCATAAATTTGAGTACCGTTTGACCATTCGGGCGTTAGTTCTTTAATATAAATTAAACAGCATTAATTTATTCACTACCCACTAACAGTTATTAAAAATGAAATATCCTAAGTAACTTTTCTTAACTTGAAGTCGTTGCACAATTACCCACTATTCTTTATGGAAGGAAAAGATTATTGGTACATTCAAACATATATACAATTTTGGAAAACAACACAAAGTCATCAAAACACATAGTCCTATAAAAGCTTTTAAAGCGATAAATATTAAAATTAAATAAAAATTAAGGAGAAAAACTGGTGACATTCAAATCAGAGGGGTTACCACAACCTCTTATAGCAGTATTATTGTAATTTTACTTGTACCGATTCCCATACAAAACAAATGAAGAACGATTATAATAATACTGCTATAAGAGGTCGTGGTAATAATAAACTTTCGTTTAATTACGGCATAATATGCACTGATCAATTTTTTGGAACAAACTGGGAATCAAACCATTATTTATTGATCAAATTGACAGCCTCCGTGACGCAGCGGGCGAGTAGCCGGCTGTGAAGCGAGAGGCCGCGGCTTCAATTCCCGCACCGAGATAAATGTTTGTATGTGTGTTTCAGGTCTGGGTTTTGTGAGACCGAAAGTCTCCCGTAGTTCCTGATACCCACGACACAAGACTCGATCTTAGTGTGGGGTCAGGACTATGTATGTGACTGTTGGGTGTTATTTATTTTTTATTTTTTAGATTATTTTAATATTATTTTCAAATTATTTTGGAAAGCGAGGAGAAAAGCCTTTGACCTTCAGGGGGACGTATACGCTTATATAAAAATAATAAAAAAGAATTTCCAAAAACTTTTTGAAATATCACAATTCTCACCAAAATTAAAAAACAACTCACCTATTAAAACGTTTTAAAAAGAAACTTTATAACACAATCACAACACTCCACGTCATTACACTCCGAGGCTTAATAAGTTCGACAACTGCCTTCAGTACAGACGCACGACCGCACCCCTCCGTGTTTCAAATGCTACTGAAGAAAATTGTCGAGGTCTGTGGAAGCGCGCGTTTTTCACCACGTACTATGCACTTATAAAAGCCTTTTTTGCTAAGCAAATAGTTAAGAATAACCTGTCATTTTTTTCCTTGCGTTACATTGTTTAAAAATGAAAGGGACAACCTATGACAACCTATGATAGGGAAGTTTGGCGTTAGTTCTGCACACTGCACCAAGATGGTGACCTTAACTGAACCGAGTCGCCTTCTTCTTTTTTCTTTACTATAATAGTAACTTTTTTAACTTTACTACAATAGTAATTATTTTAACTTTAATGACATTTTTGATTAAAGTACATTGACTGGCTTGACATTAACATTAATATAGTTATCTGATAATAATATAGGACATTATGTATATTTATTATATTTTTATTGTAAACAGACCGACCGATCGACCAATTTGGAAAGTGTATGCCATAAATTGTACAAAAGTAATCATATAATGACTAAACTTATTGTTTGTGATATATGTAGACATAAGGATTTTTGTTAGTGGGGGTTTTTTCATCCTACAATGCCATTTCACATTTTAATCATTCTTTGGGTAATTACACCTCCAGTGGTATTGAGTATGCGTGAATCCATATAAATATGATTATCAATTGTATTGACAATTTGTAAATCAAATTATTAAAAAGGAAAAAAAGACAAAAGAAATGGTGACAATTGATGGTGAAAAAAATAAGCCCGGAGTTTCTTTCTGCCTTTCTTCTTCGGGTCGTCATCCGTAGGTAGCTAGAGAAAGGCTGGTAGGTTAGCAAGGATAGGGCCTCACGCACCAATCCCAACTGCTTCCAGTATTTCCAGTCAATCCCCTGCCACCATTACTGCCATATGCCATTCCCATACAATCCATTCCCTTACACTCTATTCCTATCTGCCTTTATCACCCTATCTTAGCCATCCCATCGTTATTATGTCCATACTTGCCTGCCTGTCGTCAAATTCAAATATATAATGTAAATTATATAAAAATTTACTTGTGTTGACTTGTCATAAGTGCTTTTTTACATGCCTACGTGATCAATAAAGATTTTTATTTTATTTATTTTATTTTATGGTATAAAGATAAGCAGCGCTTAAATATTTTTATAAGTAAGGGGCATACAGTCTTACTTATAAAAACAGTTTAGCTGAGCAAATGGTAAAGAAAAGTCTTTACCTTTTGGGCCTTACTTATAAAACTCAAACAATGTGACACAAGGAAAAAAGTGACAGGCTATTCTTAACCAATTGCTCAGCTAAACTGTTTTTATAAGTAGGTCCATAGTTTCACCTACACTAAAACATTACACAAAACACCTACACAAAACGTGTAGTTGCTATCTTTGGTCCATTGTTCTACGAGCAAGAGACAGCTAAAATCGCTAAGTTCGTTTCTTCGACTTAGACTTAGTCGAAGTTCGCTCTATAGATCTCAGTATAAGTAGAAAAACCCGACCCGAGGATCAAATCCAAGACCTCAGAACCGGACAGGACAAGAGAGGAACTCAGTACCGCGCACACAATACAACTGCGCCACGAGGCAGAGCGATAAAAAAAGGTTTCTTTAATAAAGACATTTTCTGTTTATATAACTATAAATGTTCTTATTGATTCCTTTTAGTGCCTATTAATATTATAATGGTTTGTGGAAATAGTAAAGTACTTCGGGTCGAAAATTGGTGGCAAGTGGTACGGTGGGAACACGTGACCGTCTACAACTTGATGGAAAATAAAATAAGTGTAAATATATGTATGAAAATTTATTCTTGATCTCTGCCTGATAGGGCTATTATTTCGCGAATATTTAAGGGCTATTCGACCAGTAGCCCGAGCACGAAAGTCTAATGTAAATGTAAATGTATTCGAGTTCGCTGCGCACTGATGACGTTTGGTTAATATTTCATACAAATTTCATAGACGCGCATCGAGTTCGAATACATTTACGGTTGTCAGAAATTTTCCTGCTCAGGCCGCAGAACCCAGATTTTATATACAGCTAAAGTAAAATTAAACGAAATAGTAATCTTTGAAATAAAACTATTTTTACGGATTCCATCACGATTTGGTTTTAATGACGAAACGAAAAAAAATAACGAAAGCTTTCGAAACGTCGAACGTAAAAAAAATTAAAACCAAATCGTGATAGAATCCGTAAAATTAGTTTTATTTCAATGAATAACATTCGCGTAAACCTAAGAAATCATTATGAAATAGTAATCTTTTCACTACGTAATTGAAGATAGACGATATTTCGAGTGGAGACCACGTACCGGCAAGCGCAGCGTAGGACATCCACCTACAAGGTGGACCGACGACCTGATAAAGGTCGCAGGAAGTCGCTGGATGCAGGCCGCTTCCAACAGGTCGATCTGGAAATCTTTGGGGGAGGCCTATGTTCAGCAGTGGACGTCCTATGGCTGATGATGATGATGATGATATTTCTAGTACTTTCATTACTTTCAATCAGAGGTACTAATACTTTCAATCACTGTACATGTAAATAAACAAAAACCTATTCGACCGCCTTCAAAAAACGAGAAGGTCCTCAATTCATATTACTTGATATCTGCGCCAAATGTGGACCGATTTTTAAGATTATTTTCGATAAAGCTTATTTCAAGGGTGGTCCACATAAATTTCGTCACGACTGGATAAAGTTTGAAGTCGGTCTGTTGAGTTTTTAAACTTGTGACTGTTCAAATATAGTTGCCTCTTTGGTTTGAGGCAGCGTATATGGATTGTGGTTCGGGAGGTCCTGGGTTTGAATCTCAGCTCGGGCAAAACACGATTTATCCAGGATTTAATTGACATCAAGCAGACTATCACAAAAATCTAAGTAGAATTATTTCTATAACACGCTTGAAACAGGGGTCATACCCACTCTACGCTAGAGTGGGATAAGAGCAGGTAGAAGAACAATTTTTGAGTGATGAGGCCACGCTGTAGACAATAACGTCTACAGCACGAATGGGCCGACTCGACCGATTTGATACCACTGTCTCACAGAAAACCGACGTACAGTGGCAGCTTAAGAGTGATATTTCCAGTGGCCCAATGACCCCCTTCCCTTTATCAATCCCTTCTACTTCCATTCCCTCCTCTTAGGTTGGCAACGCACCCATGATTATTTCTGTGTCTTGGGTGTCTATGGGCGGTGGAGATCACTTACCATCAGGTGACCCAACGGCTCGTTTGCCAGTCTCCGCTATAAAAAAAAAGATTAATAATTCCTCTTTAATACCATTCATACTGACGAAAATACTGAATGTAATGCCAGCAATTGCGATTGTAAGGTCTTAAAATTAGTCGTGAGTCTACGCCGTCGCAATATTTCATCATAATTACAATGTAATTAATTGTTTTCATCTAATTAATCACGAAAATTACAGACGTAATTTCATGTCGTTTACTTGAAGGCGTCTAAATAGAAATTACAATTTGAGGTTCGTTAAGAAGATAATATTAATATTAATAATGATGTGTCCCACCATGTAGTAATGCCCTGTAATGTGTCCCACTCCTGGGCACGGGCCTTCTCCTCTAATGAGAAAAGGGTTAAGCATACATGTCTGGAAGTTAGGCCTGAACCCACGTCTGCACATGTTTTTTCGAAACAAAACACAAGAAACACCTACACAAAACAAGATTTTTCATTGTCTTCTGCTTATATAACAATGGACCATAGACAAAAATTTAAGAAATACCAAGTTTTGTGTAGGTGTTTTGTGTAATGTTTTAACGCAGGAGACGCGGTTATAGTCTGGTTTAGTTACCGTCACAAGTTTAAAACTTAACGTACCAACTTCATATGGGACCACCCTTGAAACAAGCTCTATCAAACACAAAAAGAATCTTGAAAATCCGTCCACATTTGGCGGAGATATCGCGTATCATACATAAAAAATACAGATGAATTGAGGACCTTTTTGGATGCCTGTCTGTGGTCATGGTCGGATTAAGTTGGAAGTCGGTCAGTTAAGTTTTGAAACTTGTTAACTTATACGTCATATTTTTGTAAGACGGTTCTTCGTGCTGTAGAAATAAATGTATACAACGTAGCTCTACCATTCTTATAAAATCCTTTATATAACCAGCGATATATTACAGTAATATATTAGATTTTGCCCCAAATGCTCTCGACTTCTCGCAGAAGCCTCGAATTTGTAGAATATAATTGAATATAATAAAAAGTTCGTGAGCAATTACTGCGCCCCGGGGTTTTCTTCGCTCCGTTAAACACAAAGTAGATAAAACTTCTCTTTTTTTTACTTTCGAGTGACTATACGAGCAAGCCGTTTGCCTCACGAACAGTAGCAACACCACAAGCACTTTTAATGATAATCACAAGTTCTATCTATATGTGGGAAGTTACGTCTGCAACACGAATGGACCTTTTCGTCCAGTTTGATGCCACTGTCTCACAGAAAACCGACGTAACTGGCAGTTTCCTTTTACGTTTCATTCAGTGAGTGAGATTTTCGGTAGCCCAATCCCCCACCCTTCCCCAATCCCCATTCCCCTCTTAGGTTGGCAACGCACCCATGATTCCTTTTGTGTCTTGGGTGTCTATGGGCGGTAGAAATCACATGCCATCAGATGACCCACCTGCTCATTTGCCAATTTCCAGTAAAAAAACTGGTTGACGTCAGCAGCTGGACTAGCGTAAATACCAAGCCGAATTTCGGCAACATAATTAAAAGAGCATTGCACAGACGTATAACCGAATGTTCATACACTTAAGGTCGCCTTATGTCGTTTAAGGCGGCCTTATCTGTCGAAATTGTATGGCGAAACTCAATGTAAGACGTCGTTAAAGTTGAGTAGCATTTGACCATTCGGGCGCTAGTGTGGTAAACAGCAGATCGATTCTCTAAGGTCCCATTTGTGAAAACAAGTTGCGGCATCGTTGCGGCAACGATGTTTTCATTTTTGTATTCAAAAAGGTACAAAGCGCACGCACTAGCGCTATGCGTGATGACGGTGCTTATGCGAACTAGCTCTGTCGACCGAGGCGTTTGACATAAATGTATGGAAAATGGTATTATCTAAGACCCAACGTTGAACGCTCCGTCGATCTCAACGATGTGCGCTGCGGGAGCGAGGCGTCGATCGCAACGTTATGACGTTTCTTAGAGAATCGACTTGCTGGATAATATCACTTACATATCTAAAGGCGCTGTACATCGCATCAGTTTCAACCCCTAAGACACTACAATATCTTTTGTTAGGACAGACAATAGGCATCTTCACCTCTCGCATCCCAAGATAATATGTTTAGGCGGCCACTTACCTTTCACAAAACGTTTGAGTCCTCTCACCGCTCTATTATAGTGAAAAATAGAATGATTTCCCCCGGGCTTGCATCATTCTGAACTGCGAAGTGTGTATTTTTGTGAAAATGGTTTTAAAAAATATTTTAGACAAACAATAGGTTGGTGACATGTAATATTAGATCGATGCTGGGGCTGGACTGGGCTGCATCTTACTTGTACCGATTCCCATACAAAACAAACGAAGAACGATTATAATAATACTGCTATAAGAGGTGGTGGTAACCCTGCTGAGGTCACCTAAGGTGCCGTTCATTACGTAAGCATATGTTTTACAATTATCCTCTCACCGTCAGCAAAAGTAAGTAAGTAAAATAAGCCCGGAGTTTCTTTCTGCCTTTCTTCTTCGCGTCGTCATCCGTAGGTAGCTAGAGAAAGGCTGGTAGGTTAGCTAGGATAAGGCCTCACGCACCAATCCCAACTGCTTCCAGTATTTCCAGTCAATCCCCTGCCACCATTCCTGCCATATGCCATTCCCATACAACCCATTCCCTTACACTCTATTCCTATCTCCCCTTAGCACCCTATCTTAGCCATCCCATCGTTATTATGTCCATACTTGATTGCCTGTCGTCAAATTCAAATATATAATGTAAATTATATTAATCCTAATTTAAAAATTTACTTGTGTTGAATTGTCATAAGTGCTTTTTACATGCCTACGTGATCAATAAAGATTTTTATTTTATTTATTATTTAAGCAAATCTCTTACCGAAATGGTAACGTAAACATTGATACCTACATGAATTTTTCAATGTTTTTTTAGAGCAGAAAATGACAAACGAGCAGTGGCTCACCTGATGGTAAGTGATCACCACCGCCCATAGACAACAGTGGCGTGCAGTTCATATAGACAAAGATACATTGTCTACCCTAACAACATGCTATTTCCGTAAATAAAGAATGAAATTATGTCTAAATACAGATTTATTATAAATACAAAAAAATACAGATTACTGTGATGGTGCCTCAAGAGTTGAAGAAAGTAATTGTGTAATATTTTTGTCTACCCTGATCGGGATGTCTATGCACGTCACTGATAGGCAACCAAGATACAAAAAGAATCATGGGTGCTTTGCCAACCTAAAAGGAGGAAATGAAAGGGAAGGGAAAAAGGTATTGGAAAAGGAAGGGGGGAAATGTGCCACCAAAAATCTTACTCACCCAACGAACTGCGACAGCAAGCTGCCACACTTTACATCGTTTTTCGTGAGACAGTGATATCAAACCAGTCGAGCTGGCCCATTCGTGGTGTAGACGTAACTGGCTACAGCATATGATTGCTTGAAAATAATTCTTGCCTTGTTTCTAATAAGGTATATTTTACAAACCGTCCAAAAGACAAACGCCGCGTTTTAAAAGCGCCGGCTATTTGAGCAATATTAGAACGAATTTGTTCCATTACAACGCTTTTTTAACGCGCGTTGAAAAATCTTTCGTGCGAATGAGGCCTCATAGTTTTTCGCATAATAATATTAAAATAAATAAATACACGCAACAGTCACCCACATGGTCCTGAACCCACATTAGGTATAACCTATATTGTGGGTATCAAAAACTAGAAGAGACTTTCGGTTTCAAAACACCCAGACCCGAATCAAATATTTGTGGGCCACACAAACATTTGTCTTGGTACAGGGATCGAACCCGCGACCTCTGCCTTCACAGCCGGCTACTCGCCCACTGCGCCACGGAGACTGTCATCATTGAACCAGATTTTATTATATTAACACAAAAATCATTTTCGTTCATTACACTTTGAAATAGGTATAGTATTTGTTGAGTGAGACGTCGTTTCTTTCAGATTTATATCACCCCAAGGTAATCCCTGGATGACGCATCGCTCCCTCAAGCCCGATAACGAAATGGAACTGTGAAAAACGCAAGAAATCTCAACCATTGACAAATTGCTATACTTGGAATACTTTTGAAGATACATTTTGATTTATGGTAAAAGGGCATGCAGTTTGCAACAACTCATTCTGTGTCTTCTTTGAGGTAGATTTTTTATTTATTTCTCGAGTGGAGACCACGTACCGGCAAGCGCAGCGTAGGACCTGGACCTTCGACCTGATAAAGGTCGCAGGAAGACGCTGGATGCAGGCCGCTTCCAACAGGTGTAACGTTGCGTAATTTTATAATATAAAAACGCGCAGCGGCCCGCCGACGGCGCGTGCACACGCTCCCTGCGAGCTCGCCTCACCCCCGCCGTAGCCCTAAGCTGTCGGCTCGCGCGGCGCCAGTCGTGTTCTAAACTCTCAGTGGTTGGACGCGCGCCTCTCGTGGTCCGTGCTGAGGCTTTGGTGTACGACACAACGAAGCGGACGAATTGCGAAGTTATATCGGTCGTACCTATTCCCCTAAGTATTGTTTTATAACTACGTATGCAATATAAGTGATTTTTGTGACACTTAGTCTTTTGTATTCCTCTCCCGTAATTAGTACCTGAATTATCTGTACTTACCTAATACCTACATTAGTTTTCTGTGACACAGGTTGATCTGGAAATCTTTGGGGGAGGCCTATGTTTAGTAGTGGATGTCCTACGGCTGATGATGATGATGATGATTTTTATACCAATTTTCATGATAATTTCTTAGGGTTCTTAGTTCCGACCCGTAACCTCGAAAACTGAGCTTTCGCAACGTCGCGACAACGAACACGTAAATATAAACCGGTCAAGTGCATGCTGGATATCTGCATATTTGACCACGCACAGGGGCCCGAGCAGAAAAATGACTGACAATCGTAAATGTATTGTGCGTTTATGAAATTTGTATGAATAATTAATCAAATGACATCAGTTTTGAATCTCCGACGATCTTTTTTTTTATCCAGGCACGGCAAAGTACCTGATGGTAAGCGTAGAGCAGTCCAAAAAACTAGCGACCACTGACAAACATTTCGGCAGGCCCTTGGCAATTGGCATTGCTGATATCCATAGGCTAATGGTAACCACATTCCACTAGGTGGGCCGTCTGCACATCTGCCTTCGTAACCCGATATAAAAACATAAAACTACACATACACAAAACTTGTCGATGTTTAAAACTCTACAAATATGTATTAAAACAAATTATCGTATAACAATAGCCATTAACGGTGGTTGGCCACGTTTGCAGTACGGTACGATAGTGCTGCACCTAACCAAATATCGATACAAACTATCGATCAATGAATACCGTTTGTTTGATTATGGAAATTGAAATGGGTTTGCTGTATTACATTTGCGCTTGCATGATTTGATGTTTGGTATCTGACTTGGATAGTGCTGTTTGTTGTTATCGATGATTTCGTTTTAAAGATGTTTCGGTTCTTTTGTGCAAGATATGCTATGTGTACATGAGCTTGGATTGATTTATAGGACAATAATAAATCAACCGTAATTCTATACGTTTTGATAAGCACTCAGATAATATCTAAGCAAACACATCACGCTTTCTACATACTATCAGGCGCACACCTAAATATAGTTGTATATACAATATCAATTCCAAGTTTAATGAGTAGCGACAAAGTGAATTGGCCAGATCTTTATCCTTGGTAAATACTAAAAGACATGTGTCTTTGTACCGTTGTAGGGACCTTTAAAGTTATTATTGGTTTTGTTACTCATTGTCCAACATACGAATAGATGTGTTTCGTCTTAATAATGATTTCTATAAATGTGTTTCGGACAGCATTGATCAAACCAACGTTAATGATAGTTGACAAGTCAATTATATAAGAAAAAATGATATAAATTAAAATCAACGATCATCAACTAAGCAGTGTCCAAAACTAGGCAACCAACCAAGTCTAGTGTTCTTTATTCAACTTAATAAAATAAAATCTATTTATCGACAGCGTAACCGATACGTCACTACTACTCGCAGTATTAAATTAATTCGCCGGCACTAGAGGCAGCTCTTAAACGAGTTTACTGTCAGTTTAATGCGTTTTATATTTTTATGGGATTGTCCATCGACTAGCTATTACATAGACAAAAAGCATCGACCAAGCTTTAATTTGTAGATACTAGTAATACATTTTACATAAACTCAAGCCTTTTTCCGCGAAAAGGTAGACAGAGGCGAATAAAATGACCCACACCTCGCTGAGCTTTTTTCCGTCCCAGATGTGACGCCGCGAGTCTATTGCCATATCGAACAAAGTTTAGTCTCCGAGTTGATACTGAAAACTTAATATGACTTTACCTGATTCGGAGGTTGAACCCGATACCTCAGGACAATAGTAGCAATCCAACTATGCTACCGAGTTTGTCACAAATTGATCATTTGTTTTCTTTCTACCTGCCCTTATCCACCTTAATGCGGGGTCAACACACGGCGTTTTTGAGTGGTAGAGTTACGCTATAGACAGTTACGTCTACAGCACGAATGGGCCTGCTAGACCGGTTTGATACCACTGTCTCACAGAAAACCGACGTAAAGTGGCAGCTCGCTGTCGCGTTTCGTTCGGTGAGTGAGATTTCCGGTGGCCCAATTAACCCTCTCCCTTCCCCAATCCATATTTCCCACCGTTCAGATTGGCATATTTTTGTCTCTTGGGTGTCTATGGGCTGTGGAGATCACTTACCATCACATAACATAACATAAGCTCACGTCTGTATCCCCGAAGGGGTAGGCAGAGGCGCACTAGCGAACTAGAACACCCACATTTCGCCGAGCTTAGTTCCGTCCCAGATGTGATAGGGGGCGAGCCTATCGCCATATCGGGCACAAATTCCAGACTCCGGGCTGATATGGAAAAATCCAATATCACTTTGCCCGACCCGGGGATCGAACCCGAGACCTCAGGATGGTAGTCATACCTCCATACAACCATGCCACCGAGGCAGTCTTACCATCAGGTGACCCATATGATCATTTACCAGTCTCTGCTATAAAAAAAACACCTTTTTTGTACGTTGCAGAAAGGATCTGGCTTAGTTTTACAAACTCAATAAAGTGGCTTAGACAACCCCCTTTGAGGGATCCGAAATGTCGTATTTAGGACTTTGCGTACTAAAGTAACTAATGTAACTGTCTCAACAACTAACCAGCCTAAATAAGCAAACGGTAAGCCTATAATTTTAAGTTTTAATTAAATTTTCTCGGGTCATTGTCCTTACAAACAATTATCTTGGCCCTGGCAGATTTCGGTGACTTCTATTAAAACGGTAAACAGCGAGTGTTAGACTTGTGGCTTTATCTGAAGTCGTTTAGTACTAGACGGGACTACAGCACAAAACTTGTGATCCAAAAGTTATGACCTAGTGGTCATAAGTCGCTCAGTTTATTTAAAATATACGCACGCTAGGCCGGTCAGTGTAATAATATTGAGAGAATAAACTTATCTTACGTGATTCTTAACCATTCACAAAATATTCTAGGGTGTAAATTGTAATAATCGCCCTCGCATTGCAATAAGTGGTTGATGGCGTACTGAAGTTTGAGATCAATTTTTTTGTATGGAAACTTGCTTGATAGCGCCTCTATAGAACGTATATCATATTAACCATATTAATTTAATAAATACGAAAGTAACTTTGTCTGTCTGTAAAAGAATGCTTATGTTCAGGCTGAACAGAGGCAGAGGCGCACTAGCGAACTAGAACACCCATATTTCGCCGAGCTTAGTTCCGTCCCAGATGTGATAGGGGGCGAGCCTACCGCCATATCGGGCACAAATTCCAGACTCCGGGCTGATATGGAAAAATCCAATATCACTTTGCCCGACTCGGGGATCGAACCCGAGACCTCAGGACGGTAGTCGTACCGAAATACAACCACGCCACCGAGGCAGTCAACTTAGAGGTATTTATTATTGTTTAAATGTTGCAACTAAACCTTGGAGGCGACCAAGAAATGAAGGACGTACATCTTTAGAATCGTTAGACATATGAGATCATAGTAAAACACATATGTCCTAATGCATTGTGGTTTTAATACAAAATTCCTTTCTTCATATCGGCGTGGAAATGGGTTTTTGCATATTTAAACGTAGTTCATAGTTCATACGTCGCTTGTCTTATGAAATATGTTCAATAATATGACAAAAAGCGTAGACATGTAGACGAGGGCTCAGAAAACTATATGAGAAGATTTGTTGGGAAATATAATATGTTATTACGTAAGCATAGAAACTAGAAAGGTTCGATCCCCCGGTTGGGAAAGTGATATTGGAATTTTTCATTATCAGCCCGATATGGCGATAGACTCGCCCTCCATCACATCTATTATAATAATAATAAATACACCCAACAGTCACACACCTAGTCCTGACCCCACACTAGGTATAACCTGTATCGTGGGTGTCAGAGACTATGAGAGACTTTCGGTCTCACGACACCCGGACTTGAAACAAATATCTGTGGACCACACAAACATTTGTCTCAATGGAGGAATCGAACCCGCAGCCTCTAAAAATATATAGTTTCATAGATATTCACAAGCACAATCAGAATTAACTTTCGTCTATCAAAATACATCGAAATAGATTCGAATTTATACATACATAAGCGTACTCGTGTATCCGCGAAGGGGTGGACACACGCGAACTAAGACACCCACATTACGCCGAGCTTATTCCCGTCCCAAATGTGGTAGTGGCGAGCCTATCGCCATATCGGGGACAAATTTTTCGGACATAAATTCTAGACTCCGAGCTGGTACTGAGTAGAAAAACCCAATATCCATATGATATCACTTTGCCCGACCCGGGGATCGATCCCGAGACCTTAGGACTACAATCGTACCACGCCGAGGCAGTTTCAGATATTATGTGCGTACCTGTTCCCATAAAAAAATCATGTTCAAATCGATTATACCTCTATTTTCAAAAGTTATTTAAAATGTATTTTGTAAATACCAGAGCATTGCGCGCGTATCTGGTAACCACTTACCATCAGGGGTGGTCTACTTTAACAAAGGAAAATTTTAAAGAAATGTAAGGGAAGATGAAATTGTTATTTATGAAAGAAAAATGTTTGAATAGTAAATCTTGACCTGTCAAGAAAAGATACAGCAAGAAAGATGTCACCGAAAGATTGAAACTTTGTAGCTCCGAAATACCAAATTGAAATTTAAGAGCATTTTGTCGAGGGCATTGTGAAATAAACGAATTTCTGTAGGCAGTCGTATATAAATATTTATATTTGTCACATAAATATGCACTTAGGACAGATTATTTGTTGAGGTGGAAAGATTTAAATCAAATAAATTGTTTTTTTGTGCAATCAACTTTCATATTATTTTATTTTCAAGGTCCATCCCAGAGCCGCCTCTTTGGCCTAGTGGCACCGTATATGCAATGTGAACCGGTTGGTGCTGGGTTCGATTCCCACGTCGTTCGGGTGTTTTTCTTTAGCTGTGCATATGCACAGCTCAAAGGCATTTATAAGTTACACATAACATAACATAAGCTCACGCCTGTATCCCCGAGGTGGAGGCAGAGGCAAGTATTTATATGCTCTAGTAGCAGATTTCGGCTGTACTTATATTTTTTTAAGACCTATTATACCCGATCTCATAAATAAATGTTTTGAATTTGAATTTGAATTTGAGGCGCACTAGCCAACTTGTACACCCACATTTCGCCGAGCTTAGTTCTCTCCCATATGTGATAGGGGGCGAATTCATTAGTTAGTAATATTAAATCTCTTTGGATCAGCTAAAATGTTTTCGAGTAAGGTCCTATGTGTTTCAATTTTCTGTTACAATTTCGTTACAATCTTATTGTAAGCTGAAGCTTTGTTTTCCAACTTTACAATTACTTCTTAAGCCAGTGCTTACCTGTCTCCAAAATCTAAAGATCTAATAGCTTTCAAAGTTATGTAGGTACGCGTAATAAATGTCTAATGTCAAATTATAAAAACTACTGAGTGCACAAAGACGGGAAAAAACGCGGTAGACTCAAGCGTATATGAAGATGGAGCCTTGATCTAGATTACTGTAAAGACTGGTCCATGAGCCCTCCATAGAGATAAGTGGAAAGAAGCCAGAAGCGTTCACGGTAGGCAGTGGCTGGTATGTGCCTCCGGGATTGCATAGGTCCATGGGGTGCTACCGCCTACCAGGTGGAGCGCTAGCTCGTCTGCCCACTCATTAAAAAGGGCAGCTTTTGCCCTGCAGTGGGATATAACAGGCTCATAAATAAAATAAAAAATCTTTATCAACAACTATTCTAAATTATGTGGGAAAAGTGACAGCCTCCGTGGCGCAGCGGGCGAGTAGCCGGCTGTGAAGCGAGGGCCGCGGGTTCAATCCCCACACCGAGACAAATGTTTGTATGGCCTACAGATATTTGTTTCGGGTCTGGGTGTTGTGAAACCGAAAGTCTCTCGTAGTTCCTGATACCCATGATTCAAGACTCGATCTTAGTGTGGGAGCAGGACTATGTATGTGACTTATTTTATTTATAAATTGTTGACTCATTAACCCAATTTCCAGAATCATCAAACTCTTATCACGTTAGTTGTAAATGACGACAACCATGCCTTGTTAACAGGGCGATAACAGGGTAGGTAAAGTTTGGCATGCGGACAGTGTTACTTTAGGCAACGAAGCTTTTAATTGGGCTAGCGCTATGGATGTTTGTTAGTTCATTTTTAAAATATATTTGTGGGCCAACGCATTTTTTTTTATTATATGTTAGCCTGAATCCTACAAGGGGAGGGCAAATTAGTGAATCTTTAACAGAGATAAATATCTATCTTAGACAGAATTGAACCTATCACATACCTGACTACTACAACCTCATGCAACTCATGAGTTTCTATTATTTCTCCCAGTGGCGTAACTGTACTGTTGAGGGCTCGTGGCAAATTTATGTTCACGACCTTTTATGCTAGGGGCCCCTATACTCATGGTCAAGGGCCTCTTTATAGTAGGTGGTGCTGGGGCCCTCTATGGTCTGGGGTCCATGGCGTTTGCCCGAATGCCACCCTATAGTTCACCACTGATTTCCCCCTATCCGTAGCCCACTCATTATGGAGTTAGTGCAACATTTTCTTAAACATGCTGCAGAAAGGATTAGCCTTAGTTTTTACGATAGGCGCCTTATATAGAGGTAAAATCCTCTCTGGGTCATAGGTCTCTGGTAAATTGTGTCACCGCATTACCTGGCTTCAGAGTACCCAGGACCTCCAAGTTCATAGCCTATACACACTGCTACTAGACCACGGAGGCGATCTCATTTAATCTCACACCAATAAGGTCAAGTGAATAAGGTACGTTATATGTATATCATAATTCATAAGGTTTTATGAGCTTAAGACTTACGGTTTCAATAAACAATCTCAGTTCGAATGTGCAGATAGATTACAAAAATTAGCCAATAAGAACACAGTTTGAACATGAATCCGTCAAATGACTTGATTTGATTGTTTAGTATGTGTTTTGTTTCGAAAAAGCTTGTGCAGGAGACCCGGCTTTAGAGCATTTCTTAAAAACGTCCTTGATGTAAATAGATCGTGAAACTAAAATGGCGGAACCGGTTTCATAGTCAACACGTATTTTTCGGAGTTATGCCGGGTCCTCTTATTTTTTATATAGTCATTGGCTTTTGTAGCATGAATGTCAACAATGACATATTTCCACAGTTTCCCTATTTAGTCTAAGGTTTCCCTCAAAATTTCAAAGGTCAAAACAAAACTGATCCCAAAATGAAAATGAATTTAGCTAAATATTTGTCAGTAAATTATCCAGTGATAGTAGCAACGCGGAATTCGTCGATATGCCGATCACCGTAAGTTAATAATTTTGGCACTAGGTTTTTTTTTTCATTTTGTGGACCACTACGGCTTTTGTTATTGCGTATAGCAAGCATAGCAGGCGACAAGACGCTTGACCGCAGGTTCGATTTCCTCACCAATACAAAATATATTTGAGAGACTAATGTATATTCGGTGAAGTTTGAGTCTTTCTTTGTTTATACTTACATCACGACATAAGATTCGACTCATGTAGTGTAAATGGATTGTGGACCGGGAGGTCCTGGCTTCGATTCCCAGTCCGAGCAAGGTGTTTTTCTAACACAGTTTGCCCGGGACTAGATCCCCCAGAGGTTGACGTCAGGCAGGCAGCCGGTCGTAAAAATGAAGCCAAATTCTTTCTGTTCTATGCTTAAAAAGGTGTGTTGCGTCGACCCCACATTCAGGTGGGATAAGAGGAGGTAGAAAGAAAGTTAGAAGTTGTTTAATTTATTTACGACGGTAATGAAATAACGAACGAATATTAATTATGCCCTACCAATTTATAAACTTAACAATTTTACAGACCATTCATACTTAAATCCCCCATTATTATCAGATTGCGTAGAATGGTTACTACAATGTGGAAGAGCAGGGTCTTTTGACACACACAAGTATCTATGAATACTTACTAGATCATAATCTTGTATCTAATTTTTGTAACAGAGTGTTAAATAAATATTTAATAAAAAAATATTTCTTATTTTATATATGTGGCTAGATTAGCATATCTACTTTTGTATTGTTTACTTCACAGACATCCAAAACCAATACATTTAATATGCTTCAAACAGTGGTCAGCTGGGATGGTCATGGGCATAATAGATAGTGCAATCAGTCTTAAACGTTGGGTGAAGAACTCGCATCAAAAAAAGCTGGTATGACTTTGTAATGAACGTAAGCTTATGTCTTTATTCCCCATTCATCATAATCATCGTCATCATCAGCCACAGAAAGTCCACTACTAGACTCAGGCCTCCCAAAGATTTCCCCATTAGGAAAGTAAATTACGACTAGTTGAAGTGCCATTAGTCGAGGATATAACCATCCCTTGATATGGTGGATGAGAATATATTAAAATTTCAATCAATTGATTGTTGGGTCTTTTTAAACGTAAACTTGTACTGATTGCTAAATGGAGCTGACTTAGGATCTTGCTTGTTTTCCCACGTAATGCCTCTAAACAAATGAGACTGCATTTGTATCCTATTAACAAACATCAGATGCACCACCGCCAACCTTTAGAGATTCAGATCTAAAGCAAACACCAGATGCATCACTGTAATCCTCTTTAGAGATTTAGACCTAAATTATATTTTATGACCAGGATATTCTAAAGAATGCTAAAGTGACAATACTGCAAGAAATAAATGAACCGACGCTCAACCTTGCCGTGTCGAAAGCAGCTACGTTCCTCGGAGCTGATGACGTCAATATTACTGATCATTTAATGTGGGAGCAGGATTATAACGGAAGGTAACCAATACATACTTTTGCCATACCCACCATTAAGCTGTGGAATAGTTTGCCGGCTCACGTGTTCCATCCTTCCTACTGGAAGCCTTTAAACAGAGTATAAAGCATTTATTCAGGCTGGCCATCAGAGTGATTCTGGTGACCACTGATATTCAATATTTAGTATAATCGCTTTACCATGCATTAAAAGAAAGATAATTTAATTTTACTTGTGAGAGACTATCGTGCAACGTGGTACAACTTCGGATTCAGATTGTGATTTAGGTGTCAGGGTATTAGCAATCAGTATTTTGTCAATATTTTGTAAGTGTCTGGACCAAATTGTACCAGGGGTGCGTCCTCGTGGACGGCCCAAAAAGCGTTAGCTGGACGTTTTGGAGGAAGATATGAGAGCCAATGGTCTTACATGGAGGATTCTCAAGACCGCGCGAAGTGGAAGCGTTTAAGTAGGGAGGTATACCCTTGCACTAGGCCGGGATAACGTGAGGCAGAAAGAAAATGTAGGTATTTTGAATTTATGTTATTTTATTAAGTTTTCTAAATCCTGCCTTATCCACTCCAACATACAATAGGCGTTTAATACGAACAGGTGAAGTACGTAGGTAGTAGGGACTAGATACTTAGCTACTGGTTTTGATTTTCATATGAGACAGGTTTATTATGGATTTCTCAATGATTTGCCCAAGATCCAAACCATGCGATAGCTATGTTTTAATTTATTCAATCAAATTCGTTTTAACTCTTCACTAAATTAGATAGCAGTCAGGATATGAAGGGAGTTCGAGGGAGGATGATACTTACATTTTGTCTCCAGCATATTCTCGTGTATGACGGACGTGATCTTCGTTTCCACGTCAACGCATATGTGCGTCCAGCGCTTCGCCAACAAGTCTTCGGTGCCGGTCCTTTGCATGAGGTCCAGAACCCACGCTAGCATTCAGTCAATGTCAACTATTATGGCTATTATTGTAAGTTTATGCATGTTTTATTATTGCTTCATGGGCTTTCTCTCTTTTAAAGTATTCCTCAATTGGATGAACAAGTCGGTCATCCGATAAACAAGTACCTACCAGCATGCTTAAGGGTTATATCCTTGTTGCATCCTGTAAAGTGACAGACTCCCGAAGCAATATTCTAATCCCCATTTGTTTTTACCAACGCATTCATAGTTCCTAGCAAGCATGCTGGTGGCCACTTATTATTAATACTTGTGTATTTTCTAATATATGTCACATTAATACCGACATCGTTGTCCGGAGCTCTGTAGAGCTGTTTAATTTCTATGACCTAGATGCTGGACTAATGTTTTCTGAGCATTTTTCGACAGACTTCCAAAAAGGAGAAGGTCCTTAATTAGTATGTGTTTTTTTATGTATGTTACGCGATATCCGCCGAATGTGGACCGATCTTCAAAATTCTTTTTGTGTTCGATAGAGCTTCTTTAAAGGGTGGTCCCATATAAATTTGGTCACGGTCGGATTTGAAGTCGGTCTGTTAAGTTTTTAAACTTTTGATTATATCTAAGCCCTTCTATGAGACCATGATACGACTTTTTCTTATAGCAGAAATTATAATTGCGGTATAAAACTTTTTATTTTTATATTTTCAGCTATCGTAAATTATCGGAGCTATGTGTCCATTGTTCACAGGAAGAGTTCGGCTCGATGAAATGTTTAAACATTTCGTATCTGGGTGCCCCACATCCAGTTCTTAACTCGTATTTGCTATTGTGCCCGATGCTCGGCGCAAACATCAAATTCAAATGCTGTTGCGAGGTATCTACCTACCTAGTGTTTATCAATATCTAGCTTGTTTGTATTTGTCAAGTGCCTAGGGCAATCACAATTCGAATGGATGGCTAGATTGGTACTTACTTTGAACACTAGAAACAGTTTATGTTCGGTGCCACACACTTTTTCAAACATTCCAAAAAATAATGGACTGTACGATCGTGACCTGCCTCGCGTGAACAGGAAATCATTTAACTTTTTTGTCTATTTTTTTTTAAATGACACATCTTTTTAGAATGATTTGTTGATGATTTAAAAATCGTCAAATATTTTCAGAATTGAAATAAAACCATTTTTACGGATTCTATCACGAATTGTTTTCATTTTTATGCCCGACTCTGACTGTCTGACTGACCGACCCGTGACCACGAAGACTGCAAAGCCTTCGAAACTTCGGGCATGAAAATTAAAACAAATCGTGATAGAATCCGTAAAAATAGTTTTATTTCAATGTATAACATTCGCGTAAACTTTAGAAATCCGTATTTTCAGGATTGTCCAGTCAGTCCCCTATTATACAAAGCGAGTGAAGACATGACTTCAAAGTCTTCAACAGAGACGAAAGCTTGCACATCAAGAGAGGCTGTTTTGGAGAAGAGTCATGTAGTTATAGCCGGGCCTACCACGGCGAAAAAGGACAAGATACAAGAGTTCAAAATTACTCTTGGGGTAATTATTACCGATCCAGTCCAATTCGTGTCAAAATCTTACTACATTAAAGAGTGTAGTATGAGAATATAATTGACATGAACCTGATGGTGAGTGGTTACCACCGCCCATGAACATTGGCATGGCTAGTGGCACAGCCAAGCCGCTGACTACTGTGGAAAGGAATAGGGGGAAGTAAAATCACATTAGAAAACATCAGCCCGACCTGAAATTTTAACTCTGGATCTCAAGGTTCATAGTCCATACACGCTGCCACTAAACAAAGGAAGCCATCCATTCATCATCGATCATGGTAACGGTTGTAATTTAGACGCATTTGCCGCTTTATAGAGAGCCCATTTTACGAGATCCACCTAATTTTATGTAATCTTCACCATTTCATGTTGCTTGATCTTCTTCTCGATTTTACGTAATATTTTAGGATATAGAGAAGCACGCGCAATGCAACTGGCGATTCTTCCACACGTGTCCTCGTGGAGAGGAGGTGGATGACCAGCTCTTCGACCATTGTAATGCGAAGACCTTCAACGCCTTCCTGAACATGCACTATATAGCCGCTGCTCTGATGGCCAATGCGGTGAGGGGGTACAGGTTTTAGGTTTCCACCAGATGTTGCTTGCAGTCCAGCGCCAACACTTAATCATACCGGATTCGGTAAGCCGAATTATAAGTGCAGGCCGAAAGATCAATCGGAGATAGTTCACAATGTAGATATCTGTTAAGTTTTTGCAAATGGTTTGCTGTTTCTATGTTTGTTAAAGTATTTTAAATTGCAATGTACTTTTGTTATGTCTGTTTATTTATTGAAAAATCGTGACAAATTAAGGATAATTTGTATGTTGTTAGGATTTCTAGAAACTTTTTATATAAATAAATAGTTATATAATTATAGGTTTGTATTATTACTGTCTGTATTATTATTACAATTTTCTAATTTAATTTGCCCGGGGCTGGATCCCTCATAGAGGGTTGACGTCAGGCAGGCGGCTGGTCGTAAAAACTTAGCTAAATCCTTCCTGCAACGTGCTTAAAAAAGTGTGTTGCGCCGGGATAAGAGCAGGTAGAAAGATTATTACACATGGATCTCCCCTTCTAATGAGAGGGATAGCGTTAGGGTCCACCAGGTATGTGCGAAGTAGCGAAGCAGCGCGAAAATGTCTAGCGGTGCTGTGAAACGATGTTAACTGAGCGATTCAAGGATGCGTGGTGGATTCTTCTCAACTGTGCACGGGTGGGGTGCGGTGTCATGGATGGAAAATGCCACGGGCCCCAGACCGTAGGGGGCCCCAGCAGTGATCGGAAGGAGGCCGCGGACCGAAAAAGCTGTGAGCATAAAGGGAGTTGCGGGTTGAAAAAACCTCCATCCAATGAATTTACCATGGGCCCCCAACACTATAGTTACGCCACTGCTCACACCTCTAGTCCAAATGCAGCTCAAGAATGTCGATCGCCTCTTGTACGTCTTCTGGTCTAAAGCACGTTGACATCGCATACCTCCGAAAAACACGGTTTTGGTATAATGCAGGTTTTCTTTGCCATCATTCAAATTAATTATATAAATATACATATAATACAAATATTAGAGCATACTCTTAGGGCTCGTTTAGAAATTTCCACTATCAAATCAGCATGACATTTACTTTATAATACAAATAAAACTGAAAAGGTATATTTTAATACAATTTAATAACGACTAAATTAATTCTATCTACAAAACTTAACCTATACATAGTAATGTTAATATTGCCTTTTCATGAGGTTACAAACAGTATGTAGGTATAAATATATACTTGAATGTTATATAGTGACCAAAAAATGTAATCCTTATGTCATTACCTTTAAGTCTATGTTTAATCGATACAATAAAGTGACAATTGTTTTGAACTGTGCATCAGGCCTCGTATTACACAGCCTGTCAAACAATTGTGGCTATTTTATGGCTATATTATGTATGTAGAGGTATATCAGAGGTGCCTGATGTACAGACAAGCGAAGGTCGTAAAAACCAAGCAATATTTTTTACAACATACTGGAAAGTCTGTCCTACATTGGGGTGGGGTAAGGGCATATGAAAATAAAGATCATTTGACACAGAGAAGCCAGTAGTAATTATAGTCGAATTGTCATTATACTGGTACAAATATTAATTAATTTAATTAATTAATACATTCTCCTATTCCATAACCTACTATGGCGGGCCTAGCCCTTCTGTACCGCATTATAATAATCACAAGTTTAAAAACTTAACGGACCAACTTCAAAAGGAAGAAACTTAAAGGACCACCCTTGGAATAAGCTCTATTGAACACAAAAATATCTTAAAAATCGCTCCACATTTGGCAAAGATATCTGGTAACATACATAAAAAAATACAGATTAATTGAGGACTGTCTCCTTTTTTTTGAAGTCGGTTGAAAAGGCAATAATAAATAAACAATGCCAATGGTCCAATCTATTACTTAGGTAATGATCTTTAGTAGTCTACAGGGTGATGTCTTGAACTAACAACATTCATAACATTTGATATAAAATACCTTTAAAGTGATTTGATTTGTATTTTTTAATAATTATTCATGTTATTTTAAAGTTTAATTCACTAATAATAATGTTTGAAAATTAAAATGAGGTTAGAAATCAATGCAAAAATTATCAATATTGCGCCATCAAACAGTTCTCATGCAGACTGAGTGACTTCTTGAATTAGATCATTCATTTGTATTAGGTAATATAGCTAATTACTTTGGTTCTTGTACTTCCCTCTCATGAACTTGGGGAGAGGCACAACGCCAGGACATGGCACTTGACCATACACTTCACATATGCACGGCCTCTCACAACTAACTCCAAAGTTTGCTGGATTGTCCTTCTTTTCTGCGGCTATTGATTCCAGTTCTAAGACATCTTTTGACTTACCTGTGGATACAAACTTAAATTAAGAACAGGAAATACATAGACTCATGTGACTGACTGCCTCGGTGGCGTGGTGGTATTGCGGTATGACTACGATTCC
This sequence comes from Clanis bilineata, assembly GCA_036417725.1. Taxonomy (NCBI): domain Eukaryota; kingdom Metazoa; phylum Arthropoda; class Insecta; order Lepidoptera; family Sphingidae; genus Clanis; species Clanis bilineata. The sequence goes on along the minus strand of CM071162.1, from coordinate 3,035,237 downwards.
GAGGTCACGGGTTCGATCCCTGGGTCGGGCACAGTGATATTGGATTTTTCCATATCGGTCCGGAGTCTGGATTTTGTGCCCGATATGGCGATAGACTCGCCCCCTATCACATCTGGGACGGAACTAAGCTCGGCAAAACGTGGGTGTACTAGTTTGCTAGTGTGCCTCTGCCTACCCCTTCGGGGATACAGGAGAGAGCTTATGTTATGTTATGTTATAGACTCATGTCTGTATCCTTGAAGGGATAGGTAGAGAAAAATCAGAGAACCAGAACACCCACATTTTGCCGAGCTTGTTTCTGGTCCATATGTGATGTAAGCCTATCACCATATCAGGCACAAATTCATGGCTCTGGGATGATACTGTATAGAAAACCCAATATCACTTTGCCCTACTCGGGAATCGAACCCGAAACTTCAGGACAGTAGTTGTACCATGTAAGCACACTACGCTACCGATGCAGCAACTCGAATAGAAAATTATATTATTTTTTAATATAGCCTAGGGTAAAAGGTGTCGCCCTTGGTCTAATGGCAGGGTATAGGGGCTGTGGACCAGGAGGTCGTGGGTTCGATTCCCAGGTTGGACAAAGCGATTTTTCTAATTTAATTTGCCCAGAACTGGAAACTCTAAGGGGGGTTGACGGCAAACAGGCAGCCGGTCGTAATAACGAAGCCGAAGCCTTTGTGCAATTTGCTGAAAAATTGTATTACGCTAACCCCACATTGTGGGATAAGGGCAGGGTAACAGAAAGAGAGAAATGGAAGACTTAACATACCAATTACTTTAATTAAATGCTCTAAAATATCTTCTTTAGATTTGTTGTCAATATCCACTAAGATTTTTCTCCCATCTTCGAAATAACACTTGACGAATGGTGAAGGCGTCATGTTCTTCAACGTTACAACCTGTACGTCCGGGTTTTTGTACTGTATTTGTGGTAGATGCCAGAATATAAACTCTTTAGCTCCTGTGTTGTTTTGTCCATTTATATTGTAGGCCACTGAAAGGATCTTGATTTTGTCTTTGAGTACTAGTCTCCCGGCGTTTAAATAGTTCAGCGTACGTCTAATAGGTGCTCTTCCTTTCATGAACGGCATTTTCAATAAATATAAATAGTCTTTTTAATAAATCAAAACTATTTAGAACCTTAGCAATAACCTCAAAATCTCCTAAATGGCAATGTCAAAATGACAGACGACAATCGCTTCATGACCGTTTGTAAGGATAGCTTTGAAAATAAAAGCAATTCTGTAATAAAATAATGTTTCATTTGCCATTTTATAAAAAAAATACTTCTTTAAAAGAATAGATATGTAATAAAAAAACAAGTTTAATATAATTCTTCGAATTATGTAAACTAAAAGAAGGAATAAATCTGAAATTATTACCTAAACAGGTGACATTATTTTTTACTTGTCAGTCCAAATCCATCAAAATGTTAAAAATACAAGCATGTAACCAAATTCCGCAGTATTATTTCGTTGCCAATCTCAATAATCTTCAATAATATATTTATGGGCCTACACAAAATGAGCACACTCGTCTAAAATGGAAAACTGCCCAAAAGTGAAAAACCCTTGCAAAATCTGCTTATTAGCCGTCACAAACAAAAACGGTATTCAATGCCAAGGGGCTTGCAAGAAATGGGCTCATTTTACTTGCCTCAATTACACTCCAGGAAGGATCCAAGACATAAAATCAGGAGTAATAACCATAACATGTCCATGTCCTGACTGTGTGACTGAAGAACCCAAAGAATTTTTAACTCACCCGCCTTACACATGCACTAACCACCAATGCCCGGCAAACAAGAAGCCTGTTTGCGAAGAAGATGACTGTCCAACTAAAAGGTCGAATCCTATACCAATAATGCAACCGGTTTCGTCAGAGTCATGTCCAGGGACGCCGGATGACGACACGCCACCGCCGTCGGCTATTAGATTGCCCTCATGTCCGAGAGTACCCCCATGTGGGTCGCCAAAACCACCGCCATGTCCCCCGCCGAAACCGCCACCAAAGCCACGTCCAGCAACTGCGCCTTGTGTACCAACGCCTCCTTGTGCTAAAAATAAGTTGCCCAAAGTATCACCGATGAAGCCACCTCCGTGTCCAGTATTGACGCCTTGTCCAAGTAAAGATGGAAGGAAAGCAATAAGACCTCAACCCTGCTCCTGCGGTTCTAGTCCACCTCGTAAGTTTAAAACCAGTTAGAAAATTTAAATTAGGTTGGTACTTTGAGAGGTAGTGTTGCTTCTTTGGTACCTACTGCAGCGCCTCATAACAACCAAACAGCAAAATAATTGTATTGTTTTCTTGGTATTATCCTCGCTCAGGACCAAAGTCTGGCTTTTTGCTTAATGCTTCCTTCGCCTGATCTTGAACGTCCGTTGCAATAAGACCAAAAAATTGATCAGATGAAGATATTATCATCAGTTTGTTATTATTTACAAATGCCTCGGTGGCGTAGTTACGGTGTACGGGGTTATCGTACCATATCGAAGTTTCGGGTTCGATCCCAGGTCGGGCAGTGATATGTGGGTTTTGTATTTAGTATCATGATATTTTACATTTAGATATGGCGATAGGCTTGCCCCCTATCACATCTGAACGGACGGAACTAAGCTCGGCGAAATGTGGGTGTTGTATCTAATTCGCTAGTACGCCTGTGCCTACTCCTTCGGGGATATAGGCGTGAGCTTATGTTATATTAATAAGCTTACATTAGTAGGTAAGTACTTTTGAACTAGCGTCACAGGCTCAAACGGCGCGGCGGGTCCTATGATTTTCTGTCTCAACCTGCAGGGTACAAATGGTACATCCAAGCTTTTGATTTTTTCAACTAGAAAACTTGCATCTCGTTTTCCAAATAGAGTAAGTTAGAAACTCTCATGAAGCCAGTAAGTATAGCATATGTCGCTGTGTACCTACATACTTAATTAGTGTACCTAATACAGTTGGACCATTAATTTTACAAGCTGCTGAAAACGCTATTATAGTTATGCACTAACAGAAACTGCCTGCATTTTTTTTTATTCGTTATCGTTGTATGGTTTTTGGTTTCGCCATAAAATTGTTCGGAAAGAGCCAAAGAGGTAATATTGGTAGCATTCTTTTCCTTTAGTTCTCCGAGATTCTTTTTGGCATCCATGACATCAATAGTCTGTCAAATTAAATGTATAGAAATACAAACATGTAGCCAAGTCAAAACCCCTACATATTACACGCACGCAAAATGAAACAATACATACATAATGGGTAAATGTGTGAAAGTAAACAATCCTTGCAATTTTTGTTTACAATCTGTGACGAAGAAAAACGGCCTCCAATGCCAGGGCGCGTGCAAAAAATGGGCGCATTACGTCTGCCTAAACTACTCCCCGGGAAAAATTCAAGATATAAAAGCCGGGATCATTACAGTGAAGTGTCCCTGCCCCGGGTGCACATCGACTCAACCTAAAGAGTTCCTCACTAACCCACCATTCTCTTGTACCAACCCAACATGTCCAGCCAACAACTTACCACGCTGTGAATCAGATGACTGTCCTTCTCAATCGGTTTCTGTGTCTTCAGCACCTATCATGCACCAGTGTCCATCAGGCATCAAGCTGCAGATGATGCCATCTTCGGACTCTTCGTCATCCTGTCCGCGTCCTCCATGTGGACCGGAGCCTCCTTGTGCATCATCAGAATCGTCAGCCATAATCACACCACCCTGCCCGGTAACAAAGCCGGTCTGTGGGCAAGTGAAGAGGACGAAGTCTTGCTCTTGTGCCTCTAAAGATAGCGGTTAGTTGAGAAATATTGGAGTAAAGTTATATAGTCGAATAACACTAGATTTATTATTTTATACGTTTCATACAAAATAGCGATATGTTATAATTTTATTTATTTATTATTGACTGCCTCCGTGGCGTGGTGGTATTTCGGTACGACTACGGTTCTGAGGTCTCGGGTTCGATCCCCGGGTCGGGCAAAGTGATATTGGATTTTTCCATATTAGCCCGGAGTCTGGAATTTGTGCCCGATATGGCGATAGGCTCGCCCCCTATCACATCTGAGACCGAACTAAGTTCGGCGAAATGTGGATTTTCTAGTTCGCTAGTGCGCCTCTGCCTACCCCTTCGGCGATATAGTCGTACTTCGGAGTATAGAATTTTACATGTTTTTTTAATTATACATCTACTTTTAATTAGTAAGTAATGAGTATATATCTAAACTAGTAGTAATAAGTATCTGTATTTAATTTGTATGTTAATTACGCCTCCCGGCCTCAAACCTGTTTTACGTGCTGCCTGATGTCCTTAGACCAATGAAGTGAATTGCACTGCAGGGTCAGTGATCCGATTGATCAATCATTAACATCAAGCCAAGGTAATTGTGACATCCAAATATAATGTTCGTCATCGAGATATGCAACGGCATGTACTGTATTGACAGCCTCCGTGGCGCAGCGGGCGAGTAGACGGCTGTGAAGCGAGAGGCCGCACCGAGATAAATGTTTGTGTGGCCCACAGATATATGTTTCGGGTCTGGGTGTTGTGAGCCCGAAAATCTCTCGTAGTTCCTGACACCCACGACGCAAAACTAATATATTAGTGTGGGGTCAGGACTAGGTATGTGTGTGACTGTTGGGTGTTATTTATTGTCCACTAAATCTAGTGACATATTTGCTTTTATACTTAGGTTTTGAATGTTGTATATTTCAGATTCCAGAATGAAACTTATGAAGACATCATCCGAGACGAATATATCATCTTCAAACAGCATGTACGTCACAATGCAGGAGATGTGCAATACCGTGGGTCAGCTGTCCACGCAGCTTAAACAACTTATGTGCAAAATGATGGATTCAGTACCAAATACATGATTAAATATCCATGGCGTTTTAATACCACCATATAGATTATAACTATATTTCAATACTATCTTAAACAATAAGATTTGTGATAGATTATACAAAAATAGTGGTAACAGCTACAAATTATTGCTTGCATCTAATAGCTAATCCTTTTCCAAGAAAATGATATTTCATATAATATCATTGAAGCAGACATCCAGGGTCTTACTTTAACATTGTATTTTATTAACGAACATTCTAACTTCTTGGTTACCTACGAGACTAGAGGATTTGACATAAATGATAAAGAAAATTCAGATGTCACGTCAATCAAAAAGATCAAAAACTAATCAAAAACCACCATGGTGCCATCATAACTCACATAATAATATAAATGTTTCCAAACATCCATCCTAAAACAACAATCATGCAATATATTTACCGCTAAAGAATATCCCAATTCATCACAATGTCCAAATGCAATAAACCGAAAAACGCTTGCAAGATCTGCCTCGGCCAGGTGACTCAAAAGAACGGCCTGCAATGCCAAGGTGCCTGCCAAAGTTGGGTACACTACGCCTGCCTAAACTACACTCCTGGAAGAATCAATGACATAAAGAAAGGCATTATAAAAGTAACTTGCCCGTGCCCTGACTGCAAGACATCGCAGCCTAAGGAGTACCGAACGGACCAACCCTACAGTTGCAGCAACAGCCATTGCCCAGCGAACATACCACCGCGCTGTGAGAACATAAAGTGTCCGATCAACAAAGGTGATGCAATGATCCAAACTCCAGCTCAAAAGTGTCCTCTTGGCAGGTGCGGTAATGACTGCAAGCAACATAGTAGCCCTCAGCTTCCTAATGCGCCTTCTGTGAAGTTCTCAAACCCTTGTGCTCCACCGCCTCGTGTTAGGATAGCGACCTGCCCTTCAGGATGTACGAACACCTCTTCGGACATTCCTGGCGACCGTGAAGGTAGCAGGCCTGAGGTACCCTTGGATGCGGTCACGCAGATGTGCAATACTGTTGGACTATTGACCAATCAAATTAATGAACTGATGAATAAGATGAAGCAATTAACTGAAAAGGATTCTCCTTCACGTTGCCCACCTAGTGCAAACAGAAGTGTTGAAAAGACGAATTGCCCTAAACCGTGTTTTTGCCCTGGAAATCCTCGCAATAAATGAGCTTAACTTTTCAAATCGAATTACTCGTTTTAACTGACAATAAAAAAGAAGAAGGTTCTCAATTCTTCTGTACATATTTTTTATGTAAGTTCGCCGATAACTCTATCATGTGTGGACCAATTTGGATTACCGTTTTTTGTTCAAGAGTAGTACATAAAATTGGTGAAGATATTATTATGATGTAGTTGTTTGGACTCTCTTAACAACAGCAGAGATGTCGCGGTTGAGTTATTATGTTGGAATTGACATGCAATAGTACCGCCATTAAAATAACTCACACTAATAAAAATTTACAAATGAACCCCTTACTTATAAAAATATTTAAGCGCGGTTTATCTTTAACCATACGTTGTCCCTTTCATTTTTAAATAATGTAACGCAAGGAAAAAGTGACAGGCTATTTTAAGCAAAAGGTTAAGCGAAAATGTTTTTATAAGTAAGGCCCTAAAAGTTTAATAAAGTTTAAAAACTGTGTTCAAAAAGTAAGAATAAACAACAATTACTTTCTTTCATTAGAGTCGTGATGGGGCCAATGGAGATTAAATAAAAAGACATTGATAAGACTTTGTTAAGCTTTATTTTTCATTCCCAAGTTAAGTTTTCTACATTGCATTTGGTTGTATTATTATGGCTATAAATATTTGTTCTAACAACTACATACATTCATTCTAACAAATACTAAAGTCTGGCAAAACAAAATCTAGTGTACAATAACAGATACCCATGTACCCTATAGGTGTCCGTGAAAGCTGATTTATGTCACAAGTTGAAAACTATCATCGTCTTCGGCAACGCGTGAAATTGAACGTGTATTGATGTACTCGCATCTGTTTGTCAGTTGGTGCTTATTCTGAACATTTCACCTTTAGATAAAACTTGTTGTGGTCCGCCACTTCGTTCGCGTTGTTTATTTACAAATATATCTCACGAAACTGTACATTTTTCCGGGATTAAAATTAGTCTATTTGCTATTCCAGACTATAATCTATCTGTGTGCATTTCATGAAGATCCGTTCAGCTTTTCTGGTTGAGTAACGAAAATCCATCCATCCAAACTTTCGCATTTATAATATTAATATAGGTTTCGGGTGCCAAATATGGATGTAGCTTTATTTAACATGTTTTCAATGGACATACAGAGCGGACGTCAAATAGCTAAAATTAACAACATCCAGGTTTGAGTCCTGAAGGATATATAGAATGGCCACGACTCAAAGCTACTCTACTGGTAAAAGGTGGTAGACATTTTAAATAGGCCTTTAATCAGCAATATGGTTTACTTACTATCCAGGCACGGCAAAGTAACTACATTGCACCTGTTGATAAGCGTAGTGCAGTCCAAAAAAAACTAGCGATCACTGACAAACAATCGGTTTATCAGTGGTCGACAGAATCATGCCGACCTATTTATGCTTCTTTAAACTCCGAATTCGAAGAGGGAAGAAGCAAATGAAGAGGATACCGACAAGACAGGTGGATGACCGATGCAGACACAAGGATACCCCTTACCAGTCCCAACCAACCATCAAATCATGCCGTAAGTTCCTCGAGAGAAGTGAGTAGTAACCCAGCCAGTAAGAAAGAAAGAAAGAAAGAATCATTTATTGACACAAGTGTAGTGGCGTACAGGTACAATTTAATTATACAGATATTTATATGTATCTACCTAGTTATACAATATCAATTATCAGATTATTAGTACATGAACGATTGGTTTTATTATGTATAATATAACATCAGCCCTGTAATATTACTTATCTACTGCTGAGCACGGGTCTCCTATACTAATGACAGAGGTTGGACCCTAGTCTTAGATTTTATTACCGTAAAAATGAATTCTCTTGACAAAACAATAGGACTACGTTGGTCGTATCACAGTCGCAAGTATGTGGACCAGAATGTACCTTGGGTACATGCTCGTGGACAAAAAACGTAGACTGGACGTTATGGAGGATGATATGAGAGCCAATGATCTTACTTTGGGGGATGCTCAAGACCAGGCGAAGTGGAAGCGTTTACGTAGAAAGGCGGACCCTGGTACTAGGCCAGAACAACGCCAGGTAGAAAGAAAAAAAGAGACTAATTCTCTATCTTACCTCTATCTAAACCTTAGGGAATGTTGATGAGAGCTTACTTTAGGGCCTACTAAAAAAATCTATGTAATATACATTCCACAGCATCAGAATAAGGATTTAAATTCATCCCCAAACATGTCGGTATTGTGCAACTCTGATTGGCAATCAAACTCGCAGCAAACTTCGACGGTAGGCCAATGTCATCTGTGTGTTTACAGATTCTGTTGGGCCCAGATGGGAGACCCTTATATTGGTTGACATTGAAGAAAGGGTCATTAGGGTCTCAGATCAGATGTCACATTGACATTCTCAGAATCTCGGATCAAAAATAAAAATAAACATGTTTAGTTTTCATGGTCAAAGTTTTTTTACTTTCTTTTTAACATGACAACCAACTAAGCAGCCACCATCATCACATAGATGGCTATGAAATGAAAGCAATGGGTTCGCTTCCCGCATTTGAAAAATGCGTAAAATCATTTGTGTGATTCACGGATTTTGTTCTGGATGTTGTTAGGCCGAAAGCCTCGCTCAGTTCCTGATGACACAATACTAAATGCCAAGATGAGTGTGGGGTCAGCGACACATATTAAGCGTGTGATTGTTCTGTGTTATTATTTTAGGCTTGTTTTGCCGCCTTTTTTTTGTAAACACCAATTATTTAATCAATACTACCTCAAGAACGTGACATTAGGCAATCGGTTAATTTCTCCCTCAAAGGTTAATTTAAAGGTATCAATGACATCTCTCTGAGTCATGATAGTTGGATGATAATGTGCAAAACAGTCTTTATTTTCAAAGCACTAGAGCGCTAGGAATGGAGATAATGTGCAAAGGACATTTTTTTATCAACGAAATGTTCCTGTGTGTACCCTACTTCAGTGATTATGATCTACAATTTGCGAATGAATATACTGATATCAAGATAAAGAATGGCGAAGCATGTTTATAGCTTCATTGGATTCCGTACATTAAAAGTTATGTACAGTCTGACAAATGTGCAATGGTGGGTGCACTGGACGGATGGTTGATGGTACTTATGAAGTATGAACGCTGAAGTTTACTTACCAATTTAATAACCATCACTCATAATAGTAGAAGAATCAAAGAAGGCCAAAAAAGAAACAGAATGCAGATTAGATTGGAGATTGTAAGAGTATTGCCTGTAAGAAAAACACCAGAAAGTTACTAACTCACATCGATTTTCTGTGAGATAGTGATAATAACTTGGTCGGATCGGTTCGTTCGCGACCTTTCGTTCATTCATTCACCATCAGCCACAGGACGTTGAGAGCCACTGCTGAGATTTCCAGATTGACCTGTTGGAAATTATCAACTTTGCCTTCAATCAAATATCCTAATCATCATGCCCCTTTCTAGAGAAAATTTTAACAAAAATAATGTGTTTGTGTGATCTACAAATGCATTAGCCGTTGTGTGAGCCAAAGATTCTCATAGTTCTAAACAAGCGTAACAAGCTTATTTTATATAGTATTTCAATATTGGGTCTGGAATAATTATGACTTTGTGTCTGATGGATAAATAATAATATTAAAACTAAGCCATAACTCGGTCATCCTTGGATTTGGATACTATCAAATTAGAACTGTATTATTTGCTTCAATTATCTTCGTCGTTACTCTATATTTGGTATGATATTTGGCTAATTGTAGCGTCCTTCATAATCAATTATTACAACAATTACTAATGTGATGTCAATAGATCCAATGTCTCTCATTTGCCAGTAATTGCTATATCGTATAGCCTTATTATAGTCCTGTGATACAAAGTTCCTGTCTGTCAAATACTCCGCGAAATTAAAAATTAATACGTTTTGTGACTATCAAATAAAAACCGCTTTTCTAAGATTTAGTGAGATTGATTTCCAGTGAATAATTATGTCCTGTTGAACTCTAAATCAAGAATTTTACAATAGCTACTACAATTATAATAGCAAGCATCATTAAAGATAGAAGCTTGAACGTAGCAACATTAAACATAGATGCTTTTAAACATTTGTGTTTTCAAAACAATGTAAAGATTGATGAAGTGCAAAATTTAGAAGCTTGAATATTTACAAATGGAAGAGAGAAAATACGAGTACAAAACCTTGAAAATGGAGTCGTCTATTGTTAAGCAACTACTTATTGTGGGCTGCAGTAAGTTTTTAACATATCATTGATTTTTGGAAATATAGCGAATTACTTTTTTTTGTTTTCGTTGGGAAAGGCGTTTTACCGCTATCGCCACGCCTGAGGGGACGTGACGGTTATGTCGGATACGTCGGCCTTATGACCGAACGTTAAGCCACCCAGCGGGCTTAGCCAAGTGGCTTATGCGCTAATCGAATAGAATAGTAAATGTATGGGTACTGTATGGGTATGTACATATAGCGTAGTCATATGTAATTCCCATACATTTACTATTCTATTCGATTAGCGCATAAGCCACTTGGCTAAGCCCGCAGGAGAGATAAAAAGCGTCTAGGCTAGGGGGTGTATACATAATGTGTATGTACCTACTGTTTGTTTTAAATAAAGAATTAAATGGTGATGGAATTGAATATTAGCAACAAATTTTTAATTAAATAGCGACAGAATCGCGACCTTATCATACCTGGGACGAGAATGAGCTCGACGAAATGGTTCTAATTCGCTAGTTTGCCTGTGGTTACCCTTTCGAGGTTACAGGCGTAAGTAAATTTAATTGCTTTTTTTGCAGTCAACATAGGTCAGATAATCGTGGGATACAGTGTAGGATGGTCTGCTCCAATAATACCAAAACTTATGAATGCTACCACCAGTCCTTTGCCACAGCCCATTACAAATATACAAGCCTCGTGGATTGCCTCTTTACTCTACATAGGTGCTATGATAGGTAAGTTATAATTCTTATCTAGAGGTATATCTAGCATTAGCTCATGACGTACAAGAAAGCAGAGAAGACTATTAAGAAATTAGAATACCTACTGTCGTCGGAGAAAACAAAGTTAGTAGTTAAAGAATTCAAATCAATTAAGCATTATCAGAAACTACCTATGTATATGAACTCTATGTTGGATGCAATTTACTATTTTAATTAGGTACTAGCGTATAGTAAATCATTAGACTAGTCTAACAGTCAAGAATTTTGTACAGGTAAGGTAACAATCGAAGTTTATAAATGCTTCATCAACGGACAACATCCTACAAATTGCAAACTGATCAGCGTTGATAGACACAATGTTCTTTACTTATAAAATGATTTACGGGCTTCATAACTTTAAAACTGGTTTGTCCCTTTCATTCATAAATAATGTGACGCAAGGAAAAAGTGACCAACTAGTTTTAAAGAGAAGAAGATCGTAAATGTTTTTAAAAGTAAAGGCCAATATCTTTTCATGGTCAACATCGTACAGATCGTACTAGGGGTGCGTTCTCGTGGACTCCCAAAAAGCGCTGGTTAGACGTTCTGGAGGAAGATATGAGAGCATTGGCTCTATGCCAATGGCCTTACTATGGTGGATGCTCAAGACAGAGCGAAGTGGAAGAGTAGGAAGGCGGACTCTGGCAGAAGGCCAGGATTACGCCAGGCAGAAAGAGGTCAACATTATATTTGGCTTACTCGTGCTGTCAGCTACAATGTAGATACTTTCTGGATTCGCGATACAAGTTCCGCTAATCAAATTTACTTTTTCCAAACATTCCAGGGCCTCATGTCACAGGTATCCTGTCAAATTTAATAGGCAGGAAGCCGTGTCTCCTAATCGGTGGGTTCCTTAATGTCCTCGCGTACGTGTTGGTGATCATAACCAGTAACATCGAGACGGTGTATGTCTTGAGGGTCATCAGCGGACTTGGGATGGGTATCACCATAGTCAGTAACATAGTCTACGTTGGAGAAATCGCGTAAGTAGCCAAGTAAGGTTAGGTAAAATTTATAGATTTCTACAATCTTAGATTTTAAACGTACACTCCAGTATTAGAGATTATGCATTGAGGTAAAGAAAATCGGGAAGGTGAGGCACAGTTTATTACTTGCACAGAAGCCCGTCATATATAATTGTAGATATTAGAGGTATATAAAGAACAACAAAGAGTAAATAGATTTAACAGCCAGGCATGATAGTATTTGTATGCAAATTCATTGTATAACCTCAAGGTTTCGGGTAAATTTTCCACGTAACAACCATAAAAATTGCTCAATTACGACTCTTTAAATCAATCAAAATGTATTAGACACCTCTTTACTAATCATGATTACGATTATGTATCACACATGCTAATGCCTATAAAATATAATGCATCTTTTAAATACAATTTTGGAACACGTATCACAATAATTTCCCTTGTTCAATTTTCTACGTGACAAACTTCATACAGCATAAAAATGCCATTTATGAATAATCTTGTGTATTTTTGGCAATTTAAAATGTAATCTTTTAAATGTGTTGTTATAATTGGTTTTGGAGGTCGTCTGTAAGGTATCAGTACAACGATTAATCATTCAGTACTTTCATTACGTCTCCACTTTTTAAATTATATCGTCGTTTAGGTAATGATGCCGTACAATTAATGTTCACTAAGGTTTCAGTAGTGAGTAGTGGCAGAAATTAAATGCTAAAGGCACGTTTTGAGGTACGTGATGGAGACAAAAGTAACAGCTTGTACGAAATTAAAAGTACTTAAACATTATGAAACAAATTATACGAACTACGAAAGTTTTCTCACGAAGTGGTAGCTAGCACGAATACGCGCCAGCTAGACTGATTTGATAAAAACACATATCTTGACAATGTCCTGACGTCTCTATCTCCTGCCTCTGGTGCTTAAGTACCTCAAAACCTGCCTGAGGTATTTTAAGTGCTAGGTATGCAATATGCATATACATTCGTCTCATATCATGGTTTGAAAAAACTAACTAGTAACCTTAGATTAATAAAGTCACTAGTAACCTTTTGTCATCACACTCATTTGCACACACCTTTGCTTATAACCTCTATGACCTATAAGGGTTTATAATCATCATCATCAGCCATAGGATGTCCTCTGCTGGGTATAGGCCTTCCCCGAAGATTTTCAGGTTGACCTGTGTTGTTAGATAATGTTATCTAATTTTTAGATCTACCAACATCCGTGGCATCTTGTTAACATCCACATCAATTGTCGGGATCACAGGAACCCTCATAGTTTACGCAGTAGTCCCATCTGTTTCTTACGTCACGACTGGTTATATAGCGTTGGTGATCAGTATTATACATGTTATTGGAGTTTTCTTCATACCTGAATCTCCTGTTTACTATGCTATGAAAGGTAAGGATATTATCGATTCATTGATTATGAACTAAGAAGTGCTAAATTATCAAATAATTATATATGAAAAACTAATAATTTGAAGTGAACCACTCCACACGATAACTAGATGAGTATTGTAGCACTGGAAAGAAAATATAAAAGAGCTAACGTAGTAAATTAGAAATAATCCGATTATACAAAACAGTTATAATTTATAGGCATTGTTAGTTGCAATGCAATTGACAACAAGAGAACGCAAATAAATTTTGTCAATTAATTTAATATAATATAATCAAAACATCTCTTTATATTGTTAATAATAGATATTAAAATTACATTATTCATATTTATTACAGGCAAGGAGACCAAAGCAGCGAAGACTTTAAACTTACTTGGCCGTGAAGCTGATTTCGACAAAGTTCTCGAAACATTTGCGGTCCATAGGAATAGTAATAAAACCAAAGACTGGACAGAGATATTTACAATCAAATCAAATAGAATGTCACTTCTAGTAACTTTTACTATAGGGGCTCTTCAGCAGACTAGTGGTGTGGCAGTCGTACTATTCTTTGCTACTACTATATTCGATCTAGCCGGGTCTGTGATTAGACCTGATTTAGCTACTATCATTATTGGAGTCACTAGGTTGTTATCAAGTTTAATAGCACCGACGTTTGTGGAGAGAGCTGGAAGAAAAATTCTATTGCTGATTTCGACTATGGCTTGTGCTATGAGTTTAGTAAGTTGCTATTTACTTCACAATACTTTTGTCGTTCCTTGGTCTAGTGGCAGCATTATGGGTTGTGAATCGGAAGGTCATGTGTTCGATTCCCAGGTTTTTCTGATTTGATTTGCTCGGGTCTGAATCCCCCAGGGGGTTGACGCCAGGCAGGTCGTAAAAACTAAAACAAATACTTCCTGCAACATGCTTGAAAATGTGTGTTGTGCTAACCCCACATTAAGGTATTAAAGTACTTTTTGTTTGAAATTGACGGATAAACAAGCTTCAATTTCGTTTTCACTTGTTGCGTCCTAACTCCTAAGTCAAATATCCAAAAGCACTTTGTCACAAAGCAATATTTATACAAATTTTAATGTTTGCAGTGTATACTGGGAACGTATTTCTATTTGAATAGAATAAACAGCCCAGTAATCAAAATTCTCGGATGGTTGCCTCTCGTTGCCTTGATTATTTACTTCTTCTCTTATGAAGCAGGTAAGAAAATTGTTTCCTAAAAATTAACATTATGCCGTGCTTACCAATTTCCAATGATCTAACTATACGATGAATGTTTATGTTATTACTATTGTAATTCGCACCTTATTAAAGTTGAAATCGCAAGTAGGTAATACATTTGATATTTGATAACTTGTAATTAGATAACTACGTATACACCTTTTTTGCTCTTTAGTCTCCTTTTTTATAAATAGGGTCTTTGATATTATCAACTTTTGGTTTGATTATAAATTATTAGAAACCTTTATCGACAGCAAACATAATTTAATTAGCCTCATTTAAATTATTGTTTTCAGGTTTTGGAACAATTCCAAATACTATAGTAGGAGAGATGTTCAGAGCTAATGTGCGAGCCAATGGATCTGCTCTAGCTATCACTCTCACATGGCTTGTGGGGTTTGGACTGACCACTGGTTTTAATTCTATGGTGGATAGACTGGGTGGAGACGTCACGTTCTGGCTGTTTGGAGGCTCGTGTGTCATCGCATTCCTCTTTACGTACTTTGTAATACCTGAAACGAAAGGGAAAACGTTGAATGAGATTCAAGAGATGATGAGTAAATGATATAACATATTTGTTTGTAGTGTTTTTTTATTTATAGTTAATCTAACATTGCTAGTGAAGCAGAGTTTACTGCCAATCCGATCTATCGACATGGAATGGCGGCGACTGAGTGTTAGTGTGTGTAGGGCACTTATGTAGAGGTGCGTTTGTGTGCGTGGCTTATCTGTGGCGTCCGCTGAACTATAGGTGAAACGATGTGCTCTTTTTTTATATGTTCGTGGTTTAGTCATAGAAAATCATGCCCCAGAACCAATTCAGGCCAAAAAATGTGTTCTCGCATGTCTCAGGCGCTATATCTATAGAGCGAACTTCGACTAAGTCTGATTCAAAGAAACGAACTCAGTGAAGATTTGGAATTTTTAAATCGAACTTCGACTTATTCCGAGCCATTTTTTACAAGAACAACAGCCTGACAGATAGACTAAGTACATATTTTCTTGTAAAAAATGAATCGGACAAAGTCTAAATTATAATTTCCAAAGACTTAGTCGAAGTTGCTCTATAGATCTCAGCCTTAGTATCTTTTGCCAGTATCTTTAAAAATAACTACAGTACCTAACTTTGCCATGTCTGGATATAGACAAATATTAATAATGCTATTACTATGTTAATTTCTTCAATAAATTATTCAAATCACGGCCTAGTTTCATTTTTAAACTACCTACTATATTTAGAACATAATTTATTCAGCATTTTAAACTGGTATATTATTTGAGTATAGTATAGTTGAAATATTACTTATTTATCACATTTGTATCGTCATCATTATCATCATCATCATCATCATCAGCCATAGGACGTCCACTGCTGAACATAGGCCTCCTCCACATTTGTATTCTTTTGGTTAATTTATCCATATAAAATCCATTAAAACGATGACCTCTACGTTTTAATTATAATTATAAATTAACTTACCTACGTTACATATTCGTTTTGGACCTTTATTTGAAAAAAAAAGAAAGAAGTACGCTTGACCTATTTAACATCGATTTGTCAACTGTTTGAGCAAAAAAGTGTTAGATAATACTCATTTTAATACATAAGCTCACGCCTGTATCCCCGAAGGGGTAGGCAGAGGCGCACTAGCGAACTAGAACACCCACATTTCGCCGAGGTTAATTCCGTCCCAGATGTGATAGGGGGCGAGCCTATCGCCATATCGGGCACAATTTCCAGACTCCAGGCTGATATGGAAAAATCCAATATCACTTTGCCCGACCCGGTGATCGAACCCGAGACCTCAGGACGGTAGTCATACCGAAATACAACTAGGCCACCGAGGCAGTCCTCATTTAATATTAGTATTATAATAACAGACCTTAAACAACATGCATACAATAGTTTCTTCAAATCTTCTAGATAAAAAAAATCATATTTGGAAACAAACGGGTGTATGAGAGAACGAGTCTCAAAATGAAGTATGCCATCAAAAACAAAACTTGTAAAAAAAAACAAGTCTCGCAATTCAGTTCTTCTACCGTAAAAAGTTGTGAGATCCATGTAAACCAAGTCGGTTACTTTATTAAGTCCCTACTTAAGGGACCTTCTGTCTTAAGTTATTACGTAATTAGCTAACCACAACATCTCAGTGACCATATCGATATTAAAATTTACAAAATATTTAAGATTTTCCTTGATTTATTCACTAAACACTATTGTATTCTAAATTTGAAACTTCTATGTCTGCTAGAAATGCCTTAGAGTTTGATGATTGGTCAATGAGTCAGTCAGTCAGTCAGTAACAAAATTAAGAAATTCTGACTAGTTATAATTTTAAAAGTACTGGTTCAAATTAAATTAAATTTAAAATATATTATAATTATACAATGCCTGCTTGGTTACTGAAAATTCAGGCTTATAGTTTGATCCACAACGAAGTTATTAGGGTCGAATATGGACTACTGTTTCGAGAAAAGGATGGTACGGCCATGCCGCTTATTTGCTCGACTTGCCGTGCCCCCAGATATAATATTATATTATAATAAATAAATAAATAACACCCAACAGTCACATACATAGTCCTGACCCCACACTAAGATCGAGTCTTGTGTCGTGGGTATCAGGAACTACGAGAGACGCGCGGTCTCACAACACCCAGACCCGAAACAAATATCTGTATGCCATACAAACATTTGTCTCGGTGCGGGGATCGAACCCGTGGCCTCTCGCTTCACAGCCGGCTATTCGCCCGCTGCGCCACGGAGGCTGTCGAAATATATGTTGTTGAAATGTTACAGATATACATATATTATATATGTATATCTGTAACATTTCGGGTTCCACGTTCGTTCTTCAACGCTCCGAGGATTTTTGGCCGTTCATTTTTAAACGTTTTTATTATATTTATTTTATTTTGTTTTTAAAACTCGACCTATAATGGAAACTGGTTTACGAATAAGTGCCTAATACTATAGTCTGCTCACCGAGCCAAGCTACTATAGCGGTCTCTCTTTCTTGCACAATGGAAAAGGAAGCATTTCCGTTGTAAGTGACGATGATTGAGTGACAATTATCACAAATTGTTAAGTTAGGTTAGGTTAGGAATCATAATACCCGAGCAGGGCCACTTTCCGTCCCGGTGGAAAACCGGCAAGTTGGTCCTGCTCCAGAAGGAGGGTCGACCTGCAGAGTCGCCATCGGCCTACCGGCCCATCGTGTTGCTCGACGAGGTGTGCAAACTTTTCGAGCGCATTATACACGCTCGCCTCGTCGAGCACCTTGAGGGGGCCGGGCCGGACCTGGCAGATTGCCAGTACGGGTTCCGGCAGGGCCGATCCACAGTCCACGCGATTCTGCGGGTCAAAGCGCACGCGGAGGAAGCAGCAGCCCAGGGCAAAGTAGTGGTGGCGGTGTCTCTTGACATCGCCAACGCATTTAACACCCTGCCCTGGGCCTGCATTCATGAAGCACTGCGGTACCACGCGGTGCCGGCTTACCTGCGGCGCTTGGTGCACTCGTACCTGTCAAATCGGTACATAGTGTATCCGGGCGCCGCCGGCTGGCACCAGAGGGCCATGTCTTGCGGTGTTCCACAGGGCTCAGTACTGGGCCCGCTGTTGTGGAACATCGGCTACGATTGGGTCCTCCGTGGTACCAACCCCCGGGGCGTCGCTGTCGTCTGCTACGCGGACGACACTTTGGTGACAGCGACGGCCGGTTCTTTCGAGGATGCCATCCTGCTACCGAAGAGGTGGTGGGTAGGATTCGGCGACTGGGCCTCATGGTGGCCTTGAACAAAACCGAGGCCCTGTTCTTCCACGGGCCTCGGCGAAGGCCACCTTCAGGGGCCCACATCACTGTGGAGGGGGTGCGGATTCCCATCGGCTCTACGATGAAATATTTAGGGTTGATTTTGAGTAGCCGGTGGGACTTCCGCGCCCATTTTGAGAAATTGTCGCCGAAATTGGTGCGGGCAGCGGGCGCGCTTGGGAGCCTGCTGCCGAACCTCGAAGGTCCCGGTAACCCTTGCCGGAGTCTGTACGCTGGAGTCGTGCGGTCGATGGCCCTGTACGGTTCACCCGTATGGGCCGGGTCCCTGAACGCCCGCTGTGTCGCCTTGCTGCGCAAACCGCAGCGTCTGGTGGCGCAGCGGATAATCAGGGGCTACCGCACGGTCTCTCACGAGGCGGCCTGCTTGTTGGCCGGCACTCTCCCTTGGGACTTGGACGCCCGGTCCCTCTCGTCAGCGTTCCACTGGCGGGAGGGCGCGTCCGAACATCAAGAGAGGCTTGCCCCGAGGGAGATTGCGGCCAGGTTCCGCAGAGCCGCCGTGGAGGAGTGGCATGCCAGGCTGGAGAGCCCGAGTGCGGGCTTGAGGACCGTCGCGGCAGTGCGACCTGTCCTCGAACAGTGGCTGGACAGGCGCCACGGTGCGCCTACGTTCCGGCTGACACAGGTACTGACGGGGCACGGGTGTTTTGGTGCGTACCTGTGTCGAATAGCCGGGAAGGAGGCGTCCGCCATGTGCCACCACTGTGGCAACTGCCGCGAGGACACGGCCCAACACACTCTTCAGGAGTGCCCAGCCTGGGTGGAGGAGCGCAGCGCTCTCACAGCAGTCGTCGGAGGCGACCTCTCGCTGCCGGCCGTGGTGTCCGCCATGGTCGGCAGCCGGGGGTCGTGGCGTGCGATGGTCTCCTTCTGCGAGCGCGTCATCTCGCAGAAGGAGAGCGCAGAGCGGGATCGTGAGCAGAACGATCCCGCCCGCCGCCAAAGGAGACGAAGGAGACGTCGGGTGGACGACTGACCGGCGTCTCCCGCCCTGTGGAATGGGGGCGTTTGGAGAATTCCACCACGGTATCCCCTGCCTGTCGTAAGAGGCGACTTATAGGGGCCTTCCGGGGTCGCAGGCGTGCAGCGGGGGGCTGTGCGCCCCTTTTAGTACTTTTGTACATGCGGCCCCGGGACGGACGGCAGCACGGACGGTTGGCCTCGTGCTGCCGTAGACGCCGAGGGCGTCCTTCGGCGGCGGGGGCTTATGAGCCCCCCCCCTAAATTGGAGACGGGCCGCAAGGCGGCACCGCGCAGGGGCGGTTCCGGTAGCAATCCGAGTCTATCTCCGGATACCCCGGGACCGCCCCACTCAAGCGCCGAAGAAGGCCACCGCGGGGTTTTTAGTCGGTATTGCCGGTGTAGGGTGTATATAGTGTTAGGGACTCGGCCCAGCGTCGCCCGGATGTCGAACATCTCTCCCGGGCATCACGGCGCTGGGTCGTAAGACCGGCGAACCCGACATACCCGCCGCGTCCACCCCCCCGGGCGCGGCGGCAGTGGTAAAACACTTTTCCCCGCGACAAAAAAAAAAAAAAAAAAAAAAAAAAAAAAAAAAAAAAAAAAAAAAAGGAATCATAATACCTCTATAAACATCATATACGAAATATGTAATAGAATTGATTACACATTACAGTTATTTATTTTGATATTAAAAAACTTTTTTTGCTTGTTTTTTTAGTAATAATAATTATTATTATGAAAATTACCCACATAAACTAGTTTTAATTGTACAATCATAAAATAATACGCAATAAAAATAAAATTGTACAAAAGCAAAATAAAACAAAATAATACAATTCAAGTAAATGGTAATCCGTTACAAAAAACTCAATTAATTATAAATTAAGGCGTCCCCGCACCGCAAAACACTTTACACTGACATTTGGTCGCAATGTACACGCACCCTGCGTTCATTATCCGCAACCAATGACATGCCGTCTTTGATTCCCTTACTAGCTTGACTCGGTGAATTGAGTATAATCTGATTTTAACTCCGAACCTGTCCATAATTATATTTATTTGTTGTTTTGTAAATTAAAATATTCAACAGCGTATTTACAGGGTGTCCCATAAATCAACGTCAAGCAGAAATCGGGTGATAGAGCAGATAGTGGCTAACCCCGGAAAATTATTTTAAAATATCTGTCACGTATTTTTTAAATTACTGCCATTAAAAATAGTAAATGAATATTATGCCCCCTGTGATGTTCTTTCTAATACTGTGAGTACAAATCTTTACTTTCCATTTTTTTTCACTTACTCATGGTAATATGAAATAAAAAAAATCTCATAGTATAATAATCATTTACTTTTTTGAATGGCAATAATTTAAAAAATACGGGACATAGATTTTTTTTATAATTTTCTGGAGTTAACCACTACCTGCTCTATCGTCCGATTTCGGCTTGACGTTGATTTATTTTTATATATTTTTGGGACAACCTGTATATAGAAATATAACCTTATTAGTGTCACTTAGCCTTTTGGCGGAGTTTTAATATCGTAACAAGTATTATTATGGTATTTATCAGTTGCGCAAGTGCAGTTTAACGAAACGGCTTTCCTTACTAATTCAATTTGTGTGCAACAAGTTTCTTTATCGTACCATTGTTTTATAAATTAATTAATAATACTGTTGTGTAAATAAATAATTAAAAATGAGATCGTATCGAACTCAGCTCTTAATCGTGGCTTGTGGTAAGTATATTTTTATGGTTCTGGGTGTTGTGAGACCGATACTGCCGTCCTCAAGCTAAAATGCCGTTAAGTGATTAAACCTAATTTTGGAGATGTCTCCAAAAAATCTTGGAACATATTATTCTTAGAGGTTTATTAGACTATGGCTTTTATATTTGATAGACAATAAATTGTTGACTTTAAGACTTTAATTGTTGATTGCCTCGGTGGCGTGGTTGTATTTCGGTATGACTACCGTCCTGAGGTCTCGGGTTCGATCCCCGGGTCGGGCAAAGTGATATTGGATTTTTCCGTATCAGCCCGGAGTCTGGAATTTGTGCCCGTTATGGCGATAGGCTCGCCCCCTATCACACCTGGGACGGAACTAAGCTCGGCGAAATTTGGTTGTACTAGTTCGCTAATGCGCCTCTGCCTACCCCTTCGGGGATACAGGCGTGAGCTTATGTCTATGTCTATGACTTTAAGATTATACATAACCATAAGTGTGTGAAGCATGGAAGCAGCGATAGCCTCGTTGGGAAAGGTACGGACTGCCGAGACGAGTGTCGGCACTTCGAGACCAACCCCAAAATTGGAGCATACACCTCTGACTTTTCTATGTTAAGTGTATTTTCTTTGTGAATTATCGCTTCCTATAACGGTGAAGGAAAACATCGTGAGGAAACCTGCATACCCGATAATTTCTCCACCAGAATTTCGAAGGTATGTGAAGTCTACCAACCCGCATTAGGCCAGCGTGGTAGTCTAAAGCCTAACGCCTCTCATTAATAGAGGAGGCCCGTGCCCAGCAGTAGGACATTAATATTACAGGGCTAATATTATCATTGTGTGTTTTTTTGGTTCGTGTAACTTTATTGGGTACATATTGTATTGTAATTATTGAATTTAAGCGCTAATTGTCGCGTGAACACTTCCATTCATTTATTTTATTGTACTTTTTTGTATGTTGTAATCGAAGCATCCGCTTGATAATTTTAACAAGTTCCACTACGTGCATGTTGAGTTTTCCTTTATTTGGACTTACATTATAAGTTATGTATTAATTGTTTAGATTAAGCAAAATTTTGTATCAATGTTATGTCTGCTGGAAAACCTGAATAAATAAATAAAAAATAAATATAAGTGTAAGAAATCGGTAGGGACCATATTTTCCACGTTTTTTGGAGACATCTCAAAATTAAGTTTATTCACTTAACGGCATTTTGGCTTGAGAACGGCCGGATAGTCTCTCGTAGCTCTTGATACCTACTACACAAGAGTACAAGACTCGTATCTTAGTGTGGGGCCAGGACTCTGTGTGTGACTATTGGGTGTTATTTATTTATGTATTCGGAATTAATATTTATTGCCAGACATGTAAATGTAATAAAGCAGTGTTTTTTATATTATTTACATAAAATTACGGGTTTGATCGCCGGGTCGGGCAAAGTGATATCGGTATTTTCTTTTCAGTATCTCAGAGTCTGAAATTTATGGCCGATATGGCGATAGGCTCACCGACATCTGGGACAGAAATGAGCTCGGGGAAATTTGGGTGTTCTAGTCTCTAGTTGTTCTCAGCCTATCCCCCTTCAGGGATAAAGCATGTGTACATTAGCTTCATAACACAAGTTTAAAAAGTTAACGGACCGACTTCAAATCCGATCGTGACCAATAAAATTTATATGGCACCACCCTTGAAATAAGCTCTATCGAACACAAAAATAATTTTGAAAATCGGTCCACATTCGGCGGAGATATCGCGTAACATACATAAAAAAAATACAGACGAATTGAGGACCTTCTCCTTTTTGGAAGTCGGTCGAAAAATGAAGATAATAAATAATAATAAATAACACCCAACAGTCACATACATAGTCCTGACACCATACTAAGATCGAGTCTTGTGTCGTGGGTATCAGGAACTACGAGAGACTTTCGGTCTCACAACACCCAGACCCGAAACAAATATCTGTAGGCCATACAAACATTTGTCTCGGTGCGGGGATCGAACCCGCGGCCTCTCGCTTCACAGCTGGCTACTCGCCCGCTGCGCCACGGCTGTCAATAATGTACTGTGGTTTTAATTTTCAGTAAATATAGGGCAGTTTATAGACGGATACAGCGTGGGGTGGTCGGCGCCCATCATCCCGAAGCTACAAGACCCCAACCAGTCCCCTCTCCCAGATCCTATAACAGAGTTTCAAGTATCCATGATCGGATCTCTACTTTACGTAGGAGCTATAGTAGGTATGTATTGTTCTATGTGTGTGTTATATTTCTCGCCATTCTTTTTATCGAAAAATATACCTATATACTATTTTTACGGATTCTATCACGATTTGGTTTTAATTTTTAATTTTTATTCCCGACGTCGACGATGATACGCGAGACTATTGAAATTAAAAAACATCCTAATTTCAATAGAGAAGATGCCAGAACTCAAGACACCGTGAGCTCGTACTGCATAGATCGGAACACAAATAATTAACCTTTTTTGATTTTGTATATTTTTTAATGATGGTAGATATTGTAACACTAACCTTTTTTGGACAAATGACACCTCAGTCTGACCCGTGACAACGAAGACTGCAAAGCCTTCGAAACGTCGGGAATAATAATTAAAACATAATCGTGAGAGAAGATGGTTGGAAGCTTGCACAAGCCTGGGATCTAATTATACATTTAATCAAATCGGAACCCAAAAGACCAGCTGCTGGACCTCAAGACACCGTGAGCTCGTACAGCGTAGATCGGAACATAAACGATTAACTTTTTAATTTTGTATAATTTTAAAATGAAGGTAGATTTTGTAACACTAACTTTCTTGGACAAATGACATCTCAGACCAACCCTTGACCACGAAGACTCGGGATTAAAAATAAAAAATTAAAACCAAATTGTGATAGAATCCGTAAAAATAGTTTTTTTTTTCAATGTATAACATTCGCGTAAACTTAACACGTCGGAGGCGGCACATAAATATGTTACATAAGTGTATGGCCACCGGAGGCCGAGCCGCCCGTGACTATTTAAGAAATCAGTATACCTATATCCGACAATTTTACGTTTATTAAAAACGATTGTACTGTATTTACTCAACCTCGCAAAGAGAGTACTGGTTTCTGGCAAATAGTATTTGTAGTAAAGTCTTTTACGAATATATCAAACTCCTTGGCTCTTCATTGATGTTCTTAAATTCAAATCATTTATAGAAAATATTACATTCCTAGATTTGACAATGTCATTATCTTATTATATAAAAATGTACGTTATCAACGAATATACATATTTGTTAGTCTAAACGTGATTATTAATAATATATATATATCATTGGCGACGAGGAAAATGGACACAGAACAATTTTCTCAATTTTTAAGGGCCCAACAGGCACAACAAGATCAAATTAATCAGCTTTTCAAAATGATGATGGAGTTGGTTACAAAACAATCGACAACAATTTCAACATTACAGAATAATACGAGTATGACGAGCACTAGTGCAACACCACAAGAAAACAAAATCAAAAAGTTGAAATTATTTAATATGGAAAAATTTAACCCCGAAGAACATAGAGTTAGTGATTTTATAAATTATTTTGAGCAAAAATGCTTAATATATGAAGTAACTACAGACGACATACTAAAGAAAGATCTTCTTTTGAACTGTTTTACACCAACTACATACATGGAGGTTAAAACTGCAATGACTCCAAATTTTGACAATAGCACATACGACGACATACGTGCTAAACTTTTAGACCTCTATCACGTCAAAAGAACGAGATATCGAGCTCTAACTGAATTTTGGAGTTGTATAAGAGATACTAACGAATCAATGGAACATTATGCTAATCGTTTAAAAGAATTGAGCAAAGACTGTGGATACGATGATAAATTATTAGAACGCCAACTTCGTGATAGATTCGCAACTGGATTGAATCACACGGAACTAGAAACAGACTTAAAACAGAAATGGCCTGATTTAACAGAAACACACGCAGGCCAGACGATGGAAGTTACGTTTGCACAACTATTTGTTACTGCACAATCCAGAGAACAAGCTGAACACGACACACCGTTGACTAATATAAAACGAATCGGAAAGAAAATTACTTACAAATCGAATAATCAACGGTCATCAAATAGTAGGAGCCCTCGACAATTACAAACTGGCCAATGTTTACGCTGCGGTGAACATGACAAACATGACTTCACTAGATGTCCAGCTAGAAATCATATATGTAAAGAATGTAACATAAATGGACACTACGAAAACTGTTGTATTAAAACTGGACGAGCATCTATTTCCAAAAACAGACCGTACAAACACAAACTACAACGAATTTCCCATACACTAGACAATAACAAATCCTCTTCATCATTCTCTAATGATGACCATTCAGAATTCAGCGATTCTGATAACGAAGTCGTTTGCTCTGTCACAAGTAGACAAAACAGGGATTGCAAAAAAATAAACACGCTTATCAATGGAATATCTTGCACAATGGACTGGGATCCAGGGTCAGCTTACTCGATCATAAGTACAGTGTTTTGGCGACATATAGGGGCTCCAACATTAATCAAAGCTCCTAAATTACAGGCATATGGTAGTCACAAACTTAAGTCAAAAGGTCTCACAGACGTTACTGTAGAAGTGGATGGACAGAAAAAAATACTTCCAGTAATTGTGATGAAAAATGCTAACCCAATGCTTTTTGGCCTACAGTGGAGCGAATCTTTTGGTATGGAATTTCCTAAACCTGTTTACTCAATTAAAAAAAAAGTACCAACACGGCTACATCAAGTATTAGACAAACACAAGCAGCTTTTTGATGGCAAACTCGGGAAAGTTAATAACTATCAAGTCAACATCCACGTCAAACAAGGGACAGAACCACTACATCTTCCAGCACGACCTATTAAATTCGGAATGAAAAGAAACATCGAGAAAGAGTTAGATCGCCTTGTTTCTGAAGGCATAATTAGCCAAATAGACCCTAATATAACATGTGTTGAGTGGGCCACACCCACGGTCAATGTTGTAAAACCCAATGGTGATATTCGAATCTGTGGAGATTACAGAAGCACGTTGAACCCCTTCTTAATAAAACATCTGCACCCAGTTCCACTCTTTGATCAACTACGACAGAACCTAGCACATGGCCAAATGTTTTCAAAAATTGATCTTAAGGACGCATATCTTCAATTCGAAATTGCACCAGAGTCCAAGAAATATCTCACAATCTCGACACATAAGGGTTATTTTCAATATAACAGGATGCCTTTCGGAATTTCTACTGCACCATCTGTTTTTCAACACTATTTAGATGAACTTCTAAAAGACATACCTAATGTTGCTGTGTATTTTGATGATATTGCAGTGGCTGGTAAAAGCATGGATGAACATTTACATACACTAAATCTGATATTTGAACGTCTACAGAAAGCAGGACTTAAGGTAAATCTGAAGAAATGTTCTTTTCTTAGTAAAGAAATAGAATACCTTGGACATATAATTGACGAGAACGGCATACGTCCAATGAATAAAAAAATAGAAGCAATTTCCAAAGCGCCTGAACCTTCCAATCCTAAGGAACTAAGATCATTTTTAGGACTTGTCAACTTTTATGAACGTTTCATTCCTCATTTACATGGATTGTGTGCAGATCTTTATGAACTAACCAGTGGTAAACAACAATGGCACTGGACGAGTCACGAACAACACATTTTTCAAAAGACAAAAGATTATATCGCGTTATCAAAGCATTTAGCGGCTTTCGACGAAAAGAGACCGATTTTTCTTGCCTGTGACGCTTCGGAAAAAGGTGTGGGAGCTGTGTTATACCATAAAAGTGGTAACACTGAAAGACCTATAGCTTTTGCATCTAGGAAGTTACGCACAGCTGAAATGAAATACTCTGTAATAGATCGTGAAGCACTTGCTATTCTATTCGGTATTAAAAAATTCGATCAGTATTTGCGAGGAACCAAATTTACTTTAATTACTGATCACAAACCTTTAATATACATACTGGGTCCTAACCGGAATCTTCCCAAGCTAGCGAATAATAGACTAGTGAGATGGGCACTTATTATCGGCAGTTACAATTATGAGATTTGTTACCAAAAGGGAGAGAACAATATTTTAGCAGATTGTCTATCTAGATTGCCCAATGGTGAAACTCAACCATCAAATATAGAACTTCGGGTTCACAAAATAGAATCGCACCTTTTAGGAACTAGAATGGCTGATCTACATCTCTCTGAAGCTCTAATACGAGAAAAAACTCGCCAAGATTCGACGCTGTCAGAAGTTATTGGGTATATGAAAACAGGCTGGAGGAATGTAGAATATACTAACAATATTAAACCTTATTTTAGGAAGCGTGGAGAACTTTCTATAGAAAACAAAATTATCATGTGGCAAGGAAGAATGGTAATTCCAAACAATCTTCAGCAAAAAGTGCTCACATATCTTCATAGGGGCCATCCAGGCATTTCTGCGATGAAGGCTTTGACTCGCTTTTATGTATGGTGGCCGACTATTGATGAAGATATTGATAACTATGTGAAAAGATGTCATAGATGTCAACAAAACAGGACACACAACCCAGAACTTCCTATTTACTCCTGGAGTATTCCAGAACAAGTTTGGGAACGCATACATATAGACTTTGCAGGTCCTTTTGAAGGCACATATTGGTTAATTTTATGTGATTCCTTATCGAAATGGATTGAGATTAGACCGATGAAAAATATCATAACCAGAAACCTTTGCGCTATATTAGATGACATATTTTGTACATTTGGCCTTCCTCAAATGATAGTTTCTGACAATGGTCCTCAATTTACATCTTCGGAATTTAAGGAATATTGTAAAAGTCAGGGTATATTACACATCAGATCATCACCCTATCACCCTCGCACAAATGGCTTAGCAGAAAGATTGGTAAGAACTTTCAAATCAAGATTTTCGGCTTCAGAAGGATCCTCACAAAAACAACGGTTGCAAGAATTTTTATTTACCTATAGAAACACTCCCAATAATATTACGGGCAAATCGCCAGCTGAAATTATGTTTGGGCGGAAACTGAATTGCTTATTATCCAACATTCGGCCCAATAAAAGAAGATATTTACAATATCAACAAGTGCAGGCCAATATAAATGCAGAAGGAAAGGGCGAATATGCACCCGGTGACTCAGTTTTTCATAGAACGAAATTGGAGGGAAATTGGCAACCTGGAGTCATAAACCAGCGTAAGCATCGTTATTCTTATGTTATTACAACACCGCAAGGAGTTAACATCCGTCGGCATGCAGACCACATTCGACCTAAATTGACATCACTGCCATCATCACCGTGCCACATGCAGCAGACGCCGATAAGCCCTATATTACCTTCTACATCTCAGAATGAAACTTCAAGCCCGCCGATAGCATCAGCATTTACTACACCCTTTTCTACGCCAGCCACTATTGTTAATTCACCATCGCCAGAAATAGTTGAAATACAACCACCATCATTAACTGTTCCATCGCTACCTCATAGTCGGCGAACAATAAGACCACCAAGACGTCTCATTGAAGAAATGGGATAAGTGGGGGCGAATGTAGTAAAGTCTTTTACGAATATATCAAACTCCTTGGCTCTTCATTGATGTTCTTAAATTCAAATCATTTATAGAAAATATTACATTCCTAGATTTGACAATGTCATTATCTTATTATATAAAAATGTACGTTATCAACGAATATACATATTTGTTAGTCTAAACGTGATTATTAATAATATATATATATCAGTATTGAAGCTATACACCCAAGACACAAAAAGAATCATGGGTGCGTTGCCAACCTAAAAGGCGTGCATGAAATGGGTGGGAAAAGGGATTGGGAAAGGGAGGAAGGGGATTAATTGGGCCACCGGATATCTCACTCACCGAACGAAACGCGACAGCAAGCTGCCACTTTACGTCGGTTTTTCTGAGTGACAGTGGTATCAAACCGGTCTAATCGCCCCATTCGTGCTGTAGACGTAATTGTCTACAGAGTGGCTCTACCACTCAATAATTAGAAATGAGACCACATCATATTTTTTATTCTAATTTGCATCACATCACGTAATATTTTTTTGTGCTATTTAAATCTTCCTCATACTATAAACTCGTTCCTATAAAATATGATTTTTCAAATTAAGCATTTCAGGTTTTCAATTTTTTCAGGTCCATACATCCCAAGCTACCTGTCCAATATAATAGGTCGAAAGCCGTGTCTGGTTGCCGGCGGTTTGCTGAATCTGACGTCACTACTCCTTATAGTGACAACCACGAATATTTCTATGGTGTACGCCATAAGGATTATAAGCGGGTTGGGCATGGGTATGGTGACAGTCAGCAATTTAGTATATGTTGGGGAAATATCGTAAGTACTATTTTACAACATTCGCCTCCTTGGTCTAGTGGCAGCATGTTTCAGCTGTGGACCGGGAGGTTCGATTCCCAGGTCGGGCAAAGCAAATTTTCTAATTTGATTTCCCCGGGACTGGATCCCTCAGAGGGGGTTAACGTCAGGCAGGCGGCCGGTCGTAAAAACTAAACCAAATCCTTTCTGTAACATGCTTGAAAAAGTGTGTTGCGCCGACCCCAAATTATGGTAGGATAAAGGCAGGTAGAAAGGAAGAATATTTTACATGAGACAAGAGAAACTCTTGCGATAGAGACGATAATATCATTAATAAATAACACCAACAGACACACATAGTGCTGACCTCACACTATGATGATAGGATATTCGTATCCGACCGGATGGCGACCACCTTACACATGGTTCTAAAACCTGCCATAGTGACACACACTCCGTGTGTGGTTCGCGTACCAGGATCAGCCAGTGTAATTCCGGTTCTCTAGAGGGGCTTGTGGCATGACTTGATGGTTGGTTGGGACGGGTATGTGGGTATCCCTGTGTCTGCATTGTTAGGACGGGTATGTGGGTATCCCTGTGTCTGCATTGTTAGGACGGGTATGTGGGTATCCCTGTGTCTGCATTGTTAGGACGGGTATGTGGGTATCCCTGTGTCTGCATTGTTAGGACGGGTATGTGGGTATCCCTGTGTCTGCATCGGTCTTCCGCTTGTCTTGTCGCAAACCCCTCGATTTGCTTTTCGGATTCGAGTAGAATATATTAATCCTCTCCTTATTTGGATTTTTTGCCTGTTTTAAGTCAAGTTTAGATTCAAACTGGATGTACCGAAATTTTCGCCAAAATCCCATAGCTGAACCCCGGCTTAAAATCTAGCTAAAACCCTGGCTACAAACCACATTCATATTAAAGGATGGTCTCTGGTAACGGGAATTGAAATGGGTTTTATAGGAAATTTAATATAAACAATTCCTAATATTATGTAGTATGTACCTACATGTAGGTACATATTTGGCGATTGCCAAAAATATCTTATACATTCCTCTGACATTATTGGTGGTCATCACTAACCATCAGGTGACCCAGTTACTGGTTTCCTGGTAAATTAAACATAATTTTCCTGTCTTTTATAGCACAACATTCGTCAAGCAACGCAACAATCTTTTCTCGGAAAATTACTTCAAAGATAACCTTTCAACTTAATATATTTAAAAGAGAGTGATAATACAAAAACATTAAGATAGTCTATTTCAATCAAATTTAGCGCGAACGAGTGACCTTTGTCACCCTGACTTTGTCACCCAGTTACTTGTGTCCCTGGGGGTGACTCCTGACGCTTGATTCGAACTTGAATTCGATTCGGTTTTACTTATTGACTTAAAATTCCACCGAAATTCTACCCTGACTTTTAAAGTGCGCTAATGTAGCATAATATTCGAGAACTTATCATTTGGTAATTTTTAACGTGACATTAATGCACTATTTAACTCGATTTCGGTGGAATTTTAAGTCAATAAGTGAAACCGAATCGAATTCAAGTTCGAATCGAGCATCAGGAGTCACCCCCTGATTTCCCGAGACCGTAAGACAAAGTCACTCGTATGTGTTAGCTCTTACTTAAGGATTGATCTGTCCACAACTTTATAAAAAAAATAACTTTCAGTTCACCAAATATTCGCGGGATTCTACTTACATCGACTTCCATAGTGGGTATTTTTGGGACTTTGGCAGCTTACGCGATTGGTCCATTCGTGTCATACACTGCGACCGGTTACATTGCAATGGTCGTCAACATTGTCCACGTGGGAGGTATATTGTTTGTACCGGAATCTCCTGTTTACTACGCTATAAAAGGTTTGTGAATCCTTCTAAGTAAAGATGCTTCTTCACCTATTCGTTCGTCTTAATCGGGCATAGCAGGTTAGTTAAGCCAATTTGATATCACAGGTTGAATTCGATCAAATATTGTACTGATTTGACGAAACAATGGAGGCTGATCAATTACTTCCACAACAGTGCAATTCCAAAGGTCAATTTTATCACCCCTTTGCAAACTCCAGAGTGAAATCCCCTTCTTGGTGTTTCTTCAGCGCTAAGTCACGTCCGGCTTTGCCTATGCCTTTGGGCATAATATTGCCGATGTCCATGATAATTGATAGATAAAAAGACTAGGAGAAATGCTGTTAGATTTTACCCCGAACATGAATTTAGCTCAATTTAATATCATCAGGTAAACAAACAGAAGCGAAAGAAACTCTCCGCTACCTAGGCAGACTGAATGACTTGGACAATGTCTTTGAATCAGTTCAGGGTACAAGCCCCAACGAGGGACATTCTTGGAAAGCTTGGATCAAGATCTTCACTGTGAAAGCTAATAGGATGTCCTTGTTTATCACCCTCTCCCTCTGTACTTTGCAGCAGATGAGTGGAGTAGCTGCGTGTCTGTTCTTTGCAACCACTATTTTCCAGCTGGCTGGATCTTCTATCAGGTAAAATGGGGTCTTCAAACAGAAAAGCCTCGCTAGTTTAATATGCCTTTCAAATTTATTCTATTCATTTTTGAAGTCGCCATAAAAATGTTTAATGTTTAAATAAATTTTGATTTAGACTGCCTCCGTGGCGTGGTGGTATTTCGGTACGACCACGGTTCTGAGGTCTCGGGTTCGATCCCCGGGTCGGGCAAAGTGATATTGGATTTTTCCATATCAGCCCGGAGTCTGGAATTTGTGCCCGATATGGCGATAGGCTCGCCCCCTATCACATCTGGGACGGAACTAAGCTCGGCGAAATGTGGGTGTACTAGTTCACTAGTGCACCTCTGCCTACCCCTTCGGGGATACAGGCGTGAGCTTATGTTTAAATTTTGATCATAAGATTCCCTGAATCAAATTGCAACGACCGATTCGATTATTTTATTACACAGTAAATGTGCGGTTTATACGCGTCGATTTCAGCAAAGTTCAGCAATGGACGTCCTATGGCTGACGTTGATATTTGTACGAAAAACTCCCATCTTAATGATGTTATGTTTCCAGACCAGATCTCGCCACGATCCTAGTGGGTGTAACAAGATTGATCGCCAGTATGATAGCACCCACTATAGTGGATCGATCAGGTCGGAGGATACTACTGCTCGTATCTACCGCCTTTTGTTCGTTAAGTCTGGTAAGAATAATTTGGTAATCTCTTACTTCGACTCATAAAAATGACATTTTATAGTTTATGACTGGTAAATTGAATTTAACGAGATTGAGGCAATGTCAAATCCTCTAGAGTTGTGAGTCTCTATGAGCATCGTGCTCTGTTTTTTATAATTTAATTAGCCATTTGGTCCTCCAACAAAATGGAAAGTAATCATAATATAGTTTTATTCACTAATGCTGTATTTATAAATACTGACTAAATAATAAATACTGCAACCATCACGAACATCCGAAAACACCTGTC
This sequence comes from Clanis bilineata, assembly GCA_036417725.1. Classification (NCBI taxonomy): domain Eukaryota; kingdom Metazoa; phylum Arthropoda; class Insecta; order Lepidoptera; family Sphingidae; genus Clanis; species Clanis bilineata. The sequence continues at coordinate 3,002,240 of CM071162.1, read as the reverse complement.
TTCTCAATAGGTATGTTATATTTAATTATTTCTCTTCTGGATAAGCCACATTGTAGCCCACAAGCCGAGAATGAAAAGCTTATGCTGACCGTGTCATAACATTAATTTCCTTTTCATTTCTCTTACAGGCAGTGCTAGGCGCTTATTTCTATCTTCGTCGCGTGGAAAGTCCAGTGGTTGTACATGAAGGCTGGCTACCTCTAATGGCTCTTATAATGTACTTCTTCTTTTATGAATTAGGTGAGTTCCGATTGTACGTAGAATTTGAGGTTCAATAACCAGTCCCCAGACTTTTGACATTCGATTCGATCTTGATTACGATTCGGTTTCATATAATGACGTAAAATTCCACTGAAATCGGGGTAAAAAGTTCACAAATGTCGCGTTAAAAATTACTAAATGACAAGTTCTCGGATCTAATATGAGATCGTAGTCGCAATCGAATCGAGTGTTAAAAGTTAATCTACTGGTAATATTTTCAAATCAATACCAAGAAGCAAGTTTTATGAATAAAAATCCACTTAGTAATTATTACAAGTTCACGGCCAAAGATATCGCAGACAGCGTATAATATGTAGCATTCTATTTTTGCTCTTTTACTATCGAAATTCATTTCTTCTTTCTTGTTTTATGTCAATAATAAATAAAATAATTCCCTTCTTACATACATTTTTCTTCCATCTGCTCTTATCCCAATACAATACAATACAATGCGGTCGGCACATCATACTTTTTTGAGTATGTTGAAAAGTTTGGGCTTAGTTTACATTCCAGTAGTAAATCATGTTTGAAAAATGCGTTAATCGACCTGAGATCCCAACATAAAATTTCCCGGTACACAGCCCATATTCTCAAAGACCAAAAAGGCGTCAACGCATACAAATTACAACGCCAAATCGATATTTGTTTTTTAAATGATGAAGCTATTTTTTTAATAGGTTTCGGAACGATGCCCAGCGCTCTCGTTGGAGAAATGTTCGCTGGTAATGCCCGCAGCACCGGATCAGCCGTTTCCATGACATCGGCCTGGCTCATCGGCTTCGGCATTGCCACTGGCTTCGGATCTATGGTGAAGAATCTCGGCGGTGACGTCACCTTCTGGATTTTCTCGCTTTCGTGCATTGTGGCGTTTTTGTTCACTTACATATTCGTGCCGGAGACCAAGGGAAGGACTTTACATGAGATTCAGCAACTGTTGGCGAGATGAGTGCTTTATTAATACCAATAAATGTAATCTTATCTATCACAAAGATTGGGGATGGCAATGTAGGTACATTCTGTTCAATACAAAATAGGTGGATCAGAAATCAAGTTAAATGTGCATTTTCCTAATTTTCTCTTAATTTGTAAATATTTACCAAAACACTTTAATCATTTATTTTCAATCCAAGGTTGTTACTTCTATTATCTTCGTCCACTTGCCCTTATTGAACTCAAGTATGAGGTCGACGCAACATACTTTATTTAGCATATTGCAAAAAGGATTTGGCTTTTATTTTTACGACCGAGCCTACTACTTGCCTGATCAACCTCCTATGGGGGATTCATCCTAGACAAATCGACGAATGTAAAAAACTCGAGTCCTGGAAATTGAACCCAAAACCCCAAGTAAGGCTGCCACTAGATGAAGAAGAAGACAATATAACTTAGATTGGAAGAAAAGTAGTCGCAGTTACTTCTCGAGATTTTTATTTATTTAAAGCGACGCTAAAAATCGAAATAAGACTGAGTTTTAAAACATTGTAACAATAATGTATGCAGTGCCATGAATAGACAGTAAAATATTTTTTATGATTTATGTCTCACGCCATTTTTCTTGTCTTAACATTCACGATAAGTAAGAAGAGTGATGATGTCTGTGCATTATTTATTCATGAAATATATTTGTAATGCTAGATCTAAAATTTTAGAAATAAGTCGAAATAAATGAAACATGTTATTATTTGTTTTTACTCGTTTATGTCATCCCCTTGCTCTAGTGTCTGCACTCAGCATATATGGGCTGTGGACCGGGAGGTCTTTTTTTTTATTTTTTTTTTATACCTGTGTTACTCTGTGGGGGTGAAATGTGTCGCTGTTTAGTGTTATGTTGTCGCTGGTGGGTTTCCGGCAAGGAGACTGGACTTCGCTATTTGATACGGTAGTGCGTTCCTTGCCGGTTGTACTGAACATGTCGGTATATTTGCTGTGTGTGTTGTGTAATGTGTATTGTGTGTGTCACGAGTGATGTGATTGTAGCAGCAAAAGTAACTGGTTAACTGCTTATACCGTGGGCTACGGGTGGTGCGGCATACTGCGTTGGGGAATAGGTGAACCTAGGCTCCGGACTGGCCGGTCCCCGCCGCGGTACACCGCACGGCGCCTTCATGGTTATTATTTAACAAAATGTGTTCCGATGTATGTACATAGTTTGAGAGGCGGTGCAATCTTATTGTTAGACCGGGAGGTCTTGGGTTCGATTCCCTCGTCAGGCAATGCTTTGCCCGAAACTGGATCCCTCAGAGAAGGTTGACGTCAGGCAGGCAGCCGGTCGTAAAACTAAGCAAAATTCTTTGTGCAACATGCTTGAAAAAGTGTGTTGCGCCGACCTCACATTAAGGTGGGATAAGGGCTGGTAGACAGAACGATGTATATGTATATATATACATCTTTCTGTCTATGTGTGTCATCAGCCACAGACGTCCACTGCTGAACATAGGCCTTTATGTCAAGATGAAACAAGCCGCTAGATGCAAGTACACTTCCAGCAGGGTGGTCTGGAAATCTTTGTTTAGTAATGGGCGTCTTGTCCAAATTAAGTCAGTCCGTCAAGTCCCAAACATAGTATGTTGTCTACACACAAACATAACATAAGCTCACGCCTGTATCCCTGAAGGGGTAGGCAGAGGCGCACTAGCGAACTAGAACACCCACATTTCGCCGAGCTTAGTTCCGTCCCAGATGTGATAGGGGGCGAGCCTTTCGCCATATCGGGCACAAATTCCAGACTCCGGACTGATATGGAAAAATCCAATATCACTTTGCCCGACCCGGGGATCCAACCCGAGACCTCAGAACCGTAGTCGTACCGAAATACCACCACGCCACCGAGGCAGTCTAATCGCTACAAAGTAGGCTTACAGGCTAATTTGTATACGAGCTTGTGTACCTCTGCTGTACGAGTTAATACTTCTTGATAGTTATCATTAAAGCTTCCTATTTACATGTTACTGCCAGCGTCTCTTGCGGAAACTACTCGAAACGAAATGTGTGGAGATTAAACGATAACTGTCATCGATACATATATATGACCTGCGCCTATATCCCCAAAGGGGTAGGCAGAGGCCAACTAGAACACCCGCATTTCCCTGAGCTTCCCGTCCTAGAGAGGGGGCGAGCCTATCGCCATATCAAGCACAAATAGACTTCGGGTTGATGCTGTATCACAAAACCCAATACCACTTTGCTCGACCTGGAAATCGAACCCGAGACCTCAGGCTGATGTCGACCGAGGCGAGGAGATTAGTAGATTAACAATATCAATAATTTATTCAAGAATTTCCCCCAAATCGTAGGCGGCTCTGGACTACCTACACAGTATCGAAAGAAAATAAACGACTTGAACGGTGAACCGCATTATTCAGCAAAGTTACCAAGTAAAACGCCTACGCATTGAATCCAACATCAACGAAGAAAATAATATAGTAATAATTTTATAGTCTGCAAAACGGTTCATTTTTAAAGAAAGTTCGTTCCTTGCTGTTTTTGGTGCAAAAAATAAACTGCAGAAGGATTAGAGTTATTTTAATTTTACAGACGGCACCTATATCATCATCATCATCATCATCATCAGCCATAGGACGCCCACTGCTGAACATAGGCCTCCCCCAAAGATTTCCAGATCGACCTGTTGGAAGCGGCCTACACACAGTCACGCAGCGCGTTATGGAGAGGGCTATGCTCGGTGTTTCTCTACGTGATCAAATCAGGAATGAAGAGATTCGTAGAAGAACGAAAGTCACCGACATAGCCCAGAGGATTAGCACCTATATACATGAACTTAATGTTAATGTCATGAGCTACTCTGTAATCGAAGGCACTTCAGGGCGAAATCATAAATAGCTCGACCATGAGTATTTTACACTTTTCTCGACTCCATAATAGTATATTTGTATTGCAAACACTAATACACCACAAATAATCACCTGTGGCTGATGATGATGATGATGAATACACCAAACTCCCAGAGGCGCTAGGGTTATCATACAAATATTTAATATAGTCTCAAGCAGAAAACGTGCAAGAAATTATTGTTGAGAAACGTTCTTGTGCTCTCTCTGGTCTCTTAACGGAAAAAATCCAAATATTAAATGAAGAGCAGATGACATCAAACCAAGCGAAGTGTTCGAGGCACAACCGAGATACTAGGGAGGATATTTTAGTAATTATTCGACTGTATAGAGGGAAGGAGGTATCTGGACCAGATCGTACCAGGAGAGCGTCCCCATTGACGGTAAAAAAGCGCTACCTGGGTGTCTTGGAGGAAGATAATGAGGACCAATGATCTCACTGAAAGCTCAAGATGGATGAAAAAGAAGCGTTTAAAAATAAGGCGGACTATGACACTAGACCATAATAATGCCAGACAGAAAGAAAAAGAGGGAAGAGGGATAGTTACCCCCTTTTTGTTATATGCTAGGACGTAAGTTGAACAAGAAATGTCAACATTTCAAAAATAGAAGTGAACCATCTGTATTGCATTTAGCTGTCGTTTGATAAAGGCAGTCTATGCATTCAAAGCTAGTTCAAAGACTTGCTGGATCGGCGGTTTTAAACCTCGGCTATTGTTAGCTGATTTTTATACATTTTTAAATGTAATGCCACCTTTGTGTTGATTTTTATTATTATTTGATTATTATTTTTTCTAAGTTTCACCGAGGCAGTATGGTACGAACATTAGAAATGCCACATTGATGATTTTATTTAGTTTTTTTATTAGTGTACAGGATGTATTAATGTACAGGATCGGATTGATTAGTGTGTAGGTTACACTAATCAATCCGATCCTGTACATTGTAAATCCCCTATAGCTTTATAGTTTTACGAATATTACCGCTTGCAACCGGGCGGTATTCCCAATGATGCAAAATCAATATAGGTTAAAGCTAAATGAAACGGAACAGATAAAAGTTGGGATTGTATTGGAAAACCATTTACTGAAGCAGCGTGGTACGTGGACCGTGATGTCCAGGGTATTGTCTAGAGTTAGATCATTTTTAATTTAACTAAATAAAATAATCTTTATTGATCACGTAGGCATATAAAAGCACTTAGGACATGTCAAAAAAGCATAATTTACGTTTAAGTATTTCTTATAATATTATAGAATGCTATTAATTTGGAATCAGGCAGGCAGGTTATACAGTTAGAAGAATAGAGTCATATGAGGAAAGGGGAATGGAGCGGTTTGTGGACCGTGAAAAGGGAACGGGAAATATTGAAAGCTGTTGGGATTGGATGAAAAAACTACAAAGCCTTATCCCACCTAACCTACCAACCTTTCTCTAGCTACCTACGAATGACAACCCGAAGAAGAAAGGCAGAAAGAAACTTCAGGCTTATTTTTTTCATCATCAATTGTTACCTACCATTTTTTTTTCTTTTTACAACTAACTACAATTACTACAAGATTCGTTTTTGGCAGTGTTCATTGCTTTTTGGTTTCGCCGTGTTTATAACCTAAACAGTAACTGAAGCATATTGGTGAAAGGTTGATTCGTTGATCCTACTCACGGACGTAACAAAGAGATGGACGGAGCGCTAGGAACATTGAAAGTGAAGCAGGGTTTTCGGCCCATTCGATCTATCAACACGTGATGGCGTGTGTGTGCGTAGGACACTTTAGTACAGACACGTTTGTGTGTGTGGCTTCTCTGTGACGTAAGTTTAACTATAGGCGAGATGGTGTCCTTCCTTTTCTTTACATCCGTGATTCAACTATAGAGTGAATAGACTATAGACCAAGTTGGTAACAAAGTTTGTGTGCATTGGAAAAAAATACATGCATAAGCTCACGCTTGAATCCCCGAAGGTATAGCAGAGGTACACTAGCGAACTAGAATTCTCAGACTTCGACGTGTACACACCGATTGTCGCGAAGCCTGTGTTGTGTGTCCACCCAGCGCTTGCATGCCTAATCGCGAATCTCGCTATCACACCACCTCTCGTTCTTCTACCTACTCTTTGCGACTCCTATTTCTATAGAATATAATTTTCTGTGTGGTGTGAATTATTTCTGCCGTGTGAACTTAATATATACACTTGTGCTTCTACAACTTCATTCGTTTCTACATCTGTGTGCACATAAACTCACAAAAGATTATAGCGTAATTCACAAATCTATAGCCAATAATTTAAAGTTTAAATTCGTTTGCATCTTCATCGCTAATCAAAGAGTATCGCTAATAAAGGAGTACCGAATCGTGTCATTCAATTGAAAGCCATAGAATTATAAGGTTCGTAAGTTTAAAGCTTTCTATATAAAATCAGTAATGGATACAGTTTCGGTGTCTGAAATTAGGATTCCGCGATCAAACGACCATAGCGCAGTTATAGCGAACAATTCTACTCCATTACCTATATAGGCACCATTCGATTTGCTTTGAACTCGAAATTTCGCATTTCTGAAATGGATTCTTCGTTTTACTATCTTTGTAGCAATTGAAAGATATTGCTATGTTTTGATGGTTACAAACTGAAATTGGAGTCGACAATCATGTAGTGCAAAAATGAATTTTAATAACACAAGAACACATAGTTCCTAATCCTACGGGACGGAGGCCCACATAAGACTCGTATCTTGTGTCGTATCCGGTATGACGCGTTATATTTATTTTTGTTTCAGATTTTGGTGTTGTGAGGCAGAAAGTTTCTCATAGATCCTGATATTCAACACAAGACTTGAATATTACTGAGAACTATTGTATTTTGTATGGTAGGATATCAAATTTAACATTTATTGTTCATAATTGCAATATAAATAAAAATTACTTTATCTGTAATCATACAAATCATATGCTCTGTATCTTATCTGTCTGATAAATAAGTTTATAGAGGAGGTAGGGTTTGAATGACATATATACCTCTATATACCTCTATATTGTTATTAAAATTTTGTTCTTGGCAGGTCTTATTTATTGTGCGTGATCTATCCTCTCTTAGGATTTCAGCTTTTTCCCTAACCAAGCTTATCAAAATCGGTTTAGTAATTTAACCATCAAACGTTACAAACCGTGCTACATTGGCATTTATAATATTAATATAGATTATAAACATTTTCATATATCTCCAATGCATTGGCCCTGGCATTAACTCTAAAAGGAGTAAAAAAAATATTTTTGACTTTTTAAGCTGGTGTTTATCAGCTGGTCGATCTGGACATCCTTGGGGGAGGCCTATGTTCAGCAGTGGATGTCCTATGGCTGATGATGATGATGATGAAACTGGTGTTTAAGTTTTGTTAACCTTTATTTTGCAGCTTTTGCTTTATATGGAACCTCTCGAACAAAAAATCTTGGAGTATTTAGTGAATGACATAAAAAAATTATACAGATAGTACCTCATTTTTGAAGTCGGTTAAAACAGATTAATGAACTTGGCTGACTGGCGAGTGTCTAGATCCAATCGACCTTAACTGTCTCTAGTAATAGATAAGATAACAAATAAAATCGCGACCAACTGTCGACTCTTCCTTATGTTATTGTGTAAGTGAGGTTATGTTCTATCAAAGCGTCTGAATTTATAACTAGTCGCATTTATTCCTTGAGGAATACAGCTGATAATTCTCTAACTAAGAAAAATTGCAAGTAAAATGAGATAAATACAATTTTATTTAATGAATTCAGTATAGTTACTGAGAACTTGCAAAATGGAGCCACACTGGAAGAAACAACTGCCGATAATAGGATGCAGTAAGTTTTTTAATAATTTATAATATGAAAATGAATCGCTGAATGTGTTGCGAAGCGATAATCACGAGAGCAGTTGAACCGATTTCGCTAATTCTTTCAGAAAATTCCTTGAAGTATGAGGATGGTTCTTAGGGCGAGAAAATTTTTAATAATTGCCTGGAAAAGTCTAAAACAACACTTTTCTATACTCCCATACAATCGATTCGTAATAATAAATTTGAACTTTAATACCATACCATAAAGTTTAAGTGTTAGTGGAGATTCCGGGACGGCAAAACAATTGAGTGACGTTAGTATCGTATAAATATTACTGTCAATATTTGTCAATACTTATACGTCCCGAATAGCAGAATAAGTATTAAAAATAAAAAATAGAGAATCGACTGTTAGGCGGTACGAAGTTCGCCAGGTCAGCTAGCCAAAAATAATACACAGTCCCAACACCAAGATGCGTTGTATGTCGTGGGTATCAGGAATTACGAGATCTTGTTAATTCTTATAATTCCAGTATACATCGGGCAGTTGTTAGTTGGCTACGGGATGGGATGGACAGCACCCGTAGTTCTGAAACTACTAAGCCAAAAAACTTCAATTCAAAACCAGTACATTACAGAAGATCAGATTTCATGGATCGGATCTGCATTATACCTCGGCACCATATTAGGTAAAATGATAGTCACATAATTTAAAAGCTATTTCTTACAGCAGCTACTGATAAACGAGCTGATGGGGCTCCTGATGGTAAGTAATCGCAACTACCATAGTTATCCATGATCCCAAAATAATCATAAATGCGTCATAAAAAACGGATTTGGGTCACAGGAAATCTAACTCGCCGGACGAAACCAACATCTAGCTGCCACTTCACATTGGTTTTCTTCGAGACAGTGGTAGAACCGATCAACCTAACAGTAGCCCGAGCACGAAAACCTAATGTAAATGTAAATGTATTCGAGTTCGCTGCGCACTGTTGAAGTTTGGTTAATATTTCATACAAATTTCATAGACGCGCATCGAGTTCGAATACATTTACGGTTGTCAGAAATTTTCCTGCTCAGGCCGCTGATTTGTGGTGTTAATAATACCATCTACAGCGAAGTTCTAGGACTCTGAATCCACCTACACCTTTGGTAGTACAAGCACAAGCTTTAGTTATGTTAATTTTCTATTCCAGGTCCATACATCGCCGCATACCTATCAGATTCGAAAGGTCGAAAGCCATGTCTACTTCTAGGAGGTGTGGTTACTCTAATCTCATTCTATGTACTCGCTAAGGCCTACAACTTCGCTCTGATGATCTTCGGTAGAATATTGTGCGGTCTGGGTACTGGCATTGTTTTTTTTGCAAACTTACTTTATATAGGAGAAATCGTGTAAGTATCATTTATCATCTTCAATTTACTTGCCTATACCCTATTCTAGTATTGAGTCGGCTCATTACACTTTTGAGTATTATGCAGAAAGGATTTAGTTTAGTAAAAACTGATTTTCTTAGCCTCCTTAACGTTAATCTTCTCTGAGGGACCCTATCCGGGCAGATGAGTTTAGAACTTTAGAATAACTACTTTTGACTCCTCTAATCTAAAACTAATAAAAGAGTTTAGTTATTCGTCCACCACACTGGTCATGAGGGTTTGTTACTTTAAATACCTCGAAATTCTAGCGAAGAATTTTTGTCTGTAACATGTTTTCTAAATCAAATCAAATCAAAGAATTTCAAACAATGTTTATATTCGACGCGACGTTCAAGAAATAAGACTATGACTGCGACTTTAAATTAATTTTGACACCTGTGATCTTCGTCTCACACATAATCCTATTTTTTACAGATCATCAGACATCAAAGACCTCAGCGTAATAGTTGCTGGAATTGTCGGAACTATTGGGACATTTATCGTCTACACAATTGGACCTGTTGTTTCTTATACAACTACATGTTACTTAGCTGTTTGTATTGCTGCAGTTTACATCATTGGAATCTATTTCATACCAGAGACTCCTGTGTACCAAATTTTGAAAGGTATTCCTAGTAAAACGTTTTATCAAAAACTATAAGTGAACAAGCCTACTTGATGGCTACTTTTACATGGTAGAGCCAGGCCATTGCATTAAACTTGAATAACTGGTCAACTCTTTCTTTCCATCTGCTCATATTCCTTTATCCCTTATGTCAGTATCAGCCTGTCAGTATCAGGGTCTGGAATTTTAGCCCCATATGGCGATAGACTCACCCCTATCACATTCGGGATTGGTCAACAAGCCTACTTGCTGGCTGCTATTACATGGTAGAGCCACGCCGTTACCTCAAAACTAGAACAATTCGTCAACTATTTCTTTCCATCTGCCCATATTCCTTTACCCCTTATGACAGTATGAGCCCAGAGTCTGGATTTTGTGCCCCGTATGGCGATAGGCTCACCCCCTATCAGATCCGGGATGGAAATAAACTCAGTAAAATGTGTATGGTATATTTCGATAGTTCGCCTCTGCTTACCTCTTCCGGAATATATTGTTGATTATATTGTGTATCCCACTCCAGTGTGGGGTCATATTGCAGAAAGGATCCAGCTTAGTTTTTACGGCGAGACACCAGCCTAATTGATATTACTCTCTCTAGGAGATAGCAATTGGTCATTGATCAACTATAAATATAAAATAATAAATAAAGGCATTCAATTCTTAGGAAGAGAAAATGAAGCTACAGAAACCCTACTGACACTTGGAAGAGACGATGACGTAGAAGAAATGCTATTAACGAAACTAAACATACAGTGGCTCTGGCCGAGAAAGAAAAATCAATGGAGGGAGTTATTCAAGATCAGAAGCAACCGAAAAGGGTTGATGATCACTTTAACCCTTTACATTTTCCAACAAATGAGCGGAGTGATTTCTATCATATTCTTCTGTACAACCATTTTTCTCAGTGAAAGAAATAAGTTGATTGGACCGCATACAGCAGCAACTGTGTTAGGAATCACACAGATTATCGCCAGTATTGTCACGCCGTTCTTTTTCGAACGGTTTGGAAGAAAGCCTTTGCTATTGTGGTCGACAGCATCTTGTTCTCTCAGTATGGTAGGTTATATTGACTATATTTTACTATACTTTATATTATGAAGAAAAAAAGGTGAAATTATTTTGTAACAAATATTTTGGCAAAAGGAAAGTAAGGGGGCGTCCATAAATTACGTGAGGTGTTTTTTTAAATTTTCTGCCCCTCCCTCCCCCCCTGGTGAGATGTCGTGAGATTTTATTCAACCCCCTCCCCTATCCCCCAATCTCACGTGAGATTTTTCAAAATGTGAGTTTCTTACGTAAACGCATGTACAATCTGGATTAAATGGCCAAAAATAGTATATTTTTTTTTTGTTTCAATCAGAAAAAAAATTGCGTGATATTTGCCGAGACCCCCCCCTCTCTCCAACGTAAGATTAGATGAGATTTGACTCGGCCCCCTCCCCCCCTTAAACACCTCACGTAATTTATGGACGCCCCCTAATGAATTCTATGCAATAATACTGAGCTGGTTTAAAGGCATCAAGTGACACTGTTCCTAATATATCTATAGGAGAGGAATAATCCCGTAAAATAACTAAATAATCCACACATACATACTCAAGTATTAATATAAGATTTGCTACTTACTCTTGATGAAGTGTTGCATGGATTAGGATATTAATATTTTTATTAATATTAATAACAGTATCCTTTACATTGTATTATAATTAACATGTTATCTAGAAACAGCAACGATTCAATATTATTCATGACAGACAAGTCATACGCAATTATTAACAACTCGTAATACAAACTTTGCATACTACGTGAGGTGTGATCAAAGGGAGCGGCGAGATTTATAGAATGAAATCCAAAAGCACAAATACAATAGAGAATTTTTAAGTCAATGACAAATAATTTTATTCAGTTACTTAGTCCCTAATGGCAACGTGTTCATTTACCTTTTATTTTATGAACATAGTTTTTCGAATGCGATGTAAATAATAGCGATCGCCTTCCATTACTAGTCTATTTACCTTATTGAATTGTCGATGTCTTTAAATAATCAGTGCCATCTAGATCAAACCAATGGAACTCTGTCATTGTCTGTCCTGCTACTTTCACTTATGCAATAGATGGCGCGGTAGTGAGGTTTGGATATTATGACTGTGAGGTTTGGTAATTTCGTACGTTTAATTTTCAGGCTGTGCTCGGAGTATATTTCTTCATGATAGACGCGGGAAATCCTGTTGTAGACTATATACAATGGCTACCTCTTGTTGCCCTAATCGTTTTCTTTATGTCTTATGACTTTGGTAAGTAAATAGAAATTATTTCCTTCTCTAGATTTTTTTACAGAGGGTTTGTTTACATCATAATATGTAAATAAGAGTTTCTTTATTTAGTGTGGGATTACCTCAACACACTTTTTTAAGCATGTTGCAAAAAGGATTTGGCTTAGTTTTTACAGCTCTTTTTCTTCAACTCAAACTCGACCACACTTTGGAGTATAGATATCATCGGTAAGTAAAATACAATTTTTATTTTGACTGCCTCCGTGGCGTGGTGGTATTTCGGTACGACTACGGTTCTGAGGTCTCGGGTTCGATCCCCGGGTCGGACAAAGTGATATTGGATTTTCCATATCAGCCCGGAGTCTGGAATTTGTGCCCGATATGGCGATAGGCTCGCCCCCTATCACATCTGGGACGAAACTAGGCTCGGCGAAATGTGAGTGTTCTAGTTCGCTAGAACGCCTCTGCCTACCCCTTCGGGGATACAGGCGTGCGCATATGCTATGTTATTTTTATTTTAATATTTCATCAGGTTTTAGCATCGTCCCCAGTACATTCATTGGAGAGATGTTCCTCCCCAACGTGAGAGGCACCGGATCTGCAATCACGATCACTATTTCTTGGCTCGTCGGCTTTGGAGTTACCTCGGCATTCACCTACATGTTGTCAAGTAACAGAAGCGATTTGGTATTTTGGATTTACTCTGGATCCTGCGCCGCTGCGTTCTTCTTCACTGCTAAGTACGTCCCGGAGACTAAAGAGAAGACGTTTATGGAGATCCAAGAAATATTGAGCAGATGAAGAACCATTGGCTTTAAGAATGATCAATTTTCCAACATACATGCTCCTTCCTGTGACATAGTATTGTTTTTACCATCAGGAGCTTAATTTTGTGTAGTAACAAATACACGTCTCCTGTTTATGTTTTTCTCGAAACACTACATAAACATCTACACAAAACAATGTTTCTGTTAGATACACGTTGTCGCCTGCTTATAGAACAGTGTGTTATAGACAAAAATGTGTTGGTGTTTTTGTGCATTGAGAATAAAATCAGCAGGAATTACGTCTTTACTTCAACAAAAATAATACCTCATGTATCCGCCTTTATACAGTTTAAAATAAAGATTCTTATATTTTAGTAATACTAATTTATGAATCTATTAGAGAAGGAGGTCTTGAATAGTAAAGTTACGCTTTAGAAAATAACGTCTACAGAAACTGTCTCAGAGAAAACGGCGAAATTGCACTTCGCTGTTACTTTGTTTGACAACTGAGATTTCCAGTGGCTCAGCTCCTGCCGCTCCTTCTCCATCCCTATTTCTCTATATTTTTTGGTAATTTTTGTTTCGTCTCTATTTTAAGTCCGAATATAAGTTTCAGGTTTTGGATGACCTCACAAAAAATCTTGTAACAATTTCGAGAAAATGAATAGCCCAGATCAGTCAACGCCCAAATAAGGTCGACTTTAAAACAAATAATCACAAGTTTAAAAACTTAACTGACCGATTTCCAATTTATATTATATGGGACCACCCTTGAAATAAGCTCTATTGAACACAAAAAGAATTTTGAAAATCGGTCCACATTTGGCGGAGATATCGAGTAACATACATAAAAAAAATACAGACGAATTTAGGACCTCCTCCTTTTTGGAACTCGGTCGAATATAGGTCCAGAAGCACAACTCAACCGACCTAATCTATCTAATCTAACCATTATCATATTATTATAGTTGTAGCTATAAAACTAGCTTTTACTCGCGACGTCGTTCGCGTCAATATCACACGAGAATCGTACAGTTTGCGATATAAAAAGCTAGTTTATATTACGCTGATAACATAGCTTTTCATAGGTAAAAGAATTTTTAAAATCAGTCAAGTAGTTCATACAATAATCACAAGTTTAAAAACATAACGGACCGACTTCAAATCCGATCATGATCAAATTTATATGGTACCACCCTTGAAATAAGCTCTATCGATCACAAAAAGAATTTTGAAAATCGGTCCACATTTGGCGGAGATATCGCGTAACATACATAAAAAAAATACAGACGAATTGAGAACCTTCTCCTTTTTGGAAGTCGGTTGAAAATACAAAAAATCACTTTCCTCTTTATAATATTAGCATAGATACAAATTTACGTTAGTTTTGGCCTCACACATAACAGCTTACATTGAAACTATTGAGCTAGTTTCCATCTCTTTTACACAGTAGGGGATTTTGATTTCTATTGTTTATAATATGCGACAACACTTCGTATTTAATTGCGCAGTTAAAATAAATAAATCTGTTTTTAATTTGATTTATCATAACATAACATAACATAAGCTCACGCCTGTATCCCCGAAGGGGTAGGCAGAGGCGTACTAGCGAACTAGTACACCCACATTTCGCCGAGCTTAGTATTAAATTATATTTGATTTATCACTTTGCGTCTAATTTGAATCAGTACTTTACGGTTTAAAGTTTATCAAGGGGTTTCAACAAAAGGATGGGTTGTTTAAACAACCGGTTACTGTAATCGTTACTTTAACAACATTTGCATTGGACTATCTACTTTTTTTTGGTTCCTTTACTAGTCTTTCCACATGACACTTCATATTATTCATCTTAAAATTATTTCATATTATTCTCTAGAGCTGTAGTTGATGGTTTTTAAGTGATGTGGCTTAATGCATCTAACTGCAGTGAAGATGGAGAGTATAATGTGGAAACTTTTAACCGGTGATCTGTAATGAGTTTTGCTTGGTGCGTTGGCTGGCTTTGTGCGGTCGATTCGCCGAGTGAAGGTCATCTGAGGGGCACCACGCCGGAAGGAATTACCGCCATAATCCCAACAGGATCTTGAGACCATCCACATTTGGGTCTCATGGTCATTGTGAAAACATACCTTAATTGCTCTATTTACCTTGACATTGGCTAAATCATCGCAAATGCGTGGAAGCCATTATTTTTAAAAAAAGAAGGATTCATCTTAAGCTTTTACAACCGGACGCCAATTTGACGTCCATTTCCAATAGATCCAATCTCAGGCGAATCGATTCATAAACCATGTTTTCCTCAAGCAGAGGACTAACCTTATAACCAAAGTCCATATATACACTACCAAAAGATATCAAGGAATATAATTGGGTACTTGACTAGATTTTTAAATTAATTTTATATGAAATGTACGTCGTCTAAAATATAAAACAGAAAAAAAATTGAAATATTGTTAGAAATAAAAAAGTTATAAGCCTTTAAAGTTTGGTGTAACCGTCAAACTGCGGGAAAGAGAAGTATCAGTATAATCACGTCACGCCATAACGGTATGCGCGTTGGAAAGTGATAGCAAGATATTTCCAATATGTCCCCACTCCAGAATTTAAAATATGACTGCCCCATTTTTCAACCAATTTCGATGCTGTTTTTACAGAAAAGTTTCTTTTTTGTTTTATCTGTTATTTCTTATAAATATGTGTATAAAATCAAACATAGTCTCAAGTAGCCAATTATAATCAGTTAATTTTCTTTTTCTGTTAAAGTTACAACTACTTTCTTTCTACCTGCCCTCATTTCACCTCACCGGAGGCCGAGCCGCCCGTGACTATTAATGTGGATTCGGCGTACATACTTCTTCAAGTATGTTGCAGAAAGGATTTGACTTGGTTTATACGACCGACTGCCTGCCTGACGTCAATCCACTTCTGGGGAATCCAGTCCCGGGCAAATCAAATTAGGAAAATGCTTTGCTAGACCTGGGAATCCAACCCAGGACATCCCGTTCCACAGCCTCTGTGCTGCCACTAGACTTAGGAGGAAACCGAGGTAAGGAGTGTTAAAGTTACAAACTATAACCGACGAATGAAAAAACTCGTGTTTAGTAACCGGCGAGATAAGTCATAACATTAATTATTGTATTATACTAGAATTCTACGACCAAGAGTTTACTGCACATTAGGGGGCGTCCATAAATTACGTGAGGTGTTTAAGGGGGGGAGGGGGTCGAGTCAAATCTCATCTAATCTTACGTTGGAGAGAGGGGGGGTCTCGGCAAATATCACGCAATTTTTTTTCTGTTTGAAACAAAAAAAAAAATTATACTATTTTGGTCCATTTAATCCAGATTGTACATGCTTAATATTTAATCTTAAGCGTAATCGTAATACGATTAAGATCATTTACTAATTCTTTCGAAAGAAAATAATTTCATTCATACTTCAACGTTATACATTTACTGACTGTCAAACCACCATATTTGTTTTATACCAAATAGCTCAATTTAATCTGAAATTGCCTTAGACTAAATATAGACTGGACTATCCTCACTGACGTATTGAAGAAACGGGATGGTGCTATACGCATTTAAGTGTGTTGAACAAAGATGCTAATCTAGTTCTTTGTATCGCATCGAATACCCAGAAATTCTTGCTTTGCGCATTTGCTTTGAGCACAGAATTTGACAGCATATTTTATTCTGCAGTTTACGTGGATATAAATCACTTATAATTATTCAATTCTTATTATTGTATTGTATTTGTATTATAAACAGTGAGTTTGCAGAGTCTCATAATGGTGGGATGTTGCATTCGCGGGTGTAAAAGCAATAACAGACGAAATGAAATTTGTGTTACATTTCACACGTAAGTAATGATGAAATCTTATTTCTGAACATTTTTACATTTTAGTCGTAAATAAAAGCACGAAGCAATTTTTTTTTTCTTTTTACAATAACAATCCAACGCGTTTACGTAAGAAACTCATATTTTGAAAAATCTCACGTGAGATTGGGGGATGGGGGAGGGGGTTGAATAAAATCTCACGACATCTCACCAGGGGGGGAGGGAGGGGCAGAAAATTTAAAAAAACACCTCACGTAATTTATGGACGCCCCCTTATAAAGCATATCAGACGATGTTACACGTTTTTGGTGTGAAGTGATATTGTGTTAAACGAGCAACAGAACTTACGAACATGAATATTAGACAACTGTTTATCTCATCACATGGTAAATACGAAATAACTACAATTTCTAGGGACACATCATTATTATTGTATGTAGGTCACCTTAGCATGATGCATATGTGCGAGTGCATGAATCTGTTTTTACGCGTGAGTGGCTGCGCCCACAATTAGGCAGTTGCAAATAAGCTCTCGCGAATAAACTTTTACAGTGTACAGTTGGGTACTTTGACTTTAGTAACCAATATCAATGAATTTCTTTAGGAACATAGATTTATCATCGAAATAACCTGTGCAATAAGAATTTATTAAAAATACTCCAAGGATATACTATAATTTTATTTTGGTAATTTAAATACTTAATTTTTTATCTGCGAATCACGTGACTGTAAACACCAATCATGACGCATGATGTCACATTACTCATTTTGCTTTTATATGTTTTCCGCAATGGCCTAAATAAAATAAATACAAATGTTTATTGGTCACATAGGCACATCAAATGCACTTATGACAGGTCACAACAAGGTCTAGATATATTTATATAATAATAATCATGTTACAACACTATCAATTTAGAAAACAAACAGGCAGGTATGGACACAAATCAAGGATGGGGCTTAGATAAATGGTTGTGATTTGTAGGAAAGGGAACGAACGGGATATGGCAGGAATGCTAGCAGGGAATTGACGGGAAAATAAAATAGGAAGCTTGTAGGATTTGACTGGAAATGTGAGTAAGGAAAATCACGCAGTGGACTATAAGGCCCTATCCTAGCTATCCTACCAGCCTTTCTCTAGCTACCTACGGATGACGACCCGAAGAAGAAAGACAGAAAGAAACTCCGGGCTTTTTTTTTCATCATCAATTGACTTGCCTTTTTTTTCTCAATTTTACAAGATACAACTCATTTAATTTTTACATTTTATATTTTATACGGATTTATGCATTCTCAAAATACCACTAAAAGTATAAGGTACTGTAAGTATGATAGAAATAATGCAGCATTGTAGGATGCATAAATATTATGTCAAATAACTATACTATTATGTCATGCCAGTCAATACATAAGCTCACGCCTGTATCCCCGAGGGGGTAGGCAGAGGTGCACTAGCGAACTAGAACACTCAGACTTCGCCGTGCTTAGTTCCGTACCATATGTGATAGGGGGCGAGCCTATCGCCACATCGGGCACAAATTCCAGACTCCCGGCTGATACTGACTTGAAAAAAAACAATATCACTTTGCCCGACCCGAGGTTCGAACCTAGTCGTACCGAAATACAACTACGCCATCGAGGCAGTGTTGGAAAAACAATGAGATCATCATATCGACGGTTCCAAGGCAAAGTGCGTTAAGCGACATTTTTGAAACTTTACAGGAGAGAGGTTCAAAGTTTTTTTTTTTGAAAAAAAAATCATTATAAAAAAGTACTTGGCGGATTTTAGCAAAATTAATATATTTCTTGCGTTTGCACATATCGCAACTTTTTAAATATAAATTGTGTTTAAATGAGCTGTATTTTCAAAAATAAGTGTCGCTTAACCCAAAATGCATCAACTGAAAGAATTTTTAGAGTGAGGCAAAGTGACTCAAGTGCCCATCACAGATATTATAGCGGAGACGAAATTGATTCACTTAATACGATTACGTTTCAGGAAAAGCAAAACTGCTTTATCCTCCATGTATCATAATATTCATAAAAAAATACTTGCCAGAAATTAGCACAAGTGGTATGTTACATGGGCGCGGCGTAGGGTAAAATGATGCAAACCCAAAATTATTTTACGATTTTATGTTATTGATATGACCAAAATAATAACACTTACAACAGATTTGATTTTCCACCAATTTTTTTATGGTTAGTAAATATTGTATTATGTGGGTAGTTTTATATTACTAATATAAAAAAATAAAGGATCTAGATTTACAGTGATTCTATACCTCCCTTCATTATCATTAAAATAATTTGCTCATGATGAAGTACTATCTTCTTCTTGCACAACTTGCTGAACGAGCAGCTTGAAGCGACCCGAAACAAATATTACTTACTCCGATTTCACCTAACAAGATTCTTAGTTATCTCCATCACTTGAAGAAGGCTTTAATTACTTTCTTATCGAGGCCTGGGCACTGGGCTCTTATGGTGTAGAGCTGTTTGGCTCCCTGTTCAACCATTATACACAATAAAATACTTAATATACGAGGGTATGGTCAGTATTCGAGATTGTGATCAGTACCACAACATTCAGCTTATTTGACATGCTGCACCAAGAAGAAAACACTGTCGCTGAATGAATGAATAGCTTTAAACCCAGATATGATACTATAGGCCTGGTGTTTGCCATTAAATCGTTGGGCGAGACATACAGGTCGATGAAGACTGTAGAAATCTGAAACGAAATGTAGCGAAGATCGAGGACATAACCTATTGGAGGTACAGACATGGATAGTATCCAGATAAGGAGCAAAAAGACAAATATTTATTAAACATACTATGTTATTTACTATGGTTAAAGTAAAAGCGAAAATGTCTTAAATACATTGGGTGTTCAAAATAGTAACTGCAAAAATGATTTAACCGACAAATGAAATTAAATCAAGTAGAAGCCTAAAAATCTTAAGTGACCGAGGGCCGAAAATGGTAAAATCTTGTGTCGTTTCAATCAATGAACATCAAAATGGAAGCTATTTTTCGTGTTGTGTTAAGCGCCAAAAAAGTCGTCAAAAAAAAATGAAACTAGCGTCAAAAAACGCAGAAAAATTCGCTGATTCCAAATATATATATAACTCAATATCGCAAAAAATGTCGCTTAAAGCACTTTGCCTTGGAACCGTCGATATGATTTTTTGCCGCTTTACGAGTTGATTTCTTTGTCATCGTTTTTTTTGCTTAGCTTAATCACAATAGATTTGAGGCCTACATGTTTCCACATTACATAAATCTACAAACATTGAATAGGTATACACACATTAATGTATTTACATTAGCACGTATTCATATTAAATATTTACATTATTACATATCTACATATTTATAAATCTAAAACCCGCATATTTACAGTTGAAATATTAGAGCAAATCAATTTATTATTACTTCGTCGTGCACACTTACAGTATATACAAATTACTCTGTGGTGCACACCGCGCCGCGTGGACGTGACGACCGTGTGACAACTGACGTACACAGCTGACGTATATTGTAATTCTATGGACTGACGCGTCATCGCCTGGTGGGTGACAGACCGTTCGACCGGTTTCCTATGCGACGAGTGAGATAACTCAGCTGCGCAGCACGGGGGCAAGGGAGAGCGAGCCACAGCGAACGTCACGTAGAGTCGGTAACAGTGTTGCCATATTCACCGTAATTATACGGTATTACACGGTAGATCTGCCGTATTTTTTACTTTCGAATTCAAATCTGCCTCCTACAGTAGTCAAAAAATATATCTACCAAAAAGCATAAAAATGCTAATATTATATTATTTGTATCTATCGACCATTGTTTTTACGATAGTACTTTCTTTAACTTATTGGCAGCAGGATCTTTTACTGTTGCGTTTCGTGTTGTGTGTTTGTCAGATTTCTGGAGGCCCTGACACTTACACTTCTCTAACAATTATTTATTTTTGTTTAAAAGGATCCGCGAAAAAATTTAAATTGGTCTCCTCAATGATATAAGTCGGAATAAGCTCTATTAACGTTTTATTGGACTGTCAAATTAGCCATTAATAGGAACGATACTTTTCGCCATGATTTTAAACTAAATAATATTATATTTAAAAAATCGTTATGAAAGCGTCTTTCTTTTAAAAATAACATAAAGTGAAATGTTGTTTAAAAGATCTGTGATTGATGTAATTAAAGCCGATAATGAAAAAATTAATACCGTAATTCTACCGTATTTCCTTCGGCTGATTTCAGGTAATTTTGTCCCAGTATTTACTGTAATATTGCTCTAACCATCAGGCAACACTGGTCGGTAGTGATTATATCCGGGAGTTTTGGCGGGAATTCTGACGGTGCGGGTGGTCGCTTGTTTTAATGATTTCATATTCTAGTCTAAAGTTGTGCTTGTGGTTTAAATGTGATGTGAATCTAAGCAACAAACATCAACGAAGATGGACAGTATGTGGAAGCTTTGAAATAAGTGATTTTGGACGCTTTTTGTCGGGTGGATGGGTCGACCATGTTCGACTCCTCCGTTGCGAGGAAATCGTCTAAAAAGCATCAAACTGGAAAGAATTGACGCCAAAACTCCAGCAGGGCCTTGAAATCGAACACATCCGACTTCAATGCACTTGCGAAAACTTAGATATAAGAAACAAAGTGTAATAAACAATAAAAAGTATACGGCTGAAGGACATTGTATCCATGGCTATGAACAATATAAAAAAAAAAAAAAAAAAAAAGTGATTATATCCTCTTTATCGCCAGTCTGCACACACCTATTGCCGCGAAGACTGTATTGTCTGCTAATCCAGCGCTTGCGCATGCCAAATCGCGAATCTCGCTATCACTTCACCTCTCGTTCTAACGTTGTAGGTACTCTTTCCGACTGCTTCTATTTCTATAGAGTATAGCTTTCTGTGTGGTGTGAATTATTTATTCAGTGCGTAATAAACAATACACTTGTGCTTTTACAATTTCATTTGTTTCCACATTCGTGTGCATACCAACCTTCAATGGATTATAGCGTAATTAACAAATCTATGGCTATTAATTTAAGGTTTAAATTATTTTGCAACTTCATCGCTAATCAAAGAGTATAAACGTCAAGGAGTACCAAATCGTGTAATTCAATTAAAAGAAAGCCATAGAATTATAAGGTTCTTAAGTCGACAGCATTCTACATAAAATCAGTAATGGATACAGTTATTTCGGCGTTTGAAATTAGGATTCCGCGATCAAACGACCATAGCGCAGTTCCAGTGAACAGTTCTGCCCCATTACCCACACAGGCACCCTTCGATATGCTTTGAACTCGAAAATTCGCATCTATTTTAAATGGATTCTTCGTTTTAGTATCTTTTGAAGCAATTGAAAGATATTGCTATGTTTTGATGGTTACAAATTGAAAAGTCGAAAATCATCAAGTACACAAATTAAATTGGAAGAAGAATTATATTGGTATTCGATCAGAGCGGACGTGTGCAGTACAATTTCAATAAATTGCAAAAGTAGATGCAGGCAAAAGCGGCACTACATTAATTAGCTGTAGTGTAGGTACGAGATAGTTTTTTGTTTTTTTTTGCAATTTGTAGCATCGTAAATATAACAACTAACAAGCGAGTCCTCAGTGCGTTGAGTTGCTGACAACGGGGCCCTCTTCACCCCCTCGAGGAAAAAGGACAACGCTATATTTTTCGACTCGCTCACTCAAGGTACGTCGGACGGCGCGTGAACGCTGCATATTTTGTTTACTAAGAATGAGTTTACTTCGATCACCGATTAGCGGTAGCGGTAGCGGTGGCGGATCCAATCCAAATTTGACGTCTTTATCTCGTGATGAGGTTTTTAATGCTTCAAGAAAGCGGAGATTACAACACGACAATACAGACGTCAGGAATGAGCTTTCAGACTTCAAGCAAGACATGATGTTCTATTATACAGGGTTAACCACTAAGGCTCAATTGCACCACTATTATTAACCTAGAGGTAGTCCTAACCGCAAGCTAAATTGACAGAAAATTTATGAATGACATGTAACTTAACTTGCGGTTAGGACTAACTCTAGGTTAATAATAGTGGTGCAATTGAGCCTAAACAAAACAAAGACTTAGCACAATTAATACGGGGAGAATTGTCGGAGTTTAAGATAGAAATAAAATCGATTGAAACGGCAAATGAAAATTTATTGCAAGAAAATACCAAACTCCGGACGGAAATGTCTGAACTTAAAAACGCTGATATGTCGATGCAGGACCAGTTAAAAATACTTGAAAGATCTGCAAAAACTCAATATCACACTCTGACTCCGACGCTTCACAACCTGTACATAAACCGCTTTCGCTTATTTACGAAGACACCTTCCTTGAACTCCAAGAGCAATCGGAACGCCAAAAAAATATTCTAGTGGCGGGTGTATTAGAATTAAATAGTAGTAAATCAGAACAAAGACAGGAATACGATAAAAATGAGGTTATGAAACACATACGATCGCTATTAAATGAATGTCCCACTCCAATTAAAATTATAAGATTAGGCCGTTACACACCAGGTGAACACCGTGATCTTAAAGCACCGACGTAAAAAAAAGATGGACGGAGCGCTATGAACGTTGAAACTTAAGCAGGGTTTTCGGTTCATTCGGTCAGTTGCCGCCATTACGTGTCGATAGATCAAATGAGCCAAAACCCTGTTTCACTTTCAATGTTCCTAGCGCTCCGTCCATCTTTTTTTTTACGTCCGTGTCTTAAAGTATGTTTTAGCTCCGGTGATAATGTAAAATACCTATTGCGCAAACAAGTTCTGAACAACAACATACGCCTAGGTATACTCGGACCAGAGACCAACACAAAGAATGTATAAGTCTTAAAGGGGAATTGACTATTCGATAAAAAAATTGTGAATGGGATTTGTCCATAAAATACATTAAAGGAATACCTAAAATTATAAAAAAGACTTCAAAAACTCCAACTATCCAACAATCAACAAACATCTACAAAGGACAACATTACGTAAACTTTATCGAACAATGGGGAACTTGCACGAAAATTATAACGAGAAATTGTGTTGATAAATCAATAAACAAAACCTTGAAATGTGTTATGATGAAATTTGTAGTATAAAATAATTGATATTTTACAAAATATCTTAATTAGAAATTACGTGTAATGGAACGTTATTACAAAACCCAAGGGACGTCGTTGCATTAGGCAGTGTTTCCACGTTGGGGTATTTTTCCCAATTTTGCGGAAAACTGTTATGTTTAGTATGGTACTTGATGAATGAGATTTCGGAGGTCCTCCTCTTTCCAAATTATTTTCTTCATGTAACTTCCCCACCTCTCCGCTCAAGATTCAAGGGTGCAACTTATTTTTACTTCGTTATTTAATGAAATAGCTTCAACATTTTTGGGGAAATTTTTGTTCGGCATGGGGAAATTTTAAACGATAGGCAATTATAGCGGTTCAAACGTCATTACAGACAATGTCACTAGCCGTCAGTGTCAACTAAGATGTCAACAAAAAGGCATTTTTAAGCTGTGACGTCACGTCCTTTTTTAGCGCGGGGTTTTGTAAGTCATATTTAGACTTGCGATAATTAAATGATTTGTGCATATTTTTATGTTTTTGTTTCTGGTGTGTTTATTTGAGACGTCGTTCTTTGCAATGGACCCATAAAAAAATTACCCGCAAGTTCCCTATTATGCAGAACTATCCACACATACATTCCGTCATTATGTTTCTTTTATGCCAGTATTTTTTTAACCTGGAAAAAACCGACTGATTAAAAAGTATTTTAAATAAACACACATAAACACATAACATAAGCTCACGCCTGTATCCCCGAAGGGGTAGGCAGAGCCGCACTAGCCCACTAGTACACCCACATTTCGCCGAGATTAGTTCCGTCCCAGATAGGGGGCGAGCCTATCGCCATATCGGGCACAAATTCCAGACTCCGAGCTGATATGGAAAATTCCAATATCGCTACCCGACCCGGGGATCGAACCCGAGACCTCATGACAGTAGTCGTACCGAAATACAACCACGCCACCGAGGCAGTCAAACGTTTATAGTAACCAATTTCATTTGACAGTCATTGAATCATCTCTTTCCGAACACAAGCAGATATATCTTGAACTACAAAAATATAAACATCAAGCTATAGAACGTCGTTCTTATGAAGCAATAGATTACACTGCCTTGTATAAAAATATGAAGAATAATAATAATTTATCTAGTAACGAAAATCAGGAATGTAAAATTTTGCAGACTTATATAAAGGATCAAATAAAATCAAACAAAAAAACTAAAATAAAAATATTAAACTTATCGCAAAAATACTAGATTAACGGAAATATTACTATCAAAATAGACCAACGAAATTTATTATGGAAACAAGTAAAAGATAATTCGAACAACAAAGAATTAAGAGACATTTACAATCAGGCAAGACAGAATACCCATAAACTGATAAAAAAGAAAAGCAAACCTACTACTACCCTTATCCCACCTAAATATGGGGTTGGCGTAACACACTTTTTCAAGCATGTGGCAGAAATAATTTGGCTTAGTTTTTATGATCGGCTGAAATATGACAGCGCTCGATATTACCCATAATTGCAATATAAATAAAAATTACTCCATCTGCAATCATACAAATCATATGCTCTGTATCTTATCTGTCTGATAAATATGTTTATAGAGGACGTAGGGTTTGAATGACATATATTATATTTCTAAAATTTAGTACTTCTTGACAGGTCTTATTTTTTGTACGTAATCTATGTCCTCTATTAGGATTTCAGCTTTTTACCTAATCAATTCTATCAAAATCGCTTTAGTGATTTGACCATCAAACGTAACAAACCGTGCTACATTGGCATTTATAATACACATACACATATAAGCTCACGCCTGTATCCCCGAAGGAGTAGGCAGAAGCGCACTAGCTAACTAGTACACCCACATTTCGCCCAGCTTAGTTCCGTTCCAGATGTGATAGGGGGCGAGCCTATCGCCATATCGGCACAAATTCCAGACTCCGGGCTGATATGGAAAAATACAATATCACTTTGCCCGACCCGGGGATCGAACCCGAGACCTCAAGACGGTAGTCGTACCGAAATACAACCACGCCACCGAGGCAGTCACAGCATTTATAATATTAGTATGGATTATGAAAATTTTCATTTATCTCCAATGCATTGGCCCGGGTATTGACTCTATTCTCTCTTACGCCTAGTAAAAAATATTTTTGACTTTCTAAGCTAGTGTTTAAGTTTTGTTAAACTTTATTTTGCAGCTTTTGCTTTATATGGGACCTCTCGAACAAAAAAGCTTGAAGTAATTAGTGAATGACATAAAAAAATACAAATAGAACCTCCTAATTTTTTAAGTTGGCTAAAACAGATTAATGGCTGACTGACTGGCGAGTGCCTAGATCCAATCCGCCTTAACTGTCTCTAGTAAGAGATAAGATAACAAATAAAATTGCGATCAACTGTCGACTCTTCCTTAAATTATTTTGTAAAGTGAGGTTATGTTGTATTAAAAGCGTCTGTGTTGATATGAAGTCGCATTTATTTCTTGAGGAATACAGCTGACGATTCCCCAGCAAAGAGTAATTACAAGTGACATGAGCGGAGTATAATTTTATTTAATGAATTCAGTATAGTTACTGAGAATTTACAAAATGGAACCACACTGGAAGAAACAATGGCCGATAATAGGATGCAGTAAGTTTTTTATTTTTTTTTAATAGCAGTGACTGGCAAACGAGCAGACGTGTCACCTGATGATAAGTGATCTCCACCGCCCATCGCATCTCCAGACACCCAATCACAAATGTATAACGGGTGCGTTGCCAACCGAAAAGGAGAGGGATTGGGAAAGGGGGGAACTGGGCCACCGGAAATCCCACTCACCGAACAAAACGCAACAGCGGGCCACTTTACGCCGGTTTTCTGTGACGTAGTGGCATCAAACCGGTCGAGTCGGCCCATTCGTGCTGTGAATTACAGTCCACAGCGTGACTACCACACAAAAAAAATAATAACATAACATAACATAAGCTCACGCCTGTATCCCCGAAGGGGTAGGCAGAGGCGCACTAACGAACTAGTACATCCTCGTTACGCCGAGCTTAGTTCCGTCCCAGATGTGATAGGGGGCGAGCCTATCGCCATATCGGGCACAAATTCCAGACTCCGGGCTGATATGGAAAAATCCAATATCACTTTGCCCGACCCGGGGATCGAACCCGAGACCTCAGAACCGTAGTCGTACCGAAATACCGCTACGCCACCGAGGCAGTAAAAAAATAATGTAATAAATAAATACGAGCCAAATATCAAACACAAAGTCCCGGCACCAAGATGTGAGGCTTATGTCGTAGGTATCAATAATTACGAAAGACTTTCGACCCCACAACTCGAAAGCCGGGTCTCCTGCACTAAAACATTACACAAAACACTTTAAGATCGTTCGATAATCTGACATTAACGATGCCACGGCATCGCAGTTCCTACTTCGACAACTCCTTTACTGTCCAAGCCGTTCGGTTGTGGAACTCTCTACCTGTCTCCATACGGCAAGCTCCATCCCTGTCTATTTTCAAAACAAGGTTAAAAAGTCATTACCTTACATTGCTCGCTTAGGTTACTCGGTCTTTTTATATAACTTTAATTTCAATTTACTCTATCTATGTGTATATGTATGTATGTATGTATATATGTGTATGTATGTATGTATATGTGTGTAGATGTGTGTGTGTACGAATGTGTTTCTATATGTGTTTGTGTTATATGTATATAGATATCATATTTACCTACGTTATCTATTAATAATCATATACATATAAATAAATACTCCACAAAACCTTTATTTTACACCTCCGCTTATTTTGCTGATCCTCTTAACTCCTTCAGAAGGTTGTCTGGAAGAGATCGCTTTAAGTGATAAGGCCGCCTATTGTAACATTGTATAGTTTAAGTTTCTTGTTTTTACTGTTTCAAAATGTTTGTGTTCAATAAAGTATTATCTATCTATCTATCTATCAAAAACACATACGCAATACGATTTTAGCTGTCACCTGCTAGTAGAACAATGGACCACAGATCAAAAATGCATGTTTTGTGTAATATTCAGGAGATCCGGCTTAACCTGAACTTTTTGTTCCGTATCCAAAACAATATCTGTAGACAATATAACATTTGTCGCGATAGGAATGGAACCTGCGGCCTACTCAAACTACTCGCATACTGCACCAGGAAGGCTGTTAATGTTTTACTATAAAACGTAAGCTCTCGCCTGTCCGTGAAGGGGTAGGCTAGGCAGAAGTGAACTAGCGAACAAGAACACCTTCATTTTGCTGAGTTTTTGTCTCAGATGTGATAAGGAGCTTGCCTATTGCCATATCTGACACAAATTTGACTGACTGAGTTCAACTGATTCGACTGAGTAGACTGAGTGTCTATAATACTTTACCCGAGCCGGGATCAAACCCGATACTTCAAGACTGTAGTCGTACCAAACACGCAAAACAACTACGCATTTCAATGCAATTAAATTGTTAGTAGAAATGATAATAATGGAGACTATAAGAAAGAAGAAAGAAAGAACGAAAGAAAGTTATTTGTCAAACCCAAAAAGGGACAGGCAACAACTTCCAAAACAAGAGCAATAATTAAAAAATAACTTATATACTAGTCCACTTATTCATAATAACTTAGTAGAGCGTAATAAGGCCGCAATAGTACGTTTCATAAAAATTGTATTCATAATCAGACATAGCTTTAAAACGTTCCATCGTTCGATAGTGAAAACATGGCCGATTCCGATCCAGCTGTTTCAAGTTTGATGTTTTTTCTTAATGACATTAATTTTGTTTACAGTCTAGGACCCCATCTAAGATTGATATATATTTTTCCAGCAAAGACTTCCTATTTGTTTTAAAGCTTGCCAGAGATAAAAATAATATTTTTCTGTAACCAGCAACATTGTATTCGATAAACATACTTCAGTTCTTTTTAAGTAAAAGTAAGGTTATGCTTTCGATAAGACCAGAATTTCATTATAAATAAGGGGGTAAAACGTTGTAATAACAATATCGCTTACAATCCCGCTACTGTAAGTTACTGTAACTAAATCTACCTAAATGAATTCTTGAATTATAATTCCAGTATACATCGAATTTTAATTTGACAGCCTCCGTGGCGCAGCGGGCGAGTAGCTGGCTGTGGAACGAGAGGCCGCGGGTTCGATACCCGCACCGAGAAAAATGTTTGTATGGCCTACAGATATTTGTTTCGGGTCTGGGTGTTGTGAGACCGAAAGTCTCTCGTAGTTCCTGATACTCACGACACAAGACTCGATCTTAGTGTGGGGTCAGGACTATGTATGTGACTGTTGGGTGTTATTCATTTATTTAATTATAATTCCAGTATACATCGGGCAGTTGTTAGTTGGCTACGGGATGGGATGGACAGCACCAATAGTTCTAAAACTACTAAGCCAAAAGACTTCCATACAAAACCACTACATCACAGAAGATGAGATTTCATGGATCGGATCTGCGTTATACCTCGGCACCATATTAGGTAAAATGATTGTCACATAATCTAAAAGTTATTTCTTATAGCAGTTACTGATAAACGCGCTTATGGGTCTCCTCATGGTAAGTAATCCGGATGGTAAGCCACAGCCGTAGTCATCCACGATACTAAAATAATCATGGATGCGTCGCTTGCCTTAAAGGAAATTAATAGACAAAAGGAAAAAAGAGAAAAGAAAAAAAAAAGAAATGGTGACAATTGATGATGAAAAAAATAAGCCCGGAGTTTCTTTCTGCCTTTCTTGTTCGGGTCGTCATCCGTAGGTAGCTAGAGTAAGGCTGGTTTGTTAGCTAGGATAGGGCCTCACGCACCAATCCCGACTGCTTCCAGTATTTCCAGTCAATCCCCTGCCACCATTCCTGCCATATGCCATTCCCATACAATCCATTCCCTTACACTCTATTCCTATCTCCCCTTATCACCCTATCTTAACCATCCCATCGTTATTATGTCCATACTTGCCTGCCTGTCGTCAAATTCAAATATATAATGTAAATTATATTAATCCTAATTTAAAAATTTACTTGTGTTGACTTGTCATAAGTACTTTTTTACATGCCTACGTGATCAATAAAGATTTTTATTTTTATTTTTTTATTTTTTATAATAAGTATTCAGAAGAAGAGGATTTGGGTCACTGGAAATCTAAGTCGCCGGACGAAACGCAGCAACAGCAAAACTATCTACAGCGAGATTCTGGGACTCAAAATCCACCTACACTTTTGGGAGTATAAGCACAAGCTTAAGTTATGTTAATTTTCTATTACAGGTCCATACATCGCCGCATACTTGTCAGATTCGAAAGGTCGAAAGCCGTGTCTACTTCTAGGAGGCGTGGTTACTCTAATCTCATTCTATGTACTTGCTACGGCCTACAACTACGCTCTGGTGATCTTCGGTAGAATATTATGTGGTCTCGGCATTGGCATTCTCTTTTTTGTAAACTTACTTTATATAGGAGAAATCGTGTAAGTATCATTTAGCATCTACAATTTGCTTGCCTATATCCCACTCCAGTGTTGAGTCGACGCAATATACTTTTTAGTATTTAGCTCGGTATTTAGCTTAGTTTTTACGATTTCCTCGACCTCCATAACGGTAAGATTACCGTCTACTCATCAGCCCCGAATAGGGTCCCTCAGAGAAGATTCTCTGAGGGACCCTATTCGGGGCTGATAAGTTTAGAACTTTAGAATCACCACTTTGGTCTGCTCTAATCTAAAACTACTATAGTCCGATTGCTAATTAAACGAAGTAAACTGACGGATCAAAATGTCACTTTCCAAAATAATGTTGCTTACTTTCAAACCATAGTGATTAATCTAGTTCAATTTTTATCATTCAAAGAAACAATAACTCAGAACTAGCTTGCAAAATTAGAATTTTATTGCGTATATTTAGAAATATCAGCTTAATCCTTCTAATAAATGTCTGTGTAAATAATTTTGCGTAAATAATCACAACAGATACGCGAAATGATAACAATGAAAGTTACAAATATTACTTTTAATATTTGAGAAAAATAACGTTCGGCACATTCATAGCTTTTGTAAGGTTTGTTTATAATGAATCATGACTAAAATTCCATTAGACATGCTATAACTTAGCAATCAGTAATTTACTATGACTATAATTCAGTAGACATGCAGTACTAATCACACATTAGGCAGTAATTACGACTTAGAGTTGGGCTTTAGAAAATAGAAGAATAAAATGGTTGACTGAATTGAAATATCTAATAATCTTGTTCTTTTTACCGCAGCACTATTTAAATTTCATGAAAAAGTGGCAACATTCGAAATATCAGTTTACTCCGTTTAATTAGCAATCCTACTATAGTAAAAAAAATAGTTATTAGTCCACCACGCTGGTCATAAGGGTTACGTTTAAGTACCTCGACATTCTTGCGAAGAGTTCTCTGGTCACTGGTGTCTGTAACATGTTTTCTAAATCAAATCAAATAAAAATATTTCAAACAATGTATTTATCCATTCGCCGCCCCGTTCAAGAAATGAGACTACGACTGCGACTTGAAATTGATTTTTCAACCAACTTCCAAAAAGGAGAAGGTCCTCAAATCGTCTGTATTTTTTTATGTATGTTACGCGATATCTCCGCCGAATGTGGACCGATCTTCAAAATTCTTGTGTTCGAGGAGATTCTTTCAAAGGTGGTCCCATATAAATTTTGTCACGATCGGATTTTAAGTCGGTCCGTTAAGTTTTTAAACTTGTGATTATTAAACCTGTGACATAATCCTATTTTTTACAGATCACCAGACATCAAAGACCTCAGCGTCATAGTTGCTGGAATTTTCGGTACTATTGGGACATTCATCGTCTACACAATTGGACCTCTTGTTTCTTATACAACTACATGTTACTTAGCTGTTTGTATTGCTGCAGTTTACATCATTGGCATCTTTTTCATACCAGAGACTCCTGTGTACCAAATTTTGAAAGGTATTTCTAGTAGAACGTTTTGTCATAGTCTTGTGAACAAGCCTACTTGCTGGCTACTATTACGTGGTAGACCCATTGCCTTAAACTTGAACAACTGGTCAACTCTTTCCTTTCATTTATCAGCCTGAAGTCTGGAATTTGTGCCCGATATTGATAGGCGCCCCCTATCACATCCGGGACGGAAATAAGCTCGGCGAAATTTGAGTGTTCTAGTTCAATATTTTGCCTCTGCTTACCTTTTTCGGGATATATTGGTGATTATGTTGTGTAACCCACTCCAGTGATCCTTTCTGCAATATGACCCATATTGCAGAAAGGATCCAGCTTAGTTTTCACGGCCAAACACCAGCCTAATATCAACTCTCTCTAGGAGATAGTAATTGATCAACTATAGATATAAAATAATAAACAAAGGAATTAAATTCTTAGGAAGAGAAAATCAAGCTACAGAAACCCTACTGACACTTGGAAGAGACGATGACGTGGAAGAAATGCTATCAACGAAACCAAACATACAGTGGCTCTGGCCGAGAAAGAAAAATCAATGGAGGGAGTTATTCACGATCAAAAGCAACCGGAAAGGATTGATTATCACGTTAACCCTTTACATTTTCCAACAAATGAGCGGAGTGATTTCTATCATATTCTTCTGTACAACTATTTTTCTCAGTGACAGAAATAAGTTGATTGGACCGCATATAGGAGCAACTGTGTTAGGAATCACACAGATTATCGGCAGTAGTGTTACGCCGTTCTTCTTCGATCGATTTGGAAGAAAGGCTTTGCTATTGTGGTCGACAGCATCTTGTTCTTTATGTATGGTAAGTTATTGAGTATGCCTTTCTAGATATGAAAATAAATTAGAAGAATAATGGTTAAATTATTGTACCAAACAGTTTGGTGAAATTAATGAGTCCGATACAATAATACCGGGTTTGTTTAAAGGTATTAGGCAAGTGGCAACACTACTTCTTGTTTTGTTTCAAACAATCCAGAAAAATAAGTAAATACACCACACCTACATACCGAATATTATCTATTAATCAACCTATTATTACTTATGAAATGGTGGATTAGAACCTTATAAATTACATACACACCTTATAAATATTTATTACAGTATCACTTACGCTATATTGCGCGCAGTGATAGCTCAGTTGGGAGTGGTACGGACTGTCAAGACGAGTGTCGGAGGTTCGAGACCAACCCCAAAAAGAGCATACACTTGTTACTTTTCTATGTTAAGTGTATTTTCATTGCAAATTAATAATCGCTTGCTTTAAACGGTGAAGCAAAACATCGTGAGGAAACTTGCATACCCGAGAATTTCTTCACAAGAATTCATTATAATACAGCGCCATAATATATTATAATATTACGCTGTATTATACTTAACATATTCTCTAGAAACAGCGACGCTTCAATATTATTTATAATATAACAAACACGATAGACAACTTTTAAGTCAATGACTAATTAAATACTTTCATTAACTTACTTGTACGCCAACGGCAACGTGTTCATTTACATTTTATTTTATGAACATATTCTTTCTAATGTGATACAGAGGTAGTTTAGCGGTCGCCTTGCATTACTAGTCTATTGTACCTTATTGAATAGTATTCGTCCATGTCTAGAAATAATCAGTGCCATCTAGATCAAACCAATGGACCTCTGTCATTGTCTGTCTGGCTTATTTTCCTTATGTAAATGTCGCGGTAGCGAGGTTTGGATACTTAAGTGAGGTTTAATCTTTTACGTTTAATTTTCAGGCTGTTCTTGGAGTATATTTTTTCATGACAGACAGGGGAAATCCTATAGTCGACTATTTACAATGGTTACCTCTTCTCGCCCTTATCGTTTTCTTCTTGGCTTATGACTTTGGTAAGTACTAATTATAAATATTTTTTTAGTGAAAGATTTTCTTTTACTTGATTTGTTTTTTCACAGATTTCTTTTACATCATAATAGTAAATAAGTCTTTCTTTCTTTTTTTTCTTACCTGCCCTTATCCCACCTCAATCTAGGGTCAGCTCAACACACTTTTTAAGCATGTTGCAAAAAGGATTTGGCCTAGTTTTTACGACCGGTTTTCTGCCTGACGTCAACTTCCCTTTGGAGGATCTAGTCCGGGCAAAGCAAATTAGAGAAACATGACCTCCATGTCCACAGCTCATATGTTATGGTGCTACTAGAAAAAGGAGGTGATCATAATGCTAGTAAGCGAAAATAGAAAATAATATTACCAACTTACTCCTCTGCCTCCGTGGCGTGGTGGTATTTCGGTACGACTACGTTTCTGAGGTCTCGGGTTCGATCCTCGGTTCGAGCAAAGTGATATTGAATTTTTCCATATCAGCCCGGAGTCTGGAATTTGTGCCCGATATGGCGATAGGCTCGCCCCCTATCACATCTGGGACGGAACTAAGCTCGGCGAAATGTGGGTGTTCTAGTTCGCTAGTACGCCTCTGCCTACCCCTTCGGGGATACAGGCGTGACCTTATGTTGTGTTATGTTATTACCAACTTTTTCAAACTCTTTGGTCTATTAGCATCGTATATGAGTTGCAGACCGGAGCTCCTAGAATAGCTAAAGCTGTATTCCATCACGATCGTAAAAACTAAAGGCGAATCTTTTTCTTCAACATATCTGAACTCGACTATACATCAGAGTATCGATATAATCAGTAAAAACTCAATGTTTTATTTCAATATTTCATCAGGTTTTAGCATCGTGCCACGTACATTCATTGGAGAGATGTTCCTCCCCAACGTGAGAGGCACCGGATCTGCAATCACGATCACCATTTCTTGGCTCGTCGGCTTTGGAGTTACCTCGACATACACCTACATGTTAACAAGTAACAGAAGCGACATGGTGTTTTGGATTTACTCTGGATCCTGCGCAGCTGCCTTCTTCTTCTCCGCTAAGTACGTCCCGGAGACTAAAGAGAAGACGTTTATGGAGATCCAAGAAATATTGAGCAGATAAAGAACCATTGGCTTTATAAATGATTAATTTTCCAACATACATGCTCCTTCATGTGACATTGCATTGTTTTTACCATCAGGAGCTTGATATTGTGCAGTCACTAATACACGTCTCCTATTCATGTTTTTCTCGAAACACTACACAAAAACATCTACACAAAACAATGTTTCTGTTTAGCTGGGTCTCCTGCACTAGCATTTTCGAAACATAACACTAAAAACACATACACAAAACAACGATTTTAGCTGTCACCTGCTCGTAGAACAATGGACCATAGATAAAATATGCATGTTTTGTGTAGGTGTTTTGTGTAATCTTTTAGTGCAGGAGATTAAGATAAACGTTGTCTCCTGCTTATAGAACAATGTATTATAAACAAAAATCTGTTAGTATTTTTGTACATAGAGTAAAAAATCAGCAGGAGTCACGTCTTTACTTCAACGAAAAGAATACCTCTTGTCAATACCTCATCCGCCTTTATAGAGTTTAAAATAAAGATTCTTATCTTTCTTTCTTTCTTTCTACCTGCCCTTATTCCACCTTCGTATGGGGTCAGCGCAACATACTTTTTCAAGCATGTTATAGAATGGATTTGGCTTAATTTTCACGACCGGCTGCCTGCCTGACGTCAACCCCTCTGAGGGATCCAGTCCTGGGCAAATTGAGTTAGAAAATTAACTTTGCTACAGCCCATATACCTCTATAAGAAAGAATGAAAAAAAGAATCGAAAAGAGGCGACTGAATATAGACTGAAATAAAGATTCTTATATTCTAGTTTAAATTATTTATGAATCTATTAGAGAAGGATGTCTTAAATAGTAAAGTTACGCTGTAGACAATAACTTCTACAGAAACTGTCTCACATAAAACAACAAAATTGCACTTCGTTGTTACGTTATTTGACGACTGAGATTTCGGGTGGCCCAGCTTCTCCCACTCCTCCATCCCTATCCCCCTTCTTTAAGAATGGCAACAACCCGTGATTTTTTGCTAATTTTTGTTTTGTCTCTATTTGTGACTGCCTCGGTGGCGTGGTTGTATTTCGGTACGACTACCGTCCTGAGGTATCGGGTTCGATCCCCGGGTCGGGCAAAGTGATATTGGATTTTTCCATATCAGCCCAGAGTCTGGAATTTGTGCCCGATATGGCGATAGGCTCGCCCGCTATCACATCTGGGACGGAACTAAGATCGGCGAAATGTGGGTGTTCTAGTTTGCTAGAGCGCCTCTGCCTACCCCTCCGGGAATACAGGCGTGAGCTTATGTGTTTTAGTCCGAATATAAGTTGCAGGTTTTGGACGACCTCACAAAAGACCTTGTAATGATTTCTAAAGGTCGGGACTAAAAATAAACACAAATCGAGATTGAATCCGTCAAAACGAATTTTATTTATTATTATAAACGTGTAATATTCGCGTAAACTAAAGAAAATGAATAGCCCAGAATAGTCAGAGCCCAAATAACGTCGACTAAAAAAAAATTGATCCAATAGAAGCACAACTAACTGACCTACGGCCGGTCTCAATAAACGATCTCAGTTTAGACTGCAGATAGATCGCGATTATGAACCAATCAAATCAAGTCATTTAACGGAGTCATGTTCAAACTGTGTTCTTATTGGCTATTTTTTGTAATCTATCTGCACATTCAAACTGAGATTGTTTATTGGAACCGGGCGCTAATCTATCTAATCTATCCATTAGCATATTATTATAGTTGTAGCTATAAAACTAGCTATTACTCGCGACGCCGTTCGCGTCAATATCACACGGGAACTGTACATTTTCCGAGATAAAAAGCTAGCATATGTTACGCTGATAACGTAGCTTTCCATAGGTAAAAGAATTTTTAATATCGGTCAAGTAGTTCATACAAAAATACAAAAAATCTCTTTCGTCTTTCTAATATTAGTACAGATACAGATTTACGTTTCTTTGGGCCCCACATACAATAGCTTACATTGAAGCTATTAAGCTAGTTTTCCTCTTTTTTACACAGTAGCGGGATTTTGATTTCTATTTTCTATAATAAGCGTAAACACTTCGTATTTAATTGCGCAGTTAAAATAAATAAATCTGTTCTTTTATTTGATTTATCAGTTTGTGTCTAATTTGTAACAGTACATTGCGGTTTAAAGTTTATCAAGGGGTGTCAACAATAGGATGGGTTGTTTAAACTACTGGTTACTATAATCGTTACTTTAATAACATTTGCATTGGATTACTTTATTCAAATATTATTTTATTTAGTTCCGTTACTAGTCTTTCCACCTGATACTTCAATGTAGTGTCAGCGCAACACACATATAAATCATAAGGGATTCATCTTAAGCTTTTACAATTGGACGACAATTTGACGTCCATTTCCAATAGATCTTGTCTCGGGCGAATAGATTCATAAAACATGCTTTCCTCGAGCACAGGACCAAACCCAAAACCAAGGTCCATATATGTATACTCTGCCAAAAGATATCAAGAAGGATAATAATAATCTTCTTCTTCTTCTTTTAAAAATAATGGCTTCCACGCATATGCGATGATTTAGCCAGTGTCAAGGTAAATAGAGCAATTATGTTTTTACAATGACCATGATACCCAGATGTGGATGATCTCAAGGCCCTGCTTATGGCGGTAATTCCTTCCAGTGCAGTGCCCCTCAGATGACCTTCACTCGGCGAATCGACCGAACAAAGCCAGCCAACGCGCCAAGCAAAACTCATCGAAGATCACCGGTTAAAAAGTTTCCACGTTATACTGTCCATCTTCACTGAAGTTTGATGCATTAAACCACAACACTTAAAACCAACAAACACAGCTCTAGAGAATAATATGAAATAATTTTAACAAGCGACGCCCACCCTGTCAGACTTCCCGTCAAAATCCAGTTATAATCAGTTAATTTCCTCCTTTTTCTGTTAAGGTTACAACTACTTTCTTTCTACCTGCCCTTATCTCACCTTAATGTGAGTGCGGCGCACATATTTTTTCAAGTATGTTGCCGAAAGGATTTGACTTGTTTATACGACCGACTGTTTGCCTGACGTCAATCCACTTCTGGGGAATGCAGTCCCGGGCAAATCAAATTAGGAAAATGCTTCGCTCGACCTAGGAATCGAACCCAGGACCTCCCGGTCCACAGCCTCTATGCTACCACTAGACTAAGGAGGAAACCGAGGCAAGGAGTGTTAAAATTACAAACTATAACCGACGAATGAAACAACTCATGTTAAGTAACCGGCCACATATGTAAGTCATAACATTAATGATTATACAAGAATTCTACGACGAAGAACTGCAAATTATAAAGCACATCTGTCTGATCTGTTGCACGTTTTTGGTGTGAAGTGATTATTGTGTTAAGCGAGCAGAACTTACGAACATGTATATTAAACAACTGCTTGTCTCATCACATGGTAAGTACCAAATAACTAATAATTTTTCAAGCGACTTCCAAAAAGGAGAAGGTCCTCATTCGTCTGTATTTTTTTATGTATGTTACGCGATATCTCCGTTAAATGTGAACCGACTTTCAATTTTTTTTTTTGTGTTCGATAGAGCTTATTTCATGGGTGATCCATATAAATTTGGTCACGATCGGATTTGAAGTCGATCTGTTAAGTTTTTAAACTTGTGATTATGTAGGGACACATAATTATTATTGTATGTAGGTCACGTTAGTGCGATGCATGTGTGCGAGGTGCATGCATCTGTTTTTATGCGAGTGTAATAATTTAAAGTGGCTGCACCATCGATATATTATATACCTAGATGCACAGTTGACGCTCGGAAAATGGGACAGCAAACGAGTGCTTAAGCACTCCTTTTGCCTACAGTCAGACGCCGATAGAATTCTAAACAAAATTCAAATATAAGAACGCTTGTTCATTTCGTTTAAAAAGCTACTTTATACCACATGTATAGGGTTATATTTGTGTTGATTTTTTTTAATTTATTTATTTGGACAACCAGTAGTTGTTACATTAATACTTACGTCTAACATAATGTAAATCCTTAATTAATTTAAATGCACAACATTTTAAGGTGTCACAGCATGCATTTAATTAGAACTTATGATCTTTTTCTTTGCTTTATTACTGAGACCACTTTTTAGGAGGATATTTGCAAAGAACTGTGCATCTAGGGTATATTATATTGATGGGCTGCACCCACAATTATTAGGCAGTCGCAAATAAGCTGTCGCGAATACACTTTTACAGTGTACGTACAATTGGTTACTTGACTATAGTAACCAATATCAAAGAATGTCTTTAGGAACATATATTTATCCTCGAAATAACCTGTGCAATAGGAATTTATTAAAAATACTCTAAGGATATTTTTATTTTAGTAATTAAAATACTTAATTTTTATCTGTGAATCAGGCGACTGTAAAGACCTATCATGACGCATGATGTCACATTACTCATTTTTCTTTTATATGTGTTCCACAATGGCGTAAGACCTAAGATCCAAAGTCATATTGCCAAGTTATTTGGTATTATTTTCGTATTTTTGTTTAAGTTTAAAGATCGACAATCAATATCTGATCGACGAAATATCTGACCCGTTTTTTTAGTTTGAAATCCTAAATGTTATTTCCGCAATATTTTTTAATAAGTGATTTTTTAACTATGGTAAGGAACAATGACGTCACCCGTATCTTCAGGTAACAGATAGCGTTTTGGTGGCAAACTAAATTGTACATCATATTTTTTATTTTTAACTAACCATATGAAAATAAATTACGAAATATTTTTTTACATGTTTAGAATAACTTAATAAATAGCTCTATGCTTAAAAAAAATTGTGAAGCACCCAATTGCGTCGTCATTGTCCGCCCTTCCAACCAACAACCCGCTGCCCAATTATTAGCTAATTGGAAAAATTCAACAGTAGCTAAACATTTATCAATAGATTTCCGAAAAGCCGCTTTCCAATTCGTATAGATTTTTGTGTAATGTTAAGCATTATCTTCGCCTCCTTGGTTTACTGGCAACATATATGGGCGGGAAGTCGTGGGTTCGATTCCCAGATCAGGCATAGCGGTTTTTCTAATTTGATTTGCTCGAGGCTGGTCCCCCAGAAAGATTGACGTCAGGCAGGCAGTCAGTCGTAAAACTTTAGCCAAATCCCATCTGCAACATGCTTGAAAGCGTGTTGCGCCCTACACTAAGGTGGAATAAGGACAAGTATGGATTATCTCCACTAAATGTGGACTGATTTTGATGATTCTCTAGAATATTGTCATGGAGAATTATTACTTCTATACTTTCCTACTGGACACGCAACAGATTCGTAAGCTGGAATATATTCTAGGATATATAATCTAATTATTATCTATTTCTAGCATACCTGGGGCAGGTGTTATGCGGCTACATGATGGGATGTACATCGTTTTTGTTAACAAAACTTCTGAATCCAAATGAAACACCACTGCCTGATACTATCTCATCAAGTGAAGCAACGTCTCTTACCACGTTTTCATTTTACCCAATGTTATTGGGTAAGTTGTCTGTGATACCTTTATACTTCGAAATAAAACTATTTTTACGGATTCTATCGCGATTTGTTTTAATTTTTATGCCCGACGTTTCGAAGGCTTTGCAGTCTTCGTGGTCATGGACCGTTCCCGTAAAAATTAAAACAAATCGTGATAGAATCCGTAAAAATCGTTTTATTTCATTGTATTCGCGTAAACTTAAGAAATCAGTATATTTATACGTGTTATTTATTTTAATAGAATTGAGAATACGATCGGTACCTACACTTACGTGTTTTTAAGCAGAATTTACAGTTTTTTAAAGCAAAATTTACATATTCGTACCACGCAGCCACTAAATTAAATTATGGTAAAACACTAACCACATATAAATGTTTTATTTGACACGTTTTAAAATTCCTTCCTTTCCTTATTTTTATTTTATTTTCTTCTTTCTATCTTATACAGTTTTCTTAAACTTTATATTTTTCAAACACGTACTACAAAAATCTTCTTATAAAATGCGGTTCATGTCTGAATATCATTTTAAACGGGTCTCAATGAGATCATCATCATCATCATCATCATCATCATCATCATCATCAGCCATAGGACGTCCACTGCTGGACATAGGCCTGGTCGCAGGAAGTCGCTGGATACAGGCCGCTTCCAACAGCTCAATCTGGAAATCTTTGGGGGAGGCCTATGTCCAGCAGTGGAAGTCCTTAATGAGACCGTCTGCCAACAAATCTCTACAACAGCTAATTGCTAATTTTCTGATCTGAGCTGATCTGATTTTATAATATTAATTTTATACATATAATACCAAATATTATTCTTGATTTCAGGTATTCTTGTCTCAGGATATTTGTCAAATATAATGGGAAGGAAACTGTGTCTTATGCTAGGAGGAAGCATTTTGGTCTTAGGACATACAATTCCACTAATTTACCTAAATCTATCTGACTTAAAAGCTTCAAGAGCCGTATCTGGTTTCGGCATGGGGATTATTCTTAATGTCATAGTAGTATATCTGACGGAAATTGCGTAAGTAACATTTAATGCCCTAGATGACATGGTAAGCAGAATCAGGTTATTGGCCATAAATCATAGCAACTTCTAAAATTTCCTGATCGAACTGTAGCACATTTTCCCTGTGGACCTAATCACAATAATAAAAAGTACAATGTTCAAACTAAAACAAAACACTGCTATATGCTAACACAACATTATATTAATAATGTTCAAGTCAACTGTTTGGGGGCTAAAATTACAGATATTATCTGGAATTTTAGAGTCATATTTTATAATCGTTACAAATATTGTGGCAAAGATTTACGTGGCGTAGATAATGAATTCTTTACCTGTTTTACCCTGCTTCTAGATCCAACAACATTCGAGGAAGTACGCTTGCTATGATACAAATTTTTACGAATTTGGGAACTGTATTACCGACATCTATAGGAAAGTACATGTCTGTACTTGGAAGTTACTACATAGGGTTGGCAATTGCTCTAGCTTTTACAGTGGGAGCATATTTCATTCCTGAGTCACCAATCTTCGCCTTGATAAAAGGTATCTATCTCTTTGATATGTGTAAAAGTAGAAATTTAATAAATGACTGACCGACTTATCAGCGTACAGCCGAAACTAGGTAGGTGAAATGATTTTTGAAAAATCATCCCCTAAAGGGGTGTAAAGAGGTGTGTAGTAATACTAAGGATTCAAGACTGCTTTACAAGGAAATTTTGTAAACAAGATCATGATTGATGCTTTTTTATCCGAACATGGCAATGTGTACACTAGGGCCCGATGGTAAGCACAGTACGTTCCAAAAAGTAATCAATTTATCAGTGGCCATCAGAATCTTTGCGTTAAGTCTTCTGAACACTCCGAAAAGAGAAGAAACAACTCGAGGGGCCTTGGACAAAGCAAGTACACCTAGACAATCAACCATCAAGTCCCCTCGGGAGAACCCGATATATAGGTACTGGACGGATACAGGCTGATGATGACGATGATGATGAATCCAAAAATGCGATTGACATAAACAATGCAAGTCAATATGGCACTATCTGGGTGCATATTAATATCCTACTAGCAGCATAAGCTGAAGCTCTTTAAGACTTAAGAAAAACAATATACAAGCGAATTGAGAATATCCACCTTTTCCAAAATCCAAACTCAATTGAATATTATCCATTATTCTTTCAGGTAAAGACGACGAAGCTACAGCAATTCTGAATACGTTAGGCAGAAGTGATGACCAAAAACAGTTGATACTCAACGAAGACAAGAAAATTAATTATTTAAAATTGGTGACAGTGAAGAAAAACTTAAAAACGTTGTTTATATTGAACGCACTGTTTGCATTTCAATATAATAGTGGCTTTATAGCACTTTACTTCTACTCCCCACAAATAATATCCTTGGTTAATATTAATTTGAATCCATTCACTTTTTTTCAATATTTGGCTTTAGCATCAAGCTGCGTGACTCTAATATTTATCAATAGAGTGGGAAGGAGAATTTTACTGGTATTTTCATGCGGCTTTTGTTGCATCTTTCAGGTAAGCAGATACATTTATTTTGATGTTATTTATTTTGTCGCCTCCTTGGTCTAGTGGCAGCACATAATGGCTGTGGACCGGGAGGTCGTGGGTTCGATTCCCAGGTCGGGCAAAGCGAATTTTCTAATTTAATTTGCCCGGAACTGGATCCCTCAAAGGGGTTGATGTCAGGCGGGCAGCCGGTCGTAAAAACTTAGCCAAATCCTTTTTGCAACATGCTTGATAAAGTGACTTGCGCCGACCCCACATTGAGGTGTGGGATAAGGGCAAGTAGAAAGATTTATTTTCAGGTTCCTGAAGCCCAGAGATATATATCTTACAAATTATCATATAATATAGAATAACGACATTAATGTAAATAAATAAATAATAAATAACACCCAACAATCACATACATAGTCCTGACCCCACATTAAGATGGAGTCTTGTGTCGTGGGTTTTAGGAACTACGAGAGACTTTCGGTCTCACATACAAACATTTGTCTCGGTGCGGGGATCGAACCCGCGGCCTCTCGCTTCATAGCCGTCGCTTAAAAATGTTAGAATTATATAAAATCTACTATATAAAAATAAGTCGGGTTTTCCTTCCTGACGCTATAACTCCAGAACGCACGAACCGATTTCCACGGTTTTGCATTCGTTGGAAAGGTCTCGGGCTCCGTGAGGTTTATAGCAAAGAAAATTCAGGAAAAATTTCAACAGAAAAGCGGGAAAATCTTTTTTCACATACAGCGCCATCTCTGATACATAGCATGTACTACAAACCAATATTTTAAGTAGATGGCGCCGGTGCGTGAAAAAAGATTTTCCAGATATTAGAGATTTCATAGACGGGGTGACAATCGAGCAGAGAGTCTGTCACCCCGTCTGTCACCACGTCTTTCACCACGTCCGTCACCCCGTCTGTCACCCCGTCTGTCACCCCGTCTGTCACCCTTCTGTCACCCATCTGTCACCCAGTCGGTCACCCCATATGTCACCCCGGCTGTCACCCCATCTGTCACCCCGTCTGTCACTCCTTCAGTCACTTCGTCAGTCACCCCGTCCGCCACCCCATCAGTCAGCCTGTCAGTCACCCCGTCATTCCTCACGTCGGTCACCCCGTCAGTCATCCCATCAGTCACCCCATCAATCACCCCGTCAGTCATCCCTTAGTCACCCTACCATTCATCCCGTCGGTCAACACTAAAATATTTTTTCAAATCGAACCAGTAGTTTCTGAGATATAAAATTCCCCGCCAGCAGTATTATTCATTTTTGC
This sequence comes from Clanis bilineata, assembly GCA_036417725.1. NCBI lineage: Eukaryota > Metazoa > Arthropoda > Insecta > Lepidoptera > Sphingidae > Clanis > Clanis bilineata. The sequence goes on along the minus strand of CM071162.1, from coordinate 2,958,005 downwards.
TCCACTCCTATTGGTCATAGCGTGATGTTATATAGCTTCTAACCATCTTCGATAAATGGGCTATCCAACACAATTTTTTTTTTTTATTCGAACCAGTAGTTTCTGAGACATCAACTTCCCCGCTTTTCAACATTCTTCATTTTTGCTCCGCTCCTATTGGTCAGCGTGATGTTATATAGCCTATAGCTATCCTCGATAATTGGGCTATCCAACACAAAAATAATTTTTCAAATCGAACCAGTAGTTTTTGAGATATCAACTTCCCCGCTTTTCAACATTCTTCATTTCTGCTCCGCTCTTATTGGTCATAGCGTGATGTTATATATCATATAGCCATCCTCCATAATTGGGCTATCCAACACAAAAATATTTTTTCAAATCGAACCAGTAGTTTCTGAGATATCAACTACCCCGCACATTCTTCATTTCTGCTTCGCTCCTATTGGTCATAGCGTGATGTTATATAGCCTATAGCCATCCTCGATAAATAGGCTATCCAACACAAAAAGAATTTTTCAATTCGAACCAGTAGTTTCTGTCTGAGATATAAATTTTCCTGATTTCGCAACATTTTTCATTTCTGCTCCGCTCCTATTGGTCAAAGCGTGATGTTATATAGCCTATAGCCATCCTCGCTAAATAGGCTATAACAAACAAACAAACAAACAAACAAACAAACAAACAAACAAACAGACAGACAGACAGACAGACAAACAAAAAAGCACTTCAGCTTTATAATATTAGTATAGATAATAATTATATTATAGTATAGATGTACTCTTACTGTCGTTTTATCTAAACACGAATTATCGTTTGTATTCTGTTTCAGATGTTGATGGGTCTCTACTTATTCTTAGAAAATGGCGATTATTCAGTGACAGAACATATACAATGGTTGCCTTTCGTCGCTATGATTGGTTTCTTCCTCTTTTACTTCAGTGGTAGGTTTAAATTTGAACATAATAATATTCTAGTAGCTTTTTGAACATCCCATTAATAATTCGTTGGAAGGTCAGACCAATAAAGTGAATATTCTGAGCATTTATAATTTCACAACCTCTCCATTATTTTCGTTTCCTTTTAACAACTGGCGGCAGCTTGGCTGTACTTCTCAAATTGTCCACGTTTATGATGTCTAAATCGCTTTGCCCGACCTGCGAATCCAACCCAGAACCTCCCGATCCATAGTCCATACATGCTGCATGTATGGCCACATAGCTTATAGGGGGTTGACGTCAAGCAGGCGGCCGGTCGTAAAAACTAAGCCGAATCCTCTCTGCAACATGCTTGAAAAAGTGTGTTGCGCCGACCCCACATTAAGGTGGGATAAGGGCAGGAAGAAAGAAAGAAGATTGCTATGAGGCAGTACCTATTTTCTAGGTTCCTAACTTCTTGAAATGATGTATGATTAAACGAAAAATAAGTGTAAACACTAAACATAATGTACACTTTTACAGGATTGTCTATCGTTCCAACAATACTTACTGGTGAAATGCTCCCTTCAAACATCCGGAGTTTTGGGACAGCGATATTTCTTATGGGCAATTGGTTAATGGGACACAAATTGTTTTCACTACACATACTTGTGGTAGAAATCTTAGGAAAATACGCCTCATTCTTTGTATATTCTGTAGTTTGCCTAGCAGGTGCTGTGTTTTCTTTGATGTTAACTCCAGAAACTAAAGGCAAAAGTTTTGTAGAAATTCAACTAATGCTGAATAAATAAATATCTAGTTAACCACTAGTTTTCTTAACTGCACCACCTCGAACAAAAACTACCATATGCCGGTTTTGTTTTAGCAGAGACTGGTAAACGTGTAGGTGAGACACCTCATTATAAGTGAAATCTACCGCCCATAGACAACCACATGAAAAACAACCTGGGTGCGTGCGTCATTATATCATGCCGATGAACTACTGGAAAACCTACTAGTTCAACCTAAGAGTTCAACTTTAAATGATCACAAACAAACTTAACGAACCCACTTCAAAATTTATCCGATCGTGACCAAATTTATATGGGAATATCCTTGAAATATATATTTTTTTATAGCAGACTGGCAAACGAGCAGATGGGTCACCTGATGGTAAGTGATCGCTACCGCCCATAGATACCCAAGACCTAAAAGTAATCATGGGTGCGTTGTCAACCTAACAGGAAGGAATGGAAGGGGAGGGAAAAAGGATTGGGAAAGGGAGGCGGGAATGGGCCACCGGAAATCTCACTCACCGAACGAAACGCGACAGGGAGCTGCCACTCCGGTTTTCTGTGAGACAGTGGTATCAAACCGGTCGAGACCGCCTATTCGTGCTGTAGACGTTACTGCCTACAGCGCGGCTCTACCACAAAAGTTCCATTAAACATAAAAATAATCTTGACAATCGGTCCACATTTGGCGGAGATATCGGGAAACATACAAAAAATACAGATTAATTGAGGACCTTCCTTAAATTCGGTCGAAAATAACACGTATTTGAACTAATCCGTTTAACGTGAGGAGCCTGCAGGTCGATTCTCTAAGAAACGCCACAACGTTGCGATCGACGACGAGCTCCCGCAGCGCACATCGTTGAGATCGACGGAGCGTTCAACGTTGTTGGGTCTTAGAGAATACCATTTTCCATACATTTATGTCAAACGCCTCGGTCGAGAGAACTAGTTCGCATAAGCGTCGTCATCACGCATAGCGTTAGTGCGTGCAATTTGTACCTTGCTGAATACAAAAATGAAAACATCGTTGCCCCAACGATGCCGCAACCTGTCTTCATTAATGAAACCTTAGAGAATCGAACTGCTGATTCTTTTTGTATCATGTGCTATGGGCGGTGGAGATCACTTACCATCACGTGTCCTACTTGCTCCTTTACTAATTTGCTATAAAAGGAGAAAATCCACTGATCTACGAAATTAAATTAGTTTCTGCCCCGAGGTTTGTTTATCTTGTTTAACTTGTTAATCATACATAATGAACATCATTAAAAACTTAGAATTGTAATGATATTTTATCTCAAGTAGTTCACGGACGTAGTGTAGATTACTTGACATCTTTATGTTTCCACATAATATTTATCACTCATGTGTAAAAATCTTATCTCATTAATAAAATATAGTCCTAAAAAGAATTTCAAAAATACTTTTGTTTAATGCAACCAAATGAGACCATTTACCCGCTCGCCTGGTGATAAGCAATACGATTACCCATGATCACTATCAACACCACCAGCATTTTAAATAACAAAACTCTAAGTGGCCCTATATTTCGTCAAACTGAGACATTGGATGTCTTACATGTTGAGATCTAAAGAGCGAACTTCGACTTAAAGTCTAAACGAAACGAATATCTTTGTTTAATCTGTCTGTCAGTCTATTTTTATTGTAAAAAATGACTCGGACTAAGTCGAAATTTAATTTAAAAATTCCAAATCCTCACTGAGTTCGTTTCTTTGACTCAGACTTAGTCGAAGTTCGTTCTATAGATCTCAGCCATAATGCCCAGTAATTCCACTGAGTATTTAATAATTAAGTAATTGAAATAAAACTATTCTTACGGATTCTATCACGATTAGGTTTTAATTATTATTCCCGACGTTTCGAAGGCTTTGCAGTCTTCGTTGTCACGGGTCAGTCTGACCCGTGACAACGACCTAATCGTGATAGAATCCGTAAGAATAGTTTTATTTCAATGTATAATATTCACGTAAACTTAAGAAATCAGTAATTAAGTAATTTCTTTACACTGGTTGACTGGAAGAAAACGCTTTTAGAGATAAAGCCGTCACTTGTGGTACCGATATTGGTGTTTACTGTTACCTACCTTTTTTCTGTGTGTGCCTTTATCTTTCACATGGAGTACAATATTGCTTGGCGGTAGCAATAGACTTAGATGAGGTAGTTGGTCTTACCCATGAGAGTCCTGCTATCAGTGAACATATTGAGAAAACAGTAAGACAATCTTGAGTGGTAGAGCCACGCTGTGGACTGTTACGGCTACAGCACGAATTGGCCGGTACGACCGATTTGATACCACTGTCTCACAGAAAACCGACGTAAAGTGGCTCGCTGTCGCGTTTCGTTCGGTGAATCAGATTTCCGGTGGCCCAACTCCCCCCTGCCTTTCCCAATCCCTAATTCCCTCCCGTTATGTTGGCAACGCACCCATAATTCTTTTTGTCTTGGATATCTATGGACAGTGGAGATCACTTACCATCAGATGCCCCATCTGTTCGTTTGTCAGTCTATGCTCAAAAAAAGGCTATAAAAGGTAACAGGCTATATTCAGAAGGAGGTGGTGCGTATGACTTTGAGGTTTTTAAACCATCCAATAGTACAACAGCCTAGAAAAGCTAAAAGGAGTTATGGGAGAGCCTTATAAAATAAATAAAATAAAAATCTTTATTGATCACGTAGGCATATAAAAGGACTTATGACATGTCAAAAAAGCTTAATTTAGATTTAAGTATTTCTTATAATATTATAGAATGCTATGAATTTGGAATCAGACAGGCAGGTTTATACAGTTAGAAGAAAAGGGTCATATGGGGAAAGGGGAATGGAGCGGTTTGTGGACCGTGAAAACGGAACGGGATATGGCAGGTACGCCGACAGGGAAGCGACGGGAGTTAATGGAAGCTGGTGGGATTGGATGAAAAAACTAAAAAGCCCTATCCTAGCTAACCTACCAACCTTTTTCTAGCTACCTTCGGATGACGACCCGAAGAAGAAAGGCAGAAAGAAACTCTGGACTTATTTTTTCATCATCAATTGTCACCATTTTTTTTTCTTACCCAACAATAGGTCATTAAAAGTTATAACTAATAGGACACGTGAACTCTTTATCTCTCCTTAAGAAGAGTCGGTTCAACACACGTTTTGAAGCATATTGCAGAAAGGATTTGGCTGAGTTGTTACGACTGGTTACATGCCTGACCTCACTTCCTTTGAGTGATCTAATCCCGAGCTAATCAAATTATAAAAATCTTTGAAATAAAACTATTTTTACGGATTTTATCACGATTTGGTTATAATTTTTATTCCCGATGTTTCGAAGCCTTTGCGTGGTCACGGGTTGGACTTGATGATGATGATTGACAAATCGTGATAGAATCCGTAAAAATAGTTGTATTTCAATTTATGACATTCGAGTAAACTTAAGAAATCAGTATTATAAAAATCGCTTTGCCTGACCTGGGAATTGAACCCAGGAATCGAACTCCTGGTTTACAGCCCAAATATGCTGATATTGGGCCAAGGAGACGAGACGTAAATTCGTCTGCTGTATAAGAATGACGTTAATAATATCATGTATTTGAAGAACCGCCGCCCGTGGGGTCAGTTAAGAGGGTTATCGTTACAGATTAGCTAATGGAATTGGAGTAGCTGAAATGTTTATCATATACCAAATGACGTTGATATTTTTGTGATATCCAAGATACTGTCTGGACCAGAGATATATAGAGTCTAGACCAGTGGCGTAACTAAGTATAGTGTTGGGGGGGGGGCGAGGCAAAGTCATTGGATGGAGGTCTTTTTAGCCCGAGTCTCTCTTTATGGTGACGGCTTTTTCGGTCCGAGGCCTCCTTCCGATCACCACTGGGGCCCCTTATAGACCGGGGCCCGTGGCATTTTGTCGGCACGCCACCCTGTAGTTCCGCCACTGGAACTATGTCCAAGCATCGTTGGTTGTCACTTAAAACTTATCAACCAACTTGAAAAAAGGAGGAGTTCCTCAATTCTTCCTTTAATCTGTGTGTTTTTTTTACACTTGTGATTATTCTATTTGTCTACGCATTCATGGGTTTCGTTTCTTTTTTATTTATTCCTTATTCCCATCCCTATTACACCTTAGTTTGACCTACAAAGTCGAGATTTTTGACGGGAAGTCTGACAGCGTAGGCGTCGCTTGTTAAGAGCGCATGGTACCTCAGCTCAAATTCAAATTTTGCACCCGCTACCTGTCTCTGCTAGAGTGCGCTATCGTACGTTTTCTCGCTCATACACTAATGGCGTCATAGGATGTCAAGCGGTGTTGATAAGACAAACAAGTGACGTAGTGTGGCGGGCCCGCATTTACGACGCATTAGGACAATTTATTTACAAAAACATAAGCTCACGCCTGTACCGCCGAAAGAGTAGGCAGAGGTGCACTAGCAACTAGAACACCCACATTTCGCCGAGCTTAGTTCCGTCCGAGATGCGATAGGGGCCGAACCTATTGCCATATAGCGCTCAAATTCTAGACTCTGTGCTGATATTGAAAACATGCAATATCACTTTGCCCGAACCAGGGGTCGAAACCAAGACCTCAGGATGGTAGTCGTACTTAAATACAACTAAACCCCGGAGGTAGAGTTTACACATATAGTAACACACTATCGAGGCACAATTTATTTTAGTACAATTAAAAAACTTTTCAATGGCGTGTCAGCGCTGACGCTGTCTGTCGGGCTTAGAAAGTTATGTTTGAGCCATGGATCATCGAACCATCAGGTAACTTTTCTTACAAGATAACTTTGGTTTAGGTGTCCTCTAAACCAGTCACACAGCCCACCTGTGCTATAAGTTCTCCTTGCTGGAACTTCCATTGACAAACCTGTAGAGAAACGGATGTCAATGTTCCTCCACTGGATGGGGACAGTTTCTTGTCAGATAGGTTTAAGCGGCTCCTCCAGTGTTTGATGTTTAGCGGTGGTATATAGAGTTAGTCCCAATGTATGTAGAAAACTGAAAGGAGACTACAGGATTCGTAATAATAAACAACTTTTATATTTGCAAAATTGTCAATATACCTGATGTTTTATAGATATTGCCATTCAAAGATTTTATAAATAATCCGTGTACTTAACCAAAATAATTTAGGTGTATTCGTCAGTTCTTTGCGTTCTTTCTATGGAGAAAACACTTATTTCTTACCCGATGATCCTCACACCTCTACGGACTAAGTCAAGGATGTGGATATTGGGAATTAAATGATTCACTGCCAATACCAGAATTCCAGGGTATATCACAGCTAGTATAACAATGTCGGCGCCGTCACTGCACGTCTTAAACAGCCCGCATAATTGGCGTGAAATGTCACCTTTAAGGCTTGGAGCCCTATATCTAAGGAAGGGAAAGAAAAGTTACGTACAGCTTTCGAATCCAACAGGAGGGCCAAGGGAAAATACCTATGCAAAATTGAAGGGCGACAGAAAAGCTATCTCGCAAATCGAGCTTTTGGTGACTTGTCATCGCAATGTAAAGCAGTTTCTACTAGCTTAATCTGCAGTCACTGCGTAAACTTGATAACCACAGTAAAATAACACTCATCTTTGAGTTGAACCCTTTGCCTCAAATTCGATTTTGTACAATGGTGGAGCCACGCTACTGGACGTTGCACCGGCGCAGCGTGTGTGTACTACATGAATCCATATCAACCTGTATGCGGTCAGGCGAGAGCCTGAATCTTGGACATTCGAAAGTCGAGCATGGCTGATCGTATTCCCGTGGTGGTTCTTAAGACGTCCGCGGCTGAGTTAACCCTCGTTCTCAGGAGTTTCCTCAAATTTTCATATAAGAGTTCCGACTCTGAAGAATTTTTGACATCCATCTATATAATCGGAAATCCTAATAGAGTGACCGGTCGGACCTTTCTAATTATAGTCTCCATCCAAAACTCATAGCAATTAATTAATACATGGCTCCTGAAGTATTTATAACTCGCCTCATTGATCTATTCACTATTGGTAGCGTATATCGGGTGTGAACTATGAGGTCCTGGAATCCATTTCCAGATCGGGCAGGCGTTTTTGATTTTATGGGTGGGTCATTACACAGGTAGCCCATTGTAAAAACTAAGGCCAAACACCTCTGCAACATGCTTTAACAATGTGTTGCGTCGACTTCATACTGAGGTGGAATAAACGTACGCCTACATAATATCACACCTGTATCCCATAGGGGTAGGTAGAGACTATAGATTTACACTTCGCCCGATTCTCACATACTACTTTCGCTTCATCTACTATCATGATCTCATTAGAGTCGGTTTAGTTTTTTATCTGTTCTTTAGTCAATATATCATCAATTTGCCCAATATAAGTGCGATGCGGTCGCCCTATACCGACTTTTCCATGCACACTCGTCTTGTTTGTGCACTGTTTCGACAATCTCCTATCATCTATCCTCTCAATATGTCTGAACCATCTCAACATTCCTTTTTATTTCTTATTACTACATCTTCTTTCACTCGACAGAGATCCAACACCACTTTATTCTACACTCTATCACACGACACATACTCCTTCATGCTCTCATTTCCACCACCCTGCGGGCTTAGCCAAGTAGCTTATGCGCTAGTCGAATAGAATAGTAAATATATGGGAATGAGATAAGAGTACGCTATATATAGCGTAATAGAATAAATGTATAGGAATGACATATGAGTCCACCAGTAAGCCCACTGATCTTACTTTCATGCCTGTTCTGTCACACCCAACTTTCACTCTCATTTATAAGTGTGGGCACTAACACTTCTTTATGAACGGCCAATCGTGTCTTTTTAGAGACCTTTCAGCTACTCATAAAGGTGTTCAGCGCTCCATTAACTCGATTACCTGCACATACTTGTCTTTTAATGTCGCTATCATGCTTCCCATCACTTATAAATATACAACCCAGATATACAAAGTCTTTCACTTGTTCTACTCTCGCGTTACCTATCATAATTTTGCACTCTGTTATACTTTCATTCCCTTAAAAAAACATTATTTTCGTCTTACTTACATTAATTTTCTCCTTTCCTTTTAAATGCATCATCCATAATTATTACCATTGTCTGTAATTCGTCCTAGGCGTTCTCCAAGTCTACAAAGGCGTAAAAGACTTTTCGTTCTTTGGCTGAGAATTTTTCCGGAAAGCTTCGTAGGAAGAAGATCTAATCCGCACATCCCATACTCTTTCGAAATCCCGCTTGTACATTCTATAACTTATTATTCGTCTCATACATTACCCATTTCAATCAGAACTTTCGCATATAATTTGCCGACAACACTAAGAACGTACTCTGATAGTCTTGCCGTGACTCCTTTACCTTATACAACGGAACAATAAATTTAAAGATGGAATAAAAGCAGGTGAAAAAAAAAATATACAGGGTTAGTCGGAAAGTGTGTAGAGAGCCTTGGCCAACATAACGTATCATTATTAAATATTTCTACCGTAGATAGCGTACGTCATTTTAATCTTTCTTTCTACCTGCCCATAACCCACTTTCATGAGTGGTCGGTGCAACACCCTATTTCAAGCATATTGCACAAAGGATTTGGCTAAGATTTTAGTTTAACCAGCTACCTGCCTGACGTCAACCCCCTCCGGAGGATCCAGTCCCGGGTAAATTAAATTAGAAAATTCGCTTTACCCGACCTGGGAATCGAACCCACGACCTCCCGGTCCACAGCCCATGTATGCTGCCACTAGACCAAGGAGGCCACGAGCGTACCTCATCTTAATAGTAGGACATTTTTTATTTCATATAAAAAGTAAACTACCTATCCCACGATTACATATCGGCAAAATACGTGCCTTACGCAATGCGCGCGCCCCCACACTGTAATTTTAACTAAGATATAGTTACTATGCGTCTTTTAATTATTATTATCTAGAACTTATACAGCACATTATACAGCAGCGATAGCTCAGTTGGGAATGGTACGGACTGCCGAGACAAGTGTCGGAGGTTCGAGACCAACCCCAAATGGAGCATACACCTCTGACTTTTCTATGTTAAGTGTATTTTCATTGTGAAATATCGCTTGCTATAACGGTGAAGGAAACATCGTGAGGAAACCTGCATACCCGAGAATTTCTTCACAGGAATTTCGAAGGTATGTGAAGTCTACCAACCCGCATTAGGCCAGCGTGGTAGACTAAGGCCTAACCCCTCTCATTAGTAGAGGAGGCCCGTGCCCAGCAGTGGGACAGTAATATTACAGGGCTAATATTATTATTGTTATTATTATTATACAGCACATTGTCACTAGATAATCATCGATTTAGTAACAAAATAATGAAGTTACCACATTAATAGCCACTTAAATAATGATTACAGATTAAACTAATTATTGAAATAAAACAATCTTGGTAGCTTAGTTGTTGGTAGCACGCCCCGCGAAACATTTTTCTGTCTGGCTTTATCCTGGCCTTCTGCCAAGGGCCGTCTTCCTACTTAAACGCTTCCACTTCACACAGTGCTGAACGTCCTCCATAGTGAGGCTTGGCGCTCATATCTAGGTAGATATCTCCAGAACGCTTTTTGGGCCGTTCATGACCGTCCACCTACCGGAACAAATGCAACACTTATTTAAAATATAGCCTACAATACAAGTATTTGAATATTATATTTATTATTACAATTTTAATTTTGTTTTACTTTTTCATATTTTATTTGTTTTTATTCATTATAAATATAATAAATAAATATAAATATAAAATTTATTAGTTCTCAAATGGAAATTACAAAAGCGAACTTACAGTAATTAACAACTATAATAAGCCAATTAAAACAAACTGAGAAAACAAGTGACTATCTACAAACATTAACTGTTAACCTCCACACTAGGAATAAACCTGTCTCATGGGGGTCTTCAAGAGTGTGCTTTTAGAGTTCTCAAATATTGTTCAATTAGCCATTACATACAAAAGAGGTTAAAGTGTGAGTGTGTGTGGTGTGTGTGTGTGTGTATGTGTGCGTGTGTGTGTGTGTGTGTGTGCGTGCGTATGTGTGTGTGTGTGTGTGTGTGCGCGTGAGGACGGATGTGTGTGTGTGTGGGGATGGATGTGTGTGTATTGTGGGGATGGGTATGCGTATGTGGGCGTGTGTGAATATATTTCAATTCATAATCTTTAGGAAATCTTCGGTTTCAGAGTAGTCAAGGGTAAATTAGGGTAAACCATTTAATAACAGTCATTTTTACATCTTTTATAGAACATTCCTTTATATCACAACATAACACGACCCTATTATATATATATGGCCTCATGTATATCTCCATATGCTGGGCAAATGATGTATTGCACTGGACCTGTTGCGTTCTAAAGACGCGTCGTTTTAAAAGTAAAGGGTAAGCGAGCGAGTTAATTACTTCTTTGTGCTGTTTTAGTATTATGTCACACATTATTAAAGATTTTTGTTTCTTAAGATTTCGTACTTATAAAAATTATGTTGAGTTTAATGGTTAATAACACTAGTAATGACTACGAACACTGTGCCTCTGCATTATCTGAATCTGGCAATATCAGTGATGAGAGTTGCCATAGTGTTTCTTCGCTTCGTGATAACCTTGAGAGTCAGTTTTCGGACGTATCTAAGAATTTTAATATCGTTCATATTAATACGAAAACTGCCTCGACTGCCTCGGTGGCGTGGTTGTGGTTGGGTACGACTGCGTCCTGAGGTCTCGGGTTCGATCCCCGGGTCGAACAAAGTGATATTGGATTATTCCATATCAGCCCGGAGTCTGGAATTTGTGCCCGATATGGCGAAAGGCTCGCCCCCTATCATATCTGGGACGTAACTAAGCTCGACGAAATGTGGGTGTATTAGTTTGCTAGTGCGCATCTGTCTACCCCTTCGGGGATACACGCGTGAGCTTATGTTATGTTTATGTTTTATGTTTATGTAATGCAAAAAGTATTCCGGCCCATTTATCCGATATGTCGGCATGCCTAGACCATAAAAACCTTTACTTTACACCTCCGCTTATCTGCTGATCCTTTAACCCCTTCAGAAGGTTATCTGGAAGAGATCGCTTCAAGCGATAAGACAGCCTATTGTAACATTTTATAGTTTAAAGTTCTGTCTGTACTGTTTACTTAATCCTTACTATGGTGTTAAAGAGTTATCTATCTATCTAATCGTTCACGAATGACAATATCTATGAAAGTACTAGCTGACCCGCGCAACTTCGTCTGCGTTTGAGAGAGAGGGTTGAAAGAGTGAGTCGTAGGCACCTATAATCCAATAATTCTAAAGGAGGTAATGGGATGATCTACTTCGGTTCGGTTTCGTCACTCACCCCGTCCGTTATCCCGTCAGTCACCTCGTCCATCACGGTGTCGGTTACCCCGTCAGTCATCCCATCGGTCACCCCAACGGTCACCCTGTCTGTCACCCCGTTTGTCACCCCGTCTGTCACCCGTCTGTCACCCCGTCTGTCACCTCGTCTTTCACGCGTTTGACACTCCGTCTGTCACCCCGTTTGTTACCCCGTCTGTCACCCCGTCTGTCACCCCCTCTATCATCAGTCTGTTTCCCCGTCTGTCATCCCGTCTGTCACCCCGCCTGTCACCCGTCTGTCACCCGTCTCACTCGTCTGTCACCCGTCTGTCACCCCATTTGTCATCCCGTCTGGCACCCCGTCACCCACCTTTTTACTTTTTTTTCACAATTTCACAGTGAACACAATACCGGTTTGTCACATGAAATTAACTGAGCAGAGAACAATGAGTAGCTGTCAAACAATGTATCACGCACCGGCGCCATCTACTTAAAATATTGGTTTGTAGTACATGCTATGTATCAGAGATGGCGCTGTATGTGAAAAAAGATATTCCCGCTTTTCTGTTGAAATTTTTCCTGAATTTTCTTTGCTATAAATCTCACGGAGCCCGAGACCTTTCCAACGAATGCAAAACCGTGGAAATCGGTTCGTGCGTTCTGGAGTTATAGCGTCAGGAAGGAAAACCCGACTTATTTTTATATAGTAGATTAGGTATATTGTAATTTTTACTGATATATTCTTGTTCATTATTATGAGTTCTGTAGTATCCTTTCAGTTTCTTACAAATATTACGACAAACTTTGTATATTATACGAAATCAAAGTTAACAGGAATACACCGTGTGGCACCAACATAACTTAAATTTCGTCGCAAAAATATAATTATGCGGTAATATGCACGGGCCAACCTAGATGTATATAAACTTCAGTAAGTATACGGCGTGACGTCAAATCGCGCGTTTGTCAACGACAAAAATATTAAACCGCTAATATCAACTTTTTTAGGTTGCTCCGAACGTACATTATGTGCAAAAATTTAGAAAACTAAAAAATCAATCCTATGGTTATTCTATTTATTCGTCTTATTTTTTGTACAAGCCCTTGCAACATTAAAAGGTACATATATATATACAGTGTGTTTCATAAAGTTGGTATCCATAAAAGGTACACAGATTGAGGTTCTGTCTGACAACATATCCGTGAAGAGAAAAAAAATTTATCGCGCGATTTCGAATTTGTATACGTTTCATACTTAATATTTGTGGAATAATAAATCGTGCAACCCTAATCAGCTGATTCATTGACGACGCGACGCGCGGTGTAGGTACAGCCGTACACCACAGAGCGCTTGTACTCCAACAGATAGCACGGGCGGTGACGCCGCGGCAGCGTGGTGGCTTTCTATGAGGATTTTTTTTTTATTAAATGTAATTTATTTCTTTTAATAGAGAAGAATCGTCATGTACTGAGTTTAAACAATGTATTAAAAGATTAGTACTGTACTTGTCCACTTACCACATGTTGCGTTTCGTGCAGCACAAAGAACTTTGCACTACACTTTTCTATGAACACTTACTTCACAAATAGGGTTCGAAATGAGCTCCTCCTTTTTCCAAACACTTAATTATTCTGTGGTATATCAAGGACCTAGTGTTTCTTAACATTTGTGGGGTTACTGATTCAAAAGCGGATTTTGATGTAACGTGAAATGCCTCAATGAAACGCCACCGATACAGCTCCCGACCCCTACGACAACTACCCCCAGCAGCACCGACACATAAAATAATTTCATAGTACTCGCTATTCAAATACACACTCGATCGCGACATTTTTATAAAAGTTGAGAGCGACTTCACAACTTTACCGTTAGTAAGCAACTGACGAAATGAAGGTACATGATTTTCAATATGGCGGTAGAGTTCAACAAGGCATAATTATGAAACCCCGATAGGCTACTATGAACTGAAGAAAAAAAAACATTATACGGAAATAAAAAAAAAACATCTTGATATGTTTTTATTTATCCGCATTAAGCATCATTAAAAAAAGTCAGTATTATAGGATAAAAATCAACATTAACTACAATTAGAAAATTATGCAGAACCATTTTATCTTTTTTTAAATTTTTTAGCGTTCTGTCGTGTAGTGTGTTTTTATTGGCGGCGAAAAGTTTGCCGACTTCCTATCAAAGGATTACCGCACGTAGCGGCGCATTGGCAAAGAGTTAAAAAGTGCCGCGGAAAAATGGTAGACCGAACATAGTGATGCTCTAGTATGATCTATTCGGATAAACATTAGAACTAGGTACTAAATATTCTAATAATTTTAATGTAAATTAATACTACCTCCCGGTAGGTAAACAAAATCCCTGTATGAATGACCGAATTACCGAAATCCAGGTTTCGGGTAAAGTTATTGCAATCACCACATTATTCGTATCAGCTCAGAAAATAAAATAGTTCGTAAAGATTAAGACAATGCATCATATTCATACAAGTAAAAGTTGTACTTTATTTGTAGAAAGCGAAAATTACGATTAGTACGGATGTAAATTTTAATTCGAATAATGAATTAACTTTGGTATTAAATATTGAATCATTCTAATCGATTGAATGATTGAATAAATCAACTCATTGCATATTTATCAACCGCCCATCCCTAGCGCGGTAATACAGGCAATACTCAAAAGACACAGCTACCGCTTTTGAAATATGTGCCGCTAATGTCTGATTGGCAAAAAACTACCGACTTTTCTTTGAGTTCTTGCGACAGTCCACGTGGACTTCATAGGTATAGCGATCGCCGCTCTTTAGGTGCTGCGCACGTGACTAGCAAAGAGTAGTGAATGTTCGTTGTGAAATATGGACGATTTGATACATGCCTAATTAGTTTAGACATTTAAGAGGTGCTTTTAAATGAAAGAAGTGAAAAGTTGATCAATATTTTGTTGTCACTAAGCAAGTGTAATATTATAATTTACGCATTTCCTTTAAAAAACAATTCGTATAAATTTGAAGCATGTAAAATACTTCAATTTTAGTCATCGCGTACAAAACTAAATAGTTCCATTCGTTCATTTAGTTGAGTTAGTAAAGTTTTGTGTGTAGGTTTAGACACACACATCTAGTTTTATTTAGTCTTTGTAACCATGTGTTGTTGACCGCTGCCAGCTGATCTAGGGTCATCACAACGAGAGATTTCATATTATTTTCGAAGTCTGATTACTCAGTAACTATAAGGCCTATGCAGTTTTTACCTTCACGAAAAAGTTGCCAATCACTGGCTCTGTGTGTGGACTTTTCATGGGTACCAACTTTATGAAACACCCTGTATATATATATATATATATATATATATATATATATATAGGGGACGATTGAGTGTCGGTAGGTCAGCGTCAATAATTATGTAAAAAGTTTAAATTACACTATATTTTTTTAATGGAAGACCCAAGCTATTGACAGTTACGTCTACTACATGAATGGACCGGCTCGACCTGTTGGATACCACTCTCACAGAAAATCGATGTAAAATGGCAGCACGCTGTTGCATATCGTACGGTGAGTTATATTTCCGGTGGTCCAATTCCAATCTCTTTATCAATCCCTTTTCCCCTCCTTTTAGGTTAGCAATATACCCATGATATTTTTTGTGATGGGTGTCTCTATCTATGGGCGGTGGAGATGACTTACCCTGACCCACGAGCAATCGTGTTACTGCTATATAAATACTTTATATTTAAATTTTTAATATACATATACCTAATAATTTTATGTAGGATTTAAAAATAAAACTTTGTTTGGCAATATCTGTGAAAGTATTAAGTATATTGAAAAAATTGCAAGAATAAAAGTTGTTTATTATTACGAATACAGTATCCTTTCAGCTTCGTACATAATAATTTATGTTCTAACTAACCGTGTGTAATAGTAGAGAGCCCGTGACATTTGCTATACTTACGCCGCTGACACGCGACTGGATTTCTAATCTACTAAATATTCAGGTAAATGGAAACCTAGAAAATACTGACTTATTTATTAGAATATTCTCGTTATCATCATTATAATCACCTACAATACGTTGTTTAATTGATGAAGTATCCCAGATATATAAATTATATTTATTTATTTTGCTGACAGCAAGCGACACAACCTCCCCGTCTGACAGCCGAAGCGGGAATGTGTGCGGGCCGGGCGGCAGGGCGGTCTTGACTAAAACGGTGCGCAAAACGCGGAAATTTAGATAATTGGATCTTACAATAAAAAGACAAATTATTTTCAAAATCCAAAACACATAACCTATGCGTATTATTTAACTAAGTTACTATACAAAATTTCACCATCTTATTTGAAGTATGTAATGAGTAATCCGGGATATTAATTCGGTTTAGAGGTAACTTTGCAATTTTTTTCTATCGAGAAAATTTTAAGGAATCGTGTTTTCGCCATACATGTTCACTCACATAAGCCCTCAACTTTATCATATATGTGGATAATTCATTAAATAGAATTTAATATTAGAAACTCCTTTCATCGAAATGTTCGGCGATGGATTATAAAATAAAATAAGAAGATGAGTTAAGATTGGAAAACGAACGATAAGATGTCAGATTTGTAAAAGATTTTTCCTTAAGAAAATAAATTATTAATTGAATCAATTCTTTGAATTCCTTCAATCCCACAACTTTTGGGGGCTCGTCCGGGATAGAATCGAAGAAATTGGTGCTATTTTAAGGACTTTCTGATGTAAGACTGAACTACAATTTTACGTATCAAGTGTTACCAACTTATGAAGAAATGCGGGATTCTCGAATTTTTAAGACGATTTTATTTCAATATTTGGAATAAACTGAAGAATATTTTTATGACTTCCAAACGACTATCTTTCTGCATGACGACTAAAAGAAGATCTCCAAGAAGCAGACTTAACACTAATTTAACCACGATGCCGCCGAAAAAAGATACCGCTCAAGCTCCGCATGAAAATGTAGATGAAGAACAAGAGGTTGATGTACAAATTTCATTCTCCGACTTAGAGAAGTCAATGACGTCATTTACTGGTGATGACACATACCCAATTGAATCTTTTATTGATGAATTTGAAGATACAGCTCATATAATGAGTTGGACTGCTGTAGAAAAGCTGATTTATGCGAAGAGACTTTTAAACGGTACAGCTAAACTATTTTTAAGGTCATTGGGCAGGGTAAAAGATTACCCAAGTTTAAAGAAGGCCCTTAAAGAAGAGTTTGGACCTAAAATTAATAGTGCAATAATTCACAAGAAGTTGGCTTCGCGAAAGATGAAGAACGACGAAACATTCCAGCAGTATTTCTTATCTATGAAAGAATTGGCACTCCATGGCAAAGTTGAGGATGCTGCTCTAATTGAATACGTCATTGATGGAATCAGTGATAACGAAACAAATAAGGTTATTCTGTATGGAGCATCAGACATAAATGAGTTTCGTAAAAAGTTAGACATTTACAGTGACTTCAAAAAGAAGATGCCTGCCAAAGTCTTAAGTCCCTCGAACTCTTCCACCAGTCACTCATTCAAAAAGACTAGTGTCAAGCGATGCTACAACTGTGGTGACTTGGACCATCAAACGCCTACATGTTCAAAGGGAATCAAATGTTTCAAGTGCAATGAATTTGGCCATAAGTCGACGGATTGTCCTAATAATAAACCTAAGAAGACTCTTAATATTGAAGACGATAATAAGAAAACAAATGAAGAAGTTAAAAGTCCATATAAGAAGATTAGAATTAACGGAAATGATATAATAGCTCTAATAGATACCGGAAGTGATGTGAATATAATGATAAAGACAGAATTCGAAAAAATTAAAGATGGAATAGAGAATTTTAATACGGAATCAATGACATGCCTAACTGGTATAGCTGAGAATAAGGTTTACACAGAAGGAACATTCTTAGTTAATGTTGAGATTGAGCACAGGCCAGGATCAAGTATGAAACACGCAGATGCGCTAAGTCGAAATCCGATTTGTCTAATAATCACTGAAACTACAACTCGTATAAAAAAGGCTCAAGAAGATGATGATCATATAAAAGCATTAAAGAAAATTTTGGAAAAAGAGTCTTATCAAGATTATATTTTACAAGGAGATATAATTTACAAAGTCAAAAATGGCAATAGATTGATTGTAGTACCAAAGAAAATGCAGTATGAGATTATTAGGAAAAATCATGAAAGAGGACATTTTGGAATTACAAAGACTGAGGAATTGATAAAAAGAGATTATTACATAGATAATTTAAAAGACAAGATAAGAATACGCAAGAAAAGAAAGAAAGATAGATTTTCGAATCCAAGAGATAAAGATGATGAATTGTATCGATTGATAGAAGAAGAAAATATTCAGATTTTTAATGAAAAAAGACAAGAACTCAGAGAAAGCGCAAAGGAATCAATTAAGAAAATACAGGAAGAAAATATGAAAAGTTATAATAAGAATAGAAAGGAAGTAGTTTCCTATGATGTTGGTGACTTAGTTGCAATAAAGAAGACGCAATTTTCACAAGGTTCAAAGCTGTTTCCAAAATTCTTAGGACCATATGAGGTTACACAGAAGAAGCGGAATGATAGATACACTGTCAAGAAGGTGGGACATGGTGAAGGACCCATACACACAACGACTTCAGCAGATTTGATGAAACCTTGGGTGATGCTGGAAGATTTAGATTCATCTGGGGCAGATGAATGAGCAGGACGGCCGTGTGGATAATTCATTAAATAGAATTTAATATTAGAAACTCCTTTCATCGAAATGTTCGGCGATGGATTATAAAATAAAATAAGAAGATGAGTTAAGATTGGAAAACGAACGATAAGATGTCAGATTTGTAAAAGATTTTTCCTTAAGAAAATAAATTATTAATTGAATCAATTCTTTGAATTCCTTCAATCCCACATATATTTATTACAAAGTAAAAGCTGCAGTATTGTTGATTTTATCCGGGTTCAAAATAAGCCATTTGAGGTAGTATGGGCCCTTAAAGTTATTTTATATTATTCTCTAGAGCTGTGTTTGTTGGGTTTAAGTGACGTGGTTTAATACATCAAACTTCAATGAAGATGGTCAGTATAATGTGGAAAGTTTTTAACCGGTGATCGTCGATGAGTTTTGCTTGGTGCGTTGGCTGACTTTGTTCGGTCGATTCGCCGAATGATGATCATCTGAGGCGCACCGCACTGGAAGGAATTACCGCCATAATCTTAGCAGGGCCTTGAGATCATCCACATCTGGGTCTCATGGTCATTGTGAAAACATAATTGCTCTATTTACCTTGACGTTAGCTATTATTGGCATTATTTTTAAAAGAAGAAGAAGAAGACCTACAAAGTCCTTTATTTCGACTCGTAATCACGAAGGCTACAAAGCCTTCGAAACATCGGTCTTAAAAATAAAAGCAAATCCGGATAGAATCCGTATAAACTAGTTTTGTTTCAGTTATTATTATTATTGTTTATAAGCATAAACAATACACCGTCATGAAGATTTCAATTGCACAATAGAAATAAGCTGTTTTTAGTGTGATTTATTTATTTGTTTCTAATCTGAAACGTTGAGGTTTAAAGTTTATCAAGGCGGTTGCAACAATAGATTGGGTTGTTTAAACTACCGTTAATGACTTAATCGTCTCTTTAGACTCACTCACACAAACATGTATTCCTTATATAAAGATCATGTCATTCGTTTTCAATATCTTTCGAGGGACTTGCGACATGTCGTGTTGGTTGGTTACGATGAGTATGAGGATGCAGATGCAGACATATCGCAAATCTATCGATTTAATTATTCCCTCTTCAGATTCGGAGTGTGGAGAAGCATAAATAGGCCGGCATGATTCTGGCGACCACTGATAAACCCATTATTTGTCAGTGGTCACTGGTTTTTCGGACTGCACTACGTTAACCATCAGGAGCAGGGTAGTCACTTTACCGTGCTTAAAAAATATATGTAGTATAACTACCTGCTCTTTTTCTACTTCAATATGATGTATTTTTCCAGCTTCTTGCACAAAGATCTAGCTTTTATAAGCGGCCGCTAACCTAACGTCCATCCCTTATAGAAGATTCAGTAGTAAGCAAATCGTTGCAGAATATTCGCATCCCCCGACATGAGTTTCAAACCCAGGACTACAGTACATTACTGCCTCTCCTAAGAGGCTACACGACAGATTACAGTCAAAGCATTTTCTGTTAAAGTTACGCTTACTATAACCGATGAATGAAACAACCCACGTTTTGTATCCGACCGGATAAATAGTAACATTATTTAGGGAATTCCACATCCAAGAATTATTACTGCAGCACATTTTATGTTACATCAGACAAAGTTGCACATTTGTGGTGTGAAGACCAGCGGCCTGAACAGGAAAATTTCTGACAACCGTAAATGTATTTCAGCTCGATGCGCGTCTATGAAATTTGTATGAAATATTAACCAAACGTCATCAGTGCGCAGCGAACTCGAATACATTTACATTTACATTAGTTTTTCGTGCTCGGGCTACAGTTATATTGTGTTAATGAAGAATAGGATTTACAAACATGCAAATTAGACAGGCGTTCATCTCATTACATGGTGAGTATAAAGTAAAAAAATCATTTATCAACCGATTTCCAAAAAACTTAACAGACTGACTTTCAAATCCGATCGTGGCCAAATTTATATGGGACCACCCTTGAAATAAGCTCTATTGACCACAAAAAGAAATTTGAAAATCGGTCCTATCAAGCACAAATTCCAGACTTCGAGTTGACATGGAAAAATCCAACATCACTGCCCGACCCGGGGGTCTAACCCGAGACCTCAGGATGGTAATCGAGGGTTAATTTTTGTGCGGGATAAATAGATTTTATTTATAAAGTCTCGCCAAACTTCAGTAAAGTATCTTTTGGTTGATAAACTCGTAAACATAAGCCGAAATATATTCTAAGTTATTCATAATTAACTATTTCTAGCATACCTGGGGCAGGTGTTATGCGGCTACATGATAGGAGAGATATCGCTACTAATAACAATACTTACGAACTCTGATGAAACACCACTGCCAGATGTCATCTCAATAAATGAAGCGATGTCTCTTGCCTCGTTTTCATTTTATCCAACGTTATCTGGTAAGTTATCTATGATATATTTATACGTTTATATTTTTTGACCAGCGGCCTGAGCAGGAAAATTTCTGACAACCGTAAATGTATTCGATCTCGATGCGCGTCTATGAAATTTGTATGAAATATTAACCAAACGTCATCAGTGCGCAGCGAACTCGAATACATTTACAATTACATTAGTTTTTCGTGCTCGGGCTACTGATCAGTCGCCTCCTTAGTCTAGCAGCAGCATATATGGGCTGTGAACCGCGAGGTCCTGGGTTCGATTCCTAGGTCGGGCAAAGCGAATTTTCTAATTTAATTTGCCCGGAAATGGATCCACCAAAGGGTTTTGACGTCAGGCAAGCGGCCGGTCGTAAACACTTAGCTAAATCTTTTCTGCAACATGCTTGAAAAAGTGTGTTGCGCCGACCCCACATTAAGGTGGGATAAGGGCAGGCAGAAAGAAAGAAATAATTCTTTGAACAGATCAACTATTACGATCGATCGAGATTCTCAAATCATATGTATCTTTACCGACAACTTCGAGATGCGTGGACCGATTTCCATGTTTTCGTACTTGAAAGAGCAATCATAGTTGGTCTCATATAATTTTGGAAGAATTACAAATAAAATTAAGTTTAATACATCAAAAACCGTTCAAAAAATCAAATATAATTTCTCTTTCGCCAGGGATCTAGAGGTAGAACAATCGAAAATACGTTTTTCGGTTTTTAAGTTTTATATTTAGGACTGCCTCGGTGGCGTACGACTACGGTTCTGAGGTCTCGGGTTCGATCCCCGGGTCGGGCAAAGTGATATTGGACTTTTCCATATCAGCCTGATATTCTGAATCTGGAATTTGTGCCCGATATGGCGATAGGCTCGCCCCCTATCACATCTCGGACAGAACTAAGCTCGGCGAAATGTGGGTGTACTAGTTCGCTAGTGCGCCTCTGCCTACCCCTTCGGGGATACAAGCGTGAGCTTATATATGTTAAGATTTATCAAATTTTATTTTATTAACAAAAATCTTTTATAAAACGAAATTCATGTTTAAGTTGGTATCGTCAACCATTACTTCAGCACTTACTATTTCAGGCGTACTTCTATCAGGATATTTGTCAAATAAAATGGGAAGGAAACGGTGTCTCATGCTTGGAGGAATCATTATAGCCTTAGGACATATAATTCCACTTCTGTACTTAAATCTACAAACATTCCAAGCTTCAAGAGCTGTATCTAGTTTCGGCAGTGGGATTATTACTGTTGCAATAATAGTATATCTGACGGAAATAGCGTAAGTAAATATTTCGTCATAATCATAGAACAGTGAAGGATCTAACAAATATTGAACTTTACAGGGCCATTTCAAATAATTGTATTTGATTTTTGACATAACTTTTATATTCTAAGGGCCTTATTTATAAAAGCCTTTTTTGCTGAGCAAATGGTTAATAATAACCTGTCACTTTTTTCCTTGCGTTACATTGTTTAAAAATGAAAGGGACAACCTATGGTATAAAGATAAGCAGCGCTTAAATTTTTATAAGTAAGGGGCTAAATTGTTATGAAAATTGGCATATGTTCAAATTACATAACTTTAAAAAAAAGCAGCAATAGTTCAGATGGGAGTGGTACGGACAGTCGAGACGAGTGTCAGAGGTTCGAGACCAACCCAAAATGGAGCACACACCTCTGACTTTTCTCTGTTAAG
Source organism: Clanis bilineata (assembly GCA_036417725.1). Classification (NCBI taxonomy): domain Eukaryota; kingdom Metazoa; phylum Arthropoda; class Insecta; order Lepidoptera; family Sphingidae; genus Clanis; species Clanis bilineata. The sequence goes on along the minus strand of CM071162.1, from coordinate 2,935,128 downwards.
TGTATTTTCATTGTGAATTATCGCTTGCTATAACGGCGAAGGAAAACATCGTAAGGAAACCTGCATACCCGAGAATTTCTTCTCATTAATTTAAATGGTATGTGAAGTTTACCAACCCGCATTAGGCCAGCGTGGTAGAATAAGTTCTAACCCCTCTCATGAGTAGAAGAGGCCCGTGCCCAGCAGTGGGACAGTAATATTACAGGGCTAATATTATCTTATTAATATTTAGACAGTGTAGTATCCAAATAAAGTAAAACATGAATTTCGTATTTATTTCAAAACCGATATTATTCTACGATCAAGACGATTTGAACTCCTTAAGAGACATGATAAGCAGGTCATTCTGCTCATAAACCGCAACAACACCTCTCACAACTTTGAATTCCAAATGTGGAAGTGCAGTGTTATGACCAGAGTCCAAGATTTTTAATCTTATGATGCCCAGTAATAATATCACTGGCGTCAATGTCAAAGAACAAAGTTGAAACAAACACAACACTGATTGCACACTCTTACTTAACCATAACGTCTTATCTAGACTCATATTGTGTAATCGCCACAAAGATGTGGCAAAGAATTACATTGTGGGGATACATCAGTTTTTTATCTGTTTAACTCTATGCTTTTTTTTTATAGCAGAGGTTGGCAAACGAGCAGATGGGTCACCTGATGGAAAGTGATCTCCATAGACACCCAAGACACAAAAAGAATCATGGGTGAGTTGTCAACCTAAAAGGAGGGAATGGAAGGCGAGGGAAGGGGATTGGGAAAGGGAGTAGGGAAATGGGCCACCGGAAATCTCACTCACCGAACGAAACGCGACAGCAAGCTGCCACTTTACATCAGTTTTCTGTGAGACAGTGGTATCTAACCGGTCGAGCCGGCCCATTCGTGCCATAGACGTTACTGTCTACAGCATTGCTCTACCACTTAAAATAAACCTAGTTTTGACGTGGTTTTTTATTTTTATTCCCAACGTCCCGTGACCAAGAACGCAGTAGGTAAAGCTTTCGAAGCGTCGGGACTAAAAATAAAAAACAAATCGCGATAGATTCCGTAAAAACTAGTTTTATTACAGTGTGTAACAGTAGCGTCAACCTAAGAAATTATTATGTTTTATTTAACTTTTAGATCCAATAACAACCGAGGAAGTATGTTAGCTAGGACACAACTTTTCAATGCTTTGGGAATCACACTAGCGATCTATGCAGAAAAGTACATGTCAGTACTTGAAAGCTACTACGTTGGATTAGCAATTGCTTTAGCTTTTACACTGGGAACATATTTCATTCCTGAGTCACCTATCTTGACATTGATGCAAGGTAATATATATACTAAAAATTCACTTACACCTTTTCCGAAATCAGTTGAAAATTATCCTTTATTTTCAGGTAAAGACGATGAAGCTAAAGTAATTTTGAATACTTTAGGCAGAAGTGATGACCATAAACAATTGATACTCAACGAAGATAAGAAAATTAATTATTTAAAATTATTCACAGTGAAGAGAAACTTAAAAACGCTGTTTATATTGTACGCTTTATTTGTATTTCATAATAGTAGTGGGATTATAGCATTTTACTTGTATAATTCACATATAGTATCTATGGTCAACAATAAGATAAATGCATCAATCTTTCTTCAAAATTTGATCGTAGTGTCAAGTTCTGTATTTCTAATATTTATCGACAGAGTTGGGAGGAGAATTTTACTGATCTATTCATGCATTTTTTGTTGCATCTTTCAGGTAAGTTTAGTTATATTTCTTTCTTCTTTTGGTTACGGTATTAAAAAAAATTATTCAGTATAATATTTTTTTTTGTTTCATAAAGTTGGTACCAATAACAATTCCACAAACAGGGAGAATGATATAAACTTTAAAGCGAAATGGTAAATTCAAAAAAAAAATCTATGAATTATTGAGCATAGGGATTTTAAAATCGGAACGTGACCTGTAAATCGTTGCAATTAGCATAGGAATGGCTTTGTGTATGCTTAAAATAATCAATTACCCCATAGTACCCCATCGAAATGTACTGCAGCTGACCCAATGAGCCGGAAATCATTTTTGTCACATATTCAAGTTGCCATTAGTCAAACACTATGAACCTTACGAAATTTTAAACTTTACCGCTAGATTGCTTGCCATCTTCTCTTTAATTGTAGTTATTATTGATACCAACTTTATGGAACACTCTGTATAACCCCAACTTTATTGGCATGGATCTCGATAAATAATATTTTAATAATAATGGCGATTTTAATAATAGTTATTTGTTTTCTGTTGCAGGCGCTGATAGGTCTGTATTTCTTCTTTGAGAATGGTGGTTATCCAGTGACAGAACAAATACAATGGTTGCCTATCGTCGCTATGATTGGTTTCTTTTTGTTTTACTTTAGTGGTAAGTTATATCAACTATGATAATAGTTTTATTAGCTTTTCCGGACTTCCTTAGAAATAATAATAACGAACAATAGATACTAACGCTGAAATCTATAGAGTGAACTTCGACTAAGTTAGAGTCAAAGTAACGAACTCAGTGAGGATTTGGAATTTTTAAATCGAACTTTGACTTAGGCCGAGTCATTTTTTACAAAAAATCTTAGTTAAGTCTGTCCGCCAGTCTGTTTTTCTTGTAAAAAATGCCAAGTCGAAGATCGATTTAAACATTCCAAATCCTCACTGAGTTCGTTTCTTTGACTTAGAGCTAGTCGAAGATTGCTTTAGATCTCAGCCTTAATGAACAGGGGCGCCAGCAGAAATAATTTTGATAATGAAACTCGTATCGATTTTACTACGCACTGCTGACTTTTAGTTCTTTTATACAAATGTCGTATCGCTTACATCTTTGCTCGCCTTGTCATACGACTGAAATAAGCACTGTGACTTTGGAGGACTAGGCAGTCTTTGGGGGAGACCTATGTCCAGCAGTGGACGTCCTATGGCTGATGATGATGATGATGATGATGATGATGATGATAGGAGATACAGAGAAATCGTCTTAGGAAGCATTTTCTCTTTTTTTGTGAAAATAATTTTGGCATACTCAAATTTTTGGTCTAGTTCTATTTCTGGTCTTAATTATCCCTGGAAATTAAGGAAATTGAGCAAAATTTTTGTAATGTTCTGATTTTATCATACTGTATATATATTATGTTTATTTTACTTTTTCAGGATTGGCCATCATTCCCACAATACTTGCTGGTGAAATGCTCCCTTCGAACTGCAGGAGTTTTGGGACAGCGGTACTTCTTGTAGCCAGTTTGTACATGGGACATCAATCACTTTATCTACATTTATTTGTGGTAAAACTCTTAGGGAAATATGCTCCATTCTGTGTGTATTCTATAATGTGTCTAGCAGCTTCTGTGTTTTCTCTGTTATTGTTACCAGAAACTAAAGGCAAAAGTTTAGTGGAAATTCAACTTATGCTGAATAAATAAATTTCCAGTTAACTACTTGTTTTCTTAACTGCAGCACCTCGAACAAAAACCACATCAACAAGTTAATTCTATACGAAAACATCAACATTCTATACGAACGCATCATCATCATCATCATCGTCATTGACTGTTTTTGATTTTATACATATCTTATAGGAAATGGCAAATAAAACAAAAAAGAAACCGTTCTGTAAAAACCTGCATCGAAATTGGTTGATAAATGAGGCAATAAGTAAAGTTAAATTCTGCAATGAGCAAGAGTGGGGATGTAGTGGGGATATCATGCTATCCCTTTTCAACGCACGCACCGTTATAGCCGTGACGTGGTTATACTGATACTTCTCCTTTCCGCTGTTTGAAGGTTACACTAAACTTCAAACGCCTATAACTTTATATTTCATTTTTGAGAATATTTCTAATATTTGTATCTGTGCTATGTTTTAGACTACGTAAATTTCATATTAAATTAATTTAAAAAAATAGTCAAGTACCCAATTGTGATGAAAGCTTGTTATACATTGAAATAAAACTATTTTACGGATTCTATCACGATTTGGTTTTTAATTTTTATTCCCGACGTTTCGAAGGCTTTGCAGTCTTCGTGGTCACGAGTCGGACTCAAATCGTGATAAAATCCGTAAAAATAAAGTTATTTCAATGTACCTATAACTTTCGCGTAAACTTAAGAAATCAGCAGCCCGAGCAGGAAAATTTCTGACAACCGTAAATGTATTCGTGCTCGATGCGCGTCTATGAAATTTGTATGAAATATTAATCAAATGTCATCAGTGCGCAGCGAGTTTACATTTACATTAGTTTTTCGTGCTTAGGTGCTTAGGTTAGTAAGGCTTGTTATAATTTACTTTTCATATATTTTTTATTTTAAACACTTTATACATACCTATATTACGTGAATTTTTTTTTACAATATTTATATTCCCTCGCGCGTCAATGACCACCCGTAGTATACGCCAAGACTCTCCCCTCCCCTGTAGTTTTCACGTAGTCATAAATATGGTTTTAAATCATTTTTTGTCGAAGAAAAGTATAAAACAAAATATGATGTGTGCCTTTAAAAAGTGCTAAACGCTGCAGCCCATATTTGAATATAGCTCGATAAAACGCGAAATTTTCTAAAAGATATTGACTACGTGACGAAAACCAAAGACCCCCTCCCGGCCCTGTGACCAAGCTTGGTATTTTGAAGGCCCCCTCCCCCCCAGAACGGGTCACGTAATATGGGTACCTTCCCTTATCTCAGGGTGATGAGCGAGGTGATGATGTGATGCAGTGCCACTGAGTACATTGTTATTCAAAATCACAATGTCTCTTACTTAAGGTATGGTGGTCTATGCTTGTGGCGGCGCCATGTGCCGGATCGATCACTCCTACAACATGGTTGAGGAGGTCGATGGCTAGTTCATGCGTCATACTCGTGAACGGGTGCTGCTTGTGGAGACTGGTCTGCCTGGACTGTTTTGCTTGTTTGTTTCAGCTCAACTTGCCGTGGCTATGGGGGTCACTCAGTGTATCTTGTATGTTACTTTGTCCTATATCCAATAATACTCGTATCTATTGTTATCATGGTTTAGCTGCTCTAATTTAATTTTCTGGTGCTGTACTGTATTAGTAACTGACTGTAAATTGATGTTAAAAGAGCAACGTCAGAGTTTCTTGCCCGTTCTTGTCGAGCGAAACAGCCTTCCGAACAGGCGGTAGAGTTAAAATTTGACGGAATCTAAATGATGTTGGAACATTTTATGGATTCAATAAATACTTTGATTTGATTTGATTCGAAAACACAGAAGTTATTTGAATTTGAATAAATGTATTAAGTTAGTTGCCCCTCTGTCTACACCTTCAGGATACATGATTGAATGATGTTGGCCGCAATCAAAGTACTTATCTTATCGATGTACTGGCATTTAGAGGAGATGAAGTTCATAGGAACTATGAATAATATTTTTTTTTATTGATTTTTAATGAATTATTGTGTGAGCTCGTTGGGCTATGTGGCATATAGGTTGTGGACTTACAACTCTTCCTTTAAATGGCAACGTATGGTAATGTTTAATATTACTTATAATAACTATTGTTATTTTAGGTAAACACAAACAAATGGAATATTTTCCTGCCTGTTATAAATTAATTTAACTATTCTATACAATGGCGATTTCAATAAAAAATGGAACATATTTTCCTGGAATTAAAATTCTAGCTCGTTGTATAAACATAACATAAGCTCGTGCCTATATCCTCGAAGGGGTAGATAGAAGCGCACTAGAACACCCACATTTCGTCGAGTTTAGTTCCATCCCAGATATGATAGGGGGCGAGCCTATCGCCATGTCGGGCCCAATTCCGGCCTCCAGGCTGATACTGGAAAATCAAATATCACTTCGAGCAAAATTCGAGCAGAGAGCATCGGGCAGAGTTATTGTATAAAATATTATTATATTATCTCGAGGGGCTTGTGGCATGACTTGATGGTTGGTTGGGGCGGGTATGGGGGTACCACTGCGTCTGCATCGGTCATCCGCTTGTCTTGTCGCAAGTCCTAGATTTGCTTCTTCTCTCTTCGGATTCAGTTCGTGAAGACGCATAAATAGGCCAGCATGATTCTGGCGACCACTGATAAACCCATTGTTTGTCAGTGGTCGTTAAGTTTTTTGGACTGGACTACGCTTACCATCAGGTGCAGTTTCATCACTTTGCCGTGCCCGGATAAAAAAAAATATAAATTTTGGACATGGGGTACATTTTGCCCCACCTCCTTTAATGGAATTAAATAATTTCTCAACCTATACCTATTTATGAGCAATATAGTATACATACATCATATTTTTATGTAAATGCAGTTATCAAAAACCAAAGAACACAATATTCGCTTCTATTTTTCAAGAAATTAAGTCTATAATTATAAAGCAATCAAGTTTTACGATCAGTTTACACCGACGACTATCAATGATATAGTAGCTGAGATAATTTCGTGGGTTTTAATGTACACTAAAATATGTTCATTTTAAAGTATGATTACATTGTGAGTACAACAAAATATGGAGATATATCTAAGGAAGCAATTGCCTATAGCTGCATGCTGTAAGTATAATACATATTTATTTTTATACAAAACACATATTGTGTTCAAACTATAGGCCCGCCCCAATCACGTAAATTATATTGTATGAATTAGATTCAAAATTTGACAAAAGTAATCATGTATTTAAAAAGTAATCAATCATCAGGCACTAGGCCTCTGAAAGGAAAAAGTTAAATCATGTTTATAGAAGAATTGAGTTACTAAGTGTATTTTGTGATTTGTCAAAGATATTGGGCCTTAAAGGGACAGACTATACTTAACCATTTGCTCAGCAAAACTGTTTTTATAAGTAAAATAGCAGAAACGACTTATGAATTATGTAACGTGACAGAAGAATTTAACTAATCTTTCCGTCAAGAGAAATAGTCATGCAAATATAAGTTAAATACTAAAATTTAAGTATACATTTAAGTATTATTACGAGTAGAAATATTTTTTGTGACAAAGGTTGGCGAACTAAAGTTTTAGGTTATCTGCGGCCTGAGCAGGAAAATTTCTGACAACCATAAATGTATTCGAACTCGATGCGCGTCTATGAAATTTGTATGAAATATTAACCAAACGTCATCAGTGCGCAGCGAACTCGAATACATTTACATTTACATTCGTTTTTCGTGCTCGGGCTCCTGGTAAGTAATTTTGGCAATATTGATAATAACATTAACATCATAATAATAAAGTGTAATTGGTCTCAAGCCTCGTTATCGGGGGATATTTGCATTTTTTTATATTTTTAAATGTATTTTTTTATTATTTATATTTAAAGATGCAAAACAATGACAAATTTAAAATAAATGAGGAATAATAAATTTATATTTATTGAACACTTCTTACATTATTTTTGTATACCTCAGAGACACTCAGGCTTTATTTTTCTTTCTTTCTTTCTTTTAGTAAAATACTTGATGCAATTTAAGACAATGTTCCATTAAAAGAAAACAAATTAAGAATAAGATAAAAAACACATAACATTTAGCAGTCAATAGTCTTTGAGTGGTAGAGCCACGCTGTAGACAGTAACGTCTACAGCACGAATGGGCCGGCTCAACCGGTTAGATACCACTGTCTCACAAAAAACTGACGTAATGTGGCAGCTTGCTGTCGGGTTTCGTTCGGTGAGTGAGATTTCCGGTGGCCCATTTCCCCACTCCCTTTCCCAATCCCTTTCCCCTCCCCTTCCGTTTCCTCCTTTTAGGTTGGCAACGCACCCATGATTCTTTTTGTGTCTTGAGTGTCTATGGGCGGTGGAGATTACTTACCATCAGGTGACCCATCTACTCGGTGCCAAAATTTTATATCAGATTAAAAAGTATATAGGAGACAGCGGAGGCCGCGCAAGACCGCGCAAAGTGGAAGCGTTTAAGTAGAAAGGCAGACATTGAAATTAGGCACTAGAATAACAATATGCACAAATAAAACATCATCATCATCGTCATCGTCATCAGTCATAGGACGTCCACTGCTGAACATAAGCCTCCCCCAAAGATTTCCAGATCGACCTGTTGGAAATAAAACATATAATTCCTAAAAATCTTCGGCTGTTCCAGTGTACCTGGGGCAGATGTTGGTGGGGTATTCCATGGGATGGACTGCCCCAGTTATACCCAAACTCCAGGATCCTGAACAAACTCCACTGCCCGATGTCATCACAGATGGAGAGGCTTCCTGGATAGGATCTGTGCTGTATATTGGTACTATTATAGGTAAATACCTTTACGTTCAATTTCGCATGTCCCATATCACTTATGGTCATGGAATGCTGAAATTTGGCTTTGCCTTAAAAGTAGTGTTCCGAATTAAATCAGATGTCCTGTATCTCTGGACCATCAAAATAGACATCACCGTCGAGGGATACATGTAATTTAGATTATAGAGTACCTACCAATAGTTCCTAGTGTAAAATGAGTATTTCATGACCACGGAATATTCTTTCTTTCTACCTGCCCGTATCCCACCTTAATGTGGTCGGCGCAACACACTTTTCAAGCATGTTACAGAAAGGATTTAGCTAAGTTTTTACGACCGGCCGCCTGCCTGACGTCAACCCCCTTTGGGGGATCCAGTCCCGGGCAAATTAAATTAGAAAATTTGCTTTACCCGACCAGGGAATTGAATCCACGACCTCTCGGTCCACAGCCCATATATGCTGCCACTAAACCAAAGAAGCGACTATATGACAACGGAATATTAGTGACACTAAAACTAAAATCGCTTTTAACACCATAACCTTATATTAGTCGCACTATCGATACAGCCAGGAGACGCATTAATTCATCAATTCCAAGTTTAGAAAACAATACAGCAGCCCGAGCAGGAAAATTTCTGACAAGTAAATGTATTCGTGCTCGATGCGCGTCTATGAAATTTGTATGAAATATTAACCAAATGTCATCAGTGCGCAGCGAGTTACATTTACATTAGTTTTTCGTGCTCGGGCTACTGACCATCTATTCCAAGTATAGAAATATTATGCTTATAACAATTTTATTTTATCGATTTAATATGTTCATAATGATATTAATTTTATATATCTTGATCTTGAAGCAATTTGATATTATGATAACGCCAAATTTCTGAAATATGCTTAATCATCATTGACGTTCAGTGCGATTAAATAAATGCATTTGGCAAACAAAGTTACTTCCGCCGACCATGAATATCAATAACACCAAAAGAAAAATGGACACATTTTAATTTTTCGGCCAACTTCCCAAAAAGGAGGAAGCTCAATTCGACGGTTTTTTTTTTATGTATGTTACTCGATATCTCCGCCAAATGTGGACCCTTTTCAAAATTCTTTTTGTGTTCGATAGAGCTTATTTCAAGGGTGGTCCCATATAAATTTGGTCACGATCGGAAAATTGGAAGTCGGTCAGTTAAGATTTTAAACTTATGATTATAGTAGATAGGAATAGGGAGTAATGGCAATACCGTCTTTACCATAATCACAAGTTTAAAAACTTAACTGACCGACTTCCAGACCGATCGTGACCAAATTTATATGGGACCCTTGAAATAAGCTCTATAGAACAAAACCAATTTTAAAAATTGGTCCACATTTGGCGTAGATATCGAGTAACATACATGAAAAAACAGACGAATTGAGGACCTCCTCCTTTTGTGGAAGTCGGTCGATAAAGGCACACGGCGCCCATGCTCAGGGCCCGCGACCTCATGAGGCCCCCATAAGGCTGATACGTATCTACATTCTCTTACGTTATCAATTATTTTTACTCTCCAAGGGATCCCCGAATTCTTGTGTGCCCAGAAGCCCATGCCATGCCATGCAATGCCTTAAGACGGTCCCCAGTGATGCACCTTCAGAAATTTCACTCATTGTATGAAACGGAACTTTAAGAGGACCTTCAAATAATGCCAATTACTTAAATGCATAGCATGACTTAAAAAATAATTATGATAGTACGTTTTACTTTTGTTTTTAAAATTTCCAGGTCCCTATATCGCTGGGCACTTCTCAAACATAATAGGCCGAAAGCCTTGTCTCTACATGGGCGGCGGGATCACTCTCGCGTCTTTCCTCTTTTTGGCGTTAGCTCACAGATTCTATCTTATTATAATAGGAAGAATCTTGGTCGGGTTGGGCACTGGTACCATCGCTGTCGTTAATTTAGTTTATATCGGAGAAATAGCGTAAGTAATTACCTACAGTTATCTCACTAGCCTCAAAAGTCTATCATAATATTGCTAATGTATTGTCAACAAGAAATTCACTTCTATGTAAATAAGAGTGGTAGAGCCACGCTATAGATAATTACGTCTTACAGCACGAATGGGCCGGCTCGACCCGTTTGATACCACTGTCTCACAGAAAACCGACGTAAATTGGCAGCTTGCTGTCGCGTTCCGCTCGGTGCGTGAGATTTCCGGTTGCCCAGTTCCCCCCCCCCCCTTCCCATTTTTTTCCCTCCCCTTTCATTCACTAATTTTAGGTTGGCAACGCACCCATGATTCTTTTTGTGTCTTGGGTGTCTATGGTCTATGGTGAGATTACTTACCATCAGGTGACCCATCTGCTCGTTTGTTAGTATCTGCTATATAAAAAGTGCTATTTTAATTAAGAATTGCAACTAAAATAAACTAAACAAATTGTCATCATATAAATGTAAATGCAAAAGTACTATAATGTATATTTTCAACGTATAATTTCAGATCAACAAACATAAGAGGCATATTATTGACTGCTTCTGGAATATTTGGCACATTAGGAACCTTGGTCGTCTATGCCGTGGGCCCCTACATTCCTTACTCAGCTACTGGTTTCCTGGGAGTAGGGTTATCGGCGGTCTACATCATAGGAGTTTATTTTATACCCGAAACTCCTGTTTTTCATATACTTAAAGGTATGGTAAAAATATGATTAGATACTTTTTCGTACTTACGGTATGATTCTGAAAATATTTCTTTCTATATAACCATAAATTATTTTATAATATTTATTATGATACATTTTTATATAACTGGCTCGGTGGCGTGGTTGTATTTCGGTATGACTACCGTCCTGAGGTCTCGGGTTCGATTTCCGGGTCGGTCGAAGCCCGAAGTCTAAAATGTACGCCCGATATGGCGATAGGCTCGCTCCCTATCACATCTGGGTACGGAACTAAACTTAGCGAAATGTGGGTGTTCTAGTTCACTAGTGCACCTCTGCCTACCTCTTCAGAGATACAGGCGTGAGCTTATTTGTTATGTTATAAAATTAGTATATATGAGATTAAATTTTTACGTTGTCAAAACCTAAGGTCAAAACGAACCAAACAAAATGGATCATTACTGCACAACATAGTTCTGACCTTGTTCTGATCTTAGACCTATGTTTAAAATAATCACAAGTTTGAAAACTTAACGGACTGACTTCAAATCCGAAGTGACCAAATTTATATGGAACCATCCTTGAAATAAGCTCTATCGAACACAAAAAGAATTTTAAAAATCAGTCCACATTTAGCGGAGATATCGCGTAACATACATCAAAAATACAGACGAATTGAGGACCTTCTCCTTTTTAGAAGTCGGTCGAGAAACTAGTCAACAACAACTTACCTCGTTATTCTTATAAGTGCATCAATATTTTTTTAAGGTAACGAAGATGGAGCCAGAGAAACATTATTAGCTATTGGTAGAGAAGAAGACATAAACAAAATGATATCAGCAAAAGTTGATATACCGAAACCAAATAAAATACAAGACTGGATTGAAATATTTACAATCAAAAGCAATAGGAGAGCTATATTCATTACATTAACTTTAGGAATCTTGTTACAAATGAGTGGAGTGGTTGCTGTAATATTCTTTGCTACAAGAATTTTTGAATTAGCCGGATCATCTATTGAACCAAATATAGCTACTATTATAATAGGAGTTACGCAGATTGTTTCCAGTAGTATAGCACCATTCTTTGTTGAAAGAACTGGAAGAAAATCTTTACTATTGTATTCTACTGCCGCCTGTTGCTTGAGCTTGGTGAGTTACACCCACCGATAAGTTACATAGTCCTGCCTCTACACTAGGTTTAACCAATACCTATTACCTACCTCTTACGTTTACCGGGCGTTTCATAAAGTAAGTAAGTACAGGGAGACGGTTTAAAGTGCAATCATCATCATCATCATCATGATCAGCCATAGGACGTCCACTGCTGAAATAGGCCTCCCCCAAAGATTTCCAGATCGACTTGTTAGAAGCCGCCTACATCCAGCGACTTCCTGCGACTTTTATCAGGTCGTCGGTCCACCTTGCAGGTGGACGTCCTACGTCATAAAGTGCAATGCTAAAGTTAAAAAATAAAAATTGAATTTAATTTTTTTAGTTAATTATTAAGCACGGGGAATTCAAAATCAAATGCGACCTGTAAATCGTCGCAATTAGCATAGCAATGGCTTTGTGTATGAAGAATTTAGAAGCTACGAGAGACTTTCGGTCTCACAGTATCCAGATCCGAAACAAATATTTGAGAGTCACACTAACATTTGTCACAGCGAGGGGAATCGAATCCGCAGCCTCTTGTTCACAGTTGGCTATTTTCCCGCTGCCCCACGAAGGCTGTCAAATATATTTAGAGTAAATTATATTTTATGTGTTAGTAACAATCCTGTAATAATGTTGCCATTATTTTTTATTAACAAATATAATTTGGTAATTGGCCCTTTATCCTCAATGAACAGGAAAATAAGTTAGTTATTCATTGACGATTTAAATTCATGATTGTTATCTTACTTATACTAATTAAGAGTGGCGGCGTTAGGCGTCGGCGACATCGGCGTCCATCGACGGTCTCGAGCCTAAGGGGGCCTCGCGCCCGCCCTCGATTGGAAGACCTCATCAGATAAAACTGCCAATATATGTATTTTGCCGGAAAAGCCAAGGGACCTCGCAACGCGCGACCTGCTATCGCCGACGTTCAATTTTGGTCGAACGCCGCCACTGCAATTATATCTACTATTTCCAATTTTTCAGGCTGTCCTCGGTATATTTTTCTTCTTGGATCGCATTGACCATCCTTCAGTTCCCAGCATACAATGGCTACCACTTGTTTCATTGATTACATTTTTCTTATCTTATGATATGGGTGAGATATTTTATACCTTTCTATGTAAAGTCTAGTATACTATACACATAGTCGATGATCCACCTTTACGAATGTCTTTAGCTATATTTTGCAAATGCTCTATAAAATTAAATTAAATTAAAAAAAATCTACCACATAAGCTCGCATCAATACATTTTTACAGCCAAATCTGGTAACTAGTTAATGGGTCACCGGATGGTATGTGATCTCCACCGTCTTAGAGGTCCATTGTACCAAAAAAATCAAGGGTGCCTTGCCAACCTGAAATGACGGGAATAGGCCAATGCCTATTGGGAAGAGAGGGAAGAATTGGGCCACCGCAATATCTTGAACAAATATTTCCAATATAATTCCTGCATGAGCATCTGATCTCTAAATAAACATGGAAGTAATAGTATCAATATTTAATATCAATATTTAATATTCAATATTTAATACAAATATTTAATATTTAATACAAACAATCATATCAATATTTAATATTTAATACAAACTTTCCATAATGGTAGAGTAAGCCTTTTTGAATAATTAACTGCTCCTCACCTTAGATCCTCACCTTTTTTAGGTTTTGGCATCATCCCGGGTACATTCATTGGAGAAATGTTCCGCGCGAATGTCAGAAGTACGGGATCTACCTTCTCTTCCACGGCAAGCTGGCTCGTTGGCTTCGGAGTATCCACTGCTTTTGGCTACATGCTGCCAGCTCTGGGAGGCGACGTCACCTTCTGGATTTACTCTGGAGCTTGTGCGCTCGCCTTCATCTTTACTGTGATATTCGTACCTGAAACTAAAGGCAAAAGTCTGCTTGAAATTCAAGAAATGTTAAGTAAATAAAAAAGTTTCTTATAAAAAAATTTTTTTTACTGATTTGTAGTTGGCCGTTATCTATTTTGGTTATTATATTCTGATAACTTTTAAGGTCAGTGCTTAATTCCCAAATTATTACAATTATTATCCTTGAACGCAATATATTTGTTAACTTTTCAAGTGTTATCATTCCTACTGACATAATTCTTGCTGACTTAATAGTCATTCACGTGTAATCTAATGATTGTGTGCTTGTCTGGCGATGAATTCGCCTCTATCATCATGGGACAGAAATATTTCACGAGAAGTGGGTGCACTAGTTGTGCCTCTGCCTATCCTCTCCATAATTACAAAATGAGTAAGCGTATATCAAAACTGTTTAATATATCTTAGATTACGTGATAACATGTACTTTAACACTGTTTTCTTTTCCTCAATGACCTCTAATCTAGTATTTGCACTCTGAGATAATACTGGTGGAATTTCTATTTATTTTATGGATAATATCGTAATCTTTGCCATTAACAGCAGATACGCTTCGGTATACCGTGGTCCCATTAAGTGTAGTTTTGGTATCTTGTTCATTTCAACTTTTGATCTTTATAATGTCATTTAGGTGATCAAGATATTTGGAACACCAAGACAATGTAGGCTCATGTGTATTCTGTTGGCATCAATCAACATTCTCTCAAATAAACCATAATAATTCACTTTTTATACCTACAAATTATACAAGTTACTGCGTAATCAAAGCTATCTGGGAACAGTGGAGTCATCTTTGTTGGTGACTAGGCCGGACTCTCCTAGGAAAACTGCCATTTCCTTTATATAGATCATTAATCCATATCCCTATGCATAATGGCTCAATTTTCAACGAGCTAATTGTGGGGAAAGGAATTTCACAACGAATACCAATATCAAAACCGTTCCATCGGAATGTAATGCAATAACTGTCCGTGCTTTCAATATCTACATAATTTGCTTGATGGCAGTAATCATAGCATCCAGCTCAATGTGGTCATAAACATAACAAATAACATAAGCTCACGCCCGTATCCCCGAAGGGGTAGGCAGATGCGCACTAGCGAACTAGAATACCCACATTTCGCCGAGCTTAGTTCCGTTCCAGATGTGATAGGGGGCGAGCCTATCGACAAATCGGGCACAAATTCCAGACTCCGGGCTGATATGGAAAAATCCAATATCACTTTTCCCGACCCGGGGATCGAACCCGAGACGTCAGGACGGTGGTCGTACCGAAATACAACCACGCCACCGAGGCAGTCAAACGAACTTAATGTGGAACGTTGTAAAAATCGCTTCAAATTGATTCCATATTAACTGTAGCAAAACATGGGACCCCAAAAATATTTAGCATAATATCCAAATTACCATGAATTTTCCATTTTAACAGATTATGCACTTCATGGTCATTTAAATATTATTGTTTAGAAACAATAATTTCTATTAGCTTCGTCTGGTTTGTCGCTCTATTAAACAAAGGCTATTTGCACTCAGTCCTCTCAGTATTAAGATTCAAAATTCCATGACGAGCATCATTTTCGGCCAGACGAACACTAAATACTCGTATGAATACAAAGATGATTTCATGGTTAGAAACACAAATCACGATGTCTCCTTGTAATAACACCTAAACTAGAAGGAACAATGACTACAGGACATACGTTTAATTATTTAAAATAAAATAATATTAGCCCTGTAATATTACTGTCCCACTGCTGGGCACGAGCCTCCTCTACCAATGAGAGGGGTTAGGCCTTATTCTACCACGCTGGCCTAATGCGGGTTGGTAGACTTCACATACCTTCGAAATTCTTGTGAAGAAATTCTCAGGTATGCAGGTTTCCTCACGATGTTTTCCTTCACCGTTATAGCAAGCGATATTTCACAATGAAAATACACTTAACATAGAAAAGTCAGAGGTGTATGCTCCATTTTGGGGTTGGTCTCGAACCTCCGACACTTGTCTCGTCAGTCCGTACCATTCCCAACTGAGCTATCTCTGCTTTATCAAATACATCAAGCATCTTGAAATGCTGCCCAGATTTGTCACAGATATCGTGAACAAAGTGAAATACAAAATTATTTAGATCCATTTCCTCTTAAAGTCAGTTAAAAACAGTATCTACGGAATCATCGACTAAAAATGCGGCTTCCGCTTTGACTAAAATTTACACCAATCTTAGCACTGATACACTGGCATTTCTATTACGATATTAAGATCTGACATACAAGTGTGATTTCAACAATGTTTTGTGTTAAAATAGAATCTTACATTATTCGACAAGTACTTATTACGGCATGCTGTAAGTATTTTTTTATACTTTTCTTAGTCTACTGATAGCATTATGTATAGACTAGGAGGTTTCCAGTGGCAATCGGTGGATCAATAGTTCCTGGGTTCGAGTCCCAGGTCAGATAAAGCGGTCTACCGGGACCTGGGACTAGATCTCTCAGACGGAGTAAACGTCACGCAGGCGGCCTGTAAATCTAAACTAAACTCTTTCTGCAGCCTTAAAGCGTGTTGCGCTGATCCCGCATTGGGATTGGGCGGGTGAAAAAAAAACAAAAAAATAGGTAACTATTCAATATCTCCCAATAGACATAGACATAAGCTCACGCCTGTATCCCCGAAGGGGTAGGCAGAGGCGCACTAGCCAACTAGTACACCCACATTTCGCCGAGCTTAGTTCCGTCCCAGATGTGATAGGGGGCGAGCCTATCGCCATATCGGGCACAAATTCCAGACTCCGGGCTGATATGGATAAATAAATTTATCCCAATAAATTTATTTTTTATCAGAAGACTGTTTGCTCGTTTACCGATTTTTCTAATATACTGCTTTAAAGACCATGAGAACACATGCTATTTTTATTATTACAAGGTTTCTTAAAATGCAAATGATTTTTCTTTTTGTCTGGCGTTATTCCGACCTAGTGGCAGGGTCCGCCTTCCTACTAACCGGTTCCACTATGCCCGGTCTAAAGCATCCTCCACAGTAAGACCATAGGCTCTCATAACATCCTCCAAAACGTGGAGCCCGAGCATTTTGGGCTGTTCACGGAGACTCACCCCTGGTACGATCTGCTCTAGACACTTGCAACCAACTTTTGGTTTCTTAAAACGCAAATATTGCACATAAAAATAAAAAATAGTAAAATATTTTTTTTATTCCTACACACTGTTCTTAGGATTTATATTTTTCAGTGAACATTGGTCAAATTTTGAATGGTTATGGAGTATTCTGGACAGCTCCAGTCATCCCCAAGCTTCAGAATATCAATGAGACACCTCTGTCGTATATCATATCCGAAACGGAGTCTGCGTGGGTAGCTTCGATTATATACGTCGGAAGTTGTAGTAAGTGCTAAGTAGATGTATTGGATAGTCAACACTTTAGTTCTTTATGTTTCTCTGGTACATAAAGTACCTAATGCACTTCGACTTTTGAGAAACACTGCATTCCTCAGTTGACAAACTGATTTACTGGATCACACAAGCCCTAGGTACATTAAAAAGGGACGACTAAAAAGAGACTGAAATCTAGATTAATAGATTAACGTTATCAAGTTTATAATAATTATGTATCAGCAAAAAGGGATAAAAAGAATAGAAAGAAAGAAGAAAAAGATATATTGTTGCGTTGATTCTAAATAAATTAAAACCTGGTCAGGACTTTCTTTGTACCTGCGTGAAAACTTTGTTTTAGTTTAATCTGCAGCACTTAAAACAAATTTAATTAATATGGTACACTACAGTAAACTGAAATAGCAGATATAGTTAGGAATTTAATCCCATCCGCCTAAATTCTGTTTAAAATACTTTTTTTCTTCTCAGGTGGTTACGCAGCAGGTTACATATCAAATACTTTCGGCCGTCGAGCTTGCCTCATCTTAGGTGGAATAATTAATTTAGGTGCCTACGCATTCCTGACCTTCGGCAATAGGATTGGCTTCATTTATTTAGGAAGGTTCTTGGTTGGATTCGCCATATGTTTCGTAACTGTTGGATCTCTCATTTACCTAGGTGAAATAGCGTAAGTAACTTTAAACATTTAAGTATAATTAACAGTGGAAATATGGAATATTTCCAAATCCTCTCTGTATTTCTGTTTAAATTTTTTATTGTCAGAGTCTTGCTGAGATTCATTACTTGGTGTTGTTAAATGTGTACCATTGTACATGTGAGCGGAATAGTCTCAAAAAAATCGAAAAATTAAAAATTAATTTAGCGCTTTTTTTTATTTATGATGCACCGAGACATTTGTATTGCCCATAGATATTAAGTTTTTGTCTGGGTGTAGTGAGACCGAAAATCTCTCGTAGCTCTTGATACTCATGACACAAGACTCGTATCTTAGTGTGGGATCAGGACTATGTGTGTGACTGTTGTATTATTTATCTATTTTGTTGACTTATTACCATTTTTTATTTATTTTTATTTTTATATTTTTTTATTTTTATGCCCATTCATTTAATAAAACACTTAATATTATATTCTAGGTCACCAAATATACGAGGAGCTTTGTTGACATCCACAAGTATTTTCCACTCACTAGGTGGATTTCTCATGTACTGTATAGGTCCTTACGTTTCATACGCAGAAGTCGGCTATGTAATTATGTGCTTGGCTGCTGTTTATATCAGCACGTGTTTCTTTCTACCGGAGTCTCCGTTGTTTTATGTTTTAAAAGGTAAGCCACTGAAAGCTTCCACTACCAGCGTCCTAGTTTCACTTTCACGTCCACCTTGTTTGGTGACTCTTTATCGTTCGAGGTTTTGTCTCAATTTTTGTCTTGTACGATGACCGAAAAGAATAAACCCGATAAGCGTGACTAGAGAAAATTTCTTACAAACCCTACCGCATCCGCAACCGACTCGCGGATCAAACCCGAGAACTCATGACTGTAATTACCAAACCACAACTACGCTACCGAGGCAGTAGCCTCTGTACTTAAATATAATATTAATAATGTAATATAAAGTAGCAGGATGTCGCTGGATGCAGGCCACTTCCAACAAGTAGATCTAGAAATTTTTGGGGCCTATGTTTAACAGTGGACCTATGGCTGACGATGATGATAATGATAATGAATATAAATTCTTTTTTCGTTATTGTAGGTGATGACGAATCAGCAAAAGAATCCTTTCGTAAATTAGGGCGAAGTAAAGACATTGATACAGAACTTAAAAAGATGATGGAGCAAGCGCTTGAGAAAAAAGAAAACAACTTACATCTCTTCAGGGAATTGTTTACAGAGAAAGTGAACCAAAAAGCCTTTTGTGTGACAGTACCTTTATTCTTCTTTCAACAATGTAGCGGGATTATGGCGGTAATATTCTTTGCTACGACGATATTTAAAATGGCTGGATCGTCTGTAGAACCGAATATAGCAACCATTATAGTAGGAGCGACCATGTTGGTCAGTTCAATATTCACGCCAATGTTTATTGAGAAATACGGTAGAAAGATATTACTGATAATTTCTACTGCTGGGTGCTGCCTATCTATGGTACGTATCTACAAAAAGCAAGAAGTATTTTAGCTTAAGCTTTAGCTTTCAACTTTGGCGCTGAGATCTATAGAGTGAATGTCGACTAAGTCTGAGTCAACGAAACGAACTTAGTGAGAATTTGGAATTTTTAAATCGAACTTCAACTTAGTCTGAGCCATTTTTTATAATAAAAACAGACTATGCAAAGATTTTCTTGTAAATAATTACTCCGACTAAGTCAAAGTTCGATTTAGAAAATCCAAATCCTCACTGAGTTCGTTTCTTTGACGTTGACTTAGACTTAGTCGAAGTTCGCTCTATAGATCTCAGCCTTGAACTAGTTACGCAGTACCTACTTGCAACGCAGTAAATGACATTTTAACCAAAAATCATGTGTCCTCAGCGACCTCGATATGATTGCGTAGTCCACAGTAATTAGTGCTCAGGCTGAAAGTCTGGATCAATTTTCAAAATCTCTTAATTACTAGCAAAACACAAAAAAGTGTGAAATTGGTGTTTATTATCATTCCTTTCGCATTCATCAAAAATAAGTTATAAGCGATGCAAGAATTCATAATACTTTATTCAGTACCTAATAGTGGGACACCACGTTGATGTGTGGCCTA
This sequence comes from Clanis bilineata, assembly GCA_036417725.1. NCBI lineage: Eukaryota > Metazoa > Arthropoda > Insecta > Lepidoptera > Sphingidae > Clanis > Clanis bilineata. The sequence goes on along the minus strand of CM071162.1, from coordinate 2,915,047 downwards.
CAGATGGACCATGTATTGCCAAGTTAGCAACCGGCTCAGGGGTAGTCGGCGACCGCCTCAGGGGTCCTCGCCCTTGCCCTTGATTGGAAGGGGCATCTGATAAAACTCCCAATATAATCATCATCATCATCAGCCATAGGACGTCCACTGCTGAACATAAGCCTTACAAGTTTATGTCGCCGACGTTCAATTTTGATCTAGCGCCGCCACTGGTTAGCAGTATGTAGCATTAGTGATTATATTTTTCTTGAATTACCATAGATTAATGTTTTGTAACAGACTGTCCTCGGAGTATACTTCTATCTGGACCAAATAGGCCATCCAGTTGTACATCAATTGAGGTGGCTGCCTTTAGCGTGTTTGGTGTCTGCCATATTTTTTTATGCTGTTGGTAAGAAAACATTTTGTCTCTGTTAATCATAAATTATCAATTGCGATATGTCATTAATAAGCAAGGTTAGCAATTCCTTCCCTCATTTAAACAGGCTTTATGAGTGACTGCAAGGAAAATTACGTTTCGAAAGCTTTGCAGATTTTGCGGTCTCGGATCGGACTGCAAGTCGGTCGGTCATGCCGACCCAATGGCCAAATCGTGATAGAATCCGTATAAAATAGTTTTATTTCGATGAATTACTTAAATAATGATTATAAATGCAAATCATTGTAGATATTCACAAGCTGTTTTCTTTCTGCAGGTCTCACGATAATACCGAACGCTCTTACTGGTGAGATGTTTGGTCCCAAAGTTAGAGGTCTCGGAACATACATATCGATAATCTCTGGATGGATAACAGGGCTGATTTCCACCACTATGTTCGGTTACATTGTGGTTGCCATTGGCGCGTATGCTACCCTATGGATATACGCAGTTACAAACTTTGTAGCGTTAATTTTCGTCATCCTCTTCGTTCCTGAGACAACAGGGAAGACTTTGTTAGAGATCGGGACGATGATGACGGAAAAATAAACAAGAATTAATACTAAATAGAATTCATCACACATTCACAGATCGAGACTGCATGCAAAGAATGGTCGGCAAATAACTAAATAGCACCCAATCTATACATATAAATAAAATTGGAGTGTCTGTTTGTAATATTAAAATAACCGTTTTTTACTACATGTATATGAATAATATATACGTATACACCAAAATAACATTTTTTTCAATTTGTGTCTGTCTGTTTGTTCCGGCTAATCTCTGAAATGGCTGGACCAATTTTGACGGGACTTTTATTGGCAGGTAGCTGATGTAATAATGAGTAACTTAGGCTACGTTTATTTTAGCAAAATTCTTGTAAACACCAATCACGTTGCATGATATCACATTATTAATTTTTCTTATAAATTTGTTCCACAACGGCCTAAGGCCTATAATCCTACTGCCAGTCATGCTGCCAGGTTATTTGGATTTTTTTTGTATTTTTGTTTAAAGTAACTAATTTCAACGCCGATGTGACCGACGATCAACATCTGATCGACAAAATATCTGACCCGTTTTTTTAGGTTGAAATCTTAAATGTTATTTCCTCAATGTTTTTTTTATGAGCGAGTTTGTATCTATGGTAAGGAACAATGACGACACCCGTATCTATAGTTAACAGATACGTTTTGGCGGCAAACTCAATTATACATAATAAATTTTGTTTTTTTTTTTGTTAATTTTCGAATTTTTAATATGAAAATAATTTACGAAATTTTTTTTACATGTTTAGGGCTAATTTATAAATAGCCTTGTATACTTTTAAAAAAAATAGTCAAGAACCAAATTGTGAGAAATTTTCCTGCTCGGGCCGCTGTTCTCCTTTTTGGTGATCCTAAGGAATTTTTAAGCAGACAGTATTATAAGGAGTTTTGTTTACTCGTTAAAAAAAATTAAATATATAAATATATAACATAAATAAAAGCATATTAAAATAAATATATTGGTGTTGTTATTGGAATCCGTCACCTCCTTGGTTTATTGGCAGTATATGGGTTGTGGACCGGGAGGATCTGGGTTCGAATCCCAGGTCGTGTAAAGCGATTATTGTAGTAAGTAATATTAAATCGATTACAATGATCGATATTGTAATTTGCAGGCAGTCGGTCTTAAGAACTAAACTGAATCCTTCTGCAACATGTTTGAAAGATAGAACAGGATAAAAGACCGGCTTTTAGACATATGCATTAAGTTGTGGCTTAATGTTATGATTTTGTATTAACCGCACGCAGCTAGATACTATCCCACACACCCGCCACTTTAACTTTAAGGCAGGATCACAATGGCACGCATTTTACGACATCGACCAATGAAGCTCGGCGAGTCTCAAATAATGCAAAATGTCTTTATCCCTCAACGATATTAATCAAACAGAAAGATAGCGAGTTACAGAGAACATTATAATTCCTATAATGTTTCCACTTCCCTCCGTAAAAAAAGCGGGAGACAATGTAATGAATTAAAGAGGTACCAACCTCATACATAGGGCCATTTACAACTAGAGAGGCCAGATGTAAGGCACCACGGAATAATTTTAATGGGTCCCGCACGCAGCTAGGCAGATTAGGCTTTGTTTCACGTACCTCGTTGTCCTTTCCTGCACGCAACCCTTTTCGACTCACTGCATTAAAGCTCGAAAAGTGAAGTAATCATCATCATTACTATCATCAACCATAGGACGTCCACTGCTCAACATAGGCCTCCCCCCAAAGATTTCCAGATCGACCGTTGGAAGCGGCCTGCATCCAGCGAAGAAATATTATTCATAAATTTTATGTTTGGACATCTCGAAGTTGCTAACCACTTCCAACAGGTGAATCTGGAAATGTTTGGAGAAGGCCTATATTTAGCAGTGAATGTCGTGGCTGATGATGTCCATGATACCTCGCAGCTCACTTGTAACGCTGCCATTGTGTGATGCGTCTACAAACACTTTTTAGAAGCTTGCTAATTGGCCCTCAAACAGGAAAGGTTTAAAACTCTTTAACTACCCAATGCCCTGCCCATTACATGGTTTACACAAATTACACGCCAAGTAATACGAAATAAGCAATGCTCCTATAATTAACTACATAAATAAAAGTGATTTAGATAAGTACATAAGATTTAGCGTTCCGTTGTCGCCCGCATATGTAGATTTTATAAGAATTCGAACAAATAATACATAATATGATAATATTTTTAATAGAATACTGGCATAGGTTCAAGTGGACTAACTATATATGTTATTCATTATATTATAATATTTTGAGCACAAGTTGGCAAACAAACATGTGGTCTATAGACACCCACGAAATCTAAACAATTTTACTGCTTCGCCAACTTTAAAGGAAGGCAATAGGGGTTAAGAAGTGGAGGGGACTTTGAGCATCAAGAAGAAACGCTACCGCAAGTTCAAACTAATCCTTTGTTCCACGTTTGAAGTCGATTTCTATGTTTTTGTTAGATATGATCCATACAATTTTAAATTTAATGTCATACCTGCGGAACCGTGGAAGCATAGTGAGAAACATTTCACGTTATTCTTTAAATAAACAGTTAGTGGCGGTTTAAGAAAGTATCCTAATTTAATTTCATCTGTGTTGGTTAAGTGACAACATGTTTCGGAAATTACCACCTTATGTTACACGACAAGTTCTCATTACAGCATGCTGTGAGTTTTTATTTGTATTTTTTTTTTTTCGGAATTAGTAAAGAATCAAGAATTTATTACTTTAGCTGAGGCTTTGGTGAAAACGATGAGCTAAATTATTGTTTTCAATCATCGAATACGAGGCTTTCGCCGCCGCATTTAAATTGTTGCTCTTTAAATCTTTGAACTCCCATTTTATACTTAGGGATTGGGGTAAAATTTCAACATTCTAGTGTTTCGGGCTGAGCATTAATAAGTCAATTGGAAATTAGAACATGCAGCAAGTTTCTACCATGTATTTTGTTGCTTAATTTTTCTAGTAAACATGGGTCAAATGATGATTGGTTATTCAATATACTGGACGGCTCCTATAATTCCCAAGCTTTTGAGCATCGAGGAAACACCACTGTCGCGCATCATATCAGAGACTGAAGCTTCATGGGTCGGTTCCATCATGTTCTTTGGATCTGGTGGTAAGGAACATTATATTGTAATATAAGTCTAGGACAAAAATATGAGCACGTAAGCTTAAGGCGTAAAAGTGTAGTAATTTTTGTCTTATAAACTTCAGTGCTAATAGCCCGTGTCTTTGTCAAATAAAGAAAGTATTTTGGATTAGAGAAACGAGTGTCAATATACTGAATAGCTAGGAACTGGAACTCCTGATCAGATGAGTGTCGTGACCTGACCACTGTGACCCTTCCAGTAGCTGAAGTTTGGATAATAGAAAATAATTTACGTGAAAAATGGTCACCTCCTTGGTATATCAGCATCGTACATGGCTGTGGTCTGTGAACCAAGAGATCCTAGCTTCAAATCATAGATCAGGAAACACTTCGTGGGGTTTTTACTAACACAATAGGGTTGACGTCAGGGAGGTGGCCGGTCGTAAAAATTAAGATTTCCATTTTTTTATAGCAGACTGGCAAACGAGCAGATGGGTCACCTGATGGTAAGTGATCTCCTCCGCCCATAGAAACTCAAGACCCAATAAGAATCATGAGTGTGTTGCCAACCTAAAAGGAGAGAATGGAAGGGGAGGGAAAAGGGATTGGGAAAGGGAGGAAGATAAATGGGCCACCGGAAATCTCACTCACCGAACGAAACACGACAACAAGCTGCCATTTTACGTCGGTTTTCTGTGTGACAGTGGTATCAACCCGGTCGAGACGGCCCATTCGTGCTGTAGACGTTACTGTCTACAGCGTCACTCAAAAGACTACTCTACTACTACTTCTACTGCATGCTTGCTCTAACCTCACGTTAGAGAAGGAAAGGGGCTTATGAAAGAAGCATTTACAATAAATTACTTCTAATGATCATACTGCCTCAGTGGCGTGGTGGTATTTCGGTACGACTACGGTTCTGAGGTCTCGGGTTCGATCCCCGGATCCGGCAAAGTGATATTGGATTTTTCGATATGGCGATAGGCTCGCCCCCTATCACATCTGGGACGGAACTAAGCTCGGCGAAATGTGGGTGTTCTAGTGCGCCTGTGGTATGTACTCCAAGGGGTAGGCCCTTCGGGGGTACAGGCGTGAGCTTATGTGATCATTGTAATTCTTAGGATGCTTAATTGCCGGTTACGGGGCAAATATGATCGGCCGTCGAGCCTGTCTCATTCTATGCGGGCTCTTCATTATCATCGCACACTTGATCCTGATGTTCGCTACTTCAATTGCCACCATTTATTTCGGAAGACTTTGCGTTGGGACTAGCCTTGGCATGTTGGTATTAATAAATTTCATATACCTTGGAGAAATAGCGTAAGTATCTTATATTCATATCACAGAAATATATTTGATTTTTACTAAAATGCTTTAAACAATAGGATAAGGCATCCTACAATTCATCGAAATAAAATTTGACATCAACCAAATCCTATTTCAATTGAGTTTGTTATGTTTTATTTTATACACATATTTATATGTAATAGCGACTAAAACAAAAAAGAAACCCTTCTTTAAAAACTGCATCGAAATTGGTTGAAAAATGAGGCAGTAATTCATATTTTAAATTCTGGAGTGGAGGCAAATTCGAGATAACTTGCTATCCCTTTCCAACGCACGTACCGTTAAGGCGGTGACGTGAATATACTGATACTTCTCTTTCCCGCAGTTTGATGGTTACACCAAACTTCAAAGGCTTATAACTTTTTTATTTTTGAGTATATTTCAATATTTCTTTCTGTTCTATATTTTAGACGACGTAAATTCCGTATAAAATTAATTAAAAATGATTAGGCAAGTACCCAATAAAAAAATATATATTTTCCGATATAAATATTCCAAGAGTTTGGAAAACTAAATTATTTTTGTATCGATAAAGATAGTCCTAGCCATTCGGTCTTTTTTTATTATTATTCTTTTTAGCAGAGACTGGCATGTATATAGAATATGTAATATTGCATGTACGGAACTTCCCATGAGCAAACTGCCATTTATGAATGCATTACAAACATATGTTTCATTATTATAATCAGGCACAAGACATCCACTGCAATAATATTAAACTTAAGTTGTATAATATGCAAATTGTATGAAATGACTTCATCATAATAATTTTGTTCTTTGTTCTATAAACAATCAGATGCTCTATTTCACAGGTCTCCAAATATACGAGGCATGTTAATGTCATCCACGAGTTTTTTTCATTCGTTGGGTGGATTCCTTGTGTACTGTGTAGGCCCATTCGTCTCGTACAAAGAAGTTGGTTACGTGCTTGTGGCAATAGGTATTGTCTATGTCGCTACAAGTTTCTTTATTCCTGAATCTCCGTTATACTATGTGATAAAAGGTAAGGACGCTCAGAAAAAAATGGTAAAGATCCGTTCATAATTTTGACAAATAGATATTTTATCTTTATGGGATGTAGTGGTGTAATTCAATGGTCTAATTAAAGGCAATGAAGAAGCAGCAAAAGACTCACTTCGTAAATTAGGCCGAAGTGATGATATCGATACAGAGTTGAAAAGGATGATAGAACAAACGCTCAAATCGAAAACGAATACCCACCTCTGGAAAGAACTATTCACAGAAAAAGTCAACAGAAGAGCTCTCATAGTTACAGTGCCTTTGTACATATTCCAACAATCCAGTGGAATTATTGCTGTAATATTCTTTGCTACGACTATCTTTAAGGATGCCGGATCGTCGATACAACCGCACATAGCTACTATTGTAGTTGGCGGTACGTCATTATTTAGTTCAATATTTACTCCAATGATTATTGATAGATACGGAAGACGAATATTAATGATCATTTCTACTGCTGGATGTAGCGCTTCTATGGTGCGTACTAATACTTCCCATAGTTTTATTATTTTAAGTATGTCCCCTGGGACCACTAATGTTTGTTTTTTCTTTAAAACATGAAAATATGAAGATTTATATTGTGTTAATTGTTTTTCCGGATTTATTTTACAGGCGATTCTAGGTGCATACTTTTATTTGGAGCATATAGGTAATTCATCGGTCCAATGGTTAGGATGGCTTCCTCTAGTATGTCTAGTATCAGCTTTATTCTTTTATGGCGTAGGTGAGTATTCTTATCTATAACCATAGTCCTTTCTATTGAAAATCATTTTATATTAAAATTTCTACAATTAAACATTCCTTTCAGTTATAACCTTTGTCTTTAAAACGTTATTAATCCTCCGCATTGTTACGGGAATTAGTGAAAATATTATACTTATTTTCAACTCCTGTTTTCATCACTATTTAATTTTATAGTCACCACTCGGTGTCAAGTGCCACTTGTTGCCTTGTCATTGTTTACATGAGTCGCAGTGCCGGGTTGGTAGGTAGGATAGTGTTGTAATTAATATTCTTCAATGCAATATCTAAGATATAGCTCAGACATAATAGCAGCATATAATTACTATTGTAATCGCATGATACATGACTTATTTCATAAAATTCTTTGTCGACAGGTCTCACGATTATACCCAATACACTAACTGGTGAAATGTATGGTCCCAAGGTACGAGGCCTCGGATCCTCCATCACTCTGGGTGTTGGGTTTATATCTGGCTTGATCTCCACCACTATTTTTGGCTATATTGTTGTCGCCATCGGTTCTTATGCCATCTTCTGGATCTTCGCAGCTGTCAATGCCACAGCATTCTTGTTTGTTATAGCCGTTGTCCCCGAAACTAAGGGAAAAACTTTAACAGAAATTGGGAATATGATGGAAAATTAAACTTTTTATGTACTGTGAAAAGATGGGTGCCTTATAAAGTTCTCATTAGGTTGTGAATTTATAAAAAGCTATTTATCTTATACAGCATTTAAACTTTTATAATTAAAAATTAAAGTCTATGAATGATTCAGTTTTATTGCAAACTTTCTTGGTTTGATTTATAATAAAAAAAGTAAAATACCTACATACACACAAATAATGTGGGGGGGGGGGGGCAAAGAGAGCGAAAGTTAGTGAGAGACCACTATAACATCGCCTATTACCTATACTATTAATAGTATAGGTTAATAGTTAATAGTTAATAGTTACCTATACTATTAATAGTATAGTATATTATATCTAGTGACATATGCTTCTGTACACTCCAAAGCTGTTTAAGAAGATCGTAGAAAATATGTATAAATTCAAATTCCAAATTCTATAATTCTAAGGCTGAGATCTATAGAACGAACTTCGACCAAGTCAGACTCAAAAAAACGAACTCAGTAAATATTTGGATGTTTTAAATAGAACTTCGACTAAATCTGACTAAAAACAGAGACAGCAGTTTTTCTTGTAAAAAATAGTAGTAGGTATGAGTTTAGGGACCATGTACTTAAAATTGTGTCTAATGAAATTATATTTTAGTTACTATCATCGGCATCTACTTCAGAACCCTTTGCTGTATTGGGTGGTCAGACATGCTGCATGCGCTTTAATTTTTATATAGCTGAGGATAGTAACCAAGCAGCAGGTTTAGACAAGTGGCTTAAGCACTAGTTGAATAGAGTAAATGTATGGGAATGACATAAGAGTATGTTATATGCGGCGTACTCCTGTGTCATTCCCATATATTCGTTATATTCGACTGTTCTATTCGATTAGCGCATAAGCCACTTGTCTAAACCCGCTGATACATCACCAAATCTTATGGCATGACTTAAATATAAAATTTGTAGTATACATAATATGATATAGTCGCATTCACAAACACTGTCTCCAAACAGCTTATCCTCATCATGTGTTTATTTATGTTGATAAATATGCATTCAAAGGTGACATCTGACACAGCCTCAATCTAAACTGCATAGTGCTTATAAACTAATAAAAAAATGATAACATTTACTCAAGTTGTAAAGCAATACGTAATTATCACAGATTTATTTGTAATAATTCCTGTTGGTGAGTGACCTGATAAAGGTCGCAGGAAGTCGCTGGATGCAGGCCGCTTCAAACAGGTCGATCTGGAAATCTTTGGGGGAGGCCTATGTTCAGCAGTGGACGTCCTATGGCTTATGATGATGATGATGATGATAAAGTGTTAAATTATCTAATATTTTGACACGAAGTCTGATGGGGTGGGATGGGGATGCTTGTTAACATTATTTCGTATTATTGTCTGGAGTTGTGTTTGTTGTTTTAAAGTTATGTCAGATTGCCTTATATGCATATGTATTATGAACGTTCCCATTTTTAGTGGGTTTTACGGAAACCTGGATTTACTTTCGAACTACCTTTACACTGAATACACTGACATCTAGCACCATCTGGCATTAAAATACTTAGAGCCACTTGCAACTCCGCGATAAATCTCTATACCAAATCTTGATTTAAAGATAGAAGTGCGACGTAGGACACCTAAATCGAGATAAGGTGTAACTCTAGATTAGTAACAGCGCTGCAAGTCACCCTAGATCTGAGATATTAGTATGCTCTCAAATGTCAACTACGTTTATTAGTTAGTTTGTATTATTTGTGTCGTATTTGCATGAACTTGTAACTTGAAGTTTAGATTTGTGTTTCTGTGATGCATCAGCTATTCTTGTACTTTTTGACCGGCTTCAAAAAAAGGAGGAGGTCCTCAGTTCGTCTGTTACGCGATATCTCAAATGTGGACCGATCTGCAAAATTCTTTTTGTATTCCATTCAGCTTATTTCAAGAGTCTCTTATAAATTTAGTCACGATCTGATTTGCAGTCGGTACGTTAAGTTTTTAAACTTGTGATTATAAAACGTAGTTAGGCTATGTTTTCACTAGAGATGTGCGAGGATGCGTAGAAAAGTTATGAAACGGTGTGTAGCAAGGTGGTCCCATATAAATTTGGTCATAGTCCGACCAATTTATGAGTAGTAGAGCCACGCTGCAGACACTTACGTCTACAGCCGGCACCACCGGTTTGATACCATTGTCTCACAGAAACGTAAAGTGTTCGATGAGTGAGATTTCCGCTGGCCCAATTCCACCCTCCATTTCCCAAACCCTGTTTTCGTTCTTTAGGTTGGCAACGCACCCATGACCCTATGACCCTTTTTTTAACATGAGGTGACCGATCTCCCGGAGTGTGGGGGAGTTGATCAGCTCTTCCCCAAGAAGTGCTTCTATAGCATTGCATTGGAGGGGTTTTGGCACTTTCCTATAGGAGGTCCCAAAACCCTTCCGTAATGCATATGGCGAGGCCATGGGGTTGTAGCCGGTAGAAATCAGAGATTAGTCACCTTTAAGGTTAAGTTTTTAATTATTCTCACATAATGCCTGGCTGCTGATTACATAGTTTCGCACAGATTACATTCTAATGCGCAAGATGAGATAAAGCAAAGGTCCTACAACACTATATCAAGGTGATTAGATAAGTAAATAAAGTTTAGCATTCCGTTGTTACTGTCTTTATGAGGACATACATCGACCTATCCAAAGAATAAAGTTACATATGATAATGAATCGAAATTGCTTTCTTATTTTTCTGCGCTTAAATTGACCTGTATATTTAACTAGTATATATTTTTTGTAAGCTATGTCATAATTTAACTTGTTATTATGTTATAACTTTAAAAAAAAATCACTAATTAAATATATATAGGTCAATTTAAGCTAAAAAAAATATAAAAGCAATTTCGATTCATTAGCATATGTAACTTTATTCTTTGGATAGGTCGACATAAGCCTGCAGTATCCCCGAAAGATTACTCAGAAGCAAAATCCCACATTTCGCCGAACTTATTTCCGTCCCAGATGTGATAGAGCCCATCGCCATATCGGGCGCAAATTCCCGACTCTGGGCTGGGACTCCGACTTTACCCAACCTAGGGATCAGACCCGACATCACACGAAGGCAGTTACGACTGCCTAAAGTGGTAAGCCACGCACGCAACACAACTACGCCACTCAACTAAATTATGAAAAGATTTTATAAGAATACTTGTGTAGGATCAAGTGCACTGCCGAGAATTGTTTCTATTTGGTAATTTATAGTAAAGGCTATTTATCGAATATATAGGCCACCTAATGGTGAGTGATCTACATCGTCCATAATATCACGATACCGAAACAATGAAGGCTGTGTCAACTTTAGAGAAAGGAAAGTATTAAGAAGGCGAAAATAATTAGAGCCTTTGAAAAATTTCATCAAACGAAACGCCCACAGCAAGCTGAACCTTCTCCAAGGCGAATATACTATCACCATCATCATCAGCCACAGGAAGTTTCTTGCTGAATATAAGCCTCCCAATAAATTTCCAGATCTACCTGATGGGACGAAAAGTTCTCGAGTGGAAACCAAGTACCGATAAACGCTGCGTTGGACGACCACCTACAAGGTGGACAGACGACCAAAGGAGTTGCCACCACAACTATAGCAGTATTTTTATAATATTGTTTTGTTTTTTGAACGGGATTCGGTACAAGTAAGATTATAATAATACTGCTAAAGAGGTGGTGGTAACCCCCTTGATAAAGCATACATACATGCATAAGCTTACGCCTGTATCTCCGAAGGGGTAGGCAGAGGTGCACTAGCGAACTAGAACACCCACATTTCGCCGAGCTTAGTTCCGTCCCAGATGTGATAGGGGGCGAGTCCATCGCCACATCGGGCACACATTGCATCGCACCCTTGATAAAGGTTGCAAGAAATTGCTGCCTTAATTCATACACAATTCAGAAAACACAAAGATGAAGTACGGAACGGTGGAAACAAAACAAATACAAGATGGCGTCATTCTTTACATACACATTAGTAACGGTGTAAGAAACTATCATTATCCTTATTTAATTCCATCTGTGTTAGTAACGTGACATGTTTCCGAATTTACAACCTTATGTTACGCGACAAGTGGTTATTACAGCATGCTGTGAGTGTTTAGTTATATTTTTCGTAATTTTTAAGGAATCAAAAATACTAGTTTGGCTATAATGTCACAAAATATTGTGACCAGTGTTGTGTTTCAATAGACTATTCTCTTAATATATTTATAAGGTCTTCAGTGTGTTTTTATAGCAGAGACAGGCAAACGGGCAGGTAGGTCTATCTCCTCATGGTAATTTGATTACTCTTCGGTGGCCATAGACACTTAAATATCTTGATTAAGGATTGAAAATGGAATGAATTTAATGTTGCTTGAAAGAGATCGCTTTTACCGATAAGGCCTCCACTTGAGGCATGGTTTTTATGTTATTTAATGTAACCTGTTTTCTGTGTGTGTCTACAATAAAGAGTTACTATCTACCCATCTAGCTAATGGTGGGGGAATTTTTATCACCGGAAATCTCAGTCACCGATCAAAAGCCAGATTGAATTGTTTGATCTGAGACAGTGGTATCAAACTGGTCCAACCAGTTACTGCAGAATAAACTGTACCAGACACGGCATTGTGATTACACTATACCTGATGGAAATTACATTTCAGTGTTATTTTAACGAACTTTTCCTCCCGATTCTGAACGTACCCGAGTTTTTCGCGACCCATTAGGGATTGGATTTCGAAATATTCTTCCGTAATACATAAAAAGAACGTTTAGGTATTTCCGCTTTTTGGGACCGAAGGTTTAGGTTTGGCTTTTATGATTCAGTGAGTCAGTCTTTTCTCCTTAAAATATATGCTTGTCTGTAACCAGAGCATTCATACTGTTCTAAAAATTCCTGGAGAGTGGCACTTGTGGTAGTTTGATTGAAAGGAAACCGTTTGTCGTGATATGGGCATGTTATGAGAAGGGAAGAGACATACGTGGGTAAGAAAGTGATGAAATGAATGTTGATGGATGGAGAGGTAGAGGAAGGCCAAAGAACAGGTGGATGTAGTGTGTGAGGAAGGGCATGAAAGAAAAAGGGATGAATGACGAGATGACGGCTGATAGGCATGTATGGAAGTCGAAAACATGTTGCGCTGACCCCAAATAAAGTTGGAATAAGGGCAGGAGGATGATGATGACTGTATTAAAAATTGTATCCTACAGCATACTAGTAACTAGTATGTCTACGATTTAAACTTGTTGCTTTTCCAGTAAACATTGGTCAAATAATGATAGGTTATTCAGTATACTGGACTGCTCCTATCATCCCCAAGCTTCTGAGCATCGAAGAAACGCCACTGTCGCGTGTAATATCAGAGACTGAGGCTTCATGGGTCGGTTCCATCATGTTATTTGGATGTGGTGGTAAGAAAATGTTAGAAATGTAATTCTAATGTAACTCCAGGCCAAACAATGTCCACGAATAGCAATATACAAAGTATTTGGGAAAGTAATAGAAGATAACTTACGTGGAACATTGCCGCCTTCGTTGTACAGTAGTAACGTATATGGTCTGTGACCTGAACAGACCGCCTAACTAGACCGAAAGATCTTAGGCTCGAATCCCAAGATCGAGTAACACACAGTGTGGATTTTACTATTTGCCCGTTACCTGATTCCCCAGAAGAAGTTGAACTTAGGAAGAAAGGTAGCCGTAAAAATTAAGAATAAATAGGTACTTACTGCAACATGCGTAAAAAAATGTTTGCTCTTGCCTCACGTTAGAAAGAGATAAAGGCATATGGAAGAAGAATTAATGAAGAACCTTTGCAAACAATGATTTCTAATAATCATTGTCATTTCTAGGATCATTAATCGCCGGTTATGGAGCAAATATAATCGGCCGTCGGGCTTGTCTCATTCTTTGCGGAGTCTTCACTATCATCTCACATTTAATTCTGATGTTCGCTACTTCAATAGCCACTATTTATTTTGGAAGAATTTGTGTTGGAACCAGCGTCACCATGTTGCTATTAATAACTCTCATATACCTTGGAGAAATAGCGTAAGTATATCTTGTATATCAGATCCCAAATAAATATTGGATTTATACTAATGTTTTAAACAACTAATAGCCTCCGTAGTGCAGCGGGCAAGTAGCCGGCTGTGAAGCTGTTCGATCCCCGCACCGAGACAAATGTTTGTATGACCTACAGATGTTTGTTTCGTGTCTGGGTACTGTGAGACCGAAAGTCTCTCGTAGTTCCTGATACCCACGACACAAGACTCGATCTTAGTGTGGGGTCAGGACTATGTATGTGACTGTTGGGTGTTATTTATTTTATTTTATTCAAACAAAAAAAAGTAAGATAAGGCATCCTATGCAAATGATTTATATGTCGATTGATACTGATTGATATACTGCCTACTTAGTCATCAGATTTCTTTCTGTTTACCTCATTATTATCCTACTTTCGATGTAGTAATAGTCGATCCCATGCACGGAGAACGTCCCATTATTTTTTTATTTACGATGAAAACTTAAATATAATTCAAAGTAGTATTATAGTATTCAAATCCTATATAACGTGATTTCACCATAATAGTTTTGTTCTTTTCATACACTCTTCATCTAAATACAACGATGTTACACAATGTAAGATCAATGGTTAAATAGGGTTGAATGTTCTATTTCACAGGTCTCCAAACATACGAGGCATGTTAATGTCATCCACGAGTTTTTTTCATTCGTTGGGTGGATTCCTCGTATACTGTGTGGGCCCATTCGTCTCGTACAAAGAAGTTGGTTTAGTGCTTGTGGCAATAGGTATTGTCTATGTCACTACAAGTTTCTTTATTCCTGAATCTCCGTTATACTATGTGATAAAAGGTAAGGGCATTCTAAAAAAATATGGTAAAAGACCTATCACAGTTTTGACAAATACGTATTTTATCTTTATTGGGTATAATGGTGTAATTGAATGGTGTAATTAAAGGCAATGAAGAGGCAGCAAAAGACTCACTTCGTAAACTAGGCCGAAGTAACGACATCGATACAGAGTTGAAAAGGATGATGGAACAAGTGCTTAAATCAAAAGCTAATACCCACCTCTGGAGAGAACTATTCACAGAGAGAGTCAACAGAAGAGCTCTCATAGTTACAGTGCCTTTGTACATATTCCAACAATCCAGTGGAATTATTGCTATAATATTCTTTGCTACGACTATTTTTAAGAATGCCGGGTCGTCGATAGAACCGCACATAGCTACTATTATTGTTGGCGCTACATCACTGTTTAGTTCAATATTTACTCCAATGATTATTGATAGATACGGAAGAAGAATATTAATGATGATTTCTACTGCTGGATGTAGCGCTTCAATGGTGCGTACTAATACTTCCCATAGTTTTATTGGGACCACTCATGTTTGTTTTTTCTTTGAAACATGAAAATATGAAGATTTATATTGTGTTAATTGTTTTTCCGGATTTATTTTACAGGCGATTCTAGGTGCATACTTTTACTTGGAGCATATAGGTAATTCATCGGTCCAATGGTTAGGATGGCTTCCTCTAATATGTCTAGTATCAGCTTTATTCTTTTATGGCGTAGGTAAGTATTTTTATCTATAACCATAGATTGTAATATAGTTCCTCACACATCACATAACATAAACTCACGCCTGTAACCCCGAAGGGGTAGACAGAGGTGCACTAGCCATCTAGTACATATGTACATATAGTTCTTCCTATTAAAGTTTCTTCAATTATACGTGTCCTCACTCTTTCAGCTATTTCTTTTGCTTCTATCACTCCTTATTTAAACCCCGTATTGCTAGGGATAGAAGTGAAAATGAATATACTTATTTTTAACTCCTGTTTCTATCATTATTTCGTTTTATTTTGTCGACAGGTCTCACGATAATCCCCAATACATTAACTGGTGAAATGTATGGTCCCAAAGTTCGAGGCCTCGGATCCTCCATCACTCTGGAAGTTGGGCTTATATCGGGCTTGATCTCTACTACTATCTTCGGCTACATAGTTGTCGCCATCGGTTCTTATGCCACCTTCTGGATCTTTGCAGCTATCAATGCCACGGCATTTTTGTTTGTTATGGCCGTTGTTCCCGAAACGAAGGGAAAAACTTTAATGGAAATTGGAAATATGATGGAAAAATAAGCTTTTTATCTAAGTACTGTGAAAACATAAGTATTTTATAAAGTTCTCATTGGGTTTTTAATTTATAAAGCTATGTATCGTATACAGCATTTAAGCTTTTATAATTAAAAATAAAAGGCTATCAATGTTTAAGGTTTTATTCCAAACCTTCTTGATTTGATTTTTTATTATAAGTAAAATACCCAAATTAGATCGCAAAAAATATAAATTCGCTAATCCTAAGTTCTTTAGGTATGATCACGATGTATTTAAAATTGTGTATAATGTAATTATATTTCAGTAACAATCATCCGTATCTACTTCAGAACCCTCTACTGTACGTGCGTGGTCAGACATGATGCATGCGCTTGGACGGTTTTTATTTTTAACCGACTTAAAAAAGAGGAGGTTAACGATTCGTCGGAATCTTCTTTTTTAATGTATGTCCCCGATTACTCGAAGACGCCTGGGCCGATTTGATATTTTTTTTTTGTTTAAAAGGGTATACCTTCCGAGGTGGTCCCATTGGCACCAAGTCAGGATCTGATGATGGGATCCTAGAAAAATCGAGGGAACCCTTCAACTTTATAGGGAGCCATAGTGTGTTTTATATATTTCCTAACACTATTTAGGTATTTGCGTCTGGTACACATCATCTCATGTTGATAAGCTGATGATGGAAAATACAACTCCTTAACTATCAGGAGTTGGTGGACCATTCTTTCAATATTACACTAAAAATAGATAAACAATAATTGTAACGGTGCCTTTTCATTTAATCTGCGTCGGCCTTCAGCACCGACTCCAAAGAGAGTAAGAAATTATTGTTATATTTTACTTTTAAGTGTCCGTTTTTAAAGTTGGTTTTCAGTTTTTGTTAATCTTTAATTATTACATAGTACAGAATAGTAACCAAGCAGATAGATCACCATATCAGTAGCCCGAGCACGAAAAACTAATGTATATGTAAACTCGCTGCGCACTGATGACATTTGATTAACATTTCATACAAATTTCATAGACGCGCATCGAGCACGAATACACGTACGGTTGTCAGAAATTTTCCTGCTTGGGCTGCTGATGGCATGACTGAAATATGATATACCTACGTGAAAGCGTAAATTACGCATTGGAATTTGCAACATCCCGCGTCCAATTATAATATACATATTATAGTCGCATTAACTCATAAACATTATCTCCAAACAGCTTATCCTCATCAAGTGTTTACATAATATGTTGATAAATATGCATTCAAAGGTGACATCTTACGCAGCCTCAATCTAAACTGCAAAGTGCTTATAAACTAATAAAAAAATGTTAAAATTTACTCATGTTGTAAACCAATACGTAATTATCACAGATTTATTTGTACGATTGTAAACGAAAGACGCTGTCTGTCTGTCTTTCGTTTAAACTGTTTTAAAAATGTTACAATTCAGTCATATTGTCAATCAATATGTAATTATTGTTGTTGGTAAGTTGTTTCATATTAATATATTCTTCTTAAAATATTTACCGTACTCTAGATTATTATTATTATTATTTACCGTAGTCATAGATCTGTTTCATAAAGTTAATACCAATAACAATTCCATATACAAGCAGAACGATTTGAAGCGTAATGCTGAATTTAAAAAATTAAAATTGAAATTATTTTTTAATAAATTTATTAAAGCACGGGGATTTAAAAATCGGAATGTGACCTGTAAATCATCGCAATTACATAGCATAGTAATGCCTTTGTGTATGCTAAAAAAATATTACCTCGTTGGTGGTTTGCAAATGTACTGGAGGTGACCAGCAGCCCGAGCAGGAAAATTTCTGACAACCGTAAATGTATTCGTGCTCGATGCGCGTCTATGAAATTTGTATGAAATAATAATCAAATGTCATCAGTGCGCAGCGAGTTTACATTTACATTCGTTTTTCGTGCTCGGGCTACAGATCATCCATAAAAAAAATTTCATCTCAAACTAAAGTTTCCATTATTCAAACTATGAGCCTTGTGAAATTTAAACTTACCGCTAGATTGCTGGCCTCTTTATGTGTTGTTATTATTGATACAAACTTTATGAAACACTGTTAACTCTATATCAATTCACAGCGTAGAATACTACATCTTACATGAACCCTTAGGTCTTTTTGTCTTCCTTTGTTGTTACTGGTCCTAATCATGTATCTATATTTGTAACAGAGAGTTAAATAAATATTTCATTTCATTTCATTTCATTACTTTAATTCCCATCTTGCGGTACATTTTATTGTTATCCATTCAGGAGCTTTTTAAAATTCTTATATGCCCATTATCAAATTTTTACTAGAATATTTTTGTTAAGATATTTGTGTCAACCTCAACCAGAACCTATGTAAAAAAATATTTCAGCGAATCTTGCGATGCTACAGTTGGGTATAAGTATAACGTGGTCTTCTCCTGTACTGATAAAGTTGCGGAATGAGAGTCTCACCACCCTGGACAGAGTCATCACCAATGACGAAGCATCATGGATCGTTTCAATATTACCACTGGCAGGCTCGCTGGGTATGTTTATTACTGTGCTTCAGATATTGTAATTCAAAGCCTGGACAACAATTATGTCCCGTTTAAATTCTTATATGTTTCATACACAATCTCCGTAGTGTAGTAGGCGAGTAACTAAGTGAGTAAAAACAATTTAATGCAGGTTTTAGAGCAAAGGAGCGAATGACCCGACTCGTCGGAATGCCATTTTATCTCTCTCCAATATGATGTTTACGCATCATAGTGTTTTTCAAAGGTTGCGGAAAGAATTAGATTTAGATAGCATTACGCATCAAACTCCTCTGGAGGAACAGGGCGATTACCACCACCTCTTATAGCAGTATTATTATAAATTTACTTGTACCGATTCCCATACAAAACAAAACGAAAAACGGTTATAATAATACTGCTATAAGAAGTGGTGCATGGTTACCTGCTGGTTTTAAGCAAATTGTGTCATTAAAATCACTGGTCCACAGCCATTTAAACCACACTAAATCAAAGTGGCGAACTTATTTGAACTCTTTAATTTCTTTCTTTTCAGTATTATTTGTGAGCGGCTTTATAATAGATCAATTTGGTCGGAAGACAGGTCTTGTATTGATCTTCTTTCCACGTGTTCTCGTATATCTTCTATTTACCTTCGCCAACAAAATTTGGATGATCCTTTTAGGCAGAGCAGTAACTGGGTTTCTAGATCTTATGAGCGCCTCTGTGGTATCTACGTATACTTCAGAAATTGCCAGCGTAAGTATTATGCAGTTATTGTTTTTTAATGTAGAAATTAAAAAAAAAACATACGTACTGATCGAAATGCTAGCATCTTTCTAAAGAAATATAAATATCTTTCGCAACATTTTTATCTCTGGAGTATTTAGTTGTGATTAAATTCATTATTAATGAAAACTGTTCAAACATATCGTCGCTTAGTCATTTTCATTTTATTTATTTTTTCATCTTAATTTCTCTATTTCAGAAGGAAATAAGAGGTGGCCTCGGTGTCATATCTCAGATCCTATCATCCATCGGCATGATGATAATGCTGACTGTTGGCCCTTACGTCAGTTACTTCTACTTGAACATCAGTTGCATCTGCGTTACGGTCGTGGTTAGCACACCAATGTTCTTCTTGCCTGAGAGCCCTTACTACTTGTATACTAAAGGTAATTTTGTTTTTAGGACTTGATTTTTTATCAGAGCATGGCATAATGTCTACACTACAACTTGCGGTAAGCACGGTGCTGTACCTACGACCACAAACACAATATTAAAACAGTCTAACCGTGTCCCTATTATTTCTTTCTACCTGCCCTTATCCCACCTTAATGTAGGGTCGGCGAAACACATTATTTTTTTAACATATTGCAGAAAAGATTTGGCTAAGTTTTTAGGACCAGCTGCCTGCTTGACGTCAACCGCCTCTGGGAGATCCAGTCCAAGGCAAATTAAATTAGAAATTTCGCTCGACCTGCGAATCGAACCCACGAACCTCCCAGTCCACAGCCCATATATGCTAAGGAGACGACAAGGTCCTATTATAATAACTAATACATTGTTTAAGGACGAACCGAGGAGGCTTTTAAAATACTTACGCATTTTCGAGCGTCAGAAATACTAGCAAGTGAGGAGATTAAAGAGTACTCTACTATTGTAAATATTAGAGTGCCTAAAAAAGAAGTCGTTAAAGATAAAACAGTAATAAAATCAATTGTATTGGTCATGTTTTTTGGTATTGGATACCAAATATCAGGTAAGGATTGTTTTCGTCTTTCGCACATAATGATAGAATTACGTAGATAATAATTTATTAACTTCTTTACATGGATGATTCAATATTATCGCCTAAATCATTAGCAAAGAGCGTTTCTCACATTAATGCAGTGAATACTCAAAATTAAGTATATTATTTGCATTACAATTATGCACCAAAATATTGCTGTCTCTGATAATACAGACCTGATAAGATTAAATCGAACCTACATACCTATGTAGTTGGATTGATCCTAATGACATTAAGCCTGTCTGTAACTTTATCTGTATCCCGTTCAGTCATCCTTGCGCTATCTCCTGAATATCTTCAATATAAAATCTTTAAAAATCTCGTGTTTTTCTCACCACATTGGAATTATTATCATTCCTTTTTTTCTAGGCTCTAACGTTGTATCATTTTACTTACAAACTATATTCGAAGCAACCAATACTAACGTCAGTTCAGCGTTATCATCAGCTATCATTGGTTGCATACAATTACTAGGCTGTTTCTGTACAATATTGTTGACTGATAGATTCGGCAGGAAGCCTATACTGACTGGTACATTAATAGGAATGACTCTTGGATTGGTGAGTTTTATCAAATTTTATCATATTTCTAACACTAAACTTCTTTATATACACATTTTTACTAGTTTTTACGTTTTCATTTTGCTAGTTGATATTTTTTATTATTCCTTTTTGTGTATCCTAGAACTTAATTTTTTTTCCAGACCGGCTTAGGGTTTTTCTTCCAACAACTTGAAGATGGTGGAGCGTCAGGTTTCATGAATTACCTGCCCCTTATATGTCTTATTCTTTATATATTCTGTTTTAACGCAGGTAATTGCATTACTTTGTTGTATATTTAAGTCTAGTGTTTAGAGTAAATCTAACTAGACGCCTCCTTGGTCTAGTGGCAGCGTGTATGAGCTGTGGACCATGTGGTCCTGGGTTCAAATCACAGGAAAGAGATTTGTACCTGTTATGGCAAATATCTAGTAATCACATAAAGGGATGGGAGTAAACTCGGGACATTTGGGTGTTATAGTTTTCCAATTCACCTCTACGAAGATACATACGTGTCACAACCTTATAAATGTGTGATTTTTCAGGTCTGGGCTCTTTATTTTGGATCCTCTGCGCAGAATTGTTTAATGGGCCAGCTCGTGCCTTAGGCATCACAGTCGCAGTGTTCTCAAGTTCTTTAAGCTCGTTTCTTATAACAAAATATTTTGAAGCTATTACATTAGCGATCGGTTCCGCCTCGACTTACTGGTTGTTTGCAGCTAGTTGTTTAATAAATTGTCTTTTTATAGTGTTTTTCATACCAGAAACGAAAGGAAAATCTTTTGCCGAAATACAAACAGATTTAGGTGGAAATAAATATGATGATAATAAATTATAGATTCAGATTTTTATTGTTGTTTTATTTATTTCTGTTGAGTTTATTTGTTTGGTACAATAACCAACAACGCTCGTTCACAAAGCTTGTAATTTTTAATAATAGAGACAGACCTACGTATACATGACTGCTGAATGAGCTCCCAATGGGTAGGTACCTCATTACATGTCCAAACACAACACTGAGTTACCCTTCACGTGAATTTTCAGTAATAGAAGGAAAAAATCAAGCTGGCTCTGGTGTACGCAAAATTGTTCAGCGTGGCCTTACCGCTAAAATTACATGATCATATCATACACACTGTCGTAAAAAAATTACATTGTTTTTTGTCATCCAAATTCGATTATACCTACCTTATTTTTAATTGATTAATACTAATAGAATATTATTATCAACTCAACTCATATACATAGAAGTTATATTTCTATGACACAGAATTAGAAATATACAAAATTATTAACTTAAATCATCGATGTCTAATGTTTTTTCATGCTATGTAGTGTGTTATCACAAAATTAACTATTCATCTACTCAACATCTCCTGAATCTCAAGCAAACTTTTCCCTTTCGTTTCGGGTACAAACACGTAGGTAAACACATAAGCAAGCGTACAGATTCCGCCGTAACACCAGAATGTGACGTGACTGCCCCAGGTCTTGACCATAAGTACGTAGGTACAGGAGATGACGAATCCAACAACCCAGCTTACAGTGATTGAGAATACGGAGCCAGGACCCCGGACTTTGGAGTCAAACATTTCCCCTGTTAAAGTCCCGGGAATTATACCAAACCCTGGAAAAGCATTAATTAGAATATACAGTCATCAATGACTGGTAACACTAATTTACAAGTGGTATTACATTAGAGGGTAATAATAGAACCAGTAATAATAAGTAGATAGAGGCTTAAGTCCATGATGTTTGATTCTAAGGCTGAGATCGAGCGAACTTCGATTAAGTCTGAGTCAAGAAAATCAGACAGACTAAGCAAAGAATTTCTTGTAAAAAATGACTCAGACTAAGACAAATTTCGTATTATTAATATTCGTATAACAAATCCACACTGAGTTCGTTTTTTTGATTAAGACTTAGTCGAAGTTCGCTCTATTGATCTCAGCCTTAGACTTAGTGAAAGTTCGCTCTATAGATTTCAAGCCCTATACCTTACTATGTTTAGTCTAAGCTAGTGCGACAAGACGGTTTTAATAAATATATAGGTACAAGACTTACCAAAATTGTAACTCATGAGGAAAGTGATAAGTGTTACTAAAGGTAACCAAGTTAAGGAAGCTGTCGCTGGATGTTGAATATGTACGAGGTAAAAGTAAACACCAAGCAAAATCTAAAATGATGAAAAAAGTTAAATTTAACAATTACAACAAAATTTTAGAATAATTTGAATGAACGACTATGGCGAGGAATTGCCATAATTAGATTTTGAAAGTATATCGCACGATGGAGACAAAAAACAACAGAATATTAGTACGAGATCGCGTTACACTAATAGAAAATAAGTAAGAATCAAATTCTATTATAATCTAGTCTGTGTCGTTGCTCTCTATCTATATTGAGCTTGTTTCAATTTTTAAAGAGTTATACACATAGATGTAAATAAACATCGCCTTTATTATTTTTAATGGAATTTATTCTAGTCTATTTCATTTTTATGATTTTATAAAATATCAACTTACCAAGCTCAAACAGCACACAGCAGTTGTGATCAACATGAGAAGACGTCTCCCTAATCTCTCTATAAATATGGGTGTGATGCAGCTTGCTATTACCTGCATACCACCTAGTTTAATGGTATAGATATGGGATTCCCCTGTACTCAGTTCGTTGAATATTGTCGTTGCAAATAATATCACAACCATTACGCCACTCATTTGTTGCAGTATCATCAACGTCATTGTGATGAACATCGCTTTCCTGTTGCTCTTCACGCTAAATATTTCTATCCACGCTTCGATCACTCCTGGTTCCTCTATCTTCATTGCTAGATGGGTATCGATGTCACTCTCCCTTCCAAGAGCTATTAATGTATCTTTAGCTTTATCGTTTTGACCTGTAATGATTATATTTTATTTGTAATGATTATATTATTTTCTAATAATTATTAGGCAAATAAAGCAAAGCTCTATTTTATCCAGAACAACAACCTAATTTCTATCGAACATACTAGTAAGTACTACTTTAAAATCACTTTTCCAATTAGTATTTAAGGAAATATCGTCTACAAAAAGGATGGGCAGCGCTGCGTCGACCGGGTTAATACCATTATTTTACATAAATAACACTTCATGCGTATATAATTCGTTTTGTATGATGAGTGAAATTTTCGGCGGTTCAAATACCTACGTTTAAATATTATCGTTCACTGAAATCTAAAAATCATTCCATGCAACAGGTCGACACCGTAGATTTGTTATTCATTTAATACATACCCTTGATGTGAAATCACGAGATACAAGAAGTTATTGATTCAGGCAAAACAACATAAATGTAGGTATTTGAATCTTGAGAGCTTTGTCTAATCAATTAATTATAAGTGCTTATATCTTCCTTAACATAATAATTTCATACATTATGCAATACGTCGTATGGATATTAAAATAGTTGCAGGGTTTGCTCTTTGCTCAATTGCAATTTTTTTTTAATTATTTTTCATTGAGACAATTTAGCGTAATAAAATTAAGGCATAGAATAGTATACTTCAATAAAACTTTTTTTGCATGGCGTTATTCCGGCATCAATAGCACCGTCTTCTGTATGCTCCACAGCGAGAATTAAACTCCACTTCAAATAAATGATTATTTAATCATAATTATTTTCGAACGAGTATTAAAAAATAAATCAAGTAGGCAGAATTATTCGAAAGAAAGGATAAATGGTCTACCTTTTAGAATGTAATAAATGGGTGATTCTGGAAGAAAAATTGTTGCAACAGTAAATATAACTGCCAAACCAAATCCGAAGTAGCTAGTGTTTGCGTAACTCAAGTAAGGGCCGACTGAGTAAGCGACCACCATTCCTAAACTGTTAGATACACCGGTCCCAACTAGAAGAATGCCTCTTATATTAGTTGAACTGGAAATTAACGGAAAAGATATTTAAATAGTAATTGTACAATACACATTACACATCAATAGATACCTAATTGTTCTGTTTTGGTAGAAATTTCGAAGGATAGAAATATAGTTGCTGTAAGTACGTCAGGATCCAAGTCGATAGTTATTCAAGACCCATCGACTACGTATTCGAATTGAATTCATTGTAAGTATACTTGTATTGTTTTAGCGAGCTTAATTCCAGGGGAAGAATTCTCGCGCATTTCGAAATTGAAAAATTTCGAATCCGACTTAAAGGTTAAAGTTGAAAAAAGTTCAAATTCAATTTTTTTTTCGAATTCAAAATATCTTCCAAATTGCCCCCAAAGCGAATTTCCCAATGATGTTGGAACCGCTCCGCATATAGGAATTTCAGATCCAAAACTTTTCATTCACAACTAGAATTTCGAATAGTTTAATTCGTGCGCGAAATGCACTTAAAAGAGGCATCAGTCTATAGTCTACTACAGTCGACAAACATATTCATATTAAGTTGTTTTGAAAGTCCTAGAAACCATTGGAACAAAAGTACTCGTTTACTTTGAAATAACCAAACTAATTCTAGTTTTTTTTCTTACGCTATCTCAGCTACATAGACCAGGTTGATGACAAATATGATTCCAGCAGCCTGGCTAGCCAGAGCCCTTCCACAAAAGATGTGGTACTTATTCGTAGCCAATGCCTTTAGCAGGAACGAAGCAGCTCCGATGATTCCACCAAGACTTAGACATTTTGTACGACCTCTCGAATTGGACAAGTAACCTGCGATGTACGGACCTGAAAGTATAAGATTTAACTTAGAATATTAGTAGAGACGGAGAAAGTTTGTCGTAGAGACAAATGAACGTGCAGGTGGTATCACCTAACTATAAGTGATCTGCACCGTAAATATGGAAGGGGAACGGAAAATTGGCCCAATTCCCCCTTCCCTTTCCCAATCCCTATTTCCGTCCTTTTTAGGTTGGCAACGTACCCATGATTATTTTTGTGTTAATGGGCAGTGGAGATCTCTTACCATTAACCGCTGGTTGATTTTCTGTGAGACCTGTATGAAATTAGTGGAGCCAGCCCGAAATTGGTGGTTATAGACATGTATCTAACGGTCTACAGTGTGAATCTACCACTCAAAAAGTTACCCACCAGAGGTGCATTACTTGCAGGCGGCGTTCCTTCCTTCCTATAAACGTGGCGTGCGCATCGCCATACCGCGGTTACAATTCCCAATTCCAAGCAAGACATGATTATTCGATTCGAAAATCACAAGTGGTCGACGCAACATTGCGAAAGATTTTTTTGAATACTCGTCTCTAACTCTTAATTTAAATAAGGACTAATAATTAATCGAAGAAGATAAATAAACGTACCCACAAGCCCAAGAAATGTTAAAGACGCTATGTAGGAAGCTTCGACGTCACTTAGTACCGTAGGCAGAGGTGTTTCTTGTGGACCTTGTAGTTTTATGATCACGTTTGCTGACCATCCTCCTATGTATCCACAAAATATCTGGCCGATGTACACTGAAAATAGTGAAAAAATAACGCTCGATCTCTTAAAGTCTAAGACCAAAATTATAAACATCAGTGAAGGAGAAGTAAATCAGAATAAAATTGCTAAAAGCGTGGTCAAACTCTTCTATGAACATCCATCTATAGGTGCTGAGAGCTATTTGTAAAGAGAGTATTCTTCTCCGAAATGAAAGATAAGAAATAGAGGAAAAAAGACCGTGTCTCCCCAACCTGAGATTTGAAGCTAGGATGTTTTTATTGCAACCGAAGGTGACCAAGCTGCTCGCGTGATAATGAGCGATACGACTACACATGTACTACTGTTTGAATACCTAACAAACAAAACACTAAGGCTCAATTGCACCACTATTATTAACCTACAGTTAGTCCTAACCGCAAGTTAAGTTACATGTCATTCATACATTTTCTGTCAATTTAGCTTGCGGTTAGGACTAACTCTAGGTTAATAATAGTGGTGCAATTGAGCCTTAGTGGCACTGCAATGCGCTTCTAACACTGAAACATTGATTCTCAGCCTGGTCCATACTGATTAGAAGGGTCAACCTATTATTTAGTAAATTTATATTTCATTACTTACCAATAAATGCCACCCCCAACTGCTTTCCCAAATATTTCGACATTTTGAGCTAACACTAAAAATACATCATCAATAGAGCCACTTAACGATTTATTTTCAATATCCCCTTTTTGTCTTATTCAATTATTAGGGACCGCCACAAACAACTTTGATTAATTAAATTTCAAAAACGTTTTATAAAAATAGTATTCTTAAGAACACTTTCAACACGAAAAACATATTTTTCATTCAGAAACTACTAAATATATTTTGGAGTTCTAATTTTAGACATTATCCAAAAATACACTTCGATGCTAAATGATATTCTTTAATGACTGAAGTTAAATAATGAACACTGTCCTTCAAATAGCTAAGGACACTTGTTGACTGTTATCTACAGCAAATTACTATCTCATAAATACTCTAACATCCATTTTATCATAGAAATGTGAAGAACCTCTCAAATCACTCTTTCAACTCACGCCTATTCCCTAATCCCTAAGGGTAGATAGAGATAAGAGATTTCAATTACCTACAATAAGAATGGCCTATGTCCAGCAGTAGACGTCCTGTGGCTGGTGATGATGATGATAATGATGACAATAAGAATAAAATAAACTGCCTCGGTGGCGTGGTGGTATTTCGGTACGACTACGGTTCTGAGGTCTCGGGTTCGATCCCCGGCGAGGGCAAAGTGATATTGGATTTTTCCATATCAGCCCGGAGTCTGGAATTTGTGCCCGATATGGCGATAGGCTCGCCCCCTATCACATCTGGGACGGAACTAAGCTCGGCGAAATGTGGGTGTTCTAGTTCGCTAGTGCGCCTCTGCCTACCACTTCGGGGATACAGGCGTGAGCTTATGTATGTAAGAATAAAATGACATTAAGGAACATTGTTAGGGCATCGAATAACAAGACGAACAAGCCGCTCGCTTGATGGTAACTACTTCCCATAAACAGTGACGTCACCAACCGAACTTTTAACAACAAAGCACTAAATGGCACTGCACTGCCACCATCACCCTCAGATTTCATAATGCCCAGTAATTACACTGGCTACAATGGCTGTGTTCTTTGATCTTAAGAAATCACAAAAATAGTTAAATATAAGTACTTGCCTTGAGTTCATTCAACAGTATGTTTTGTAGTTATTCATGTAATCTTCAGAATTTGCTTATTAAATGCCTTAATATTTAATTATAATATGCTTCATGTATGTCAGTTAAAATTTGATCGAGATAAAGTTATCTTTACATATTACAGATGCTCCAACAGATATTGATATATCTGTTGGAGCATCCGATATCTGTAGAGATATCATCTATCGCACAGAAAACCGTTGCGAAATGACAACTTGCTGTTGCGTTTATTTCGATGAGTGATAATTCTGGTTCGCCCCTTCTCTTCCCGATTTGTATTCCCTTCCTTTAAAATTACCAACTCATGTTAACTTTCTCTTGGCATCGTCGGCATCGATGTCTATGGGCGGTGGCGATCACACAATCAGGTGACCACCCTGCTTGTTTGCAATGTTTGATTTTACGTGATGTTTATGTTACGAACCTTAATCAGTTAACTACATAATATCTCAAGATGACATAACATTAATACTATAAAATGATAAATACTCCAAATTTATCTCCATACAGAATTCCATATCTCACAGGAAAAACCCACTTTAGAAGACTAGTCTGAAAGGAAGGATAAAGTATTTGCAAGTCATCATTATAAGGACGTACCTAATACAAGATTCTGTGGGGATGAATGCAGAGGCAATTATGCAGATCTGCAGATCGACGTGGTTCTAACAATTATCAAGAATACACAATAGTCTATCCACTATTTTTCGTCTGCGTTGCATTAGAGATGGTCGCTGATATTAGATTTTATCGTCTCGAATTTGTGCACACGACTTATTTAACAAGATCGTTAAACCATTAGGAGGACAATTCCTTCTAATGGGAGCTTCATTGGTTTGAATCCTAGATCGGGCAATGCTTGGTTTCTACATTGAAGTGGGTTAGAGACGAGTGGAAGAAGAATCCATGGATGTTACTTACAGGCTGTACTATTAGGTACCTCCAAAAAGCCCGAGGCATTAGCCGATATATAATGTAAATGAAATTTAAAACTGAGAGACGTGTTACTAAGGAAGGGTCTGTTTGTTTTCTAGAACAGAATAAAAACACTCATCCAGCATCAATATTGGAGATAAAATATTAACACTTGTCACTATTTGTTTCAATTGAGACATTTGATATGGAAAACAACAATAATAATATGAATTTAGAAGTCAGTCTGTAATGCTCCAACTTACCTTGGTAATCTTAACTTTAAGTATTTTATCCGAGCATGGCGAAGTGGATATCCTGATGGTAAGCACAGTGCAGTCCAAAACATAAGCTGCCACCGACAAACAATAAATGTATCGTTAGTCACCAGAATCATGCCGGCGTGACCTGCATAAATGGTTCATCACACACCGATGAAGGAAGAAGTAAATCGAGAGGCCAGCGATATGACAGGCAGATGACCGATGCAGACACAACGACACAAAGATGAAAGAAAGAAAATATAGAAGAAACTCATACCTCTGAGATAGATAAGGGAGGGGATCCATATATTTTTTAAAAAGCATACGCATCATCATCATCAGGCCATAGAACGTCCACTGCTGAACATAGGCCTCCCCCAATGATTTCCAGATTTACGTATACGGAGCCGTAATCCAAACCTTGTATGTATTAGATCATTTTGTTTGTTTGCATGTGAATCTCTTTTGAGATAAATCTGAAGTGGTCACGGATCTCTTACGGTAATGATAAGACCGGTAGATATACGCACATATTTAAGCGATACACATGATTATTGGTTGTATTTGCACCATCACCATGAAGCTGGAACTTGTGTTAAGGTAAGTCTACTAGGAGTCTACGAGGCATTCCTCGTTCAGTGTTTTTTTACAAATTCAATGTGTTTTATAACAAAAAGATCAAATGTTTATGTGCTGCCAAAAAAATGTTATTAACGTAATCTCTGTTTGTCATCTTCCTTTCCTACGGATATTATTTAGTGGTATTCGGTCGAGTTTTTGATAGAACTATTAACGATGTAGGTACATTGGTAAATTCCTTCACCATCACCATTTTCTCATGTAACTACATTTTTCCTTCACCAAGAACAGCCATGGTACAACCAAAATAATTTTTGTGGAAAGCACGGCAGTTTTAAATTTTTTGTGAAGGCAGTTTTGGTTTGTTTATTAATATATTGGATTAAACCAATTCTATTGGATCAGCTTCCGTGGCGCAGTGGCCGAATAGCCGATACAGGTTATACCTAGTGTGGGGTCAGAACTAGGTGTGTGACTGTTCGGTGTATTTATTATTTATTAAACGTGTTATTAATTCCAGTCTGGTAGTGGCAGTGAGCTGTCATGCAGCACTGGTTAAGAATGAGCGAAGATTTCCCGATGACTTCATATTCGGCTGTGCCACAGCTTCTTACCAAGTAGAAGGAGCATGGAATGAAGATGGTAAATACTTTTTTGGTGTTATTTACGTATGTTACATCATGTAATAACATTTTAAATAGCATCAATTTCATTAGCAAAAATTCATGATCACACTTCCTGGAACATAGCAAAACTGTAAAGAAGTAGATATATTTTACTGGTGTAAAAATTTTTTAGGCAAAGGCGAAAACATCTGGGATTACCTCACCCACAACAATCCAACAGCTATCGCAGATCAAAGCAACGGAGACATAGCAGCTAACTCTTATTACAACTACAAACGCGATGTGGAAATGATGCGGGAGTTGGGTCTCGACGCATACCGCTTTTCTATGTCCTGGGCAAGGATCCTTCCCACAGGCTACGCCAACGAAGTGAACCCTGCTGGCATTGCTTATTACAATAACCTCATCGATGAAATGCTCAAATACAACATCACTCCGATGATATCGCTCTACCACTGGGACCTGCCACAGAAGTTGCAGGAACTGGGCGGGTTCGTGAATCCCCTTTTCACGGAATGGTTCGAGGACTACGCGAGAGTGGCGTTCGAGAACTTTGGCGACAGAGTGAAGCTCTGGATTACGTTCAACGAGCCCCGAGAGATCTGCTACGAGGGCTATGGCGCCATGGGACTGGCACCGATTCTCAATTCCACGGCTACAGCAACTTATATCTGCGCGAAGAATCTCGTGATCGCTCATGCTAGGGCGTACCATCTGTACAATAAAGTGTATAAACCGAGGCAGAGAGGCGTGTGTGGCATCACCATCAGTGTCAATTGGTTCGGACCGCATACTGATTCTGAAGAAGATGAATTCGCTGCTGAACTCCAACGCCAAGCTTCGGTCAGTATCATAACGATATCGACAATTTGCAGCACTACTATCTATCTACCATCTTTCCGATGCATTATCTGTTTAATTTGTTTTATTTATTCATTCATCATAAAAGCATAAACTAACTAATATTTAACTTTCAGTGGGGTCTCTACGCAGAACCTATCTTCTCTGCTCACGGCGGATTCCCTAAAGAGCTTGCAGCACGTGTTGCCGAAAAGAGTGCACAACAGGGCTACCTTCGCTCCCGGATGCCGGAATTCTCTATGGAAGAGAGGAAGTTCGTGAGGGGCGCGTCAGATTTCTTCGGAGTCAATCACTACACTGCCTACCAGATTTCTGCCACCCAATACATGTCGCAACACGCAGTTCCTTCACTTTTGGATGACATCAGTGTTGGCTCCTACGTACCTTCTGAATGGGCGCAGTCGGCCTCATCGTGGCTAACGGTATGTCTTAATCCCTCTGGAAACATCTTGATATTACAAAACACAGAATCAGCTATTTCCATTGCTAAGCATACATTATGGTCTACTCTAGCGGCCGGCCCCAAACTTACAGCTTGGAATAATTGATAATTAAAATAATCTTCATCAAGTTCACTCTATATGTTGAACTAAGTAGTATTTAATCCTTCCTAAGACCCCCCATACTTAACCAACTTAACATTACAGATGGCTCCCAACAGCATCTTCAACGCACTCACACATCTACAGAAGAAGTACAACAACCCAATATTCTACATCACTGAGAATGGCTGGTCCACCGACCCTAGCCGTGGCCTCCAAGATGACGACCGTGTCGCGTACTACCGGGCGGCTCTGGAGAGCGTGCTGGACACCTTGGATGCAGGCGTCAGGCTGAAGGGCTATATGGCCTGGAGTCTGTTGGACAACTTCGAGTGGATGCGAGGGTATACGTGAGTATCAATGATGTTTTTAATAATGAGTAAAGACCGGTAAATACTAAATATATATACCTACATATTATAAGTACATATGCAAAAGTTATATAGTAATTGGTAGAGAAAAATACTTAGTACCTACTGCCTGCTGACTCTGGAAACGCAAAGTTCCATTATTTCCTGCAGGATTCAAGATTAAACATATTTTAATAATATCTCCTTAAGTTTCGTTACTGCCATTCCTCCGACCCCAAATTATCTACCGCAGCTGGTATCACGGGCGTAGCTAGATTTTCGGAGGGAGGCGTTTTTCAAAAAAATAAAACAACACTAGTTAACTATTAGTAGGTACACCCATTAATATTCGGAATCATCATCATCATCAGCCACAGGGCGTCCACTGCTGGACATATGCCTCCCCCAAAGAAGAAATACGGAATATTATATTCAATGAAAAATAATATTAAAAAGGATATTATTTGTAATATTTAGGAATTATTCGGATTTGGCTACGTCAGTGGCTGGGAGTATACCATATCTGGATATTTTTCTCAACTATGCCCTTAGATTCATAGAACGTCCGTGACTCTGCCACTCCTAGTATAAGGCATCCGATTTCTATTTGTTTTTCAGTGAACGTTTCGGTCTCTACGAGGTGAACTTCGAAAGTCCAGAACGCACACGCACGCCGCGCAAGTCCGCCTTTGTATACAAAGAGATCTTGAGAACTCGCACCATTGACCACAGCTACGAACCTACATCCATGACCATGACCATAGATGAAGGCCACTGATCACAGATCACGACTTATAAATAAATAGGGTACAATCTTAGGTACAATTAATTTTGATTTTTTAAATATATAATTGTTATTATTGAGTAAGAAAATTGCGTGTTTAATTTGAACTATATCCACAATGAAGGTATTCATAAAGCCGCGTCTCCTGCACTAAAGCCGGGTCTCCTCAGGTCTCCTGCACTAAAACATTACACAAAACACCTACACAAATTACGAATTTTTTATCTATGGTCCATTGATCTACGAGCAGGTGACAGCTAAAATCATTGTTTTGCGTATGTGTTTTTAGTGTTTTGTTTCGAAAAAGCTAGTGCAGGAGATCCGGCTTTAAACATTACACAAAACACCTACACAAAAAATGATTTTTTTATCTATGGTCCTTTGTTCTACGACCTGCAGGGCGATTATGTATCTTAGTTGGCAACTGAAAATGATATCCACTCTTCAAAGTGTACAACAAATAACTGTCATATTGCTAATTTGGTATCGGCTAACGTCGGTTATCAACTAGAATGACGTCACGAGTGCCTTTGAACATTGATTGGCACCCGTGAAGTCACGGTGACTTTCGTAGCGTGTGAGTGTATATCGAAAAAGATAAATCGGTATTGGCTAAGCAAAGTGGACATCAAATCGAAAGTAACTGTGCCTATCAAAAGAGTTTTGAAAGACACAACCTCGGAGGAGTGTTTTTGAGATGCAAAGTGATTACCACTATAATCCGGCTAGATAAATTAGTCAGTTTTGTGGATTGTTACATTGAAATATTTCAGATTTTGAATTTGTTAGGATTTTAGTCATTACAAAACTCTTTTTTGTGAGACTGCGCGAGTGTGTGCTTTATTAGATTTGTGTTATTTAAAAAAAATATATAATCAACACCTTAATCAACACATAATAATATTATGATTCCATTCTAAGGATTCCATATTATAAACAATCATAATCGCGTGATTGTGTGCTGTAAGCAGTGTGATTGTTTCCAAATTATGTTCCGACATGTGTTCGGATTGATTTTGTTGAGGCTTTATGAAGAGAGAAAAAGAAGGATTTTGGAATAGAAAGACTAATATATTATTAGTACCTATATATGAGTTCCGCCGTTTAGTTTGCGCAATGTACCTATCATGCAAGTGATCACTTGAGAATATTTCACATAAATAACGCTGGATTTTGGCAAGGTGTTCAAAGACAGTGCTCAACGTCCGCCAGGCAAGATTGTGACACGACGGAGGGGTTTACAAACTTATAGCATTTACTATTTTAATAACCCTTCCTTCAACAGTAATAAGTATATAAGTGAATACTTGAAGCATGTAATGAATACTTAGATCACATTGTGAAGTTTGTTGATAGTATTTGTAGCACGAAAGTACATGTAATTAGTAATAGATACTTATTGTAAAATAAAACACAATAAACTCGTTACAAAACTAATCTTAAATATTATTTTAGAGCATGGCAAAAGTGGATACAAAATCATACAAAAATATAGATTATAACACACAACAAAGATGTACCTAGATCAAATGGTTTTAGCTACTTTCCTCATGCCAGTCGAAGTAATTATTTCACGATAAATTTATAAACATAAATCCTGAATTATCACAATACGATTTTTATAATTCTCGCATAAATTATTTTTTCGTCAATTTCAAACATTTTGTTCAAGTATAAAGGCGATCTACTATCCCTTTCATTTATTAATTCAACGCGTATATTTATCTCTGTCACACAGTGTCGATAGAAAAATAGAGATGTCAAGTGATCGTTGAAAGGAACTTGATAGGCACTCATGGTGCATATATAAACAATGAGATACGCAATACCGATTTATCTTAAATCTCAGTTGACATCAAAGTTCAGTTGCCAACTAAACTTTGTTGCTCACTCGAAGTGTCAAAAATAGCGAATAGCTCCGCAGGTGATATCTAAAATCATTGTTTTGCGTATGTGTTTTTGTGTTGTGTTTCGAGAAAAACAGGTGCAGGAGACGCGGCGTAATATATAAGCAACGTGCTGTCAATGACATGAATCGATATGCTCAGTGAATGAGATATCGATATCAACGGAGAGTTTCGCCGAGTGTGTACACTTGACTCTTTTGTGCAGCTTTTGTGCAAGCTAGTTAATGGTGCGTCCACACCGGGCCGAACGAAGGCGAACGAATCATGCCTATTTCACTCACACAACAGCGAAAGTTTGTTTGTGTGAACGCAGCAGGTATAGATTCTTTCGCCTTCGTTCGGCCGGTGTGTACAAAAAAAATCCTCAGGAATTGGTTTAAGGTATAGAATGTTTTCCCTTTTATTTTTGATACTACTCCATAATTATAAAATCTATTTTGAATGTAATCACCCACTAGCATTTTAATTGCGAAGTATTGACGTAGGTAATATGTCTGTGGTCGTGTTAGAGATTTTGATAATAAATTCATAATCACTTTAATTTAAGAACCTACTTACCTACTCAAGGTATCAAGAATTGTGATGTATTATTTGTATGTGAAATGTGAAGTAGGCGCGTGTGGTGACGCGCAAATCATTTTAAATATACTCATATTATGGTGCAAAGATAACCACTGTCCATTGTAGATTATAAAATGACGTAAATGCTTTTTAGAGTACATATATACAAATACAAGAATTTTGCGTAGATGTCAAGAAATAGTTTGTAATGGAGCGACAGCGATAGTCCTAAATTTCAAAATTCGTATAGGAACTATTGTCGCCAAACACACACAAATGGACGTCAAATCATATAAGTATACTTATTAGGTACTTAGATTATGAACTAAATATAATACTGT
This sequence comes from Clanis bilineata, assembly GCA_036417725.1. Taxonomy (NCBI): domain Eukaryota; kingdom Metazoa; phylum Arthropoda; class Insecta; order Lepidoptera; family Sphingidae; genus Clanis; species Clanis bilineata. The sequence goes on along the minus strand of CM071162.1, from coordinate 2,879,356 downwards.
TAAACTATTCTTGCGTTCGAATCGTTCGGCTATTTGAAAATATACATACTTTCAATCATGTACTTATAATGCATTTATTACCTTCCGACTTTTAATACGCTGCTTCAAACAATTGACAATGAGCACGGCGCGGCGCGTCGCCATACCTCTACAACAAAACAAGAATCGCGAACATTCGCATTCGCACGCGACTAGCTAGTGCATATTTATTTTCGCAGTGTGTGTAGAGCAGACATTATTTTGACATAAGAAAATATTGGTCTGTGTGACTGTACGGCACTGGGCAGCACGGTAATCGGTATTACTCATTGGATAATTGAATGATTAAATAATATCTAACTCTAATATAAACAATAATATACGAACGTGAAAATAAACTGTTAAATCAATACAATAAGTGAACAATTAACTGAAAATGCACCGACGAAGGGGTCCCAATTTTACGTATGTGAGTGGTTGTGTGAAATACATGATTTTTGTGTTGAACTTTATATTTTGGGTGAGTATTTGGTGCATATTACTTTAATTGCGAAGTATGAAAGTATTTATGACTGATATATTCCAAATATAGCTTGCTGTGAAGTCAGAAATAAGTATTTAGAATAGTGTTGTTGGCAGTGGGTATGAATCATTGTATCAAAGCATATTGCAAAGGCATATTGTATGGAATTTGTTACTCATGCTTATGATATAGTTTAATAATTCAAGTAACTAAAGTAACATTAACATTTGGGTCAATTATTATTCGTTTTGAAACTTATCAATTTATTTTTAAACCTATGAGGAAAATGTAAAAAAAAATATTTAGGTAAGTTTGTGTTTATTTTTTGTTTGCTATAATGAAGAATGATTATTATAATTATCTTTATTCATAAATGCGATAATAGCCATCTTTAAACATACAGATTATAGGCACTTGACATCATGAGATCATAATATTTCATTTGTGAATGATAAATAAATGATAAACATAACTTTTGAACCCACATATTTAAAACAGTACATATAATAAATAAATAACACCCAACAGTCAATACAACAATAAATAACACACATAGTCCTGACCCCACACTAAGATCAAGTCTTGTGTGGTGGATATCAGAAACTACAAGAGACTTTCGGTCTCACAACACCCAGACTTGAAACAAATATCTGTGGGCCACACAAACATTTGTCTTGGTGCAGGATCAAAACTGCAGCCCCTCGCTTCACAGCTACTTGCCTTCTGAGCAACACAGGCTGTCAACTTATGGAGTATCTTTTTTCCATCTGCCTTCCCTTCTCAATTAGGAATAGACTCAACACATTTTTTGAAGCATGTTATAAAAAAGCAGGGGAGTAGGTCATGTTACTTAGGCTGGAAGATGTCTGACTACCAATTTTTTTGAGTAAAGGGTTTATTAAGCAATGTCATTGGCAAAATCATCCATCCTTGATTGTGGCCATATTTTTAAATAAAAAAATATAAATAAGCAGGGGCAGCTTAGTGGGGAGTGCTATGGAGTTATGCACTGTCGAGACGAGTGTGTGAGGTTCGAAGTCAAAATCCAAAAACAGCATCATCATCAGCCATAGGGCGTCCACTGCTGAACATAGGCCACCCCCAAAGATTTCCAGATCGACCTGTTGGAAGCGGCCTGCATCCAGCGAGGAAAGAGCATACACCTCTGACTTTTCTATATTAAGTGTATTTTCATTGTGAATTGTCACTTGCTTTAAATGGTAAAGTAAAACATCATGAGGAACCCTGCATACCTGAGAATTTCTTAACAAGAATTTCAAATGCGAGGTCTACCAACCCCTATTAGGCCAGCGTGGTAGACAAAGGCCTAACCCCTCTCATTAGTAGAGGAGGCCCGTGCCCAGCGGTAGCAGTAATATTATAGTGGGTCGTAAAAACGAAGCTAAATTTCTGAAACACGCTTGAAGTGTGTTGCGCCAACCCTGCATAAAGTTGAGATAAGGGCATGTAGAAAGAAAGAAAGAATTTTTTTTTTTTTTTTTTTTATAAAACAAATTATTTACATTATCTTATCCTAGTAGTGTAACACAAACCAGTTTAGGTTTTTCTGTACACTTACTGATCCATCGAGATTTGTCTTAAAATATTATTATCTAATGAACAAAATGAAGGTAGTATACAAAAAAAAAAAAATATCAAAAGACAAATATTTTTCCATATTCATTTCATCATCATCAGCCACAGGACGTCCACTGCTGAACATAGGTCTCCCCAAAGATTTCCATATTAAAATCTGTTAGAAGCGGCCTGCATTCATATTATCCTCATCTATAATTGGGTATGACCGGTACTGTGTAGGCAAAGTTTGTACAGTTATGCCCTGATAATAAAGTACATGTGTGGGTGCCAATATCAGTGACATAGTTCCTTTTTTATGTAAAATTACGAATCATGAAAACTGAAATATTGCATGGCACACCTAGGGGGGTTTACACCCGTCTCGGCAGTTCGTACCATTTCCAACTGAGCTTCATTCTAAGGCTGAGATCTATAGAGCGAACTTTGACTGTTTTTTTTTTTATAGCAGAGATTTGCAAACGAGCAGATGGGTCACCTGATGTTAAGTGATCTCCACCGCCCATAGACACCCAAGACAAAAAAAATCATGAGTGCGTTGCCAACCTAAAAGGAGGGAATGGAAAGGGGATTGGGAAAGGGAGTGGGGAAATGGGCCACTGGAAATCTCACTCACCGAATGAAACGCGACAGCAAGCTGCCACTTTACGTCGGTTTTCTGTGAGACAGTGGTATCTAACCGGTCGAGCCGGCCCATCCGTGCTATAGACGTTACTGTCTACAGCGTGGCTCTACCACCTTAAGTCTGAGTCAAAGAAATGAACTCAATGAAGATTTGGAATTTTTAAATGAAACTTTGACTTTGTCTGTCTGTAGGTTTGTTTTTCTTGTAAAAAAAATTGCTCGGACTAAATCGAAGTTCGATTTAAAATTAATTGAGTTAAAATCCTAATTGAGTTTGTTTCTTTGACTCAGACTTGTCGAAGTTCGCTCTATAGATCTCAGCCTAAGTTTTATCAAAATTGCTTCAGTAGGGCATAACAACAAACGGACACACTTTCGCATTTATCATATCAGTATTCAGTGCGCATTAATCTGGTAAAAATCATGTTTAATTCATTGTAATTTGTTGGTATATTCTATAGTGTTAATGAACTCGTTTATCTTCATGTTTCAGTTATTCGGCGGTCTACTGATTGGCGTAGGGCTGTACGCGTTCATAGATAAATGGCAGGCGACAGGGCTCGTGAAAGTGAGTACAATGCAAAAATATAACTAATACACTAAAATTTTAGATAATACGTACTATAAGGTATAACTCAAAGATTTCAAAAACCCAAATATCCTAATAACCCTATATAATTCCCTAATAAGCAGTAATTTAGAATACGCTTCTCCTATATGGAATCCAACATATATACATATCGAACGAGTCGAACGTATACAACGAAATTTTACTCGTTTCGTAGCCTTCAAAGATGGCACCTGTCCGTACCGAGCTGATTACCCAGAAAGACTGGCACATTTTAAAATCTCTGGAAATTACACGGAAAGTGACCGACGTTGTAACTCTGTTTAAATGAATACATGGAAACATAAATTCTCCTGAAACATTGTTACATTTAAATTTCTCAGTTCCTCGTACTTTGCCAAGATTCCCCACAACTCAAACGTTTTCCTTGTCCCGTAGTAGAACCAACCTAGGTAAATATGCCCACTAAATAGATTGGCAAAGACCTATAACGATTTAAACTCCGGAGGTAAAGTAGACATTTTCCATATAGATAGTGTTCATCAATTCCGCAGGAAGTGTTATGAATTTTATATGATAAGCGACTAATTCATTATACTATCAAAACATAGAATTCAAAATTAGTTGTCATTTGTTATTTTGTATTATTGTTATTACTTTTATTCACTGCATTGTTCATTCATTCATTTAATTGATATACTGAAAATACATAGTTTAAGTAGTCATTAGGTTCAATTGATAAATATATTATAAATAATTTGGGCAATGTTAAATTTCATGTAGAGGTAGAGTTAGTACTTAGTTAATATAATAGAGTTATAAAATAAATTACTGTAATTCATATTTAAGTTACATAGAGGATAAGTTATCTAAATTTGTACTTTTTCTTATTAATTTGAATATCATTAATAGTTGTATACACCTGTAAAGATTTGTCACCTGGTCTATTACATTGTGCTTTCATTATTGACATGTTTTGTGTGAGAAATCGATGGTGTATCGAATAAATAAATAAATAAACTCCGTCAGTAATACCTTATATAATTAGTATAAGGTATGACTGCCTCGGTGGTGTGGTATTTCGGTATGACTACGGTTCTGAGATCTCGGGTTCGATCCCCGGGTCGGGCAAAGTGATATTGGATTTTACCATATCAGCCCGGAGTCTGGAATTTGTGCCCGATATGGCGATAGGCTCACCCCCTATCACACCTGGGACGGAACTAAGCTCGGCGGAATGTGGGTGTTCTAGTTCGCTAGTACGCCTCTGCCTACCCCTTTGGGGATACAGGAGTGACCTTATGTTATTTTATAAGGTATAATCACAAGTTTTAGCTTGACGGACCGACTTTAAATCCGATCGTTGCCAAATTTATATGAGACCACACTTGAAATAAGCTCTATCGAACACAAATAATTTTGGAAATCGGTCCACATTTAGCAGATATCGCGTAACATACATAAAAAAATACAGACGAATTGAGGACCTCCTCCTTTTGGAAGTCTGTCGAAAATGAGATGAAAGTAAATTGAAACTATCATTGATTTCCATACCCAAACCAAATATTTGTGGGGTCTCGGTGCGGGCATCGAACCCGCGGCCTCTCGCCTCACATCCGGCTGCTCGCCCGCTGCGACACGAAGGCTATTAACATAACAGAAAACTGCGCTCACAGGGTTATGTCATATATGTTATTATATATGTTTGTTTTCAATTTTATTGCGACCTCGTAAATGAGTTTTCTGTACTCGCCCCTGTCGTGAGTAAAGTTAGGCTAAACTAGCACAATCTTAATGGACCTTTAGCGAGATTAAATAATATTAGCCCTGTAATATTACTGTCCCACTGCTGGGCACGGGCCTCCTCTACTAATGAGAGGGGTTAGGCCTTAGTCTACCACGCTGGCCTAATGCGGATTGGCAGACTTCACATACCTTCGAAATTCCTGTGAAGAAATTCTCGGGTGTGCAGGTTTCCTCACGATGTTTTCCTTCACCGTTATAGCAAGCGATATTTCACAATGAAAATACACTTAACATAGAAAAGTCAGAGGTGTATGCTCTATTTTATTTATATTAATGACTTACCTTATTTCATAAGGGATAATTGCGAGGTAGTGTTGTTTGCAGATGATACTTCCTTAATATTTAAATTAAATCGACATCAAACTCTTCTTGACGATGTAAATAGCACTCTCTCAAAAATATTACAATGGTTTAGTGTCAATAATTTACTACTAAATAGTCAAAAAACTAAATGCATTCGATTCTTGACACCTAATGTTAAAAAGACTGACGCAAATATTTTTATGAATGGCGTTCAGCTGAGCCTTGTGGAGACAACCAAGTTTTTAGGTATTACATTAGACCCCAAACTTCAATGGGGACCCCATTTATCTACGCTAGCCAAAAAATTAAGTACCGCATCCTACGCAGTGAGCAAGATACGTCAATTAACAGACGTCAATACGGCTAGATTAGTTTATTTTGCGTACTTTCATAGTTTGATGTGTTATGGAATTTTGTTGTGGGGTGGTGCTGCTGACATTAACACTATTTTTGTACTCCAAAAGCGAGCCATAAGATCTATATACTCGCTTAGTTCCAGGTGTTCTTTGAAAGAAAAGTTTAAAGAAATAAATATAATGACAGTAGCATCTCAATTCATATTCGCTAATTTAATGTATGTCAAGAAGAATATAGATATATTTCCCAAAGTTTCTGATATACATAATTTGAATACCAGAAATAAAAATAATTTGGCTCAACACAAAACCAGGCTCCATAAAATCGGCAATTCTTTTAAAGGTCTTTGTACACGTCTTTATAATAAAGTTCCCACTCATATCAAACAGCTAGAATTGAATGAATTTAAAATTACAATTAAACGTAAGTTGTGTAATAAAGCCTACTACAAGCTTTCTGAACATCTAGATGATAAAGAGGCTTGGGAGTAGATTGAAACTATTTTAGGAGCATAACCAGTTGCTGTTTCAGGGAGCCTTATTAGTTTACTCATATGTTTTATTTATAGTGATGCTGTGTGGCTTTCGCGGCGGCGGTGTTGTATTGTGGCGTACTTTATTTGCCCATTGCATCAGTCTAGGTAGTCATGCTCACTTAAGGTCTATGCTTGTGGCGGCGTCGTGTGCCGGGTCGATCACTTCCCTGCAACGTGGTTGAGGAGGTCGATGGCTGGCACATGCGTCATACTCGTGAACGGGTGCTGCTTGTGGAGACTGGTCTGCCTGGACTGTTTTATTTCCCTTGTGTCAATTCAACTTGCCGTGGCTGCGGGGGTCGCTCAGTGTATCTTGTATGTTACTTTGTCCTATATTATTAGATGTCCTATACTATTGTTATCATGGTTTAGCTGCTCTAATTCAAGCTCTTTCTGTATCTGGTGCTGTACTTTATTAGTAGCTGACTGTAAATTGGTGTTAAAAAGAGCAACGTCAGAGTTTCTTGCCCGTTCTTCTCTGGCGAAACAGCCTTCCGAACAGGCGGTAGAGTTAAAATTTGACGGAATCTAAATAATGTTTGAACATTTCATGGATTCAATAAATGATTTTGATTTTGATTTTGATTTTGATTTTGGGGTTGGTCTCGAACCTCCGACACTTGTCTCGGCAGTCCATACCATTCCCAACTGAGCTATCGTTGCGTTAGCGAGATTACAAAGGTTTAATTGGTCAGTAAGCTAAGTTTAGCGACTGACATCATCTTTACGTTACAAAAGAATGACATCACGCATTCAAAACATGAATAGAAGTTATGGATGTAATTTTTTGTCATACCTAGTACCTACCTCTAGAGTGCTAAATCGAATATTTCCGATTTCAAATAATCGCAACTTTAAAAACCGATTGTGACCAAATTTATATGAGACCACCCTTGAAATAAGCTCTATTGAACTTAAAAGTCCTTTATAAATGAAAAAAAATAAAGAATCTGGAAAATCGGTCCACATTTGGCGGAGATATCGCGTAACATACATAATAAAAATAAGGACGAATTGAGGACCTCCTCCTTTTTGGAAGTCGAAAAGGATAAGGTCCTCAATTCGTCTGTATTTTTATTTCAAATTTGGTCACAATCGGATAAATCTTGAAATCCGAACGTTAAGTTTTTAAACTTATGATTATTATTGACTCGAAAAATTTTCCTTGTAGCCATAGAATAGCTTTGTACAATCAAAGGTGTCATTCAATGAATTATAACTTGTTTTGTTTCAGCCATTCATTTATTTCTAGGAAGGTAAACGCGTCGACAAAGAATTCGCCCGCGTACATGCGTTATTTTTCTACAATTTACTTTATATAATATTAGCTATCTGTGCGTGGGAGTACCTTCAAATTCGGTCCAGCCGTTTCGGAGATAAGGCGAAACAAACAGATAATAATTATTTTAAATTATTTTTGATATAATAACTCTTTTGAATTTATAAATAATGGTTTGTGTTATGTGTAGCTTTTTATTTTATCATAACAGACTCTTGAATTGTATTTATATTATATGGATATACTTGCCACGATTACTCTCCTAGTCTCGGGTTCGATCCCCGCATCGTAAAACGTTATATGGGACTTCCGTTTCTACTCAGTATCGGCCCGGAGTCTGGCTCGCCCCCAATTCCATCTGGGATGAAAATGAGCTTTGCGAAATGTATGTGTTCTAGTTCGCCTCTGCCTACCTCTTCGGGGATGCGGTCGTGAGTCTATGGCTAAGATCTATAGAACGAACTTTGACTAAGTGAGTCAAAGTAACGACCTCAGTGAGGATTTGGAATTTGTAAATCGAACTTTGATTTACTCCGAGTCATTTTTTACAAGAAAATATTTGCTTAGTCTGTCTGTCAGTCTGTTTTTCTTATATGGCTTTATAGTTTTTCTTATATTAATGGCTCGAACTAAGTCAAGTTCGATTTAAAAATTTCAAATCCACACTGAGGCTGAAATCTATAGTTCTTACTTAAGTCTTGTACCAAAGTCGACTCAGCGTAGTCGTCTTTGGAGTGAACTAAGCGAAAGTCAACTTTTGCGTATTTATAATTCGAACTCGAACTCAGGCTAGCCATAGTTTGTCTTTGCATAGTCTACTCAGACGTTATCGGTTTCACGCAGTTCCTTTGACAAAAGAAACGTAAGATTTTTATATATTTACAGGAGACGCGCCTTTATATTTGTAGGTTGTAAAGGAACGTATTACGTAATTAACAGCTGACAAAATGGCTGACGCTCTTTGAAATGTCAAGTGAAAAACAAACCGCATTATACATAAATCGTCTTAGAATCCTTTCAGCAACATGCTTGAAAAAGTTTGCTACGCCGACCCCACATTAAGGTGGGATAAGGGCAGGTAGAAGAAAGAATAAACATGAATCGTCATCATTTGATAGTCAAAACATGGATTTATTATTTATTACTATTGTTGGCAAAATCATTAATATTTTGAAGAAGGCCATAATTTTTAAAGTAAGAAGAAACAAGATGATGATGATGAAAACATGATGACATAAAAAAAGCATTCTAAGCTCTAAAATGATGAAGTAAAGTGTAAACCACCAAGAGAATTACAAGGGCTCAAATATGCCAGGAGTCACAATCAGGTGAGTGAGTGAGGTGATCGACTCTGTCATACCTATTCCTAGAGCTCTAGCTAATCCACTGCCATTATTTCATATTAATATATTGACAAAAGTTTTATTAATTTATCAAAATTGTTAAAACAGGGATTTTGTATTTTGGAGACTGTTTACTAGCAAATTGTCTGTCTGTCTGTTTGTTTACTAGCAGCCCATGTAGAGTATAAATTGCATCTCAGTCAGCCAGCAAGCCCAAAGCAAAACCATGCCTTATTAACATTTCCTGCCAGCGGTAAACTGTTGAGGCATTACCATCTGGGTACCATCTGAGTGGTTAACCTGCCAGGCAAGCTTATTGTCAGCTAGACCATGCAAATTGCCATTGTGGTGATCTGCTGATAAATAATGAAAGATCTGAGGGAAACTCTGTCTGATATTTATTTCTTCTGTTTCAGAAATAACATTTTGAAGTTATTAAATTTTCACACATGCAACCAACTGCGGAACAAGTTATCAAACACAAGCAATATTACAGTAGTTTGTGCAGTAGGTATATTGCACAATAGTTGAGAATACCATTTATGTACTGTGTGGATTGAAAGAGGAAATAATAACGAGGATTGAGAAAAGAATGTTGCGGTGGTTTGGGCATGTAGAAAGGATGGATGAAAGGAGGCTGACAAAGCAAATATATATGGCAAGTGTGAATGGTAGAGGTGGAAGGGGAAGACCTCATCGAACATTCTCTGATGGAAATCCGTTGTCTCTGCCTACCCCTATGGGAAAAAGGCGTGAGTCTATGTATGTATGTATGCTCACTCAAATAAATAAAGGTTAATATCAGAGATTGTAATAAATAAATATTATTCATGATAATTATTATTTTATTTACCTACTGCAAATCAATTTCCTGACAACATGTAACCAATTCATTCTCAAAATATCTATACATTATTTAGGCCGACTACATAATAATTAATATAATATGTACTTTCACTGATTCACTGATTCACTGTCTGTTTAATATGACTGCTAGGTGGACAGACGACCTGACAAAGGTCACATGAAATCACTGGTTGCAGGCCGCTTCCAACCGGTCGATCTGGAAATCTTTGGGGGAGGCCTATGTTCAGTAGTGGATGTCCTGTGGCTGATGATGATGATAATATTATTGGAGCAATAGCATGATGGTCACTGTTGCATTGTGGGTCGCCGCGATGAAGTCCGCCGTCCGTCCATTCCCACTGGTTCTCGGGTCACCTTTCGCGCTTTGCAAATGTCTCAGCAGAACTTGTTTTTTAATTCTGAGCACGGTTTCGGGTTTAATGTTATATTAATTAGCATTCAGGACAATACTGGAAGTTGTCAAAACATTTGTCTATTTTTTTGGCATCTTCTGGGTTACAAGTTTATTCCAAACAAAATTATCTATTTTCGTTAAACTTTAATAATTAATAGATCGATTTACAGTATAATAAACGGTACTGCAATATAAGAAAATCTCGTACCTTTAATTATCAAACATTTTCTAACAATAGTTTTGGTATTTTAATTTAAAAAACGTTAGAATGAATAAAACAATTTCTACATTTTATGTCAGTATTTCGATACTGGTATTACTGCATGCCGAACTGACAGACCGAAGTCAAGGTTTTGTGGACTAGGACTTAGCAAAGTTTTTCTTGTGAATAATGACTTGGACTAAGTCTGAGTTCGATTTATAAATTCCAAATCCTCACTAAGTTCGTTTTTTTGACTCGGACTTAGTCGAAGTTCGTTCTATAGATCTCAGCCTCAATTCGTTTCTTTGACTCAAACTTAGTCGAAGTTCGCAACATAGATTTCAACCTATGTATGTATGTATATTAATGTTGTTACAGTTGGACACGGTGTACGATGTGATGATCAACATAAGCCTGGTGATCGCGTTGCTCGGCGGCGTGGTGTTCATCGTCAGTTTCGCAGGCTGTGTCGGCGCGTTGAGGGAGAACACCTGCCTGCTCAAATTTGTAAATATGCATCATATTATTCAAATAGTAATAGACTGCCTCCGTGGCGTGGTTGTATTTCGGTACGACTACGGTTCTGAGGTCTCGGGTTCGATCCCCGGGTTGGGCAAAATGATATTGGATTTTTCTATATCAGCCCGGAGTCTGGAATTTGTGCCCGATATGGCGATAGGCTCGCACCCTTTCACATCTGGGACGGAACTAAGCTCGGCGAAATGTGGGTGTTCTAGTTCGCTGGTACGCCTCTGCCTACCCCTTCGGGGATACAGGCGTGAGCTTATGTTTATCTTTTATGTATTATTCAAATATTATGTTGACGCCTCGATGGCGTAGTTGTATTTCGGTACTACACAATGCACCTTGCATCGTGTAACATACCTTAAAAATACTTTTCCTCTTGAAGTGGGCTAATTTTGTTTTTAATAATTTTATCTAATAATCACAAGTTTAAAAACTTAACGGACCGACTTCAAATCCAATCGTGACCAAATGTATATGGGACCACCCTTGAAATAAGCTCCTTCGAACACAAAAATAATTTTGGAAATCGGTCCACATTTGGCGGAGATATCGCGTAACATACATAAAAAAATACCGACGAATTGAGGACTTCCTCCTTTTTGGGAAGTCGGTCGAAAAAGAGAAAGAATTATTGAAATGTTTCAAAAATAAAAGCCTTTTAAGTCTAATGGGTGGTGGGTAGAGAGGGTGTAATTTGTCAAACAACAGAACGCATCCAGTATACGACGTAAATACGTCACGTCCATAAGGGTGCAAGCGTTAGAAAGGGATAGCAAGATGTCCCCACTATGCACCCACTCTTGCTCATGGCAATATTTAAAATACGAATTACTGATCTTTTTTAACCAATTTCGATGCAATTTTCCTTTTCGTAGTGTTTGCTATTATGTATAAAATAATGTACAAAATGTTAGCTCTTTCACAATACGAATGCTTTAATAGCAACCATTTGTCAGGACATCACTATACTTCACTATATACGATCACTTATTTAGTATTATCACCGGAGAAAGCTTTTATATAAAGCTTTCATACGTCAAACTGGCATAGCTTCGGCGTGCTATCCAATAGTTAATTTGTGAACACGAACTGCCTCCCAAATGTCATGACTAGCTTTTATATTCAGCCGTCGCCCCACCATTGGGTGCAACTGATATGTTTACCCAACCTTCATAATATTACTGTTGGTACCGTCATTATGTACCTCACATCCTTATCGATTCGCTCATTAATTTAATAATAAGAATGTCGCTAATTGTCGCCTCCTTGATCTAGTGGCAACACATATGGGCTGAAAACCGGGAGGTCGTGGGTTCGATTCCCAGGTCGGGCAAAGCGAATTTCCTAATTTAATTTGCCCGGGACTGGATCCCCCATTAGGGGGTTGACGTCAGGCAGGCAGCCGGTCGTAAAAATTTTGCCAAATAATTTCTGCAATATGCTTGAAAAAGTGTATTGCGTCGACCCCACATTAAGGTAGAAAGAAAGAATGTCACTAACAAAATCATAGTCAACTAGCCGATTATATGCTTCCCCTCCATTGCAGTACTCGTTGTGCCTCCTGATCCTGTTCCTGGTGGAGATGGGCGGCGCGGTGTGCGGGTTCGTGTTCCCGCGCTCGCTGCACGGCTTGCTCGAGCTCAGCTTCACGGAGAAGGTGGTCCATGCGTATCGAGACGATCCTGACCTGCAGAACTTCATAGACTTCGCGCAGAGTGACGTGAGTATAGTAGTCTTCTTCTAAAAATAATGGCCTCGCATTTGCGATGATATAGCCAATGTTACGGTAAATAGAGCAATTATCAAGTTTTCACAATGACCATGGTCCTGCTGGGATTATGGCAATTTCTTCCAGTGCGATGCCTCTCAGATGCCCTTCCCTCAGTGAATCGACCGGACAAAGCCAGCCAACGCGCCAAGCGAAACTCATCAAAGATCACCAGTTAAAAAGTTTCCACATAATACTATCCAACTTCGCTGAAGTTTAGTGCATAAAACAACATCACTTTAAAACAACGAACACAACTCTAGACTGTAATATTAAATAATAATTTAACATGCAAAGTAAAATATAATGAACATTTTCAGTTCCACTGCTGCGGCCTCACCTCAGACGGGTACATGGACTGGTCGAAGAACGAGTACTTCAACTGCTCGTCGCCGTCGGTCGAGAGGTGTGGGGTTCCGTTCTCGTGCTGCATCAACGCCACAGACATATCGTCTGGATTGGTCAACATCATGTGCGGGTATGGAGTGCAGAATTATCCGGTGAGTTTTCACAATGTAATGTTTTGTCACATAATATAATACACTGTAACATGGTGTAACTTAACTTAACATATTATAATATTTACCAAAAACAATTTAAGACGCTTCTTGGTTATATGTATAATGATGGTATAATAATAATTATTATGGATATTTTGCATGAGTTCTGAGAATTTTTTTCATCTTTCCCCTTAATGATAGTGGTGGTGATTGTAGTGATGATGGTTGTGGTTTTGCTGATGATGGTAATGGTGGTGGTGCTGCTGATGATAGTGGTGATGGTACTGCTGATGATGGTCGTGATGGTGGCGGTGCTGCTGATGATGTTGGTGGTGGTTGTGATGATGGTGGTGGTGGTGCTGCTGATGATGGTGGTGGTGGTTGTGATGATGGTGGTGGTGGTGCTGCTGATGATGGTGGTGGAGGTGGTGCTGCTGATGACGGTGGTGGTGGTTGTGAAGATGGTGGTGGTGGTGCTGCTGATGATGTTGGTGGGGATGATGATGCCGGTGGTGACGGTGACAGTGGCAGTATGTGTCCGCAGGTGGCCGAGGCCAGCAAGCGCGTGTGGACGAGCGGCTGCATCGAGATCGTGCGCGCGTGGGCCGAGCGCAACCTCTACACGCTCGCGTCCGTCGCGCTCGGCGTCGCGCTCGCGCAGCTGTTCGTCATCTACCTCGCCAAGACGCTCGAGGGACAGATCGAGTTGCAGAAGGCCAGGTACGTTCACACACTCCGACCCTAGAGTTATGAACACGCTGCGGCGGTCGAGTGGTGAGCACTAGACCCACGCTGTAGACAGTTGCGTCTACAGCACGAATGGGCGACTCGACCGGACGAGTCACACTCGTGGGCTTTTCATTTTCGATATTTCATGACGGCCGGGCGTCCCGCGGCAGCTCAATTATTTTTTTATAATGGACGCGGTTTGCATATTTGCCAGCGTATATATTTTTTTAATGATTCTCACTTTTAAATTAAATCTCTTACGCACACACACTTTCTCTCTCTCTCTCTCTCTCTCTCTCTCTCTCTCTCTTTCTCTCTCTTTCTCTCTATCTATATTGTGTATGCGGTTTAAAACCTATTATATGCGGCTAGTGTTGTGACTTAATTTGTAATAATATCGATAATTAAATTTATCGACAAATATTGTATCTTCAAATCCAGGTGGCAAACATGAAACAGGGGCAACATGGGCGCCTACCGCGAGGAGTGTCGCCGCGCGCTGCTGTAGCACCCGCTGGGAACCGAACCCCGCGCCCCGCGGTACTAGCCCGTGCATAGCCACGTGCATGTGCCATCAACTTACACTACTGACACTCACTGGGACTTGTGTTGTGTAAGTGAAAATACTATAAGCGATATATCCACTCTCAACTGTATTTTATAGCGATGTCGTCACAGCGATTGCGATAAAAAAAAAGCTGTTGCTATTTATTTTACACCGAACTTAATTTTATTTTATTTCAACTAAATTTTTCTCCAAATTTGAGACTACAAAAAAATGTAAATAGACTTACTTTGTTTCATTTATGTCTATGGGGTATCGATATATTATTTACCTAGATGCACAGTTGACGCTCGGAAAATGGGACAGCAAAGGAGTGCATAAGCACTCGTTTTGCATACAGTCCGACGCCGATAGAATTCTAAATTTCAAAATTCAAATTTAAGAATGCTTGCTCATTTCGTTTAAAAAGCTACTTTATAACACGTGCATAGGGTTATATTTGTGTTGATTTAATTAAAACTTGTGATCGTTTTCTTTGTTTTATTCCTGAGCCCACTTTTTAGGAGGATATTTGCAAAGAACTGTGCATCTAGGGTATATTATATTGATGGGTCTAAGACCTAAAAATCAATCGCTGTATGACACCGCTATCCTAGATGTAATAATATTTAATTCGTCAAGATGTTTTAAGCCATGTGTCATGTGTTTATAACTTATTATAATAGAATTCTCATGTAATATCGACTGCCCTATTTCTCTCTAAAGTTATTTTAATATATACGTGCCAGCACAGCGAGGCTGCCTCGAAATGATCAGCCAATCAGAAATCTGTAAATGCTAGGTGCGATCTGATTGGTCGAACAATGTCTCGAGGCCAATGACTAAAGAAAAAATAAGAGGACCCGGCACAACTACGAAAAATACGTGTTTACTTTGAAGCCGGTTCCGCCATTTTTGTTTCGCGATTTATTTACATGTAAGTTGTCACCGTGTCATAAGACTTACGGCCGGTTTAAATAAACGATCTCAGTTTAGAGCGCAGACAGATCGCGATTATGAACCAATCAAACAAGTCATTTGACGGAGTCATGTTCAAACTGTGTTCTTATTGGATAATTTTTGTTATCTATCTGCACATTCGAACTGAGATTGTTTATTGGAACCGGGCGTTAAATAACGTATAAATACTTATTGATCTTCTTATAAATACGATGTTTTATTTACAATAATACTAATTTCGGAATATAAAAATGCCTAACTGCTTTAATGGGATTTTTCTTTCGCAATGTCGCCATTTTGTTTTCGTTCCACACATTAGGAATGCTTCATTTTTTAATAGTCATGCCTCGTCCTCTATCTTCTTTCGTCTAAGCTCAATGCAATCTCGCTCAGTAATACTCAATATTGATATGAAGCATTTCATTCGGAGGCGATTTTTCAATAATCAGATAACTTTTATCTACCATGAATAATACACTCAATAGTCACTCATAGTCCTCTCAACTACGAGGGACTTATGGTCCCACAACACCTAGACCAGAAACAAATATCTTTGGATCACACAAACCGGATGTTGATGTTGTTGCTGGATGCAGGCTTCTAACATCGATCTGGAAATATTTGGGGCAGGCCTATGTTCAGCAGTGGACGTCCTGTGGCTAATGATGATGATAATGACACATTGTTCTCGGTACGGGAATTGAACCAACGGCCTTTTGTTCCACAGCTGCACCACAGAGACTGTCGAGAGATAATTTTGTAATTATCTGTCAAAATTCTTCCCCGGATAAAAATCATCTTCTTTCTACCTGCCCTTATCCCACCTTAATGTGGGGTCGGCGCAACACATTTTTTCAAGCATGTTGCTAAGGGGATTTGACTTAGTTTTTACGACCGACCGCCTGCCTGACGTCAACCCCCTGTGAGGGATCCAGTTCCCGGCAAATTAAATTAGAAAATTTACTTAGCCCGACCTGGGAATCGAACCCAGGACCTGGTCCACAGCCTGGATAAAAATCATCTGTCTATTGAAAAATCTGCCCTCATAATAAGAAGTATAGGCTCACAATATTTAAATAGTATCACTAGACAACACCAAATAAACCGTTATTAGAGCCGTGACGTCATCACCTCTGTTATAACTATGACGTCATCAGATTAAGGTGTCGCCAAAAATGGTGTTATTAATATATGCTTGTAAATAATTAAGGCTATATTATACGATAGTCTGTGTATTTAATGTTATTAATAATAATTAATGTCATGTAAATTCCTGCATGCTATAAATATTATTACTTCCATAGCATAGTCCTTTCAAAATAAATAACATGGACGTAAAAAAAAGATGGACGGAGCGCTATTAACATTGAAAGTCAAGCAGGGTTTTGGCTCATTCGATCAGTCGCCGCCTTACGTGTTGAATAGAATGGACCGAAAACCCTGCTTCACTATCAATATTCCTAGCGCTCCGTCCATCTTTTTATACGTCCATGTTAAATAAATATGTTTAAACTCGTGAACGATTGTACATTTATATATTAGTATTATTTTAATGTACAAAAAGAAAAACAGAATTGACATTTTTGCATTTATAGTGTAATGAAATTATTTTACATTCCAGTATGTGTGAGCGATTAGAAATATATATTTACATGTGTATGTTTGTGCGTTTCACGAAGAGAATCCGCAACGCTTATAATTTACTAGATTTTTCTCGCGGCTCTGTCTGCGTATGCGTATTTTTCCCGTCGTATTTCATAGACTGCCTCGGTAGCGTGGTGGTATTTCGTTACGACTACGGTTCTGAGGTCTCGGTTTCGATCCCCGTGTCGGGCAAAGTGATATTGGATTTTTCCATATCAGCCCGGAGTCTGGAAACTGCCCGATATGGCGATAGGCTCGCCCCCTATCACATCTGGGACGGAACTAAGCTCGGCGAAATGTGGGTGTTCTAGTTCGCTAGTACACCTCTGCCTACCCCTTCGGGGATACAGGCGTGAGCTTATGTTATGTTATGTGTGTATTTCATAGTTTCTCCATACAATCTGTCATTATTTTACCTCATTAATAGTAGACTCAATCATTTTTGCCGTTATTAGCTAGCGACTCAAAAATATTTACGTAGTCGTCATTTTACACCTAAAAAAATCGTTATTAAGGTTTCGGTTATTTAAGTTAGCGTCTGAGTGAGATGCACAAGCTATACTCCTTTATGTGATATTCTATCGCTCGTGATTTAAACCATCGCACTGAAATACTTTTAAAAAAATTTAGAATGATTAATTTATTTAATCATTGAACAAAATTATTTAATTCATATTTGTGGTATGATTAAAGGTTTATTTTTAAATCCATTTAAGTAAATGCCATCTATTTCAGTTTACTTATTTTACTATTGTGTCATAACTCATATTAAGACATTATTGCTGTCAAAAAATATTTAGTGATGTGGCAACATCAATAGTTTTTGAATAAAATAATTAATATTGATTTTAAAATGGGCCATAATTATTTTGGAATATAGGTATATTTTCAAAATAGGATGTTCAAGAAATAACAAATATCCTAAATTCATCCAATCAAGGAAATGTATAGAAAACGTTGCCATATACGGGCCCGTAATTGGGTATTTGACTATGTTTGTTTTATATTAACATATTTATATGTATTAGCAAATAAGACAAAAAATAAATCCTTCTGTAAAAACTGCATCGAAATTGGTTGAAAAATGTGACAGTAATTGATATTTTAAATTCTGGAGTGGATATTGGAGATATCTTGCTATCCCTTTCCAACGCACATAACGTTATGGCGTGACGTGATTATACTGATACTTCTCTTTCCCGCAGTTTGAAGGTTACACCAAACTTCAAAGGCTTATAACTTTTTTATTTTTTAGAATATTGCAATATTTCTTCCTGTTCCTATTTAGACGACGTAAATTACATATAAAATTAATTTTAAAAAAATTGTCAAGTACCGAATTTTCAAAATCTCTATTACCTCGAACTTCCTTAAAAATTGAAGCATTTTACGGAAACATTCCATTCTTTGTGGACTGAAAATTAAAAAACTGATAAATGTATAAACATTCTATTATTTGTGATAAATGCGCATAATTAAACGGCTAGTATGTGTTATCGGAAAATTGCTCAAATTTATTTTTGTCAAAAATTTTGGCTGTCAATTTTAAGCCTTGTCTCCTGCACACTCTTTTTCAACAAAACACTAAAACATCTACACAAAACAAGGTTTTTCATTCACTCCTGCTCGTAGAACAATGGACCATAGATGAATAATCAAAAGTTTAAAAACCTCGCACCGACTTCAAATCCGATCGTGACCAAATAATATGGGACTACCCTTGAAATAAGCTCTATCGAACACAAATTATTTTGAAATTCGGTTCACATTCGGCGGAGATATCGCGTAACATACATAAAAAAAATACAGACGAATTGAGGACCTTCTCCTTTTTGGAAGTCGGTTGAAAATACCATGTTTTGTGTAGGTGTTTTGTGTAATGTTTTAGTGCAGGAGAGCGGCTTTATTCAGTGGCGTGCAGTTCATATAGGCAAAAATACATTGTCTACCCTGTCAATTTGCTATTTACCCAAATAAAGAATAAAAATCACGACAAAATTCTTTTTTTCAAAATGGCAGCGCCTGGCTTATGTTTTTAAATCGATACGGGAACGATTTTGATGATGATGGTAATGTATTAGTTGAAGAAAATAATTTTGTAAGTTTTTGTCTACCGTGATCGTAATGCCTATGCACGCCACTGGCTTTATTTATACTCTTTACTAAATAAATTATGTAGCAAGCTGACAACACTGTCATAGACTGACGAAAAAGATCTCGGATTCTATTCCCAACGCGGGAAGTGCTTTTGTGATAGCATGTCGTCGCTCTATATGTGAAATATATTATTTTCATAACTGCTATCTGAAATAGTACAAACTTTTTCCAATTTATTTTCTATTTGGATAGAAAATATACTGAAATCTTTGTGAAAAGTGGGTGCACAGTTGCGCCCCTGCCTACCCCTGAGATAACAGGCGTGAGTCTATGGGTAGATAAAAGAAAATTTTGCCTATCAAAAAATGAAAGGTAAACTTTCCTTGGCCATACAAATCCTCACATATTGAGCGATATTTAGGTTTTTGGTATGTGATATTAAACCAGTAGAAAAAAAAAGTGTTATAACTTTCGGTAAATTTGAGGAACGTGATATAACGTCCGATAGCAAATGACTACAATAATAATTTGGAGAAAACTTTCATACATAGTAAACAAAAAATTATTTAATATGCACCATAAAACTTGATTTTAAGAAGTTGCTAATTTCAGTGTGTTTCGCATATTCAGTGACGTGCACGAATGTTTAAATTAGTCTAGACAAAAAGTTGAAAAATTATTATTGAATTTTTAAAAATTTTTACACCGGCATTATTAAAAATTAATACGAACGTTTTATAAAATTATTTTCTTGTTTTTTTACTTTATTTAATTAGTCTATTGTCAGGATAGACAGTGAATTCACGCCTCTGTATATTGTACAAAGATGAAAATTCAAATATGTAGGGGAATAAATAATAATTATAATATAGATAATAATAAATAAATAATACTCCCAACAATCACACACATAATCCTGACCCCACACTAGGTACAACCTGTATCGTGGGTATCAGAAACTACGAGAGACTTTTGGTCTCACAACACCCAGACCCCAAAACAAATATCTGTGGGCAACACAGACATTTGTCTCGGTGCGGGAATCGAACCCGCGACCTCACGTTTCACAGCCGGCTACTCGCCCGTTGCGCCACGGAGGCTGTCAGATAGATGCACCTGTATCAATAATTATTATATTTAACTTTTAAATCAGAATAAATACTCGTTCTGTAAAACTTTTTCAATATTTTTGTCTTCTATTAATCTTCCATATTTTTTAATAGTTGGTGCAATATATTTAGGCTCAATTGCACCACTATTATTAACCTAGAGTTAGTCCTAACCGCAAGTTAAGTTACATGTCATTCATACATTTTCTGTCAATTTAGCTTGCGGTTAGGACTAACTCTAGGTTAATAATAATGGTGCAATTGAGCCTTAGTGTGTATAAGTTTTGAATGCCAGTATAGGATTACTTAATTATAGCATAAAGCTCAGGGCTAAGTATAAGTTTGCAAAAAAATGTAGAGTCAACGGTTTTTTGTTCAGTTATTTCTATAAATTGTAAATAAGTAAGTCGCCTCCTTGGTCTAGTGGCAGCATGTATGGGCTGTGGACCGGGATGTCGTGGGTTCGATTCCCAGGTCGGGCAAAGCTAAGTTTCTAATTTAATTTGCCCGGGACTGGACCCCTCAGAGGGGGTTGACGTCAGGCAGGCAGCCGGTCGTAAAAACATAGCCAAATCATTTCTGCAACATGCTTGAAAAAGTGTGTTGCGCCGACCCCACATTAAAGTGGGATAAGGGCAGGTAGAAAGAAAAATTGTAAATAAAAAATTAAATGATTCCTACATAATTTTGGGGTTCTTTTTCAAGCTTGTTGCAGATAGGATTCGGCTTTAGTTCTTACGATCTGCTGAGTAACGTCAACCCCCTCTGGAGGTTCAGTGGTGGGCAAATTGTGTTAGAAAAACCACCTGGGAATCGAACCCAATACCAACCGGTTTACAACCAAATGCTGGCGGTAAACTATAGGTTACTATAATAATATATATTATTTTTTTATGAACGGAAGAATACGACTCGAATAGTAACTTATACCATGATTTTATAACGTTTATAAACGTCAGATGAAAGAACATAATAAAATAATAATAATTAGCCCTGTAATATTATTGTCCCACTGCTGGGCACGGGCCTCCTCTACTAATGAGAGGGGTTAGGCCTTAGTCTACCACGCTGGTCTAATGCGGGTTGGTAGACTTCACATACCTTCGAAATTCTTGTGGAGAAATTCTCGGGTATGCAGGTTTCCTCACGATGTTTTCCTTCACCGTTATAGCAAGCGATATTTCACAATGAAAACACACTTAACATAGAAAAGTCAGAGGTGTGTGCTCCTTTTTGGGGTTGGTCTCGAACCTCCGACACTCGTCTCGGCAGTCCGTACCATTCCCAACTGAGCTATCGCTGCTCGAAAAAAAAACATAGATACGACCATATTGTTCAAAACTAGGGATTACAAGCGCCATAGACAACGTAGAATAATTTACAAATTGTTGTCAATAATTATACACTTTTAATTTTAAGTATTGTAATTGTAACCAAATATAAAATAATTCAAATATATCTCATAATTTAAGGATATATGTTTGTAAATAAAGAAAATTGTATTAAAATTGTAGTTTATAATTCCATATAGCCCTTAGACAAGCAGATAGGACACATGATCGCAAGTGTAAAGCCTGGTCTCCTGCGCTAATACAGTACACAAAACATGTATATTTTATCTATGGTCCATTGTTCTACGAGCAGGTGACAGCTAAAATCGTTGTTTTGCGAAAGTATTTTTAGTGTTTTGTTTCGAAAAAGCTAGTGCAGGAGACCCGGCTTTACTACTACTCACAAAATAGCAACACCGTTGCATTTTGAATTACAACGTTTTTACAAATATTTACAATGCTAGGCGATGTAAGAGCAAAAAAAAAAAATTAGGTCGGTAATATTACTGGCCCACTTCCCAGAGATCAACTTTGTATATAATGGGTGACAAAATTACTACAAACTGACGTCTAAAATGTTTTTGTCTGCATAAAAATGTCTTGAAACAATTTGTTTTACAATATGGATTATTTATGTTATTACCATCATGGTTAGATGCCCAACAATGGGACAGTGATAACAGAGCTAATATTATTATCGAGTATCATTCATAAAAAACTGCCGAATATAGAACATCTTTCGTTTCACGTCAATTAACATAACATAACATAAGCTCACGCCTGTATCCCCGAAGGGGTAGGCAGAGGCGCACTAGCGAACTAGAACACCCACATTTCGCCGAGCTTAGTTCCGTCCCAGATGTGATAGGGGGCGAGCCTATCGCCATATCGGGCACAAATTCCAGACTCCGGGCTGATATGGAAAAATCCAATATCACTTTGCCCGACCCGGGGATCGAACCCGAGACCTCAGAATCGTAGTCGTACCGAAATACCACCACGCCACCGAGGCAGTTCACGTCAATTATAAACAAATATTTAATGTTACTATAGAGAGGCTATCGAGCAAGTTTCCATACAAAAAAACGATCTTAAACTTCAGTAAAAAGGACCTGATAAAGATCGCAGGAAGTCGCTGGATGCAGGCCGCTTCCAACAGGTCGATCTGGAAATCCTTGGGGGAGGCCTATGTTCAGCAGTGGACGTCCTATGGCTGATGATGATGATGATGATGATGAAACTTCAGTAACGCCATCTACCACTTATTACAATGCGAGGGCGCTTATTACAATTTACAACCTAATGTTCTAGGATCACCTAAAACAATTTTGTCCAAACATTATAAAGTCGCATCTGCACATGTTTTCCCGAAACAAAACACTAAAACACCTACACAAAACAAGTTTTTCTTTGTCTCCTGCTCATATAACAATGGATTATTTGTGTAGGTTTTTTGTAACGTTTTGGTAGGAGGTGCGGCTTTACGCTGGCTCGACCTTGCGCAGTGACTTATTACCTCGAGGTAACAACTTTTGGATCACAAATTACGTGCTGTCTCGTCTATGTACTGTTGAATATCTTTGGTTATAAACTATAGTTTTGCCATTTGGCCGTTGTCATTTCAGTGTAAATAGCCTAAATGTGAAGTATCGAATGCACAAGTATAGTCAAAGTACGCATGTAAAGCGATATTCTTGTACTATACAGTGATATGATTTGAATGTAATAAATGTACTGCAATCATAATTAAAGTGTTTTATTACCTCCTATATTATAATTGTTAAGTGATAGCTCCAAGGAAGTGTACCAACCCGCATTAGGCCAGCGTGGTAGACTAAGCCCTAACCCCTCTCATTAGTAGAGGAGGCCCGTGTCCAGCAGTGGGACAATAATATTACAGGGCTAATATTATTATTATATAAGTGACTTACTCTGTAGACTATTCCTCGTACAGCACGAATAGTTCGGTTCGAAAAGATTACTATTTTTCGACCGACTTCAAAAAAGGAGGAGGTCCTCAATTCGTCTATATTTTTTTATGGATGTTACGCGATATCTCGGCCAAATATGGACCGATTTTCATAATTATTTTTGGGTTCGATAGATTATTTCAAGGGTGGTCCCATATAAATTTGGTCACGATCGGATGTCAAGTCGGTCCGTTAAGTTTTTAAGCTTGTGATTATTCTTTCAACCTATGGGCCTTATAAAACAGTTTAGCTGAGCAAATGTCTAAGAATAGTCTGTAACTTTTTTCCTTGTGTCACATCGTTTGAAAATAAAAGGGACAGGCTATTCTTTACCATTTGCTCAGGTAAACTGTTTTTATAAGTAAGGCCCTATATCTTCAATAGTCAATAGACAACTTTAATAACAAAATTGTAACGCAAGAACAGAAAAAGCATTTTTGCAAGTTTATGTCTATCACAAACTGAATGCTTGTGCACGTCACGTAGTAGTCTTACGGTAAGACTACTTCTTCTTCCCTTTGCCCTTCCCCTTGAGGTCTGGTTCTGGTTCAGGCATGGGTTCTGGTGGAGGTGGCGGCCAGTACTTGTCGAAGAACGCGTCATCAGCCGCGAGCGACAACGGCAGGATCTGACTCCGGCGATTCCACTCTTCGCGCTCCTTCTCTTCTAGTTCCTCTAGCTCGCGTTCTTCTTTCGCTTTTAACTGTAAATAGATCAAAAGAAGTTAGCGGAGTGAAGTAGAGAAAGAGCCGAATAGCTCGGCCATAAGCTGCTCGGAACGGAATATGACAAGGATGAAACTGGCCCGCTGCAAAAATTTTGAACTCTAGAAATAACTCAAACTGCCCTTATCTCATCACTGTAAGGTCGGCGCAACAAATTTATCAAACATCGGCTTCAATTTTAGGACCTACGACGTTTGCCACACCTGGGATTCAACTCCGAACCTTCCAAGTCCATGGCCAATACCTACACTGCCGTTAGACCGTATAGGCGTCAAATTACATCAAGATTAGCTAATCGAATTTATCCATTTTAATATTTCTAAAACATTAATCACCTCCATCAGCGCCAAATACTCTTCCGTGTCGACTTCTTTCTTCTTCCCTTTAACTGGCGGCTTCGATTCCTTCTTCGGAGACTTCTCTTTCTTAGGCTTTGCCTTGAGAGGTGAGTATAGCCTCTTAGGATTCTGTATCTGGTAGGGGACGTCTATCAGCGTGTATTCTGGAGTAAACGTGAATACCGAACGCACTAAATTGTATTGATAGTCGGTGCTGAATCTGTGAACGAGGTTGTAGGTTATAGATTGTAGGAATTCTACGTTGGTGAAATATTTTCCAACTACTTTAAAAAAGGAGGAGATTCTCAATTCGTATGTATTATTCTTTATTATGTACCTATGTTCAGTGTTCACCGATAATTCTGTTTTCACGGATTTGGACATTTTTTTATTGTCCAGTGTTCAGACAGTTGTTGGTTTCATTTACATTTTTATAGCAGAAACTGGCAAACGAAACGGTGGGTCATGTGATGGTAAGTGATATCCACTGCCCATAGCCATCCATGATAAAATAATCATAGATGTGTTGCCAACATTAAAAGAAGATAATAGGGATTGGGTAAGGGAGGTATTTGGTTCGCGTCAAAACTACCGTCTTGATGTGTTGTGATCAATTCCTGAGTTGAGTACAATCACAAAGTACTTTTTTGTACAGTATCAGCTCAAAGGTTTAGAATGTATATGACGATAGTGTCCCCCGTATCACATTATGGAATGGAAATAAGCTTTATGGAAAGTGGACTTATCCACGGCCTTAACAAAGACACAAAGTTTAACTGCTTCACTTCTTAATGATTTCTTAGGTTTACGCGAATGTTATTCATTGAAATAAACAGTCCGACCCGTGACCACGAAGGCTGCAAAGCTTTCGAAACGTCGGGCATAAAAATTAAAACCAAATCGTGATAGAATCCGTACAAATAGTTTTATTTCAATAGGTACTTCTTTCACCTTTCCTTATCCCATTCTAATGTAGGGATGGCGCAACACTATTTCAAGCATGTTGTAGATAACATTCGGTTTTTTATTACCGGCTTCTTTCCTGACGTCAACCCCGTCTGTCAGAATGAATACTTACAAGTCAAAAATATAATGGATGATCTTCGTCAGGTCTAGAAGAGAGCATTCATATGCGGCACCCTCGAAGGTGACCACGTGTTTAGACTCCGCGGTGACACCACGAGACGCCTGGTCTTCATTCTCCTCCATGGCTTTGAAGTGGACTCCTGCTTCGTCCGGGGTCGGGAGACGATCATTCTCGGCGAGGAACTTTGATGCTGCTAACATGTTGTCCTGAACATTATGGGTTTTATAGCAGATTTGCAAACTCGTGCCTCCTTGCAGTAAGTGATCTCCACCACCCATACACACAAAAAATGGGTGCCTTGACAACTTAAAGAAAAGGAAAAGGGATTGGAAGGGGAGAAAGTTTTGGGCCACCGGTAATCTCACTCATCAAACAAAAGGTTCCTAGGCTACCACTTTCGCTGGTTTCTTTGAGACAGTGGTATCAAACCGATTGAGCGTACCTCTACCTCGTACCTTAACACCTTGTCAGGAAAACTCGCTTAGGAAGTTAAAACAAATATATAGAGTTTAGAGGAAATACAATACTATGTAAGTCATTATTGCTGCCTTGTTGTCTTGCCTGCCTGTCGTCAAATTCAAATATATAATGTAAATTATATTAATCCTAATTTAAAAATTTACTTGTGTTGACTTGTCATAAGTGCTTTTTTATATGCCTACGTGATCAATAAAGATTTTTATTTTATTTTTTATTAATATTATTTCTGATGTGAGGAAGAATTGAGATTATTGTAATCACACTTAGCAAAAAAATTAAAAAGTACGTTAAACCTGGAACCTCCTCAGCATCCGTTTCCGATCAGCTGCGTCGAAGTGTTGCATCTCCTTCATCCACTCACAAAACCACAGTATCAGCACTGCTTGAGTAGCTGGAAGTTGGAACAAATCATTTAAAACCTGAACGTTAAGTTTTTGTCCTTCAGTGGTTTTTGGACAAGTCAGTGGTAATCGTACGGCCGAGCAGACCCATTCATGCTGCAGACAGAATTGCCTACAGCCCAGGACCACGGCAAGCGTGGGCCCCGGAGCACACAAGAATAATTCAGGGCTCTTTGGAGTAAACATAAATGTCAGTGACAATGCTAGTACTTACCAGCCTTTCGGGGGGGGGGGGGCTTGAGCTTGGGGATCCTGAGCAGAAGCTTCATGTGCCCTTATGGTAAAGACGGTACTGCTATAGCGTGAATCTATTACTTAAAATTGTGATTGTACAACCGACGCCATATAAACTACGTACATTGTCAAGTAGGTAGTTGATATTGTAGCTGCGTTTCGTCGGATTGTCAAAAGCTACAAATCACCTTTTTCTAAACCTTTCTTCTTCCACGACAAGCCAATTAACACAATGGTATATCCTCTCGATAGTATATTGGGTTGTCCCATTGATGTAGAAAACCTATTTCCATCTCTCAGTGCTACATACTCTTTCAAGCATGTTGCCGAAAGGATTTGGCTTAGTCTTTACGAATGGCCCCCTGCCTGTCAATTCGGTGAATCTAGTCCCAGGTAAAGGCAAGAACAATAAAGAAAAATCTACTAACGACGATCCATCTCATCCTCTTGCGCTCTTCGAAGCAGATTCGCCAACGTGTCCAAAAACCAGAACTCAGCCAAACTGCTTTTGTATTTAGTACATCCAACGATCGTCGCCAAAATATCAATGTACTTCTGCTGGGCTGTGACAGCTATCCTGGGTATCGCCAGCGGATCAATCTCTGTCTTAAACTCCTCGGGAAGGACGTGGATTCGATTCTGTTCTTCGATTTTTCGTATTTTGTCTGGCAGTAGTTTGCGTAGAGAAGGAGTTGGGAATACGTCAGGTTGTTCCTCCTGTACTGCTTCTGCCTTCTCTACTTTCTCTTCTTCTTCGACAGATACTTCTGGAACCTCTTTCTGTTCTTCTTCACAAGGAACTGTTGATTAATTGGCTAAGTAAGTAAAATGTAAGTCATGACTGAGTATTATTTTTTTTTAACTCGATATTTTACTCGGTTGACCTCTGGGGACAATCCCCACAGGTCACCCGAATTTTAAAGTTGGCGAATTGTTGTTGTTGGCAATTGTAGAGTTCTCCTTTACTCAAAGAATATGGGTATTACAACAGAAAGACTTATGTGAGTGTTTAGTAACGCTTATTTAGTTTAAAAATGTAGATTAATAAGATTTATGAGAACTTGGTGATTTGAAACAGAGCCTTTGCCTTCACTAGGCCCCAGTCTGTATTCTATCATTTTTTTTTTATTTGACACTACTCACTCACAATGGTGAGCGAAGTGCGGTCCAAAAATACCAGCAACCACCGAAAACTACCAATCGGTGGTCACAAATATTATGCCGGCCTGCAGAAATGCTTCATCTCACTCCACTTGTAAACATTGAGGTTTTCCATTATTATAGTAATCATGCACTTCGAACCTTGTTCTTGGATATCCCCTGATGTGGTGGAAGACTCAAGTGACTCAGGAGCTGACTTCAGACATTCCAACCCCGACTCTGACAGCAGCTTTTGTAGAAGCACTTCGTGAAGATCTTCTACCTTGCGAGAAGTCATTATTGATCAGTACAATTAATAATATCTGAGATAATTATCACGTAATTCAAGAATTGTCAATAACAATGCCAGCCACTGTCTATTGACATGATATGTCAATACCATGGTCAATAATATATTCACTTTAGAACTCCTTTCAATTCAGTGGCGGAACTAGAGGGTGGCAGAGCTGGCAAAATGCCACGGGCCCCTGGCCCAAGGGGGCCACCAGCCCGAGGTGCCGAGAGCTTATGTTATGTTTTTAACTAATTCAGGTGATTTATAAAAATTCAATTACAACGTGACGATTTTTACGAGGGCCCTATCCAATGAATTTGCCACGGGCCTCGGATAGTATAGTTACGCCACTGCTTTAAATTGAACCTAGCAATTTGATAAATAGAAAATGAAGTGTTTTTTTAACTCCCGACGAAAAAGAAGGTATGTGTATCAGTAATTGCTTGTAACCTCGTAGGGACTAATTGAATGTACCTACCGAAAAGGACATGCTTTTTATTATTTCAAAGATAGTGCAGGCGAGATTGTACCTCTATATAGTAACAATGCCCCTTACTTATAAAAATATTAAGCCCTGCTTATCTTTAACCATACGTTGTCCCTTTCATTTTTAGACAATGTAACGCAAGGAAAAAAGTGACAGGCTATTCTTAGTGAAAAGATAAGCGAAAATGTTTTTAAAAGTAAGGCCCTATTAGGATAATCTAAGGGCCCTACATATGAAAAAAAAAACATATTACTTTATAAGCAGCACTAGCTCAGTTGGGATTTTGGGAATGGTACGGACTGCCGAGACGAGTGTTGGAGGTTCGAGACCACTCTAAAAAAGAGAGCATATACATACCTCTTTTTGTGAATTATCGCTTGCTATTACGGTGAAGAATAACATCATGAGGAAACCTGCATAGCCGAGAATTGGGACAGTAATATTACAAGGGCTGGTATTATACTTTATTTTACCATATATGATATTTCAATCAATATGCAGTAGGTAGGATCCGAATACGCATTCGAAAGTTATTCGCGCTACAGCCTCAACATATCAATTAAAAAATCAAAACTCCAACACTCCACCAGCACATAAACTGCGTCTAGTCAAAGCATCAAGCACATTTAGCAGAAACACCTCTGCCGACCCTTGGTTATGCAAATGCGTGATACATATTTAACAACGCGACGTGTAATGACCGGATCAAACAAAGCCAGAATATGTCGGAATTCATTAAAATCACTTAACGGTGCAATGGACGTGACTCGGCCCTAATTGGAAGCACCGAAATGTGAGGGGACCCCGAAATAAAGGGTTTGGCGGACGTATGTGTGTGCAAGGTACGGGAGAACGGCGGGTGGTATGTGGTATCCATGTTATGAGATTTTAGGTTCCCATTGTAAAGTGGGATAGGGGCAGGTGGCAAGAACGAATTAGGTATTACATTGATTGTAATATATTTAATGGCGGCCGGTTTTAAATTTTAAAAAACGATTTTGCGACCACCTGACCTCAACCGTCTACTCAGCGACGTGTACAGGCATTCCGATCAGCGGGCTTAGACAAGTGGCTTATGCGCTAGTCGAATAGAATAAATGTTATGGGAATGACATAAGAGTACGCGGTATGCGGCGTACTCTAAGGCTCAATTGCACCACTATTATTAACCTAGAGTTAGTCCTAACCGCAAGCTAAATTGACAGAAAATGTATGAATGACATGTAACTTAACTTGCGGTTAGTCCTAACCTAACTCTAGGTTAATAATAGTGGTGCAATTGAGCCTAAGCTAATAAGCTACTTGGCTAAACCCGCAGGATAGACAAAAAACTTGAACAATTATTTTATTCATCTGCGTGATTATCACTCTCATCATCATCCCTGTGTCGATTTAAAATTATCAAGCGCTTATTTATGTAAATTTTCAGGGTACGCAGAGTCTCTTTTTTCTGTATGGATACGCCAACGACAACACCACCACCTCTACTATAACATAACATAAGCTCACGCCTGTATCCCCGAAGAGGCAGGCAAAGGTGCACTAGCCAACTAGAACACCCACATTTCGCAGAGCTTTGTTTCGTCCCAGATGTGATAGGGGGCGACCTATCGCCATATCGGGCACAAATTCCAGACTCCGGGCTGATATGGAAAAATCCAATATCACTTTGCCCGACCCGGGGATCGAACCCGAGACCTCAGGACCGTAGTCATACCGAAATACAACTACGTTTTTATGGAAAAACTAGACATTTATCTTGTAACTTGTGCCGACGGTGAGTGAAAGAGAAGCAGCATTACTAGGGCTGCACTCCGCCCGTCCTAATTACAACCGAGTCACGGGACACCAAAACACCTTCGTTTATACCACCTTCGATTCTGTGCCAGTTTTCATATAACTATAGCTATTGTTTTTTAAACTTCATTTACCGGCAGATATGTCAAAGATAGATATATCACTGACATATATGAGGCTCTAGACCCAAAGCTCTAAAGCTCTAAAAACCAAGGGTGACGTTTGATAACGCTAGGCATTTAACGCTAATGTTTTTAGTATCAACCAAGATTGGCAACAGTCTCGTCAGCATATCGTTATCAAACGTCACGCTTGGTTTTTGTCTAGGGCCTCTGCTGGTGACAAGCATCGATATATAATTTACCTAGATGCACAGTTGACTCTCGGAAAATGGGACAGCAAAGGAGTGCTTAAGCACTTCTTTTGCCTAGACTCGGACGCCGATAGAATTCTAAATTTCAAAATTCAAATTTAAGAACGCTTGATCATTTCGTTTAAAAACCTACTTTATCACACATGCATAGGGTTATAATTGTGTTGATTTAATTAGAACTTGTGATCTTTTTCTTTGTATTATTTCTGAGACCACTTTTTAGGAGGATATTTGCAAAGAACTGTGCATCTAGGGTATATTATATTGATGGTGATAAGGATGGTGATAAGTGATAACCCAAGTAGTATGGATTGCGTTGCCAAATTTGAAAGGGAAAGACTGGGAAGCGCAGGTAGAATCGGGCCACCGGAATAAAATCATTAACAAAATTATGTTTGCTTCCGAACCGATTTAGATGACATTTTCAACATACCTACAGGTAGTGAAGATTAGGCTCGATAATACATCCGTGGTATAGTTGCAACTATTATGGGGCGAAGAATAATAGCCCTGTTATATTACTATCCCACTGTTGGGCACGGGCTTTCTCTACTAATGAAAGCTAGAAGCCTGGGTTGGAAGACTTCACATACTAATCTTTGTTCTTATGAAAAAATCTTATGTATACAAGTTTCTATAACTCACGATGTTTTACTTCAGTGTTATTGCAAGCAATAATTTATACATACTCACCATACTGCCAAAGATGCCTGCTCTTTTTGGGTTGGTCTCGAACCTCCGACACTCGTCTTACTAGTCCGAACCACTTCAATAGAGCTATCGCTATACAACCAACCCCGAGCAAAATATAGTAACGTAATAAATCCATTCCAATTTCTGCTAAGTCGTAAATATCTAGTTCGAAGCGCCCAAATCTTGGCTGTCGGTACAAGAGTCATTGACCTAGTTGTGCCAACTTTGATCCTAGACAGACCGAGCGTCTTAACTGAAGTACTCGCCGATTCGGCGACGCTGTGAAATTCAGACCACTTCGCTTTCGTGCGAATGAGCATACTTCAGTTTTTGAAGATAAGTATGTTTTTGACCCGAATGTATGATGGTTATATTTTTTGGTGACCGTTTGTAAATATAAATACACCCAACAGTCACACACATAGTCCTGACCCCACACCAAGATCGAGTTTTGTGTCGTTGGTATCAGGAACTACGAGAGACGCGCGGTTTCATAACACCCAGACCCGAAACAAATATCTGTGGGCCACACTGACATTTGTCTCGGTACGGGAATCGAACCCGCGACCTCACGTTTCACAGCTGGCTACTCGCCCGCTGCGCCACGGAGGCTGTCAAATATAGCTTTAGTGTTCAGAATAAAGAAAAATGGGAGTGCCTTTTAGACACAGTGACCCACACTCCTTGTGTGGGTCGGGTTTCAAAATAGCCAGTTTATATCTGATTCTGACAGCCTCCGTGGCACAGCGGGCGAGTAGCCAGTTGTGAAGCGAGAGACCGCGGGTTCGATCCCCGCACCGAGGCAAATGTTTGTGTGGCCCACAGATATTTGTTTCGGGTGTGGGTATTGTGAGATCGAAAGTCTCTCGTAGTTCCTGATTCCCACGACAAGACTCGATCTTAGTGAAACTTAGACGAAAATTCTAGTGGTTTGTATTTCAATATTTACCAAATTGTATTTGCATACTACAATTCGGTCTTAATTGCCCAAGATCGGAATAAGTAATAAGCGATTTATTCGACATACCGATCTATCTCAGATATTGTGAAATGAATATGTGATTATTCGTAAAAGCTTCGGAACAATGCACTGGACGGATGCGTGGACGGACCGACGGATATCACGCCCAAACTGATAGCGGTTAGGCTAAGTGCTGACCAGCGACCACAGAGTATTCACTAGTATTCACCTGGGGCTTTGACTGCATGTAAATGGATACAAGGATGTACCTCTTTAGATACTAGTCCCAACCAAATATAGAAATAGGATAAAGGTAGATAGATAGATAGATAGATAACACTTTATTGAACACCAAAATTTTGAAACAGTAAAAACAAGAAACTTAAACTATACAATGTTACAATAGGCGGCCTTATCACTTAAAGCGATCTCATCCAGACAACCTTCTGAAGGAGTTAAGAGGATCAGCAAATAAGCGGAGGTGTAAAATAAAGGTTCTGTGGAGTATTTATTTATAAGTATATGATTATTAATATACAACACATACACATAAGGTACTTTTTTATCCGGGCGTAGCACAGTGACTACACTGTACCTGATGGTAAGCGTAGGGCAGTCCAGTCAGACCGCTGACAAACAATGTTTATCAGTGATCGCTAGAATCATGCCGGCCTATTCATGCTTCTTCACACTCCGAATCCGAAGAGGGAAGCAGCAAATCGAGGGTCTTGCGACAAGATAGCCGGATGACCGATACAGACATAGGGATAGGCCATACCCGTCCCAACCAACCATTAAGTCATGCCGCAAGCCATGAGAGAACCAGAAGTACACTGGCTGATCCTGGAACGCGAACCACACACGGAGTGTGGATCACTCTGGCAAGTTTTAGCACTATGTGTACGGTGGTCGCCATCCGGTCGGATACGAATATCCTACCACCAACCATAGATTGAACTATGTTTAATAGTGGCGGGCGGCTAGGCCTTAAGTAACACTTATGTCACATATATATGTGCCACCTGCAACGGGTTAAATTAAGATTAATAGTAATTTAACTTTCAACGAATACATACGCAGAATTTAAAGCATAATATTATTTTTACGACATAAAATGGCACAATTAATTCTACAATAAAGTAGAGACAGCCAAATCGATGTCGACAGTCGATAGTATCTCCATCTTAATCGCTTCTTCATCCCTTAAAGGCAATATAGGCGAGGTCCACATAACATCTGTTTTGTCGTCACTCGTCACTCGTCAGTGTGCACCGGGATTGTATAAAAAACGCGTCGTTCCTGATACGCACTCCGCATAATGTGTACAATGTTGCGTGTGTGCGTGCGTGTACACACGGCAGCTCATTTAAGTGCGTGCATGGCAAAAATGCAACTCCACGACTTGGTTAAATATCGGACGGACAGCGACGGCCGTGGAGATGTGTTGTGTTCACAGATTTTAGTGTTTTTTTTCATCCTCAGTCCCTGGATTCCACCGCTGGACACAGGCCTCCCTCAAAGATTTCCAGATCGTTTTTTTATTATTGGATTTTTTATACTATGGCAAAGAAACTAAAATACACTTAAATGTAAGCGCAGTCTTTCTACCTGCCCTTATCCCACCGTAATGTGGGGTCGGCGCAACACACTTTTTGAGGCTGCTCGCTTAATGTCAACTCACCTCTGGGGGATCCAGTCCCGGGAAAATTAAATTAGAAAATTCGAATCCATGACTACCTGTTACACATATATGCTGCCACTATACCAAGGTGGCGACTTTAAATAAGTAATCAATAATAAAAAAATAAAAAAATAATACTATCCCTGTAATATTACTGTGCCACTGTTGGGCACGGGACTCCTCTACTAATGAGAGGGGTTTATTTTTGGTTAACAATATTTGGAGGGGTTTCTGCTACTGGTATACAGTTGACCCCTAATGAGAGGGGTTAGGCCTTAGTCTACCTCGCTGGCCTAATGCGGGTTGGTAGACTTCACGTACATTCATAATTCTTGTGAAGAATTTTCTCAGCTATGCAGGTTTCCACACGATGTTTTCCTTCACTGTTAAAACAAGCGTTAATTCACAATGAAAATACATTTCACTTAGAAAAGTCAGAGGTGTGTGCTCTTTTTGTGGTTGGTCTCGAACCTCCGACACTCCTCTCGGCAGTCTGTACCACACCCAACTGAGCTATTGCTCCTTATAAAGTAATCAATTCAAAAATATAAAAACCACACATTCTACTCCACACAACCCTATATTCCCAACTTCCCCAACTGGCGAGGTGAATGAACCCACGAAATGCACGCACACACGCGCGTCGCGCACACAGCGGTCAAGGCAGGACACGTTGCCGTAGGTTCTGCGGTGTCAAGTTCAATGAACCCGCACTTTTAATGTCAACCCACAAAAGTTTAAGGTGTGCCAGTTTCCAGCGGGAAATTGTTGTGATTTGTTACTTTCGGTTTGGATTTTTATTTAACACAAAATCACGGCTGTATCTCTATGGAGGTAGGCAGGGGTACAGATCCTGTACGATAGTACATCATAGTTATATATCTAATAATATATATTGTTATGATGGTTTAGCTGCTCTAATATAAGGTCTTTCTGTAGGTATCTGGTGCTGTCCTAGCGCCACTTGCAGCTCCGCGATAAATCTCTGTTTATCTTAAATCTTGATTTAAAGATAGGAGTGAGCTGTAGGATAAATCGAGTTTAAGGTTAACTCTAGATTAGTAATAGCGCTGCAAGTCGCCCTTAGTAACTGACTGTAAATTGATGTTAAAAATAGTAACGTCAGAGTTCCTTGCCCGTTCCGAATCTAAATGACGTTAAACATTTTATGGATTAAATAAATATTTTGATTTTGATTTTTTTAATTTCACTTTATAATTCGATAATAGCTAAGCTTTCCTAGACCAATAGTTAGTACCTAAATTGTATTTTTTTATAAATTCCTAAGTTGTAGGCACGATGTCCAAAATGTTGCCTTCAGGCCAACCCATTAATGTTTGAATAGGTTCGCTAGACCATATTACTACCACATAAATAAGTTCACGCGTGTACCCCCAAAGGGATAGGCAGAGGCGAACTAGAACAGCCAAATTTCCCGACCTCATTTTCGTCCCAGATGTCATAGAGGGCGAGCCTATCACCATATCGGGCACAAATTCTAAACTCCGGCTGATACCAAATAGAAAACCCAATATGACTGCCCGACCCGGGATCAAACCTGAGACCTCAGAATGATTGTCATACACGAAATACTATATAATATCTACACGACCAAGGCACTATTTAGTGCAGAGCTGTCCAAACCATGGCCCGCGGGCCGCATGCGGCCCGCGGCTTCAATCAGTGCGGCCCGCAAAATCATTTTATCTTCTTTGTTAAAATACATAAATGATCAAATCATTTTTCTCGCGACGAAACTCAAATGCGCGGCGTAATCGAATACGATATGTATTATGATCGAATACGATATAATAATCAATTACATATCGTATTCGATTACACCGGACACATCATTATTCGCTGACTTCGAGAACTCGGGGAGTTCCCCGAACGCAAAATAGGTACCCAGTTCGAGAATCTTTGAACGGTTATCCGTCGTTCATTAGGCATTGTTAGTCACTTGTCTACGCGATAGACGAAAGTTTTGATTACACAAGGTAAAAAAGTAATAAAAAATAATGGATACCTATTATACTTGTATTTTACTTTATAAATATTTTGCGGCCCCCCAATGTATTTAGTCATTTTTATTGGCCCTGGGTCCCACCAAGTCTGGACAGCCCTGATTTAGTGTATAAAAGTGACAAAAGTGTGCGTTTGGTGAGTACCTCAGTTGAATACCTCATTACCACGCACGCCGGATTTGAAGGCACGCATGCCTTTGAACAACCCATGCTATTCATTGAATAATTACCATTACGTTTTTTTTACTTGTCGCCCCATTATAACTTACAATGTTTTTGATTTCGTACCATAAATTACGTTTTTTGCTAACGATAGTTGTACGAAATAAGTAACTGATGTACATACTACTTACTATCAGGACAATGAAAGGTATAGTTAAATTCTAGCTATAGTTGAACCGTGTTGTGCAGAAATGGTCCAACCCACAAAAAGACTAATAATCACAAGTTTAAAAACTTAACAGACTGACTTCAAATCCGAACGTGACCAAATTTATATGGGACCACCTTTGAAATAAGCTTTATCGAACATAAAAAAAAAAAAAAACGGTCCACATTTGGCGGAGATATAGCGTAACATACATATCAAAAATACAGACTAATTAAAAACCTCCTCTTTTTTGAAGTCCACCGAAAAGTCAAAACACTGTTACGCTTGAGCGTTGTTTAAACTTTGAGTCTTCTTCTTATGCTTATATGTAATTTATCGTTTCATTATGTTATAATAGGTACCTTCTGATATAGATATTTAGATGTGTGGATAATAAATAGGTGTAGCGTTGATTGTCGTGATGTCACAGTTGCAGCATCCGAACATCTGCTGATCTGCACAAAACAACTCTCGCGAGTGCACGGTGCCGCGCCGGACTGCGACGACTTTCACTTTCCAAAACCAAAGGATCCGTTCAATAATCACAAGTTTAAAAACTTAACGGACCTACTTCAAATCCGATTGTAACTAAATTTATATGGGACCACCATCGATATATTTATTATTTACCTACATAGATGCACAGTTGACGCTCGGAAAATGGGACAACAAAGAAGTGCTTAAGCACTCCTTTTCCCTACAGTTGGACGCCGATAGAATTCTAAATTTGAAAATTCGAATTTAAGAACGCTTGATCATTTCGTTTAAAAAGCTACTTTATAACACGTGCATAGGGTTATATTTGTGTTTGATTTAATTAGAACTTGTGATTTTTTTCTTTGTTTTATTCCTGAGACCACTTTTTAGGACGATATTTGCAAAGAACTGTGCATCTAGGGTATATTATATTGATGGGGACCACCCTGAAAATAAGCTCTATCGAACACAAAAATAATTTTGAAAATCGGTCCACATTTGGCGAATGAATGACGTATTGAGGACTTTCTGGAAGTATGTCGAAAACATGTGGTACCAATAACGGTTTTCCAAGAGTGACACTCCCAAGTGACGTTTCGACCAGGGTTTTTATTTCTTTCCATTTGCCCTATCCCAATTTTGAACAACCTCATAACAAATAAATTGTTTTGGTCCACCACGTTGGGAAGGATTCGTAAACTGAGATCTATAGAGCGAACTGCGACTAACTCTAAGTCAAAGATGGATTAAAAACGGATTCAAAATCTTCCTTTACGAGTATAAATTAAAAACTTTGTAAATTGGATATACCTACCCTATCCTACATGTCTTATCCTCATTTCGCATTACAAAATTATTCCCAAAATCACTTTACCAATCGTTTTCTGAATATTTATATCAATCGTAAAATTATATACAGTGCAGGCCAAAAACCTCAAATAATATCGACCAAAGAAAGACTTGGTATCTCTTGAAATAAGACGACTTATACCGACCTATGTATTTATACCAGTTATCTTATTAACCTTGGTGTTAAATAATATTGTATAATAATAGATATTAGTCCTGTTATATTACTGTCCCACTGCTGGGCACGGGCATCCTCTACTAATGAGAAGGGTTAGACCTTAGTCTACCACGCTAGTACCTTCGATATTCTTGTGGAGAATTTCTCAGGCATACAGGTTTCCTCACGATGTTTTCCTTCACCGTTATAGCAAGCGATAATTCACAACGATAACGCACTTAACGTAGAAAGTCAGAGGTGTATGCTCCAGTTTGAGGTTGGTCTCGAATATCCTTTATACTCTATTATCTATGGTCTCGAACCTCCGACACTCGTCTCAGTAGTCCGTACCATTCCCAACTGAGCTATCGTTGGTGATAAAACCCACTTAAATAATAAACACAGTGTGTAAATTAGTTTAATAAACAAATTAAATGAGCGGTTTCGCGCCGTCACAATTCCCGCCAAAACTCCGCCGTTTGGGCTGAGTGACCAATTAACACGAAAATATCTCGTCGGCACGGAGTTAGTCCGCAAATTAGGTTCGCTCCAAATTTTTTAGTTTATTAGGCACTTGCTTAAAATAAATTCAACGTGCATTAGAATTACGACTTAATATTTTTACTTTAAAATTGTTTCCAACAGTTTTGAGACTATGTAGTTCTAAAATGTCTTTTTAAAAATTAGTAAGCGTTGTTATATTTACTTTTTTGTGGCGTCCTTAATTCTTATTCTGCATAAAGTGCCTACTTGTTTGGTCATAATATTTATGGTAATTTTGATAACCATAACCAGTACAAGGTTGAAGTGATATAATAAAAAAAAATTTGCACACACTACACTCCTGCAGTGGTATTGCTAATCTAGAGGTAGAGTTAGATACACCTTATCTCGATCCATATCTCTATTTCTCTCTATCCATACATCTCACACATTATATCGACAGCTCCCACCTATATATATATATTTTTTTTTTTTTTTTTTTTTTTTTGGCCCTACAGCTGCTTGCCTAACCGAGTCGGCAAATTCAGCCACACCGGTCTGTTAGGATGAACGCAGGTGCGCCCAACCCATAAAGTTAGGTGACCACGCTGAGGGCAACCCACTAACGGGTTACGAACCTCGGCTCAGGGCGGTCACTGAGGGGGTGATGTTGAAGACATCAACGATTAGGGGAGTGTGGACGTGTTTTCCTAACTATCCATTTCTGTCATCGGCACGCGGGCCGGAATTGTTAACAGGGTCGGGGGGGCTGCTACTGGGAGCGCGGCGTGGTCCTCGTCGGCGGGGACGGAACATCGGTCGTGTGGAGTGTGGGAGCGATTTAAGATGCTCGATCTTACGTTGAATGGCCAGAGTGATGGCGTCATCAGGGTCTGACAAAACGGATCTAGGACGTCTCCATTTCGCACGGTCAAATGGAGTATATATTGACGCTTGACGGACAAGCGTGTTTGGGTGGTGTGCCGCCCGATCGAAGTAGCGTCTGCTAGCCATCTGCATAAAATGCCTGATGGTCGGCAAGTTGGTGTCAACGTGGAGGTCGTGATTACGGACGTACCACGGAGCGTTAAGCGCTCGTCTTAAAAAGACGTTTTGCAGGACTTGCATACGCTTAAGTCGAGCGGGCGGTATGTGAGCGAACACGGGCGACGCGTAAGTCATTATCGGCCTAATACATGTTGTGTAGATCCTAATCTTGTTGCGGGCTGACAACTTGCTCTTACGGTTTAAGAGAAAATGTAATCGTGCTAACGCGATTGCGGCTCGCGCGCGTACCGCATTTACATGAGTGATGAAGTTCAGTCTCCGATCAAGGTTGACTCCTAGATATTTGGCGTTGTTGGTCCAAGGGATAGCCTTATTGGCCATGGTGACTGAAGCGTTAGGCGCTTGGGTGAAAATTCTCTTGGTAAAGAGAATTGCCTGACTTTTGGCGGGGTTGACAGTGATTCGCCATTTGCGGAACCACTCACCGAGTTCATCGGCTGCGGTTTGCAAAATGCGAATCACTTTGTCCGGGTCTCTACGTGAAGCGTAGATTGCCGTGTCGTCAGCGAAGAGCGCCAGATGGGCGTCTTTCGGTTTAGGAATATCGCTTGTGTATAGCGAGAAAAGAAAAGGGGACAAAGCGGAGCCTTGCGGGACTCCGGCAGTGATGGTGTGTCGGGAGGAAAGAGTTCCCTCCACGCGATATTTGAAACCGCGATTCGACAAAAATTCTCGTATGATGTGCACGAGCTGTGTGGGCACATTGAAGGTATACAACTTGTAGAGCAAGCCGTTGTGCCACACTTTGTCGAATGCTTTTTCAATATCAAAGAAAAGAGCACCGGTAGGGTTTCCGCGCCTAAAGTTGTCGTGGATATGCTCCGTGATGCGGAGAATCTGATTCACGCAACTGTGCCTACTACGAAAACCAAACTGCTCTGGAGGGAGCAGATGGTGAAGGTGGGCGACTATCTTGATGCGATCGAGGACGATTCGCTCGTAGAGTTTACCCAGAGCGCTGAGTAAACTGATGGGACGGTAAGAGGAGGGTTCGAAAGCGGGTTTCCCCGGCTTGTGAATACCTATCACAACCGCCTCTTTCCAGACGTCTGGAAAAAGGCTGTTTTGGAACGCTGCATTGAAGATGTCAGCGAGAATTTTAACTAGATGCTCCGGGAGCATTTTCATGACTCTATTGGATATACCGTCACCCCCGGGGGCTTTTCGTCTTTTGAGCGCCTTGATCAGAGAACTGACTTCTTCGATTGTCACCGGCGCGAGTGGGTCGGGCGGTTGGTCGACATCCGGGTCGACGTTTGTCGGGCGCGGACGCGGAACCGGTATCGGTGGCGGCGGGATTGCGTTCCTACTTTCGACAAAAGTGTCAACCGCAACGAGATGCTCTGGGTCAATGGGAACTGAGGTGAGTGAACATTGAGCCTCCAGGCTGTCTGCCAGCAATTCCGCTTTCTCGTCGTCGTCGAACGCCGGGCGTTGATTCGGACGATTGAGCGGGGGCATGGTGACTGTATCATTTCTCCTGAAGGAACGGCACAACTGCCAGAAAGCCTGGTGAGTTGGATCTAGCTCTGATAGGTGAGTTTCCCATCTCGAATCGACGGCCTCTTGGATGCGACGTTTGGCCTCGCGTTGGAGGAAACGCGTTAGATGCCGTTGATCCGGGGAGGGATTCGTCTTACAGGCTCTCAGCGCGGCGTTTCGCCTCCTCACCACACATTTCACGTCTTCGGGAAGGTGCCAATGGCTAAGCATAGCCTCCGGCACCCTCTCGGAGCTGTCGCTCACGACGTTTTGGATATGTGCGGTGAAGGAGCGAATCGCGCCGGACGTCTCTTCAGGAGTAACTATGTTGGTCGGGATCGCGGAGAGATCAGGGGATGAGGTGTCCTCGAGCTTGGTGCCTAGGAGACGCCAGTTCGTTTTCACCTTCATCGGTACGTTAGGACCTGTGTCTGTGGGACCGTTTATAGGGACTAGATCTAGGATCACAGGTCTGTGGTCAGAGTCCAACTCTTGTAGCACCTGCATGGAACGCACGCGTAGGCATACGTTCCTTGCAAGCGCTATGTTGAGTATGTCAGGTCGGTGATTGTCGTTAATTGTACTATAATGGGTGGGTTCTGATGGAACTAGAATTTCCATATCAATAGTGTCTAGACACCGCTCTAGTGCTGCACCTCTGCTGTTGGTAGAGTTGCAGTTCCAGAGCGTGTTCTTGGCGTTGAGGTCGCCCGCCAGAAGGACAGACTCCCCCATGCTCAGTAGGGTCGAAATTTCATTGGAGTGAAGCTCCTTTTTGGGTGAGAGGTAAGCCGAGATGATAGTGATCGGCGGATGTCCTGTCATTGCTAGCCTGCAGACTGAAGCCTCAATGTTCGTCAGGTTTTCGGGGGGGTCTAGAGGTATGCAGTGCAGGGACCTTTTAAAGTATATTAGGGTGCCACCAAAAGGGCCAGTAGTGCGGTCGTTCCGCACTACTTTGAAATTAGGGATATTAGGGTTTCGGTGAGCAGGTTTGAGGAACGTTTCCTGGATGAGGAAAACGTCCAGATTGTTATCGCGGACAAAGTGTGCGATTTCGGCACATTGGCCGCGAATACCATTGGTATTGAAAAAGCCCACTCTGAGGGAGCGAGGCTTGGTCCGCGACGGGGGGGAAAAAATATTATTGTTGTTAGCCATCGGAAGGCGGTAAAATTAAGTCAGCGATGTAGGATCGGTCTCGGTCTCCTATACAGAATTTCTAAGTCAGACACCAGTCTTGCGTCCGGGTGGCCCTTGGCTGCTATTTCCCTTATTTTATCTGAGATAAGGGTGTAGAAATCGATCGGGGGGTTTAGGATGGCGTCGTAGATGGCATCTACTTCAGCCTTAGAGAGTGTGCGACCCGCCGCGGTAGGGGGTGCAGGGTTTTTGGGGCGCGGCTGGGCTGCCCTGGGAGGGTTAGCCCGGGAGGCCGCAGGAGTGGGAGCTGGAGCAGGATTGGTAGGAACCGCGGTGGGTTGGCTGGGAGTGGCCGGGATGGCGGGAGTGACTCCGCCGGGGGCCTGGGTGGTGACTACCTCCTCGGCTTGCTTGCTTGGCGGTTGCCAAGGGTTACTCGCCGGGATGGGTGCAGGGATGAATTTGGCCTGAGGGGCCTTGGGGGGTAGAGCTTTAGGAGCTCGGGTGGGTTTCTTGGGAGCGT
The DNA here is from genome assembly GCA_036417725.1 of Clanis bilineata. NCBI lineage: Eukaryota > Metazoa > Arthropoda > Insecta > Lepidoptera > Sphingidae > Clanis > Clanis bilineata. Next base: position 2,836,532 of record CM071162.1, on the reverse strand, counting down.
GCGTGCACCCACGATAGCTTGCTGGATGGCCGACTTGGCAGCAGTTGGTACACGAAGGCGGCTCCGTGCATTGGGTCCTATCTTTGGGACGTGGGCACTGTGCAGTTCCATGATTACCAAGGCACTTGACGCACCTGGCGGGCATGCGACAACGCAGCGATGAATGGCCGTACAGTTGGCAGTTGTGGCACTGCCCGATTAACCATTTGCGGTGGGGGGTCTCCACGGTGAAGCCGCGGAATCCAAGAATGTCGCTGATGGCGAACAGATGTTTGGCATCAGCGGGGGTCTCTAGTTCTACGAGGACCATTTCGTAGGGCTGCTGAGAGGCGTCTGCGCGGGCGGGACGGTGCATACGGGTAACCCGGACGCAAGAGATGCCTTTCTCTTGAAGGCCTAATGTAACTTCATCGGTCGACATTTCTAGGGGGATTCCGCGTATAACGAAGCGGTAGGTGCGCTCCTCGGGGAGGGCGTAAGTATAGTAGTTGATGTCTCCGGAAGCCATCCACTTAGTAAGAGTGCGGTGGTCGGCCACCGTAGCCGGCATGACGGTAACAGTTTTGTGGTGGCTATTCCACCTATTGTTTCTCAGGGTGATGCCCTGAGCCTCAATTTTTGCGAGAAGGGTGGGAAGGGAGCTGCCTTCCGGGACGCGGATGTTGATCGGGGGAGGTTTTTTGCCCTTTGGCTCAGAGGGAGCGGAGGGCTTAGAGGGTGCGGCTGGTGAGGACGGGGGTGAGGGGGAAGCCGGCGAGTCGGTGTCGAAAGCCGGCGCAGAGGGCGCCGGAGTTGACACCGACACGGCGGTGGCCGAACACGGCTTCTTCCGCCTCCCGCGCTTCACGGTCGTGAAACCGTCGTCATCCTGCTCGGATGACGACGATTCCGACCGAGAATCGCCGGAGGTTGAGGAAGCCGCGGGCCTCTTGGTGGATGCGGGTGGGTCGGTTTCCATCGCCGTAGCGATGGGCCCCGAGGGAGCGGAGGGCGAGGCGGAGGGTCCATCGTCCGTTGACGGGCTCTCCGTCTCGTCGGCAAATAGGTCCGGCATAATCTCTCTGAAGAGAGTCTCTATCCGAGCCCACGCGAGCGGGTTTTCCGCCGCCTTCGCGAGGGCCACGACAAACTTCTGTTTTGGCGGGGCCATCGCGAGTGCTTGGGAAATTGATTTTAAGGCGCGAGTGTGTTCCGACGCGGGTGCGTTCCGCCCGGGAAAGAACACACAAGAAACCGGGCGGCGCTCGCACTGACGTACGGTCGCGGATCGCGGGTCGCGGGTCGCGGTGGGACGCGTGAATTTACGTCCCCGGGTGGGTGTGCCCGGGGCTGAGTATGTGAATGATCCTCCTCGCCGGGTATAGGCGAGGGGGGGTGTACTTAAAATTAGGTGTGCCCTAAGCTGGTATCCCTTTGCCAATCTTAATGTGCGAAAGGGTTCCTAACAGTCCGTGCACCGTAAGTGGTATTGGTCCGAGGACCGCACACTCAACCGGATACACGGGATGGAAATCGGGATGGGTAGGGTTGGGAAGGAGATATGCGGGGGAAAGAGTGGTGTGCCTCCACTAATTCCTTATCCGCACCCGTCCGGCTTGCTTCAGCCCTGAGGGGGCGTGGCGCGGGCCGGGTCACCGCTAGCTTCGGCTTGTTGACACCGTGAGGTTTACCACCGAGCTAATTCCCTGAAGGGGACAATAAACAAAATACCGAAAATCGGGCTAATCCCTGTCCTGAAAAGGACGCGGATGGGCCCTTTGTCTGGTAACCGACAAAACAAAGCAGAGCTTTGTTTTATGGTCGGATTACCGAGACGGCAGCGCGGGGCTGCAATCCGACCTAGCAGGTAGGCCGGTAATCGGTTGTAAAATCACTGCAGGTGCAGTGACAATACGTCCGAGAGCGACCGCTGCCAAGAGCGGAGTGAAAAAAAAAAAAAAAAAAAAAACACCTATATTTAAATCAAGATGGGATAAATAGAGATTTATCGCGGAGCTGTAAGTGGCCCAAGTCGCTCTTACAATTTACAAACAACAACAAAATTTAAAAATTATGGGCCTTACCTAAAAACATTTTCGCTTAACTATACAAATAGGCTTAAATATACCTATATAATACCTGTCACTTTTTCCTTGCGTTACATTGTTTAAAAATAAAAGGGATAACCTATGGTTAAAGATAAGCAGCGCTTAAGTATTTTTATAAGTAAGGGGCAATAACATAACATAAGCTCACGCCTGTATCCCCGAAGGGGTAGGCAGAGGCGCACTAGCGAACTAGGACACCCACATTATCTTCGGTCATAACAATGTTTTAATTCATTACCAATAAAATACTTCAATCTCTGATTCATTAGCCCCTAGCCTGCCTACAGTCCCCGGTACATTTTTTAATTAACGACTTTACCTTCAAGTAGGGCGGATAAAGGATCGCTAAGCGATTTCCTAACCTATAAATGCTTTTATATTTTTTCCAATTCCCAAGTTGAATGACCGCTGCGGGGTGCGCGGGCGGGCCGCGGGGTAATTCATCACACTGCAATAATGTGAGTAAACGCAGCCCGGGATGGGACCTAGATGCGAAATAGGGGAACGACGTGCCCACGAAGCAAAAAGCGCTGCATAGACAACATGCTTCTAAACGATGGAGGTTTTAAATCTGTTTTTTTGTGGACGAAAGGCTCCCGCCATTTTTAAACGCGTTTATAGAGACTGTTAAAAATTAAAAAATAAGTTATTCAGTATTATACTTTTAATTTAAAAATAATTTGCGTGAAATATATTTTATTGCCAAATTAAACTTACTTATTTAAATTTTTGATGATATTAAATGTTGTATCAATTAATTACGAATTTCTTCTTGTCATAGATTTTAATCTTTTTTTGTTATTTAAAGTGTAAAGGAAGTGCACCGTAATGCCTTATGTGGTCAGTGTATCAAGTCGCTTGAAGCGTTTCCCGTGTTGGTCTATGAAGCGCTTGACGCTAGTTTTACAAATTCATCCCCTATCTATCGCTGACGGGGGGCATCGTCTATTGGTGGAATGCCCCAACGTGGGTTTTCTAACTAAAATCATGAGAACGCCACCCTTTGTGCCAACACTGGCTTTAAACAAAACAATGCGCCATTTTACTTGTTTTTTTTCTCTCCCCTGCTGCTAATCTATGAGGGTAGGTTCTAGGGTAATGACCGCCATAGAGAGCCAGTTTACAATTTACGCACAGATGATTCGCTTTAACAACAAATTATCACAAATAGTGTTTTAAATTAATTAGCGTATAGAGATGGTCTAATGGTGTCGCCTCCTTGGTTTAGTGGCAGCATGTATGGGCTGTGGACCGGGAGGTCCTGGGTTCGATTCCCAGGTCGGGCAAAGCGAATTTTCTTATTTAATTTGCCCGGAACTAGATCCCCACAGGGGGTTGAACACAGACAGGCCGCCGGTCGTAAAACTAAGCCAAATCCTTTCTGCAACTTGATTGAAAAAGTGTGTTGCGCCGACCCCACATTAAAGGCAGATTTTTTGTAGCAGTAATTGGCAAACGAACAGGTGGATCATCTGATAGTAAGTGATCACGGCCCTTAGACACCCAAGAGACAAATGTATCATGGGTGCCTTGCCAACTGAAAAGTGGGGAATGGGGAGTGGAAAAAGTTGGAAGGAATTGGGCCACCGGAAATCTCACTCACCGAACGAAACGCAACAGCAAGCTGCTATTTTACGTCGATTTCAGTTAGATACTAGTATCAAACCGGTCAAGTCGGCCTTCGTGCTGTAGACGTAACTGCCTACAGCTTGGCCCTACCACTCAAATATCTATACGGGTATAATGATATGGTATCTTGCTTTCTACCTGCTCTTATCCCACCTCAACGTGGGGTCGGCGCAACACACTTTTTTAAGCATGTTGCAAATAGGTTTTGGCTTAGATTTACGACCGGCCCGCCTGCCTGACGTCAACCCCCTATGAGGGATCCAGTCCCGGGCAAATTAAATTAGAAAATTATTATATTAGAAAATTTACTTGGGGAATCGAACCCAGGACCTCCCGGTCCACAGCCCATGCTGCCACTAGACCAAGGAGGCGAGTATAATGATATGGTATGACTAACTTAAATCATATCCGAGTGATGAACTTAGTAAGGAGTAGGGACGGATCCGGTCGTGGTTTTTGTGCCGTCCGCCAGGTGACGGACGCTTAATGTTCTTATTGTGGCGCGCGGTCGACTACCCCGAACTGTGCCGGCGCAACGATCGCGACTGGCAATGGACAACTGGTGACTACTTACAAATTACAATAAATCACTGATTCATCATCGTGATACCAAACCGTGGGATCTAGAGAGCTGACATTTTCATGTATTTCAACAAATCACAATTATATGGGCATTAAGGGCTTGCAGCGCTGTTACTAATGTAGAGTAAAACCTAAACTCGATTTATCCTACAGCTGAATCCTATCTTTAAATCAAGATTTAGGATAAATAGAGATTTACCGCGATTTATTTATTTGATTTATTTGTGAAAAGGTGTTGCTTGTTTTGTAAAGGAAAAAGTTTTATCGTCATACTAAAAATCATACATCGTCTACCTAATTATGAAAATTCGTAACTCAAAAAAATTTGGTGTTGAGTTTTTAATGTCACTGCAAGTTTTGCAAGCACATGCAAGATGCATTACTAATATTATTATAATATTTTTTTGCATAAAATAACACTAATGATTGAATTATTAATTTATTTATTGATAATAAATTCTAATGAAAGAAGTCTCCTATAGACAAACAATTTATTTAAAAATGGAACAGATGTGTCACTTGTGTCTTAATTTCTCGATGGTCGTTGTTTTTTTTGGACTGCACTACGCTTACCATGAGGTGTAGTGTAGTAACGTTCCGTGCTCGGATAAAAAAAAATTTAAGCCAATATTAAAAACCTTAAAAAAGTCGCTTAAACTTAACTCAAACATTTTTAATTCCTCTGTCCACCCATTAAAAAATTATCGCCGAATAGTCAGCTATAAACCCTAACAAACTGGTTCCCATTCAACTGGTATGCGGTTCGAGTCGCGGACGAGTCTTTTTTTACATGTACCGTTAACAATTTAACTCAATCGGGTTTATGGCTAACAAATAGCTTATGGACTTTTATATAAAGCCAGTTTTAAAATGTTTTGGATATGAATAGTATTTAGAATGTCATTGAATTATCAATTATATAAAGAAAATAAAATAAAAATGTTTAATGGTCACGTAGGCATGTCAAATGCACTTATGACAGATCACTACAAGGTCTAGATACATTTATATAATAATCATGATACTACACTATCAATTTAGAAAACAAGCAGGCAGGTATGGACACAATAACAAGGATGGGGCTTAGATAAAAGGTTGTGTTTTGAAGGAGAGGGAACGAACGGATGTACCTAATAATTAATTATCCTTATGCCACCTTAATGTAGGGATGGCGCAATACACAACACTTTTTCAAGAATGTTGCAGGCAGGCTGCCGGCCTGAAGTCAAATCCTCCCCCCCCCCCTTGGGAGGATCCAGTCCCAGCCAAATCAAATTAGAAAAATCGTCTACTGGATCAGGAAAGCGACCAAATTATGAATTATTAATTAAGAATGAATATTAATTTTATTATAAATATAAGTAAATAACACCCAACAGTCACACACATAATCCTGACCTCACACTAATCTTATGTCGTGGGTATCAAGAACTACGAAAAACTTTCGGTCTCACAACACCCAGAGCCGAAAAAAATATCTGTGGGCCACATTGTCTCGGTGCGGGGATCGAACCCGGGGCTCTCGCTTCACAACCGGCTACTCGCCCGCTGACGGAGGCTGTCATTAATGGGATATATTGATTTTAGTTTTTTTTATAGCAGAAGCGGTAACGATGGTGACCTGATGGTGAGTGATCTCTACACATGATATCATGTAACCATGGTCGCGTTGACAACCTTAAAGGTGGGGAATGGGGTTGGTAAGAGGAGAAAATTGGACCACCGGAAATCTCAGTCACGGAACGAAACGCAACAGCGAGCTGCCACTTTACGTCGGTTTTCTGAGACTGGGTATTGATATAAATAGCTTATTGTAGTAGTATAGTACCACAGACGTAAAAAAAAGTTGGACGGAGCGCTAAGAACATTGAAAGTGAAACAGGGTTTTTGGCTCATTCGGTCTATTAACACGTAATGGCGGCGACTGATCGAATGAGCTGGAAACCCTGCTTCACTTTCAATGTTCCTAGCGCTCCGTCCATCTTTTTTTTTCGTCCGTGTATAGTAACCTAGTAGATATAGTAGCAGCAGTTTAGAAGGTAGGTTACATTACCTACATTAGGCGAAAATCCATTGTTTCACATTTTTAATTCTAAATAATATTTACATTCGGCGTGCACGAATTCAAAAATGACGCCCAGTATGACGATAAACTGATAACCCTTTATCATATATCGGGAAATAAACTCAACGAAGCGTCAAGATGCACTAATTGCAGCCCGTCTCTTGAGGTTTCACATCTCTGTTATAGGTACATAATTATTATTTCACGTAATAGAGCGATGATGGAAACGCTTTCAGTATGTTTTCGTTTGAACTCAAGTGTTGAGGGTTACGGGTATAATTTAGCGCTACCTGGCTAGAGTCAAAAAAAATCAAGAATTGTACGACATTTTTAAACAAAATCTAAGGCCGAATAGATAAGAAAAAACAGTAGCCATAGCCTCCAATACCTATCAAATATAAGTTACTACTCAAAACATAATACAAAGCAGGAACAAAAAACTGAATACATACTTTTTATGGTTCATTTATTACCTGCTCTCAACACTGGCCAACCCAAGCAATAAATAAAAGAACAAAAAAATCTAAATTCAAATCAGCCAATAACAAAGCGTCGCAGTGTGATATAAAAACCCGTGATCCGGTTTTAGAATTAGAATGCCGAAAGTCACGTATGCGCATGCACACGACCTACCACAACGAAAAACAAAATGTCCGCCGAATTAAGAATGCAAAGCGTTATTTGAATGATAAAAATGTATGATGTGGATATTTTTGGAACGTGGCGCGGCCGTTCCGTGGAACAAAGACAATTTTTGTCACGCACACCTAGAACTGCACGCACACTGGTGCGAATTTCGCAAAAAACGACGTCGAATGTGATAATCGGTATTCATGGCGCAGACGAAAATGTTCGGGATCGGCGTGTGCGACAAGGACGACGATAACCCCATTTCGCTCTGGCCAAAATGTGGCTGATATAAGAATGACGCTTGTAAGGCCGACGACCTTAGGGTGGAGTTGCTTCAACCTATTTTTTATAGGAAAATATTATGAACATAGAAATGTCTCCATACTTCCATGACATGTTATAAATTGATGACGAAATTAAAGTTACAAAAAGATCATGATTAAATATTTAATAAAAACACTGAAGATCATTTAAATTTGTATTTTAGGGCATCTAAATATTTTACAAATTTTTAACGTTAAAGGATCAAGAGAAGTCTTTATGGCTCATAATATGTCAGTTTATGGTACACGAAAATTACCAAAAAATCCGGGATTTTGGTCTGTCGGTAGGTGTCGCTAGTCGCTAGCTTTCGTCTTTTATTTGCGTGAAAAAAGCGAGTCGTCGACCGGCGCGAAGGCCGCGTCGAATTCGACGCCCGCGCCGCTCCCGCGCCCGCCCCGATCCAACGCACTGCAACCAACCTCGGCTGTTAGCTCACAAAACAACATAAGAAGAGATTTATGTTTTACTATGTTCGAGACCAAAAAACCATTTTTTTTTCACTTTATTGTCCCACTGCTGGGCAAAGGTCTCCCTTCATTCTCTCCAACATTCTCTGTTTATCGCTATTGCCGGCCAGTTTTTTATTTTACGTTAGATTATTTTAAATCTAAAATTGTCATTTCGTCTCTAACATACCCATAGTGGTGTTAATTACGCAGACCCTTTGGGCCTTACTTATAAAACAGTTTAGCTGAGCAAATGGCTAAGAATAGTCTGTAACTTTTTTCCTTGTGTCACATTGTTTGGAAATAAAAGGGACAGGCTATCCTTTACCATTTGCTCAGTTAAGTAAGGCCCTTTCTTTTCACATGTGTAAATATGCAATATTCTCGTGTAGCGTTTCATTATAAATCTAATTATAAATTTTAGAAAAAAAGAATAATTCTAGAAAACTTGGTCCACATGGGTAAAAATTGTGAATGTATTAATACTAACACCGGTGTATGAACCTTATCTAATACTGGAAGCGAACCTGTGGAGCGACTCGCCTCACACCTGCCGCAGATGTGCGGGTGAATGCGCCCTTATTGTTTAGTATTAGAATTAATGCCTAGACAACTGTGGGTAAGTTTTATACTTTAATTCCATCAATATCATATACCCTAGATGCACAGTTCTTTGCAAATATCCTCCTAAAACGTGGTCTCAGGAATAAAACAAAGAAAAAGATCACAAGTTCTAATTGAATCAACACAAATATAACGCTATGCACGTGTAATAAATTAGCTTTTTAAACGAAATGAGCAAGCGTTCTTAAATTTGAATTTTGAAATTTAGAATTCCATCGGCGTCGGACTGTATGCAAAACGAGTGCTTAAGCACTCCTTGGCTGTCCCATTTTCCGAGCGTTAACTGTGCATCTAGGTAATTAATATATCGATGTTTAATTCACATAAAACATAAGCTCACGCCAGTATCCCCGAAGGGGTAAGCAGAGGCGCACTAGCCAACTAGTACACACACATTTCGCCGAGCTTAGTTCCGTCCCAGATGTGATAGGGGGCGAGCCTATCGCCATATCGGGCACAAATTCCAGTCTCGGGGCTGATATGGGAAAAACCAATATCACTTTGCCCAACCCGGGGATCGAACCCAAGACCTCAGGACGGTTTTCGTACCAAAATACAACCACGCCACTGAGGCAGTCTTCTTCTTTCTTCTTCAGCACTTTCTTTAAAAAAATAAGTAATTGGTTAAATATGTATGTATGCGACTGTATAAACCACTACCGTCTACGAATACTATACTACCCATATTTAACTACTAAAATACATAGAAATAATATTAGTTACGAGATAATCTAAAAATTTGTTTGCTAATATTTACGGAAAGGAATGGCGTTAGGTGGATTTTTTGGGCTGCCTAACATACGAAAACCAAAAACCCAAGCCACCACTTCACAACAGTACCTATCTATATCATATCATTTACATGGGCCACTTTAAATCAGTTTTTAAAATGTTCTCAGGGTTGGGAACGAAACCACGGCCTCTCGCTTCACAGGCCGCTCGCTTTGCCACAGAGCCTGTCCAAAAAAACAAATCCTATAAAAAATGTTCCCGGTTCATCTGCCTACACATAGCCATAGAGGTTGTTCGAAAAAAGAATTAAAAAAAAATGTACCCGGTCCAACTGCCTACAAATTGAATTAGACTACAGCCGTGTAAAGCTTTACACTATTACACGGAATGATATCGTCATCAAAGGGTGTTTTTTCTGCGATTAAGCTGGTGTACACTGCATCGGTTACATGGTGACATCGCTGCATCGCGGGCACGGGGGATCACGCTTACATGGGTTTAGGCGCTGTGACGATAGCAAAACAATTTCACAAAAATATTCATTATGTTAACGGCAACAACAGCAACGATAGCTCAGTTGGGAATGGTACCGACTGCCGAGACAAGTGTCGGAAGTTCGAGACCAACCCCAAAATGGAGCATACACCTCTGACTTTTCTATGTTAAGTGTATTTTCAATGCGAAATATCGCTTGCTATAACGGTGAAGGAATACATTGTGAGGAAACCTGCATACCCGAAAATTTCTTCACAGGAATTTCGAAGGTATGTGAAGTCTACCAACCCGCATTAGGCCAGCGTTGTAGACTAAGGCCTAACCCCTCTCATTAGTAAAGGAGGCCCGTGCCCAGCAGTGGGACAGTAATATTACAGGGCTAATATTATTTTATTCATTATGTTTGTCATGTAAAATATAATATTAGAAGATCTATATTAATTTCAAGTTATTTTCTTTCTGCCTGCTTTGTGGAGTCGACGTAACACACTTTTTCAAGCAAGTCGCAGAAGGTATTTGGCTTAGTTTTTACGGCTGCCTGCCTGACGTCAACCCCCTCTAACGGATGCTGTTCCAGCCAAATAAAATTAGAAATTTCGCTTTGCCCGACCTGGAAATGGAATCCAGGACATGAAGCCGACTATATTAGCTTAAAGTAATCATAATTCAACTTATTGAATTCAGTCTTCTATTTTCACAATTGCTACTGCCGAGCAACATTTACATTAAATAAGTATATCACTGGTCATTTTATCATTTTCAGACGCCTCTAGCACGCGCTAAGACAACTTTGCGAAGCTGCATCTATAGTAATTGAAAAATTGAAAAAAAAAGTGTTTTCACGGTGAAATATCGCTCGCTATAACGGTGAAGGAAAACATCGTGGGGGAAACCTGCATACCCGAGAATTTCTCCACAAGAAATTCGAAGGTATGTGAAGTCTACCAACCCGCTTTAGGCCAGCGTGGAAGACTAAGGCTTAACCACTCTCATCAGTACAGGAGGCCCGTGCCCATCAGTGGGACAGTAATATTACAGGGCGAAATTAATATAATAATGAATACCTATTTAATTATATTTATCGACACCAATGACCCAAAACAATACTATGTACATGCTGACGGTACCGAGTGCAGTGTTCAACGGTGATTGGGCAATATTTGCCGCCGCGTGATCATAGAGGCCTCGGCCGCGGCGTGCCCGCACTCCGCACTGCCCGCTGCACCCGGTGCGCCTGGTGCGCCCCGACACCCGCCAAATTGAGCGTGCACTACCGGCCGCGAATGAAAAAACACCCTGTATGTCCTGTGACCGATCGCTTGCTAGTTGCTGCTCATTTGATTGTCACGCCCGGGCGCCCGGTGGCTAGATTAGCGGATTGAACGCATCACCCTTTGTAAAAAAGGCCTATGATAGCCTATTGATCAGGCGGGTTCGTTTTTTGTGTTATGTTTACGTTAGTGCGATGGAATGATGTCAGGATAAATACCTAATAGGTGTTAGTTTGAGTACAGCCACGCTATAGACAGTTACGTCTACAGCACGAATGGAACGGCTCGACTGATTTGATACCACAGTCGTGAGACTAGAAGATAGAAATATAAAAGAAGAGATAGAAAACCGACGTAAAGTGGCAGTTCGCTGTCGCGTTTCGTTCGGTGAGTGAGATTTCCGATGGCCAAATTACCCCCTTTCCTAATATCTATTTCCATCCTTTTAGGTTGGCAAAGCACCTATGATTATTTTTGTGCCTTAGGTGTCTATGGGCGGTGGAGATCACTTACCATCAGGTGACCCATGTGCTCGTTTGCCAGACTACCATAAAAAAAAGTTGCATGACCACAGTTCTTTATAGCTATTTAGAGCAATAATAAAATATTTACATGCTTGCTGTCTTTACCTCAAAATGGGAAGATAGTAGGTAATTTATGTTTGATCTCTGCGCAGATTTTTGACTGATTTTGTTTCTACGCACTTACCCAATATGAAATCAATAAGTAAGTATAATATAATATGGCGAAAGAAAACATGACAAGGGCAACTGCGTAGGTACTTGAGTGTCAAAAAATAATGTAGGAGATAATTAGTCAATTATCAGCCACAGGTTCAATGGTTCACATGGGCCTTTCAAATATTTCCAGACTATAATAATTTAGGAGAAATTCAATTTTACTAACAAATAAAATGTAAGGACGACTTATTCAGAGCCTTCTTTTGACACACATAACACGGACTGCCTCGGTGGCGTAATTATATTTCGGTACGAGTACCGTCCTAAGGTCTCGCCGCCTCTGCCTACCCCTTCGGGGATACAGACGTGAGCTTGTGTTATTTTCTTTTGAGAATATGGTTAAAAAATATATACACGTAGGTACTCTTTAATTAGCCTCATTGCCTCGTACATAACATAATCCGCAGTTTCAGACGCGTCTCAATCCAGGTAATAACAAAATCTAGACTAGAACGTTAAGTTTACAACACAATAAACTGTTATGTCGCCCATCAACGGATTACAACGAGCTGTCTCTTAATTAATTGAAAACAGACACCCGTTAACTAACTAATCTAGGAAATTAGTAATTACTAGATCTATAGGGATATGGGATTGTAGTGTTCATAAGACTAACCCCATAATAACTTAGTAGAGCGTAATAAGACCGCAATAGTACCCTTCATAAAAATTGTATTCATAATCGTTCAATAGCGTTAAAATACTCCAACGTTCGATAGTGAAAACATGGCCGGTTCCGATCAGCTGTTTCAAGTTTGATCTTCTTTCTTAATGATATTAACTTTGTTATAGTCTAGGACCCCATTTAAGATTTATATATTTTTTTATTAATTGTTTGGAAACAATTAATAAAAAATATATAGCCAAGACTTCCTATTTGTTTCGAAGCTTGCCAGAGATAAAAACTTTTTTTTTTTGTAACCAGCAACATTGTATTCGATAAGCATATATTAGTTCTTTTTTTGTTAAACTAGGCAAAAGTTAAAGTCAAAAATATTACTTTATTACTCTCTTTGGAGTCGGTCGGTGATGAAAATCAAAATGCACCAAAGACTTTTAAGTGTTCATCTTGAAAACGGATTTTAACATAAGCTCACACGTGTATCCCCGAAGAGGTAAGCAGAGGTGCACTAGCGAAATAGAACACCCACATTTCCCCGAAGTTAGTTCTGACCCAGATGTGATAGGGGGCGAGCCTATTGCCATATCGAGTACAAATTCCTTCCCTTTGACCTTTAAAGTCCTAAAGTCTTGCTACACTTTGTATCACACAGGGCGGTTACCACCACGTCTTATAGCAGTATTATTATAATCTTACTTGAACCGAAACCCGTACAAAAAAACTTAGTAAGTATACTACCCCTAATGGTAAGCGACCACCAACAAACAACGGGGCTTATCGATGGTCGCCAGAATCATGCTGGCTTATTTATGCTTCTTCCATAGAAATATAACGTTATTACTCTAACGCCCGAATGGTCAAACGCTCCTCAACTTTAACGGCTTCTTACATTGATTTTCGCCATACAATTTTGACAGATAAGGCGGCCTTAAACGACATAAGGCGTCCTTAAGTGTATGAACATTCGGCGGTTAGTGCTTCTTCACATTTAACTACCTATGATTTTTTTTATACTGAGACTGGCACCAGCAGATGGGTCACCTGATGGTAAGTGATCTCCATCGTAATAGATACCCAAAACACAAAAAGAATCATGGGTGCGTTGCCAACCTAAAATGAGGGAATGGAAGGGGATGAAAGGGATTGATTGAGTGGTTGGCCCAAACTCACCCGATCTTGTCTATAGATGGGTCTTATCAGAGGCGTGATGGTCTGATAGCGTGGTGGGTGGTGGGGAGGCCTCTAAGGTGCGACGGAGCTCTGTTTATGACCACCGTAAATTCAGAGTGCTCGTAACGGGCTGCCGCATTAGCTGTTACCATTACTAGCAGTTTTCAAATAGACTCACTCGATCGAAAGAGTCTTTTTTTATATAGCTGAGACTGGCAAACGAGCAGATGTGGCACCTGATGGTAAGTGAGCTCCACCGCCTATAGACACCCAAGACACAAAAAAAATCATATGTAGGAGCGTTGCCAACCTAAAAAGGAGGAAATGGAAGGGGGGGAAAACGGGATTGGGAAAGGAAGGGGGGAAATGGGCTACCGGAAATCTCACCCATCGAACGAAACGCGACAGCAAGCTGCCACTTTACGTCGGTTTTCTGTGAGACGGTGGTATCAAACTGGTCGAGTCAGCCCATTAGTGCTGTAGACGTTACAGTCTATAGTGTGGCTCTACAACTCAAAAAAGAGTCTCGAAGAAGGTAAGGGTTTTTGTAGGCCAATAGGTGAAAGAAACAGCGGGGGATAGGACAACAAGTCCGTAGCTTGGCTTCGTGAAAAATGTGTAGATCAAGCCGCGTCTCCTGCATTAAACATTACACAAAACACCTACACAAAACATGTATTTTTTATCTATGGTCCATTGTTCTACGAGCAGGAGATAGCTAAAATCATTGTTTTGCGTATGTGTTTTTGTGAAATGTTTCGAGAAAAACTAGTGCAGGCGACGCGGCTTCACAGTGACACACAGGCAAAGGGTGACACATTTCAAAAGAGAAGCTACCTTCTCTTCTAAATAATACCTGGATGAGACATATATTAGCCACACAAAACATAACATAACATAACATAAGCTCACGCCTGTTTCCCCGAAGGGGTAGACAGAGGCGCACTAGCCAACTAGAACACCCACATTTCGCTGAGCCTAGTTCGGTCCCAGATGTGATAGGGGGCGAGCCTATCGCCATATCGGGCACAAATTCCAGACTCCGGGCTGATATGGAAAAATCCAATATCACTTTGACCGACCCGGGGATCGAACCCGAGACCTCAGAACCGTAGTCGCACCGAAATACCACCACGCCACGGAGGCAGTCATATATTAGCCAATAATCTGGAAAAGGGAAGGCGGTATGATTCGGGTTCTAAGGACACATCTCCACAGCTGGATCAGTATATAGTATTGTCATTTAAAAACTTACGACATACTTAAGACTTAACATGAAAGAGAGAGAGAATTAAATTACATATTTAAGAAAGGACAAGTCAAGAGTATCCTAAACTGACGCGAATGCATGAAGAGATTGATTGAAAGTATAAAAGGCGAAGTCGAAATCCATAGTATCTGTCTACCCCTTTGGGATCTGTAACCCAGGCGTGGTATATGCCTATCCCTATGGGATAAAGGCGTGATGTTACGTATGTTATGTTCGAGATAGGTTCTAGTTTCAGTGTTAGGGTCCGTAGACACAGGGTGCCGTATGACCAGTGTTAAAAATTTTAACAGCCGCTTTAGCTGTTTTCCGAAACGCGAGCTCTATTTTCGATACCGTCCACCTTCTAAGATATTACCTTCCTATATGTACATTCATTCTATCAGCAGCGATAGCTCAGTTGGGAATGGTACGGACTGCCGAGACAAGTGTCGGAGGTTCGAGACCAATCCCAAAATGGGGCATACACCTCTAACTTTTCTATGTTAAGTGTATTTTCATTGTGAAATATCGCTTGCTAGAACGGTGAAGGAAAACATCGTGAGGAAACCTGCATATCCAAGAATTTCTCCACAAGAAATTCGTAGGTGTGTGAAGTTTACCAACCCGCGTTAGGCCAGCGTGGTAAACTAAGGCCTAACCCCTCTCATTAGTAGAGGAGGCCCGTGCCCAGCAGTGGGACAGTAATATTACAGAGCTAATATTATTTATTATTATATGTACATTACCGAGTGGCACGAAGAACGAGATGGCAGGGCGAGCTCAACACGTTCCGTCCAGCAGGGTTACCACAACCTCTTATAGCAGTATTATTATAATCGTTCTTCGTTTGTTTTGTATGGGAATTGGTACAAGTAAGATGATTATAATACTGCTATAAGAGGTGGTGGTAGCCCCCCAGATTAGAGCAATTTGGCACTAGATAGGGAGAAGTGGAAGAAATGGGGGGAGGCCTTTGCCCAGTAGTGGGACAGTAATGGCTGATAAAAAAAATGTACATCATAAGTATTATACTATTTCATTAACTTTTCCATTTTGACAGCTTCCGTAGCGCAGTGGGCGAGCCGGCTGTGAAACGAGAGGGCGCGGGTTCGATTCCTGCACCGAGACAAATGCTTGTGTGGCCCACAAATATTTGTTTCGGGTCTGGGTGTTATTTATTCACTTTCTTTCTACCTGCCCCTATCGCACCTTAATGTGGGGTCTTAAATATTTATCCCTTTACTATTTTGTCCCTTTCATTTTCAAACAATGTGACGCAAAGAAATAAGTAACAAACTATTCCTATATAAGCGTAAAATGCACCTGATTTTTTTTTTTCGAAACAAAACACACAACTTTTGATGCTGTGTCAAACTTAATTAATTTTGTGTAAACTGAACTCTATTTGCCTTTCAGGTACCAGGAGTACATGATGTATAGGAAGTAATCAATTCAGATCATTCAACCCGCGTACATTCACAAATCCATTGCAGATCATTTGGATATCAAAGGAAAATTAACCGTTTATTAGTGCAGTGAAACGTCCCGCTTCCACCCCCTACACGCGGGGTGGGAGCGCTGAAAGGGGGGGGGGGAGGCACGCACGGAAACACACGAAGTTGTCCGACCACATCCGACAGTAAGCGATAATGTCCAGTTAAAATAGCCGCCGTGAAACTATGGTATGCTGGTAATAATACCATGGAATGTGGAAACTGGATTGGGTATGGAAATCACTGGTTCTGTAGGGTACTTTTTGACACTCGATTTGATTGCCACTACGATTCGGTTTATTTAATGACTTAAAATTCCACCGAAATCGAGGTGCAAAAGTGCACTAATATCGCGTTAAAAATGGAATCGAGTGTCTAAAGTCAGGGGCTGTTTTTGTTACAAGAGCAATGATTGTTGAGTGTGGAGTGGTAGAGCCACGCTGTAGACAAGTGTACAACACAAATGGGCTCGACTAGTTTGATACCACTGCCTCTCAGAAAACCGACGGAAAGTGGCAGCTTGCTGTTATACTTCGTTCGGTGAGTGAGATTTCCGGTGGCCCAATTCATCCCGTCCCTTTCCCTTTTCCCTCCCCTTCCATTCCTTCCAGGTTGGCGACGCACCCATGATTCTTTTTTTGCCTTGGGTCTATGGGCGGTAGAGCTTCACCAATAAAATAAAATGCTAATCTAAGCAATTCCGATGTCCTATCCAGCATTTTGTATTCCAATAATTTTCTTAAACCGGTCGATACGTTACAATAATATGAATATCGAGTGTTGAACGGTTTATATCATCCGCAATGTAAACTTTCATCATTCATTTCATTCTTCCACACTGTATTACTAGGGAACGATTGACGCGCGGCATGTTGGTCAACATTTACTTGAGCAGGATGTGAAATAAAAGATTGTCTATTGCGTTTTTTGTTGATAGTGTTAGTGTTACAGATATCTCAACCCTTAATAAATGGAGGGGATATAAGCTTACGCCTGTATCCCTGAAGGTAGGCAGAGGCGAACTAGAACATCTATATTACGCAGAGCTTATTTCCGTCCCAGATAGTGAGCTAATCGCAATATCGGTCACAAATTCCACTGTCTGGGCCGATACTGTGTAGAAAAACCCACTATTACTACCCGAGCCGGGGATTGAACCCGAGACAGGTGGTAATCGTACGGGGCACGCAATACTACACCATCGAGGCAGTCAGAAAAAAATACTTTCTTTCTTTCTACCTGTTGTTATCCCACCTTAATATGGGTCGGCGCAACACACTCTTTCAAGCATGTTGCAGAAATGATTTGGCTTAGTTTTTACTACCGGCTTGCCTGCCTGACGACAACCCCCTCAGAAAACATTGTCTAAATAACGTCTCGGTTAAAATGCACTTTAAATATTGACAATTGAATATCAGTCACGCGTTAAAATCACGTTACAGTGCACGTCGGTTAAAGCGTTATGCAACTAAGAAGCCGGTAATAAGATTTACCGCACAAAATACTGCTAAACAGTGGGATGGCGATGGTGCAGCGGTTGGAGAGAGCAACGATGGTTCGCGGTTCGATTATATAACTTAAGATATGAAACTAAATGTGCGAATGGTTATTTGAAGCGAAAAAATATAGCTGATTGCCCTCATAGGATTTAACGAGTTCTAGAGTTACAAAGAATATAAGACTTCTAGAGGCAATGTGTAGGGCCTGTGGACCGGAGGGTCGTGGATTCAATTCTCAGATCTGGCAACGTGATTTTTCTCACACGATTTGAACAGGAGTGAAATATCTATAAGAGGCTGACTGATAGTAGGCAGCTGATCGTAAAAACGAAGTCAATTACTATCTGTTACTTAAAAATAATCACAAGTTTAAAAACTTAATTGACCGACTTCCAACTTACAGATCGTGACCAAATTTATATGGGACTACTCTTGAAATAAGCTCTATCGAACACAAGAATTTTGAAAATCGGTCCACATTCGGCGGAGATATCGCGTGACATACATAAAAATACAGACGAATTGAGGACCTCCTCCTTTTTGGAAGTCGGTCGAAAATTATGTCGCGCCGAGCGGACCCACACTTGAGTGGGATAAGGATAGGTAGAAGTGTAGAAGAATACTTTAACCATCTAAAGATAAATATATAACATAACATAAGCTCACTGCCTCGCCTGTATCCCCGCAGGGGTAGGCATAGGCACACTAACGAACTAGTACACCCACATTTCGCCGAACTTAGCTCCGTCCCAGATGTGATAGGGGGCGAGCCTATAAAATATATAAATATATAACCGCAGTAAAAGGTTTTCCCAGCACTAAACCGATCGTGGCAATTAATTCCACTTCTGATCTGGTACTTTCACAAAATGTCAAGCTTGGCGGCCATTATTTTAGAACTCTGTCGTGTCCTTTCACGACGCGTTTTCGGGTCGACTGATCGCAGGTTTCAAGAGGTTTATTGTACTTTTTGTTTGGTTTGATTCGTATGATATGAAAATAATCATCCTTAAAGGGGAATAGCATATGAAAGGATAGGGGAGATTTGGGCCACCGAAAATCTCGCTCACCGAACGAAACGCAACAGCGAGTTGCCACTTTACGATTTTGTAAATAATATTAATATTAGCCATGTAATATTACTGTGGAGATGGACAGGACACATGTTAATGGAAGAAAAAGAGAAGTGGACGAGACAAATTACGGAATGGTATCCACGTGACAGTAAAAGGAACAAAGGTAGACAACCTAAACGTTGGGATGACGACATAAAAAAGATCGCTGGTCCAGGATGGACACGCATTGCAAAGGACAGGACAAAATGGAAAGATTTAGAGGAGGCCTTTGTCGAAGGACAAGCTGTAAAAGAACCGGTTTCCGATACAATAACTTAAATTTTAAATAGTTTCAGCAAATTTTATACAGACATCAACTAAAGTTAAATTGTTAAGTTAAGTACAGCAATAAAGCTATTTTCAATATTACCGTCCCACTGCTGGGCACGGGCCTCCTCTACTAATAAGAGGGGTTAAGCCTAATGCGGATTGGTAGACTTCACATACCTACCCTCGAAATTATTAGGTAGAAATTCTCGGGTATGCAGGTTTCCTCACGGTGTTTTCCTTCACTATTGTAGCAAGCAATATTTCACAGTGAAAACGTTCTTAACATAGAAAATCCAGAGGTGCGTGCTCTCTTTGGGGTTGATCTCAAACCTTCGACACTCGTCTCGGCAGCCCGTACCATTCCCAACTAAGCTATCGCTGCTTATTTTGTGAAATAGTGTTTAAATTGAATGTTAATATCGAGTGAAGCTACGTGCATGTTCGGAAGCTCGCGAATTAAATTGAGTTAGCGTCAGTGAAGCCGCAGGAGTGCCCTAATGCCGCGACAACGCTCGAACCCGTACCACTTCTGTACTGCCACATTCGATAATTATGCACAAACATACATACATCTTACGTTAGTACTAAGTACTACATATTACATCCGCATAGGTATAACTTATAATCAGCGGCCTGAGCAGGAAAATTTCTGACAACCGTAAATGTATTCGAACTCGATGCGCGTCTATGAAATTTGTATGAAATATTAACCAAACGTCATCAGTGCGCAACGAACTCGAATACATTTACATTAGTTTTTCGTGCTCGGGCTACAGGGCCGTCTTAAGGCATGCATGGGCCCCTAGGTACACAAAAATTGGGGGGTCCCTATATGGATAAGCCCACGTCCCCCGTCGATGTATGCAAACCTACGAGCTTGCCAGCAAGATTACCACGACCTCTTATAGCAGTATTATGATAATCGTTCTTCGTTTGTTTTGTACGGGAATCGGTACAAGTAAAATTATAATAATACTGCTATAAGAGGTGATGGTAACCCCCTTGGACGGGCGACCTTTTTTTAGCGAACTTATTTCATAATATATTCGCTCAAACCTTCGCTTGTATGGTGACGGTGACCTTTTTTTTAGCTAAGTGACTTCAAATATTCGCCCCTGGTGTAAGAGAAGTAACTACTTATTAGCCTTTGGGGGGCCTCCTGAGGTCGGGAGGCCTTGAGCACGGGCCCCGTGTGCTCTTATACTAAAGACAGTATTGCTTATAATGCTAGCTTATGCACAAATAGTCGCCTCCTTGATCTAGTGGCAGCATAGGCTGTGGACCGGGAGGTCCTAGCTTCCATTCCCAGGTCGGGCAAAGCTATTTTTCTCATTTAATTCGCACGGGACTGGATCCCTCAGAGGGGGTTGATGTCAGGCAGGCAGACGGTCGTAAAAACGAAGCCAAGTCTATACCGCAACATGCTTGAGAAAGTGTGTTGTGGCAGGTAGTAAGAAAGAAAGCTAGCTTATACACAACTCACAAGTCTTTGTGTGATCATGTTTATTGGCTAAGTTAACTCTCGATTAATATTAATGTTCTAGGGCGACTTGCAGCGCTATTAATAATCTTGAGTTAAACCTAAACCCTATTTATCCAACAGCTCACATCCATAGAATTTTTTATCACTGAGCTGCAAGTGTTCTAAATGGAAGCTCTAATTATAATATTACAAGTTTCATAACTTTGATTCTTTTCTTTCCACTTGCCCTTATTCCACAAAATGTGGGGTCGGTGCAACTTTTTTAAGCATGTGTGCATAGAGGATTTGGCTTAATTTTTACGACCGACGGCCTACCTGACGTCAACTTTCATCAGGGGGATCCAGTCCCGGGAAGTATTAGAAAAATACTCCGTCCGACCTGGGAATCGAACCCAGAACCTCCCAATTCACAGCCCATATACACTGCCACTAAACCAAGGAGGCGACATGTTTATACTTGACCGTGGAACCTTAAGGCCTCGTGACAAAACCATTAATTTATCCAACAGTAAATAATATAATGAAGCGCTATGAAGGAAGATCCTTGGGCGACCAATTGCATGCCTCTAAAAATAGTAGTTTCGTGTCGTCAGTTCAATTTGGTATGCGACCCGTCTGGCGCCCACATAGCATATGTACCCGATATGATGTCTGTTTGTACTTCATACAGCTTGGCAATAACAAAACTGAAAACCGACTTCAAAAACGAACACTTAAAAGTAAAAAATAACAACAATTTCTTACTGTGTTTGGAGTCCGTGCTGAGGCCGAAGCAGATTGAATGAAAAGACACCGACTCCAAATAGAGTAAGAAATTGTTCACACTGAAACACTCAACAGTCTCACACGTAGTCCTGACCCCACACTAGGTATAACCTGTATCGTGGGTATCAGAAACTACGAGAGATTTTTGGTCTCAACACTCAGAAACAACAATCTGCGGATACACAAACATTTATCTCAGTGTGGGAATCGAACCCTCGGCCTCTCGCTTTACAGCCGGCTACTCCCCTCTGCGCCACGGAGGCTGTCAAAATTTTGTTAATAGCCATATCCTATCTTCATAACCGGACGTTTAATCGGACTTTAAACTTTCCCAAACTTTGTTGCCATATAAAGGTTATGAGCTAAATTGCGTTTCAGTATACCAATTTGAAGGATAACGTAAGCTAAAATTCGTAACGTATCTTAAAACGTATTAAACATATTAAACGTATCTTAAATGTTTGAGTAGAGTTTGAATATTAATGCGTTATAACCTTTTTATGTCGCATGCCTCGTACACACGAACCGAACAAACGTTCGCGAATCTACTCCTGTTGCATTCACACAACAGCGAAAATTTGTTTATATGAACGCAACGGGCGTGGATTCGCGAACGTTCGTTCAGTTGGTGTCTACCCGGCATCCGCACCCGACCGCTGTGCAATAGGTCCTACTCAGTTCGTGGTTTTTCAAGGGTCTGGTGTTATTATTACTGATTATGGGTAGAATCGCTTAAAAAGAGCGACTCTGAAGAGGTTAATGCTCGAGCAGCACCACAAAACAAACAAAAATATATAAACTTTATTACAGGAGAGCGCGACAAATTAAAACGCGATATGGCGCTAGGCTCGCCCCCTATCACTTCTGGGACGGAACTAAGCTCGGCGAAATGTGGGTGTTCTAGTTCGTTAGTGCGCCTCTGCCTACCCCTTCGGGAATACAGACTTGAGCTTATGTATGTAAGTATGATATAAACATGTTTTAAAGCGAACAGTTCGGCGCTCAACAGCTAGCGTTTAATAAATATGTAGTTAACTGGGTCTAGGTATCGCGCAGGATGTCTGGCGTCTGCAATCAGGTTACGGGCAGATTTCAACACTTCTACCTTGATTTGAGACAAGTGAGCTGTTCTCACAATGGCGAAATTACCTACACCTACGGCCTTTTAAAAACTCTTTCACTCTTTCTCAATTTTAGGTCGGCATTACACGCTTTTTATCAATTTTTACCATCTGCTGCCTGTTTAGGGTCCCCCGTCTAGGGGTTCAGTCCCAAGTAAGTCGTAATAGAAAAGGTCAGATCTGGGAATCGAACCGAGGACCTTCCAGTTCACAGCCTATAGGTATACGCTGCCATTAAACCAAGATGACCTCTTAAAAAAGGTAGGTACATGTGGTTGTGAATAAAATATTATTCTTTCTTTCCACCTACCCTTATCCCACCTTAATGTCCCCACTATTTCAAGCATGTTGCAGAAAGGATTTGACATAGTTTTTACGTCTGGCCCCCGACGTCAACCCTCTCTGAGCGATCCAGTGCTGGGCAAATTAGAAAATTTGCTCGACCTGGGAATCATATAGACAAAGAGACATTGTCTACCCTGAAAATTTACTATTTACAAAAACCTTGACCAAAAAATCGCGATCAACAACAATTTTCCAAATAGCAGCACCCGGCTTATATTTTAAATTGAAATGGGGATGTATTATGATAGTAAAAGTTATGTAAATGTTGAAGAAAATAATTTTGCAAGTTTTTTGTCTATCTTGATTGGAATGCCAGTGCACGTCACTGCAGCCACATGCTGCCACTAGACCACGCAAGCGAGTAAAATATTATTATTAAATTAAGTAAATAAAATATTATTAACTGACATAAAAATAAATTTTCAATGTTCTAGAAATCTGCTAAATATAGACTGGATTTGATTAAATATTTTTGAGCCTTACTTAAAAAAAAAGTTCAGCTGAGCAAATGGCTAAAAATAGGCTGTCACTATTTTCCTTGTGTTAGATACATCGTTTGAAAATCTAGAGCCTTGCTTATAAAAACATTTTCGCTTAACTTGTCGCTAATAATAGCCTGTCACTTTTTTCCTTGCGTTACATTGTTCAAAAATGAAAGGGACAACCTATGGTTAAAGATAAGCAGCGCTTAAATATTTTTATAAGTAAGGGGTATAATATTCTTTACCATTTGCTCAGTTAAACTGTTTTATTTTATTTTTTATAGAAGAGGGGGCAAAGGAGCAAGTGGGTCACCTGATGTTAAGTGATCACCGCCGCCCATAAACATCCACAATACCAGGGGAATCATGGAAAGTTATAACATCATTTATAAGTAAGCCCCTATGTACTCAATATGGCGATAAGCTCGCTCCTTTGACCGACGCGACGGCTTTGAACTCGGCGATATGTGGGTATTCTAGTCCTATAGTTCGCCTCTGCCTACTCCTTCAGGAATACAGCCGTGAGTTATGTATGTATTTATGTATTCAATAGGTTGCCTCAGTGATACAAATTTAACCAACCGAGTTGGCCCATTAGAACTGCATACATGACCCTACCAAACGTTTGTCTAATACAGGCATTGAACCCGTTACCCTCAGTTCCAAAGCACTACACAGAAAGTACACTCCCCTCTATTAAACGCTGTGTAATTTGTCGGTAGTAGATAACATGCAGCAGTGCGGTTACAATGATGACATTCAGCGAAATGTCCGGCCACGGGGTCGTGCGATGTAGGCCGGTACGTACACCATGATTGTATGACTTCTAGGATTTATCCTAGGCATTTTTATTTGTTTGTGACAGATGTGACAGATTAATGTTTCGTCTTCGTCCCTTATCGCGGTCAGTGTCATGTTGGCACAACACACTTTTTAAGCATGTGCAACAAAGATTCGGCTTAGATTTTGATGTCTACGCCGTCTCAGGTATATGTACATACTGTATAAAGAAAGTAATATAATAAAGAAAATAATATCAGCTATGTTAGAACTTTTACCGGGGTCTCAAATAGGTACCCTTTCAGATATAATAAATCGACACCCATTTTTATTAAGAATATTTTTTGCCTTTGTACTTGCAGATAGAGAACCTTAAAAAAACGCAGGGACAGTCTTTAGGGACTGCCAGTAGAAGTGAAAACTAAGTTTCTTGTGAATTGTATCGTCGAGCTATTAGATTTATTATTTTTGAATTATTTTTGGTTTGTAAAGAAGTGTTAATGACCAATTGTTATCCCCATATATAATATTTACACAGTATACATACGAGTATAGCTCATAGAAAGAGTTCGGTGATGATGACGCGGGTTCCATGATTTTTGTTCATCCAAAAGTGCTCAACGCGCCTAATGAAGTTTTCAATTCAATAAGACTCCCTACATACATGACGCCTTCCACCCACCATTTGCTATTACTCTCAGAAGTTGCGCCCTACTATCACTAGGTGGCACTACAACAAAATGTCTCGCAGCATCAACATCATGGCCTCCCTACACAGGTGAAAGTCTCTCGATGACTGGCGCGGGCCGCCCAATTAGCCGCTAACGGTCGCGGAAGGCGCGATACACACGAGTGACACGCCGGATTAGGCTCTGCACACACGACGCGTTTCTTACTTTCACTTGATATGATTTACTAAGATAAATAGGCAAGTAGGTAGAGCTTGCTAAAAAAGAGTATGGATTTAATGAAGGCGCCTTATTAAATACGGCTACCCGATTTACTATGACGTAAAATGTATTATTTTTATTTATTGTTATTTTATGGGCTTTTGGGGGACATTTTCAATTTCCAGTGGAAAATTATTTGTAGAATAAAATAATAAGTCAATTACAAAATATTTTTGTCTTAGTTCCAATTTTCACCGCGTCATACCTACTCTTTATTGCCAAACTGTAGAAGTAAGCTGAATTATATTTCGGTATTATTTCCAAGACATTTTAGTCAAAAATTATGATATAATTAGGATTAATCATGCTTCTGTTCTTTTTTAGTTTAAGGTTTCTACCATTAATATTTTTCAATAGCCAAATAACTTTTCTGAAGAGTTATATTGAAAGTTTGACCGATATTTCATACATTATCGGTCAAAACTTCAAAATAATTCCTCAGATATAAATTATAAACTATTGAAAATTAGCCCTTAGTAGAAGTATAAATACATATTTTTATTATCTGGAGAGTTATTAAAGGAACTGCAAATAACTAGTTATAACATAAAGTGAATTATTTTACATACCAACATTAAATGTTTGAAAAATTACCAAGACCTCCTTTTGAACACATTGATATATCATGTTCAAATAGAGGTAGTAATTACACTGTAATTTTCCCTTATTCGTCCATTAACCGCTTGCAAAACAATATTTAAAAAACAATTATACAAATGGCCGACAATTATAACAGCGAAATAAAAAATGAAATGTATAAACTAAAACAGCAAATACCCATATTCGTGGACTATGACAAAATTGTACTATTAAGCGCTGCTATCTCTACAAAACTACTATTTTCTACTAAAAGGTTGCGAAAAGAAATAACGTAGAGCACAGATACATCACACCCGCGCGGTTCATTTCGAAAAATGGCGACCAAACAATGTCAGTGCACATGGCCGACAGTGTACGTGGCCGCGAGTGTTCGGTGCAGTGTTGGCCACGATGAATGCGCCGCGTCACCGCGCGACACTGACGGACGGCGATAATTAGTCTTAAAAATTGCGCGCCCACTGGTCCCACAGTCGCGGCCGCGCGAGGGGAATACTTTTGTTTTACTATAAAATAGAATACATTTTGAAAATGGAACATTTTTGTTTTTCTTTTGTCTTTGAGCAACAGTAATGCCCATGCTGGCTGTAACCCGGTCTTGACTCGGTGGATTAGTTCAATAAAATTATTTATCCGGTTCGGGATCAATTCTAACGTGGATTTAACCGGTATTGGATCCCATAAACAAAATTTAATTCAGGCAGACAACCGGCTATAAAAGACAAATAGCTTGAAAACAGCATGTATCATCTTACATTGGACTGGAATAAACTAGGTTTAAGTATTACGTATCTAGGTAATTATTATAGAAAAACGTTAATGTCGTTTGTATTTATTTTATTCAACAAATAGCAACCCGACAAAGAATTGACATGATTTTGCATAGGTATTATTTTATAAGCCAGAAAGAGATTAAGATTACGAATTACAGAAACGATGGATCATGGAATCTATCATTAACAGAACCGCAAGCAAATGAGTAAGTAGCTTAATCACTTTATCGATTTATTTTACTGTAATAAAAAAAAATAACGGAAAGAAGCCATAATAAAATGTCCGCCACTTCACATTTAAGGTGCAGTAAATATCCTAAGTTTGTAGCTCGGAGCGCGACGCGACGTCCCAGGATCGGCTCCATTTTGTTAATTGTTAATTTTTCTTCACACCGCTGGCAGTATAGAGGTGTGCACGTCTTGCGATAGATGGCGCTAGTTGTCAGTTAATTTGTTAACCGCTTCATGAACTACCGAATTACCAATCTATCTGTATAATTAATGCCTAAGTCTTGCTACTTAAGTATTCTAGAGTTGTAGAGCCACGCTGTAGACAGTTACGTCTACAGCACGAATGGGGCGGCTCAACCGGTTTGATACCGCCGCCTCACAGAAAATCGACGTAAAGTGGCAGCTCGCAGTTACGTTTCGTTCGGTTAATGAGATTTCCCGTGGCCCAATTCAGCCCCCCCCCGTCCCTCTCCCTTCTTTCTCAATCCCTATTTCCCTCCCTTTAAGTTGGCAACGCACCGTTGATCCTTTTTGAGTGTTGGGTGTCCATGGGCGGTGATCACTTATCATCTGGTGACCCATCTGCTCGTTTGCTAGTCTCTGCTATAAAAAATCTAGCTAGGTAGGTACTAAGAGTTTCTGGAGGCCACGGACGAGTCCCACAAACTCGCTCTCTTAGTAAGAGCCGAGATCTCACTCTATGTGTAGAGCGGGCTTTATTTATTTTTGATTGACTGCAAATTACCACCGACGAGTCCCACCATCTCTCCCAACTTTTAATAAGAGCCAAGAGAATTGGCTCTATGTGTAGAGCCGGCTTTATTTTTGAGTAACTCTAAAAAAGAGGATATTCTTAAATCATATACTTTTCTTGAAGGTTCTTCTTCCAAAGAGCATAAGTACATGAAATCAGTAGCTCAACCATGAGTTTGTTGCACATATTTATGCGAGCGAGGACGTAAAATATTTGTATGGAAAACGTTAGTTCCCCGCGTAACCGCTAGAGTTGTTCGGGTGGTTGTCATACAAATATTTTAAGTCACTAGCGAGTAATGTCAAAAAAACTCATGATTGGCTTACAGTAAGACATCCACGTGTCGCGGCGCGGCGTCGCGTCGGGACTAGGGAACGTAAATCAATTCAATGGATCTCTTCGGTCCGCACCTCGATTCAAATGCTAATTCACACACCCACACACACAAAGCCGTACACGATGGCAAGTGTAACTGATATTTGGTCGGGCGCTGTAAGATTAGTAATAATATAATGCTATGATCTAAATATTGATTAAACTAATCCGATTTTGATCCGTCTAACAAACCACGAAACAGTTAATCGATAATGCTATTTTATTTTTAATAATGCTATTTTATAATTTAAAAATCTCTTGAGTGGTAGAGCCACGCTGTAGACAGTAACGTCTACAGCACGAATAGGCCGGCTCGACCGTTTTTATACCACTATCTCACAGAAAACCGAGCGTACCTTACAATAAAGCGGCAGCATGCTGTCGCGTTTCGTTTGGTGAGTGAGATTTCCGTTAGTCCATTTCCCCCTCCTTTTACCAATCCCTTTTCCCTCCTTTTCCATTTCCTCCTTTTAGGTTGGCAACGCACCCATGATTCTTTTTGTGTCTTGGGTATCTATGGGCGGTGGAGATCACTTACCATCAGGTGACCCATCTGCTCGTTTCCAGTCTCTGCTATAAAAAAAATATCGTACTGTATAGGTACGCATAACCAACTTTTAACTTTAGTATGTATATAAAAGAACATCTACCGATCCCCTTCCTTCTTGAGTCTTGACACTCATATAATAGATACGGCGGTCGATGTATACTGAATACAGTTTGCATGTGTGCGTCTAAACACGATTAGAAAATTCGGACCACTCGCGCGCATCGCATTTTCGGCGGCGTTCCCATTGGCCCGTTTCAATTTAGAATAACATTAGATGAAAGGTCATTGGTCGTTTTTTTCTACAATACATTTATCATTGTTGTCTGACAGATTTATTTTTAAGCATTTATTTGTTTGTGAAATGGGTGATTTTATATATTGTTTAGTGGATATTTCTAAACCATTGAGAATACAACTATAAATAATTTTAGTTTTAATATGTCTTAAGCCTTTTTTGTAATACCAAAACCTTTGTACCTAAGTAATTAAGGTATGAATGTTGTTATTGTACCTACCTGAGTTATATCTACGTAAAATTTACTAGTTTAGTTCATTATTACCATTTACGATAATATTATCGATAAACAATGATAGCCGTAAAAATAAATTATTTTTTGTATTTGTCTAATCAAACGTATACAGAATTGTATCTATAAAACAATATATATTTATAAACCTATTTTCAATTTCAAAAACGATGAGACTGAAATTGACGCAAATGTTTTAAACAAATGCATTAGTTTACACGCCGCCATTTTGAAATTCTAATCGCACAAAAAACACTCTATTGTCAAATAGTTCTCGAGTTCCACGCCCAAAATGCTAATTTCCGTTGTACACTCACACACGCATAGTATTTACACACATACGTTGCGTGTGTGCATCTAACACCAAGGCCCGAGTGACATCTGCTTCCCCTTCCCCCCTCAGCGCACTTCCCCTCGCCCCACTCGCGCGCATCCGAAATTTGAATCGCGTTAGGTGATTGGTCCGCGCCATTTTTATTCTTTTTCTAGCTACCAAGTTAGAGGAAATGGTTATTGTGTACTCTAAAGTATACACTACTTAAAGTACCTTATTTCATTTTTTTTTTATTTCATGGTCCTTTTTATTGGTCTACAAACTTATTCTGATTTGAATTTGGGAAATTGTGTTGCTAACATTTCGAGAGGAGAATATTTTGTGTTAAAAAATGAGTGGAAAAAAACTGAGAGAAGTATCAAAAATATTTTATGCGACGCACATGTGTATGTGAGACACAAGTCAAATGATCATAAAACAAATTGTATGCATTGTTGTGTATAATGCTTAAAGTATTAGTCATGTTTATAAAGTACGTATTCATGCCTCACTGTTCAATAACTAAGACAGGCCTTTTAAGAAATTAAATCAAATCCTTATAATATACACACAAGAAATATCATTTTTTGAAAATAAAAAAGTTACTTTGGCACTGGGTACGGCTACAAGATACCGGTGCCCTTAAAATGTAATTGAGTCGCAATACGAACAAGGAAATTTAAAATATCGATGTATGTACTTCGTTACTTCATTCAATCAATCGCGACATTTTCTGAACAAAAAGGCTGAACGGCCGAAATTACGCACACCTACGTACGCAGACACAAAACACGCATACACGTAACGTCACGCACACCGGCACAAGAAGCCCCAATTCGAATTCCGAACGCGCACAGCACAGTTTCCGCAATGGCGGCGCGGCCATCGACCCCGCGTTTTGGAGGGCGCCGGTGACGTCACGCCGCTGACCTGCCTCACTGCGACCTTGAATCGTCGAGCCGCAAATAATTTCGGCGGTTTGTTGTCTTCCCGCGTTTTACTGTCGCCGGTATTTGGGGTGCAAGCGGAGTTCGCGCGCTTTTGAATTCGGTAGGAGGGTTTTTGTTGCTGGTTGGAATAACAGTTTGTGTTCGAATTTTGAACTCCAACGTAGTGTGTTCATGATTGCGAAGAGTAATTAACGTGCTTTTACTTTCATATTTCGGATATGGCTGGTTATTTTTTTAAAGCACAGACAATGTAAAACTGTAGGAACATTTTTGCAAGAATCATAGCGTTACACAGCCGGACGGGTTTTGTTCTCAAAATGAACAACTTTTAACTTTTTATACTTGTCGTCATTGTTAATACTTTTAATATTAGCCCTGTAATATTACTGTCCCACTGCTGGGCACGGGCCTCCTCTACCAATGAGAGGGGTTAGGCCTTAGTCTACCACGCTGGCCTAATGCGGGTTGGTAGACTTCACATACCTTCGAAATTCCTGTGAAGAAATTCTCAGGTATGCAGGTTTCCTCACGGTGTTTTCCTTCACCGTTATAGCAAGCGATATTTCACAATGAAAATACACTTAACATAGAAAAGTCAGAGGTGTATGCTCCATTTTGGGGTTGGTCTCGAACCTCCGACACTTGTCTCGTCAGTCCGTACCATTCCCAACTGAGCTATCGTTAATACTTTAGTGCGAACATATTAACATACTTAAATAGATGCATGACAATATGGAAATTATGATAGCGGTGCGAGTATCAACCGATTTTGCTTATAACTTGGCTGTATAGACCTTGATTTCCTGTGGCACTTATTTTGGGACGAAAAAGTTTCGACAAGAATTTAGCTCATCACACTTCTTAAAAGCCACATAAGTAGAACCAGAATGTTTCTATCTTTCCCCTCTGCCCAACCCATAAAGGGCGTGAAATAATGAATAATAATTCCAGAAATATCAAATACCTGAAACGTTATCAGACCAGCGGTCATTGACACCGTCTCGCCGATAACGCGCGCATATTTATTTTGCAATACGTTTTTACTATCGAAACGATAAAAATGGTGCGTTTTTATCATATTCCTTCATTAGAGTGAGTAAACTTGATAAATAAATGGAGTTGTCAAATATTGTGACACAATCCAGTAAATAGGTACATAGATTTTTCTATAAATCGGAAACCAGAGAGGGGCAAAGCCCCGAGCTTCATCCATACCCGTGGACCATACAGCATGCATAACACAATGAGAGCCTGAATGGAGCAGCGGACGAGTAGCCGGCTGTTGATGAAATGGCCGCAGATTCGATTCCCGCACCGATACAAATGTTTGTGTATCCACATATAAATTTTGTTTCGGGCGTTGTGGACCTGAAAACCGTCATTTATCTTTGATAGTATTTATTTCGAGCCTCCTTGGTCTAGTGGCAGCATATATGGGCTGTGGACTCGGAGGTCCTGGGTTCGATTCCTAGGGCGGGTACAGCTACTTTTCTAATTTAATTTGCCCGGGACTGGATCCCTCAGAAGGGGTTGACGTCAGGCAGGCAGACGGTCGTAAAAACTAAGCCAAATCCATTCTACAAATTGCTTAAAGTGTGTTGCGCTGACCCCACATTAAGGTGGGATAAAGGCAGGTAGAAAGGAAGAAAGAGTATTTATTTCAAGCAAGAATGGAGGGTGACTCTTGTTATCTTAGATATGTTATCTTATCTTTCAAGGAAATCTTATTTTGCGTGGTAAAAATACTATCAAGGTTCCGAAACATATTATTTGATTAAACATTCACTCATACAATAATAAGTTTTGCATTTTAAATAAATATAAGCAGCGATAGCTCAGTTGGGAATGGTACGGAGTACGGACTGCCGAGGCGAGTGTCGGAGGTTCGAGACCAACCCCAAAATGGAACACCTCTGACTTTTTATGTTAAGTTTATTTTCATTGTAAATTATCGCTTGCTATAATGATGAAGGAAACAACCTGCATACCAGATAATTTATCCAAAAGAATTTCGAAGGTATGTGAAGTCTACCAACCCGCATTGGGCCAGCGTGGTAGACGAAGGCCTAACCCCTCTCATTTTTAGAGGAGGCTCGTGCCCAGCAGTGGGACAGTAACATTATTATATGGTATTATATTATAAATACACGCACCATATGTGCCCGATATGGCGATAGGCTCACCCCCTATCACATCTGGAACGGAACTGAGCTCGGCGAAACGTGGGTGTACTAGTTCGCTCTGCCTACCCCTTCGGGGATACAGGCGTGAGCTTATAATAATAATAACAGTCGCACATAGTCCAGACCGCACACAAGGTTAAACCTATATTGTGGGTACCAGGAACTACACCCAGACTAGAATCTAACATGCGTCGGTGCGGGATCGAACCCGCGGCCTCTCGGTTCATAACAACTCGTCGGCGCCATGGAGGCCGTCACGCATGTATACATGATAAACCAAAGCGTTTATCCTTGTAATATTTAAAATAAGTTTTCCTGTCACTGACCACTCTTAACAATGTACCTAGTACCATGGACGTTAAAAAAGATGGATGGAGCGCTAGAAACATTGAAAGTGAAGCAGGGTTTCGGCCCATTCGATCAGTCGCCACCATTACGTGTCGATCGAATGAGCCGAAAAACCTGCTTCACTTTCAATGTTCCTAGCACTCCGTCCATCTTTTATTATACGTCCATGCCTAGTGGCACGAGTGGTCCTAATACAGGAGCTAGATGTCAACCGACTTTAAAAAAAGAGGTAATCAATTCGTCGGTATGTTTTTCTACATACATACATAAGCTCACGCCTGTATCCCCGAAAAAGGCAGAGGTGCACTAGCGACTAGAACACCCACATTTCGTCTCACAGAAAACCGACGTAAAGTGGCAGCTTGCTGTCGCGTTTCGATCGGTGAGTGGGATTTCCGGTGGCCCAATTCCCCCCATCCCTTTCCCAATCCCTATTTCCCTCCCTTAAGTTGGCAACGGACCCATGATGCTTTTTGTGTCTTGGGTGTCTATGGGCGGTGGAGATCACTTACCATCAGGTGACCCATTTGCTGGTTTGCCAGACTCTTATATAAAAAAAAGTCTGTCCACACGCCAGAGTTATACAAAAAATACTCAGACATATTGAGAACTTCCTTTTTGGAGTCGGTTGTAATTTTTCACAAGGCACATACACGTTCATATTCACAAACAACCCAGTCGTTCAGATAATGCCGTTAAATCCGAGACGTTAAAATCTGGGAGCTCATTAATTGGTGTAGAAAGAGACGGTAATATGACGATAAGACGGGTGCGAGAGGGACAACAGAGAGAGACAAATTGCATGAGACATGATTCAGAGTGCAACGACCCTTTTGGATGATGCATCGACAGAACTATTTACGTACTTAAAAATATGTACTAACAATTTGTAATAAGCTTTATAATATGTCATTTAATTTTGCCCCAGTTTCCGCGAACTCAAGTAGGTAAAGATGCTTATTATTATCAACACACCTTTTCAAGCATGTTGCAGAAAGGATTTGGCTTAGTTCTTACGACTCTCTGGGGGATCTAGTCCCCGGCAAATTAAATTAGAAAATTCTACACACCAACCGAACGTAGGCGAAAGAACCTTCGCGAAGGGCCATCGGCGATGAAGACCGAACGTTCCCGATCATTCGCGAATGAATGGGAATATTCGATCCCCATCGCCGATGGCCCTTCGCGAACATTCTTTCGTCTTAGTTCAGCGGCCTGAGCAGGAGAATTTCTGACAACCGTAAATGTATTCGAACTCGATGCGCGTCTATGAAATTTGTATGAAATATTAACCAAACGTCACCAGTGCGCAGCGAACGTGAATACATTTACATTCGTTTTTCGTGCTTGGGCTACTGTTGGTGTGTACCCAAAATAACAGGCATAAAATAACGACGCATTAAGAACTTATTCGGTTGAAAAAGGTAGTGAAATGAAGTTTATTGGCGGAAAATGAACGGCTATGAACCAGCATGGTAGAAGAAGAAAGAGAATGGCAAGAAGCATATGCCCATTAAATGGCCAATAAACATTTAGGGTTTTAAGTGGGTTCGGCTAAAAATTAGAGTAACAGACGTGATGGCTGTAATAGCAAAGAAGAAGTGGACATGGGCGGGACACATTGGAAGAATGGATTCGAGCCGTAAGGCTAGGGAAATTCGAGTGGAGAGACAACACCAGAGGGCGCGGAAGACCGCTACGACGCTGGGTAGACGACATCAGACGATTCGGACGACAGGACTGGATGATCCGGGTATAAGACCGCCGGGAATGGAATAGAAGAGAAGAGGCCTGTGTCCAATAATGGACAACGAATAATGATGATGATGAAAGATTTAGGGATAATAAATATGTCAAAATAATTTGTTATTGTTAACCACAGGGCATCGACTTATCCCTATCAGTGTTGCCCCAATGTAGTATAATTAACAGTATTAATACGAGGAAAAATGGTTAATTAAGGGCCGACGAGGTCAAACTGTACTTTGTCCTTAGGCGATAAGGATTTTTAAACGCAGTAGGCTTGTTAGTGGCCCATCTGGACGAGATTTAACAGTTTCAATTGATAGTTGTTGTTTACTCCACACCTAGCTAAGTAACTACTCTTACCGCCGAATGTTCATACACTGAAGGTCGCTTTATGTCGTTTAATGCCGCTTTATCTGTCAAAATTGTATGGCGAAAATCAATGCAAGCAGCCGTTAAAGTTGAGCAGCGTTTGACCATTCGGGCGTAAGGCCGAGATCTGTAGAGCGAACTCCGACTAATTCAAAGAAACGAACTCGGTGAGGATTTGGATTTTTTAAATCAAACTTTGACTTAGTCAAAGTTTATAGATCTCAGCCTAAAGGCGCATCTCCGCCACTAAACCTTTACACAAAACAGCTACACATGGCTTCGCTACACATTTTTGTCTATGATCCATTTTCCCACGAGCAGGAGACTGCAAACATTGTTTTGTGTAGTTGTTTTTTGTGTTTTGTTTAGGTATTATAACAAGCAAGTTCACGTTTGTGTGTTTCACGTTTGTGTGTTTCATGTTTATGTGTTTCATGTTTGTGCGTTTCACGTTTACGTTTGTGTGTTCAAAAATGTGTTTCCAGCCCCACAATGTAGTCACATATGAGCAGGTGAAAGAAGACGAAAAATATGTGTCTGACCCTCTCCTTTTTGGAAGTCGGTCAAAAAAATACAGACGAATTGAGGACCTTCTCCTTTTTGGAAGTCGGTCGAAAATTATTCAAAGCTGCGGCAATCAAGTACCTTGAAGACCGTTCCAATTATTTGTAAGTGACTTATGAGTGAGACGTAAAGTTTCCTCAAGTTATTGCCTAATTTACAACGGTTCTACGAATCTTTGCGTTATTATGATTCATATTCTATTTAGTCATTTAGGAATTTTCAAACAATGGTGAAATACCTAGTCATGGGCCTATTGGCATACTTCGGCTGTCCGATCATACCTAACTTACGCCAGTATCACTGAGGATAGGCAGAATACAACAATTCACGCACTGAGTGGAAGATATATTTCAAACTCTTCTATTTGATTATTTTATGATGCAGGCCGCTTCCAACAGGACGATCTGGAAATCTTTGGGGGAGGCCTATGTTCAGCAGTGGACGTCCTATGGCTGATGATGATGATGATGATGATGATTTGATTATAACATACATACACACTCACGA
Organism: Clanis bilineata; assembly: GCA_036417725.1. Lineage (NCBI taxonomy): Eukaryota > Metazoa > Arthropoda > Insecta > Lepidoptera > Sphingidae > Clanis > Clanis bilineata. The sequence goes on along the minus strand of CM071162.1, from coordinate 2,800,773 downwards.
TTGTTTTATGTAGGGGTAAGCAGAGACTATTGAGCGCCACAAGCTACGATCCTGACACACCTCTTTTGCCTCTTCCACACTCATGCATCTTTTAATACATTTCCGCCGGTTGAGGGTACTTCTCACTTTTCCTTTTCGGAGAAGATCACTTATTTGATCCATGTATGTCCTCCTCGGGCGCCCTCTTCCGACCCTTCCATTCACTTTAGCACAATAAATACCTACCTCTCGTAAGTCGCCTTACGATTACTATTTGATTCATCATCATCATCAGTCATAGGACGTCCACTGCTGAACATAGGCCTCCCCCAGAGATTTCCAGATCGACCTGTTGGAAGCGGCCTGCAACTAACTAACTATTTGATTATTGTTATGTAATTATATATTTTTATCCGGGCACAGCAAAGTGACTACACTGCACCTAATGGTAAGTGTAGTGCGGTCCAAAAAACTAGCTGCCACTGACAAATAATGGGTTTACCAGTGGTCGACAAAAACATGCCGGCCTATTTATTTATGCTTATGATTTGCTTGGAAGAAGCAAATCGTTGGGCTTACAACAAGACAGGCGGATGACCGATTCAGACACACCCACCAACCATCAAGTCATGTCGCAAGACCCTTGAGAGAACTGGAAGTACACTGGCTGATCCTGAACCGCGAACCACATAAGGAGTGTGGGTCACTATGGCAGGTTTTGAGATACATGATTGTGTGGTCGGTGGCCAAAGAGATTAAATATGTATAAACTATAGAAGAGCTAACAAGCAAGTTTACATACCTCTACAAGAAAATGATCTCAGTCGTCAGTAACTATCTACCAGTTATTATAATGCTGAGGCGCTTATTACAATTTCATCCCTAGAATGTTGTGTGAATGTTCAAGAAACACGTAAGATCATTTAATTGTCTAAACATTATTACGCTGCCACGACTTTGCTTGCGTATGTTTCAAATACGACTGAGTGACTCATGACCACGAGGTCACAAATTTTAGATCACAATTTTAGCGCTGTTGTCCGGTCTATGTACTATTGAATGTCTCTGCCATCAGGTGACCCATCTGGTCGTTTGTCTCTGCTTTAAAAAATGTCCTCATGTAACACTAACCCATAAACATTGACATCACGTGTCCTAAGATATCTATATTCGAAGTTTGCATATCGTTTTGATTGCATTAATTTTATCGCGCAGATAAGCCATCGATAATCCAGGTGGATGGCACTGCCGTCGTCAATGTCGAAAAACAGTTTTTCACTATTACCATACTGTTTGCGCCAGATACGTTCGGCTGTATGTTGTCATAGATTAGTATATTCGCAGAAGGCGCAATTAATAATAGGTAGGTGTAATTACACGATAAGACAACCAAACTTTAGTGGTATAGCTTGCGAGTAATTAGTTGTGAAACAACCGCGGATTTGATCCCACACTGATTAGATATTTCTTTCGCGTCTGGGTGTTATTTATATCTTAATTACTGGATTTATCTGTAATGGCGCGTACACACCGGCCGAACGAAGGCGAAAGAATCTATAACTGTTGCGTTCACACAAACAAACTTTCACTGTTGTACGCGCCATAATAACTACAGGCTATTCCTTTTATCCCCGGTGTTGTGAGACCGAAAGTCTCTCATAGTCTATGACACCCACGATACAGGTTATTATATTTAGTGTGGGGTGTGTGACTGTTGGGTGTGTTTATTTATTATATTATATTTATTTATTTAGTAACAAGCATGGTGAATGCTGACCATGAATTCATTAGTTACACTAAAGCCGAGTTTACCCCACTAAACACTACACAAAACATGATTTCACCACACATTTTTGTCGTCCATTGTCCTATGAGCAGAAGACAACGAGAAACATTGTTCTGTGTATTTGTTTTGTGTTTTGCTTCAAGAAACACAAGTGCAGGAGATGCATATTACTATCTAGGCACAGCAGTACAAGCATAATGTATGAATAACGAATTTATCATTATTCATGTTCAAGGCAAACAAATTCAATTGCCTTTATCTAATCTCATCAACGATTCAAGTAAATGTATCGCGGAAGTCTGGCTGAATGGTGGTTAATTACGGCCAAATACGTCATAATGATCGAAATTAGGTTAAATTATACTGATACACAATAGAGTTGATCAAGAGGTGGTTTGTGTTAATAAATAAATGCACCCAATAGTCACACACCTAGTCCTGACCCTACACTAGGTATACCCTGTATCGTGGATGTCAGAGACTATGGGAGATTTTCGGTCTCATAACACCCAAACTTAAAACAAATATCTGTGGGCCACACAAACATTTGTCTCAATGCGGGAATCGAACCCGCGGCCGCTCGCTTCACAGCCGGCTGCTCGCCCATTGCGCCACGGAGGCTGTCGTTAAACTGGTAAAGTATAGTTGTTCGACAGAAATTATGAAGTTTAGGAAGTAAAAATGACCTATATTTAGCTTGTTTATTTACTAATAGCTCTATTTAGGTTTATCTAAAAATATAATTGTTTTATAGTGTTTTTAAAATTTTTATCATAACATAGCATAAGCTCACGCCTGTATCCCCGAAGGGGTAGGCAGAGGCGCACTAGCCAACTAGTACACCCACATTTCGCCGAGCTTAGTTCCGTCCCAGATGTGATAGGGGGCGAGCCTATCGCCATATCGGGCACAAATTCCAGACTCCGGGCTGATATGGAAAAATCCAATATCACTTTGCCCGACCCGGGGATCGAACCCGAGACCTCAGAACCGTAGTCGTACCGAAATACCACCACGCCACGGAGGCAGTCATCAGTTTTTATCATAAGTTCTATGAAATTCATGATTCAAACGTTTTTACACATTAGGTACATTAAAGCTCACGCGTCCTCGAAAGAGGAGACAGAATTGAAGAATTCTAACAACTCATCATAACCGGCATATTTTCATCTATCATCATAGTTATAAGCCCACGCCTGTATCCCTGATGGGGTAGGCAGAAGCGAAATAGAGAACTAGAACAATAGAATAGAAAAACCCAATATCACTTTGCCCAATTCGTGGATCGAACCCGAGACCTCAGGATGATAGTCGTAACGCGCAATCAATATGATAAGGCCACCAAGATAATCTTGGGATTTTGACGCGAATTCCGACACGGTGGGTGTCGCTTGTTAAAATCATTTCATTATAATGCCTAACGTTGTGTTCATTGTCTTAAAGTGATGTGGTTATATGCAACAAACATCAGCGAAGAGGGACAGTAACATGTGACCTTTTTAATTGGTGAACTTTGATGAATTTTGTCTTAGCTGTGTTTTCCGGCTTTATTCGGTCGATTTGCTAAGAGCAAAGGCTAAGTCGTCTGAGGGGCATCGCACTAGAAGGAATTGCCGCCAAAATTCCAGTAGGACCTTGAGACTGTACACATCTGGGGGGTTACCACCACCTCTTATAGCAGTATTATTGTGATCTTACTTGTACCGATTCCCATACAAAACAAACGAAGAACGATTATAATAATACTGCTATAAGAGGTGGTGGTAATCCTGCTGGGTTTCATGGTCACTGCTCTACTGAGAAACATGCTATCAACTAATTGCTATTGAGAAGAAGTAGTCTTGGGAGTATTTATTTTTATCGACCGACTTCCAAAAAGGAGAAGGTACTCAATTCGTCTGTTTTTTATGTATGTTACACGATAACTCCACCAAATGGGGACCGATCTTCAAAATTCTTTTTGTGTTCGATAGAGCTTATTTCAAAGGTAGTCCCATATTAATTTAGTCACGATCGGATTTGAAGTCGGTCCGTTAAGTTTTTAACTTGTGATTATTTACCTATACTTAATTTTAGGTAGTATACTCGCTGCACCGTCTAATCTGTCGATTAGTCTATAACAGCTGTTAAAACCGTTAAATGAAATCAATATTTGTTTATACAATTGTAAGAGAGAGTCAACGCACCGGTGACATTTTTAATGTTCGCTGGATTTCTGTAATAACATTTAAAATAAATATATTAAATGGCATTGCTCTAGGTTTTCAATGTGTCTATAATATTATTTATATTAAAAAGTACTAACATAACACTTTTTAGAATAAGTAAGGTACTAAATTCAATCTAAAATATTTATTTAGTGCTGAGGCTAGAGCATTTTTACACATAATTATTCGTCATATCAGTTATATAGTAACTATTATGTTATCTGTGATACTAGTGGTAGAGCCACTCCGTAGACATTTCCGTCTACAGCATGAATGGGCCAAAATATGCCTCCCCTTCCCAAACCCTACTCCTTTTTACGGTACTTAAGTTTTGGTTACGTCCCTTGCTTCTATAGAAGAGTTTGGTGTCATCTAGGCTGTGAGTTGTATAAAGCAAAGCCGAATCCTTTCAGCAACATGCTTGAAAAAGTGTGTTGTGATTAACACAAGTGTGACAAGGGAAAGTAAAAAAAGAGTGGTAATAGGGATCGAGCTGACTCCATCATATTGTAGATTAGGTAATCTGTCTACAGTGCGTACCACCTCAAAAACATAAGTGGAAAATATTAACTCGGTGCACTACTTGAGGTGTCGGGTTCGAGCCCCGGGTGGGTAACTCGATATAATGTTTTTCTACTAGGAGTTTGGAACTTCCCTAATATAGTGATAGGCTCGCTCTTAATCATTTTAGGGACGGAGATAAATATAAAATAAAAATCTTAATCGGTTACGTAGACATATTCGTATTCATTACGTAGTCGCCTCCTTGGTCTAGTGGCAGCTTGTATAGGCTGTGGACCGGGAGGTCGTGGGTTCGATTCCCAGGTCGGGCAAAGCGAATTTTCTAATTTAATTTGCCCGCGACTGGACCCCTCAGAGGGGGTTGACGTCAGGCAGGCAGCCGGTCGTAAAAACATAGCCAAATCATTTCTGCAACATGCTTGAAAAAGTATGTTGCGCCGATCCCACATTAAAGTGGGATAAGGGCAGGTAGAAAGAAAGGTTACGTAGACATATAAAAAGCACTTACGATAGTCAAAAGAAGCACAATCTATACCTAAGCTTATGAAATGTGGTGGTGTAGTTCGCCTCTGCCTACCCGTTCGAAAAACAGGCGTGAGTACATATGTATGTAGTGTATCTAATCGAGCGAGACCTTGATACTGACATTACGATAACGTAGATTCTAACCAACACAGTTTACGCAAACATACATATACATATATTTAATAATATACATACATACTTGTGTATACGTGGCTTAGATTCTCAAATAAACAACACCGACTTCCTACACTTCTGTCAACATATTTTTAATCACGGTTTGATTTAACTAAAAATATTCAATTCAATAGGCCTCCCCCAATGATTTCCAGATCGATCTGTTGGAAGCGGCCTGCATCCAACAACTTCCTGCGAAATAAGTTATTCCTGATAAAGTATCAGGTCGTCTGGTTTTGGGGGAGTCCTGTGTCCAGCAGTGGACGTCGTGTGGCTGATGATGATGATGATGATGTTGATTCAATTCAATGAAACACTGCCCTTATACAAGTGATGATGGGAATAGACGAGATGAAGGGATGAGGTTTTGATTGGAATTGAAATTTTTGAATTGGAGCAGCTTGAATTGCTCGCATATGATGCTTGGCGGAAGAAATAGGCATTGAAGAAGAAAACAGAAAGGTTTATTTTGTCCCAAGTTATTTAATATTAGGTACTAACTGTAAGGGGCTACCAAGCATGTTTCCATACAAAAAAATCTCAAACGTTAGTAACGTCATCTACCACTCATTACAATGCGAGGCCGCTTATTACAATTTACAGCCTACAATGTTCTGTGAATGTTCAAGAATCGTGTAACACAATTTCATCGTCTAAACATGATTACGCTGGCACCACCTTGCACGCGTATGTTTCAAATACGACTGAGTGACTTATGACCACGAGGTCACAACTTTTCGATCATAAGTTTCGCGCTGTTGTATATACTGTTGAATGTCTTTGATTTTGTCATACAAAAAGGATAATCAATAACTTACATAAAAGTACGTTGCGGTGTTACCTAGACGGACCCTGGCATGTGAGTACTTTTTTTGCTACCTGACCTTATCCTACCTTAATGTGGGGTCGGCGCAACACAACTTTTTTAAGCACGTTGCAGATAGGATTTGGCTTAGTTTTTATGACTGCCCCCTGCCTGACGTCAACTCCCTATGAGAGATCCAGTCCCGGGCAAATTAAATTAGAAAATTTGCTTAGTCTAACCTGGGAATCAAACCCAGGACCTCCCGGTTCACAGCTCATACATCCTGCCACTAGACCAAGGAGGCGGGCACTATCACCAGTAAAAAAGTAAGTAACCTTGTAAAGCAGACATGTCTACCACTTATCACATAAAAGTGCGTCGAAAATAACATTACGTTTTGTTAGCGCTGATATCAGAGTTGTGTGACCGATTATAAGTTGTAAAAGAATGGTATAAAGGTTGCATTTCATTTGCTGGTTAACTTATCTTGATTTTGTAGCAACATCAAAACATGTCTAACTGACAATGAAGTTAGACAAAAATGTAAGAACTTCAAAAAGCAATTAAAAATGGACTTTAGTCATAAATGATTTCTCTTTCGGGGACCTTTTCATTGCATTGATCCTGGCACCGACTTCAAAAGATATCATAAGCTCACCCCTGTGTCCACAAAGGTGTAGGCAGGGAGCAAGATGTTGCTATTATTTGTTTTACTTTTTATCTTTTATTCTTTTTTTAATAATCTCTATTCATTTCGTTGCTTTTAAGAGCGCATGGTACCTCAGCTCAAATTCAAATTTTGCACCCGCTACCTGTCCCTGCTAGAGTGCGCTATCGTACGCTGTCTCGCTCATACACTAATGGCGTCATAGGATGTCAAGCGGTGTTGATAAGACAAACAAGTGACGTAGCGTGGCGGGCCCGCATTTACGACGCATTAGGACAATTTATTTACAAAAACATAAGCTCACGCCTGTACCGCCGAAAGAGTAGGCAGAGGTGCACTAGCGACTAGAACACCCACATTTCGCCGAGCTTAGTTCCGTCCGAGATGCGATAGGGGCCGAACCTATTGTCATATAGCGCTCAAATTCTAGACTCTGGGCTGATATTGAAAACATGCAATATCACTTTGCCCGAACCAGGGGTCGAACCCAAGACCTCAGGATGGTAGTCGTACTTAAATACAACTAAACCCCGGAGGTAGAGTTTACATACATAGTAACACACAATCGAGGCACAATTTATTTTAGTACAATTAAAAAACTTTTCAATGGCGTGTCAGCGCTGACGCTGTCTGTCGGGCTTAGAAAGTTATGTTTGAGCCATGGATCATCGAACCATCAGGTAACTTTTCTTACAAGATAACTTTGGTTTAGGTGTCCTCTTAACCAGTCACACAGCCCACCTGTGCTATAAGTTCTCCTTGCTGGAACTTCCGTTGACAAACCTGTAGAGAAACGGATGTCAATGTTCCTCCACTGGATGGGGACAGTTTCTTGTCAGATTTAAGCGGCTCCACCAGTGTTTGATGTTTAGCGGTGGTATATAGAGTTAGTCCCAATGTATGTAGAAAACTGAAAGGAGACTACGCAGTGGGCAAGATACGCCAATTAACGGACGTCGACACGGCCAGATTGGTTTATTTTTCATACTTTCATAGTTTGATGTGTTATGGAATTCTGTTGTGGGGTGGTGCTGCTGACATTAATACAATTTTTGTACTCCAAAAGCGAGCCATAAGGTCTATCTACTTGCTTAATTCCAGGTGTTCCTTGAGAGAAAAATTCAAAGAAATAAATATAATGACAGTAGCATCTCAATACATATTCGCAAATTTAATGTATGTGAAGAAAAATATAGATAGCTTTCCAAAAAATTGTGATGTTCATAGCTTGAACACCAGAAATAAAAATAACCTGGCTCAGCACAAAACCAGGCTCCACAAAATCGGCAATTCTTTTAAAGGTCTTTGTACACGTCTTTACAATAGGGTTCCCACTCATATCAAAGAACTAGAATTGAATAATTTCAAAATTATTATTAAACGTAAGCTGTGCAATAAAGCCTATTATAAACTTTCGGAACACCTAGATGACAAAAATGCCTGGGATTGAGTTAACTCATTTCTGTGACTGTAGCTGTTTTGTTTATCGGTTATAGTGATGCTGTGTGGCTTTCGTGGCGGCGGTGTTGTTTTGCGGCGATTTCTTACACTTAGTGCCACCGGGCCTGGTAGTCATGCTCTCTTAAGGTCTGTGCTTGTGGCGGCGTCGTGTGCCGGGTCGATCACTTCCCTGCAACATGGTTGAGGAGGTCGATGGCTGGCACATGCGTCATACTCGTGTACGGGTGCTGCTTGTGTGGACTGGTCTACCTAGCTTGTTTTTAATTATCTCAACTAAACTCACCGTGGCCGTGGGGTCACTCAGTGAGCCATTGTATTGTATTTTTTGTATGTTTTTATTTGTATTATTATTATTATTATTTTTTTTTTATTTCATACAAAACAGGTTGCAATCATTGATATACAATTATTACTACAAAAATATCATTTGTATGTATTTTCTTGGTGGTTTAGCTGCTCTAATTTATATATCTTTTTTGTATATGGTACTTTATAAGCATTTATTGTCAACTGGCATTTAAAAGAGCAACGCCAGAGTTTCTTGCCCGTTCTTCTCTGGCGAAACGGCCTTCCGAACTGGCGGTAGAGGAACTTTGACGGAATCTAAATAATGTAGTAACATTTCATGGATTCAATAAATATTTTGATTTAATTTGATTTGACAGGATTCGTAATAATAAACAACTTTTATATTTGCAAAATTGTCAATATACCTGATGTTTAATAGATATTGCCATTCAAAGATTTTATAAATAATCCGTGTACTTAACCAAAATAATTTAGGTTATAGGTTATACAGCCCGCATAATTGACGTGAAATGTCACCTTTAAGGCTTGGAGCCCTTTATCTAAGGAAGGGAAAGAAAAGTTACGTACAGCTTTCGAATCCAACAGGAGGGCCAAGGGAAAATACCTATGCAAAATTGAAGGCCGACAGAAAAGCTATCCCGGAAATCGAGCTTTTGGTGACTTGTCATCGCAATGTAAAGCAGTTTATACTAGCTTAATCTGCAGTCACTGCGTAAACTTGATAACCACAGTAAAATAACACTCATCTTTGAGTTGAACCCTTTGCCTCAAATTCGATTTTGTACAATGGTGGAGCCACGCTACTGGACGTTGCACCGGCGTAGCGTGTGTGGAGTACTACATGAATCCATATCAACCTGTATGCGGTCAGGCGAGAGCCTGAATCTTGGACATTCTAAAGTCGAGCATGGCTGATCGTATTCCCGTGGTGGTTCTTAAGACGTCCGCGGCTGAGTTAACCCTCGTTCTCAGGAGTTTCCTCAAATTTTCATATAAGAGTTCCGACTCTGAAGAATTTTTGACATCCATCTATGTTGAAGACTGCGCACACCAATCGGAAATCCTAATAGAGTGACCGGTCGGACCTTTCCAATTATAGTCTCCATCACGTCCTTTTTTCCAAAACTCATAGCAATTAATTAATACATGGCTCCTGAAGTATTTATAATTCGCTCATTGATCTATTCACTATTGGTAGCGTATATGGGGTGTGAACTATGAGGTCCTGGAATCCATTTTCAGATCGAACAGGCGTTTTTGACTTTATGGGTGGGTCATTACACAGGTAGCCCATTGTAAAAACTAAGGCCAAACACCTCTGCAACATGCTTTGACAATGTGTTGCGTCGACTCCATACTGAGGTGGAATAAACGTACGCCTACATAATATCACGCCTGTATCCCATAGGGGTAGGTAGAGACTAGATTTACACTTCGCCCGATTCTGACATACTACTTTCGCTTCATCTACTATCATGATCTCATTAGAGTCGGTTTAGTTTTTTATCTGTTCTTTAGTAAATATGTCATCAATTTATCACCAATATAAGTGCGATGCGGTCGCCCTATACCGACTTTTCCATGCACACTCGTCTTTTGTCACTGTTTCGACAATCTCCTATCATCTATCCTCTCAATATGTCTGAACCATCTCAACATCCCTTTCTATTTCTTATCACTACATCTTCTTTCACTCGACAGAGATCCAACACTACTTTATTCCATACTCTATCACGCGACACATGCTCCTTCATGCTCTCATTTCCACCACCCTGCGGGCTTAGCCAAGTAGCTTATGCGCTAGTCGAATAGAATAGTAAATATATGGGAATGAGATAAGAGTATATATATATATATATATATATATAGTACGCTATATATATATATATATATATATATATATATATATATATATATATAGCGTACTAATAGAATAAATGTATAGGAATGACATAAGAGTCCACCAGTGAGCCCACTGATCTTACTTTCATGCCTGTTCTGTCACACCCAACTTTCACTCTCATTTATAAGTGTGGGCACTAACACTTCTTTATGAACGGCCAATCGTGTCTTTTTAGAGACCTTTCAGCTACTCATAAAGGTGTTCAGCGCTCCATTAACTCGATTACCTGCACATACTTGTCTTTTAATGTCGCTATCATACTTCCCATCACTTATAAATATACAACCCAGATATACAAAGTCTTTCACTTGTTCTACTCTCTCGTTACCTATCATAATTTTGCACTCTGTTATACTTTCATTTCTTTAAAAAAACATACTTTTCGTCTTACTTACATTAATTTTCTCCTTTCCTTTTAAATGCATCATCCATAATTATTACTATTGTCTATAATTCGTCCTAGGCGTTCTCCAAGTCTACAAAGGCGCAAAAGACTTTTCGTTCTTTGGCTGAGAATTTTTCCGGAAAGCTTCGTAGGGAGAAGATCTAATCCGCACATCCCATACTCTTTCGAAATCCCGCGTGTACATTCTATAACTTATTATTCGTCTCATACATTACCCATTTCAATCAGAACTTTCGCATATAATTTGCCGACAACACTAAGAACGTACTCTGATATTCTTGCCGTGACTCCTTATCCTTATACAACGGAACAATATATTTAAAGATGGAATAAAGGCAGGTGATAAAAAAATATACAGGGTTAGTCGGAAAGTGTGTAGAGAGCCTTGGCCAACATAATGTATCATTATTAAATATTTCTACCGTAGATAGCGTACGTCATTTTAATCTTTCTTTCTACCTGCCCATAACCCACTTTCGTGAGTGGTCGGTGCAACACCCTATTTCAAGCATATTGCAGAAAGGATTTGGCTAAGATTTTAGTTTAACCAGCTACCTGCCTGACCTCAACCCCCTCCGGAGGATCCAGGCCCGGGCAAATTAAATTAGAAAATTCGCTTTACCCGACCTGGGAATCGAACCCACGACCTCCCGGTCCACAGCCCATATATGCTGCCACTAGACCAAGGAGGCCACGAGCGTACCTCGTCTTAATAGTAGGACATTTTTTATTTCATTTAAAAAGTAAACTACCTATCCCACGATTACCTATCGGCAAAATACGTGCCGCTTACGCAATGCGCGCGCCCCCACACTGTAATTTAAACTAAGATATAGTTACTATGCGTCTTTTAATTATTATTATCTAGGACTTATACAGCACATTGTCACTAGATAATCATCGATTTAGTAACAAAATCATGAAGTTACCACATTAATAGCCACTTAAATAATGATTACAGATTAAACTAATTATTGAAATAAAACAATCTTGGTAGCTTAGATGTTGGTAGCACGCCCCGCGACACATTTTTCTGTCTGGCTTTATCCCGGCCTTCTGCCAAGGGCCGTCTTCCTACTTAAACGCTTCCACTTCACACGGTGCTGAACGTCCTCCATAGTGAGGCTTGGCTCTCATGGTGTGTGTGTGTGTGTGCGCGTGCGTATGTGTGTGTGTGTGTGTGTGTGTGTGTGTGTGTGTGTGTGTATGTGTGTGTGGGGATGAATGTGTGTGTTTGTGGGGATGGGTATGCGTGTGTGGGCGTGTGTGAATATATTTCAATTCATAATCTTTAGAAAATCTTCGGTTTCAGAGTAGTCAAGGGTAAATAACCATTTAATAACAGTCATTTTTTCATCTTTTATAGAACATTCCTTTATATCACAACATAACACGACCTTATTATTATTATATATATATATATATATATATATATATATATATATATATATATATATATATATATATATATATATATATATATATATATATATAATAATAATAAGGCCGATATATATATATATATATATCGGCGCAAAATCGCACGCTTATTTAAAAAGCCGTTGTTATTTCACGTTATTAATTCATTTTACAATTGTTAAACTGCTGAATCGTTAAACGATTCTAAAAAGTTAAAATAATCGTTATAATTATTTCTTTAACATTCGATAATCGGTATCGAGTAGGTAGTTGCAAATATTGCACCCTATAAAAGGAGTGTTCAGAGCAGATTCGACACAGTCGTGCTCCGGCACTCGGACTGTCCACATCCCTGACTAGACGGTGCTGTTAAGCACAGTTAATAAAGGGAATTAGTGATCTCAGTGTTCACAGTTGATAAATAAGATGAGTAATCATCTTATTGTCAAAAGTGACGTCAGCCATGCTGACGTCACCGTTTTTAAAAAACAACGTCAGCGTTGGCCCTCCGACATATATATATATATATGCCTCATGCCTCATGTATATCTCCATGTGCTGGGCAAATGATGTATTGCACTGGACCTGTTGCGTTCTAAAGACGCGTCGTTTTAAAAGTAAGGGGTAAGCGAGGGAGTTAATTACTTCTTTGTGCTGTTTTAGTATTATGTCACATATTATTAAAGATTTTTGTTTCTTAAGATTTCGTACTTATAAAAATTATGTTGAGTTTAATGGTTAATAACACTAGTAATGACGACGAACACTATGCCTCTGCATTATCTGAATCTGGCAATATCAGTGATGAGAGTTGCCATAGTGTTTCTTCGCTTCGTGATAACCTTGAGAGTCAGTTTTCGGACGTATCTAAGAATTTTAATATCGTTCATATTAATGCGAAAACTGCCTCGACTGCCTCGGTGGCGTGGTTGTGGTTGGGTACGACTGCCGTCCTGAGGTCTCGGGTTCGATCCCTGGGTCGAACAAAGTGATATTGGATTTTTCCATATCAGCTCCGAGTCTGGAATTTGTGCCCGATATGGCGAAAGGCTCGCCCCTATCATATCTGGGACGTAACTAAGCTCGACGAAATGTCGGTGTATTAGTTTTGCTAGTGCGCCTCTGTCTACCCCTTCGGGGATACACGCGTGAGCTTATGTTATGTTTATGTTTTATGTTTATATAATGCAAAAAGTATTCCGGCCCATTTATCCGATATGTCGGCATGCCTAGACCATAAAAACCTTTACTTTACACCTCCGCTTATCTGCTGATCCTTTAACCCCTTAAGAAGGTTATCTGGAAGAGATCGCTTCAAGCGATAAGACAGCCTATTGTAACATTTTATAGTTTAAAGTTCTGTCTGTACTGTTTACTTAATACTTACTATGGTGTTAAAGAGTTATCTATCTATCTAATCGTTTACGAATGACAATATCTATGAAAGTATTAGGTATATTGTAATTTTTACGGATATATTCTTGTTCATTATTATGAGGTCTGTAGTATCCTTTCAGTTTCTTACAAATATTACGACAAACTTTGTATATTATACGAAATCAAAGTTATACAGGAATACACAGGAATACACCGTGTGGCACCAACATAACTTAAATTTCGTCGCAAAAATATAATTATGCGGTAATATGCACGGGCAAACCTAGATGTATATAAACTTCAGTAAGTATACGGCGTGACGTCAAATCGCGCGTTTTTCCACGACAAAAGTATTAAACCGCTAATATTAACTGTTTAAGGTTGCTCGGAACGTACATTATGTGCAAAAATTTAGAAAACAAAAAAATCAATCCTATGGTTATTCTATTTGTTCGTCTTATTTTTTGTACAAGCCTTTGCAACATTAAAAGGTACATATATATATATATAGAGGACGATTGAGTGTCGGAAGGTCAGCGTCAATCATTTTGTAAAAAGCTTAAATTACACTATATTTTTTTAATGGAAGACCCAAGCTGTTGACAGTTACGTCTACAACATGAATGGGCCGGCTCGACCTGTTGGATACCACTGTCTCACAGAAAACCGATGTAAAATGGCAGCACGCTGTTGCATATCGTACGGTGAGTTATATTTCCGGTGGTCCAATTCCAATCTCTTTGTCAATCCCTTTTCCCCTCCTTTTAGGTTAGCAATATACCCATGATATTTTTTGTCATGGGTGTCTCTATCTATGGGCGGTGGAGATGACTTACCCTGACCCACGAGCAATCGTGTTACTGCTATATAAATACTTTATATTTAAATTTTTAATATACATATATCTAATAATTTTATGTAGGATTTAAAAATAAAACTTTGTTTGGCAATATCAGTGAAAGTATTAAGTATATTGATAAAATTGCAAGAATAAAAGTTGTTTATTATTACGAATACAGTATCCTTTCAGCTTCGCACATAATAATTTATGTTCTAACTAACCGTGTGTAATAGTAGAGGGCCCGTGACATTTGCTATACTTACGCCGCTGACACGCGACTGGATTTCTAATCTACTAAATATTCAGGTAAATGGAAACCTAGAAAATACTGACTTATTTATTAGAATATTCTCGTTATCATCATTATAATCACCTACAATACGTTGTTTAATTGATGAAGTATCCCAGATATATAAATTATATTTATTCATTTTGCTGACAGCAAGCGACACAACCTCCCCGTCTGACAGCCGAAGCGGGAATGTGTGCGGGCCGGGCGGCAGGGCGGACATGACTAAAACGGTGCGCAAAACGCGGAAATTTAGATAATTGGATCTTACAATAAAAAGATAAATTATTTTCAAAATCCAAAACACATAACCTATGCGTATTATTTAACTAAGTTACTATACAAAATTTCACAATCTTATTTGAAGTATGTAATGAGTAATCCGGGATATTAATTCGGTTTAGAGGTAACTTTGCAATTTTTTTCTATCGAGAAAATTTTAAGGAATCGTGTTTTCGCCACACATGTTCACTCACATAAGCCCTCAACTTTATCATATATTTATTACAAAGTAAAAGCTGCAGTGTTGTTGATTTTATCCGGGTTCAAAATAAGCCATTTGAGGTAGTATAGGCCCTTAATGTTGATTTAAGTAACATG
The DNA here is from genome assembly GCA_036417725.1 of Clanis bilineata. Classification (NCBI taxonomy): domain Eukaryota; kingdom Metazoa; phylum Arthropoda; class Insecta; order Lepidoptera; family Sphingidae; genus Clanis; species Clanis bilineata. The sequence goes on along the minus strand of CM071162.1, from coordinate 2,785,503 downwards.
CTTTTTAAGGACATTCTTCAAATGTACTTTAAGCCAAATCTTTCCCACAACATACTGGCACCAACGCAACATTAGAGTATAAGGGCAGATAAATATACAGGAAGATACAAAATATCCAAAAACAGGGAAACTTGAAATCCGAGAAACAATTATAATTGTTATTGTTAATTTGTTCTAATAACCGAATATTCGGTATTGTGGTCACTGTAATAAGCACGTCAGTACAAACAAGGAAAATTAATTAACGAATTTATTAAGAAACTCCGGGATGTACCTATTAAAAAATATTTTATTTTCGGTACCATTATCCTGTATTTGAACAGTATATGGGTAACTAACTGACTGCCTCGGTGGCGTGGTGGTATTTCGGTACGACTACGGTTCTGAGGTCTCGGGTTCGATCCCCGGGTCGGGCAAAGTGATATTGGATTTTTCCATATTAGCTCGGAGTCTGGAATTTGTGCCCGATATGGCGATAGGCTCGCCCCCCTATCACATCTGGGACGGAACTAAGCTCGGCGAAATGTGGGTGTTCTAGTTCGCTAGTGCGCCTCTGCCTACCCCTTCGGGGATACAGGCGTGAGCTTATGTATGTATGTATGTAGACACTTATAAAATTACACATTAAAATTATCACTATAATAAACATCGTTCTCATCGTCATTATAATGATTTTTTAGGTTCCCGCTAATGGTATTCATTGAAATAAAACTTTTTTTACGGATTCTATCGCGATTTGCTTTGTATTTGCTTTGCAAATCGCAGGGGTCGAAAAAACGTTATAGTCCAAAAAGTCTGATTTTGCTGACAGGCAAGCTAATAAGCAAGCTAAGGTTTGAGGCTTGGCTTTACATACATACTACATAGTATATGGACTGAGTTCGCAAAAAAAGGCATCATGCATGCTAGGTGATAACAATAAACTTCGGAACCCCTGTAATACAGCATCATATATTTTTTATGTACAACTACAAACATCTGAAAAAAACTGACCTTTTTCGAAAAAATCTGACTTTAACTAACCAATGTAGAAAAAACTGACTTTGTCTGATTTACCTGACCAGTTTCGACCCCTGAAATCGCGATAGAATCAGTAAAAACTTGTTTTATTTCTATCATTATTATAATTATAGCAGACACCATGTCGAGTTAAAGTCAGGTCGAATGAGTTTAAAATTTTTTAAAAATTAAATTTGTTTTTGGTTGAAATTTTTTCTTTTTGTGTGTGGGTCTATATGGTGTACACATCACTGCCTACGTGTATTCTACGGGTAAATAGTTCTGGAATTGAAAGGACCCCATGTTGTAATCTAGGGTATAGTGATAATTTATGTGCTATAAGTACATCCAAACCTTTATCCGAAATTCTGACAAACACAAAGCGAAATTCTAATTCTCTATTAATCTCGTTAAATTGACAGCCGCCGCGCCGTGGCGCAGCGTGCAAGCAGCCGGATGTGAAGCGAGAGGCCGCGGGTTCATTCCCCGCACCGAGACAAATGTTTGTGTGGCCCACAGATATTTGTTTCGGGTCTGGGCATTGTGAGACCGAAAGTCTCTTGTAGTTCCTGATACCCACGACACAAGACTCGAGTGTGTGGAATCAGGACTATGTATATGACTGTTGGGTATTATTTTATAATATTAATTTCATTTTTACTATCTATCAAAAACATTAAACATCTCTTTGTTACATAATATCAATCTCTATCTACCATTTCAAGGATTCAGGCGATATATTCAGGCGCGTATTAAAACTAACGCACGAAGCCGCGGCCAGAGGTCATTCATTTTGTCAACTCCGATGAAATTTGACCTTTGATAATTCAGAGTACGGATGCATGCAGCATGACATTTTGGACAACAAAGAACTCATTACGCATGGTTGTGTGTATGTGGGGTAGTTTGTATGTGTGAGTGCGATAAGCGTCCGACACATTAAAAAAATCAGCTGACAACAACTGCGTTGCGTGGTTGTATTGCGTGCGCGGTACGACTACCGTCCCAGGTCTTTCGGGGTTCGATTCCGGGCAAATTAAATTAGAAAATTTACTTTGCCTGATCTGGGAAACGAACCAAGGACCTCCTGGTTCACAGCCAATTATGCTACCACTAGACCAAGGAGGCGACATTGGGCCCATTGGGACTTACATAAAACAACATTTTTAGCTGAGAAAATGGTTACGAATAACCTGTCACTTTTTTCCTTGCGTTACATTGTTTCAAAATTAAAGGGACAACCTATGGTATAAAGATAAGCAGCGCTTAAATATTTTTTATAAGTAAGGGGCTATATGTATAGACAATGGGCCTTTATAAAAACAGTTTAGCTGAGCAAATGGTTAAGAAATGTCTGTCACTTTTTTCCTTGTGTCACATTGTTGGAAAATAAAACAGCCTCCGTGGTCCAGCGGGCGAGTAGCTGGCTGTGAAGCAAGAGGCCGCGGGTTCGAATCCCGCATTGAGACAAATGTTTGTGTGGCCCACAGATATTTGTTTCAAGTCTGGGTGTTGTGAGACCGTGCGTCTCTCATAGTCTGTGACACCCACGATATAGGTTATACCTAGTGTGGGTTCAGGACTAGGTGTGTGACTGTTGGGTGTATTTATTTATTATTTATTTACCATTTGCTCAGCTTAACTCTTTTTAAAAGCAAGGCCCTATATATCGTATATTACAATGCACTTTGTTTGCAGTCAAAACATGTGCTGTCTGCTAGTTTTTATAAAGAAAATTAAAACGACGTCACAATATCGCATCTAACACGTGACATGCTGCGGCCAAGGCGAAAACTAGTGATCCAGCAGGACAATGAACCTACACCACAAAGCGTTCTCTGTTAATATTTGAACACAATAAATTATTCAACTCAAACCGTATGGCAAATATTTTTCACGGCAACGGCTGTGTCAACAAACAATTGAAAAGAAATGGCAATGCGATAACGCCGAGTGCGAGCGAGACGGAACATACCTGACCTCAGACAACGTACGCCGAAAACTGTGGTCAGTGACATGATAACACTTGATAAGCTATCACGTTTCGGATGAGCCGCGCCAATTCGGCACATTTTTTATCAAACGTTTATTATCGGTGTAATGCATTTTTCATTTCGTTTTCATAAATCGTTTTATAATTCGCACACTTAGTACACGCCACGTGAAGACACCTGGGCTGAAATTTATAGAGTGAACATTGACTAAGTCTGAGTCAAAGAAACGAACTTAGTGAGGATTTGGAATTTCTAAATCAAATTTTAACATAACATAAGCTCACGCCTGTATCCCCGAAGGGGTAGACAGAGGTGCACTAGCAAACTAGAACACCCACATTTCGCCGAGCTTAGTTCCGTCCCAGATGTGATAGGGGGCGAGCCTATCGCCATATCGGGCACAAATTCCAGACTCCGGGCTGATATGGAAAAATCCAATATCACTTTGGATCCGGGGATCGAACCCGAGACCTCAGAACCGTAGTCGTACCGAAATACCACCAAGCCACGGAGGCAGAGGCGGAGACTTAAAAAATCAAAATCGTGAAAAAAAGTGAGTTCGCTTCTTTGACTCAGACTTAGTTGAAGTTCACTCTATAGATCTCAGCCTAGGATCTATCGCACAGAATAATGCTTAGATGGTGAATGGTGATGTAACGATTATTTAAAAGGTGCGGGGCAAAAACGCTTGTACAGTAAAGTCATCAGTGCGAAATGATAGTGTCACTGACTTGTGGCACTATTATAAAATACCTTCCACGTAATGTTGTTTTAACGGCACTATTGCCAACGACTGTTATTGTATCTGACTTGTCCTATTCAAAATCTAGGGGTTCGCAATCGAAGAATTAAAACTAAAGTTCGATTATAAGGTAGACCAACATCGAAAACGTTCGCAGAAAGTGCATGTATTCATTACACTTACAGCGTCGTCGTCGCGTCTGTAAACTGTAAATCGATTTGTAATAAATAATGGACGTCCGCGGAGGCGTGAACTGACGTGGCGTCGCAGAATGTATGGTTAGTGTGATTCTTTTCAACTGTTCTATATTTGAAATTTTGAATAATGTATTCTTTATTCATCTTGGTTGTAATCATTTAACTCCAATTGATTTATTTTGGGTAGGAGTCCAGAGAACTCGTAATAAAAGTCTACTTGAAATGAAATTTACAATAAATAAGATGCGAAACCATTTTCTCTCAGTTAAAGCACTCTTAAAATTACTTACAGCAATAAATTTAGTCAAAATAATAATTTTTAAACGCTTTTAAACAAGTCAAAAACGTTATGGAAACGTCGAAGGCAAAATTAACTTAATTGTATTGTTCGGCAAAATACGTCGAAAAGCCAATAAACTGAAAGTAAAAGCTGACACACACATGCACAAGTGCACACAGGGGCGCACAACACTGACCTTACTCAACACATTATGTATCCACCACGCCCGAATCAGGGGTCGATGACACTCGCGACGCTGCCCGAGGCCGAATGTGCGCTGCATTCGGCAGGATTCGCCTTAAAAAAATAAAACATGACATCACTTTCACTGCGCATGGAAATGAACCAGTGAATTGGGATGTTCCAAATTTAAATGTAAACTGGTTGGTTTACATTTAAATTTGGAACATCCGAAGCATGATACGAACAAAGACTAAGTACAAAATTCATATGACAAATTATCAGATTTGTACTTAGGTACTTATGCACACATTCCGAACATTTAAAACAATATTAATTATTATTTTGTATTCGAATAAGAATAAAACTGGCTGTGGCTGTTATACATATATATAAGTACAATGTTATTATTAACATGTTAGTGCCTACACAGATTTAATCAGTTTAAAAATAGACTTTAATAATTGTGTTCGGTTTTAAACCATGCGATAATGCCATAATTTTTTTAATGGCTCCTTAATACATAACTTAAATACATACAAATTACATTACTTAAGTCGAAATTAGTAAACAGCTATGTATGATTCCTTGATGATCCTTTCGTTGACGGTTGCCAGTTTCCGCAACAGCGTGGCTCTACTACTCAAATGTTCTTACTGCTGTTAAATATAAAGCTATTTACATACATACATGCATAAGCTCACTCCTGTATCCCTGAGGGGGTAGACAGAGGCGCACTAGCGAACTAACACCCACAATTCGCTGATTTTAGTTCCGTCCCAGATGTGAGAGGGGGCGAGCCTATCGCCATATCGGGCACAAATTCCAGACTCCGGAGTGATCCAATATCACTTTGCCCCACCCGGGAGTCGAACCCGAGACCGCAGGACGATAGTGGTACCGCGCACGCAATACCATTTCGCCACCGAGGCAGTTACATATAAAGTGGGTATATAAAGCTATTTATATACACAAAATAATAAGTGTTATAGATATAGCTTGTGTAAATATTTCTTTAGTCAATATAATGTGTTTTTCATTTGCAAGTCTAACTAAAGGTTGAAAACAGTTTTTTGAAATCCTGTAATTACAGGGTGAGACTGCCTCGGTGGCGTAGTTGTATTTCGGTACGACTACCGTCCTGAGGTCTCGGGTTCGATCCCCGGGTCGGACAAAGTGATATTGGATTTTTCGATATCAGCCCGGAGTCTGGAATTTGTGCCCGATATGGCGATAGGCTCGCCGCCTATCACATCTGGGACGGAACTAAGCTTAGCGAAATGTGGGTGTACTAATTGGCTAGTGCGCCTCTGCCTACCCCTTCGGGGATACAGGCGTGAGCTTATGTTATGTTATGTAACTACAGGGTGGCATGTCGGCAAAATGCCACGGGTCCCCGACCATAAGGGGCCCCAGCCTTTATCGGAAGGAGGCCGCGGACCGAAAAAGCCATGACCATATAGGAAGTCGCGGGTTGAAAAGACCTCCATCTAATGAATTTGCCACGGGCCCCCAACACATAGTTACGCCACTGCCACTTGCGATGCGGTTTCTAATATTATTTTTATGGAAATTGTTTGCCTCGATTAGGAATTACGCATAGGGGAAGTATTTCGCCGGATTACTAATTTTAACAATAGATTATGAAACAAATAACTAATTTACTTTCTTAATCGTATATTCGTATATCATGCCGGCCTGCATAAATACTCTTCGCACTCCGTTTGAAGGACCCAATGTTGTAGGAGGGAGGGAATACGTATGCCGGCAAACTATTCCACAGCTTCATGGTACGGCAAAGCTCAAGCTAAAATGCCGTTAGCTAATAAACCTAGTGTATTTTATATTTAATAGAGTTAGTAACTTGGTTCCTTTAACATAAGCTCACGCCTGTATCCCCGAAGGAGTAGACAAAGGCGCACTAGCGAACTAGAACACCCACATTTCGCCGAGCTTAGTTCCGTCCCAGATGTGATAGGGGGCGAACCTATCGCCATATCGGGCACAAATTCCAGACTCCGGGCTGATATGGAAAAATCCAATATCACTTTGCCCGACCCGGGGATCGAACCCGAGACCTCAGAACCGTAGTCGTATCGAAATACCACCACGCCACCGAGGCAGTCCTTGGTTCCTTTAAGATTAAAAATAACCATAAGTCTATGAAATCTCTATCTCAAAATTGGGTTTATTCACTTAACGGTATTTTAGCTTGAGGTCGGCAGAAAGGTAGGTGTTACCGAACTTCTTAGTCCGGTCCGAGATTTCGACATTTTCCTCTATGATTTTTCTACTTCTTCGGTCCTTGTCATCAAATATTAACTAAAAATCATTGAAATAAATCTTTGAAATCTATCCATATTTGCCGAATATATTGAGTAATATAAAATATATTTTAAACATAGGTAGGTACACTAGGTTGAGAACTTACACTTTTTGTATTATAATCTTTGGGTATCCTATGAACCTTCGAACAGATTTTTTGTTTTGTTTACTCTATAGCGATACACTTAAGCCGCGTCTCCTGCACTAGATTTTCTCGAAAAAAACGAAAAAACATACGCAAAACAATGATTTTCGCTGTCTCCTACTCATAGAACAATGGACCATAAACAAAAATGTGGAGGGAAAACATGTTTGAGTACTTATGTAAGTGTTTTGTGTAATGTTTTAGTGCAGGAGATGCGGTTTTAATTATTATTGTTAGTATAGCTTGATCGCTTTGAAGTAATTCACGAGCAACGTCGCAGTTGTTATTTTCAGTAAGTAAGGCTGCGGACACAAACTCAGCGACGGCGCGGACAGCGGCGCGGCAACGTATTGCTAGACCGTCGTCGCGTCGCACCGCGTCGCTCGCTGCACCGCTGCCTTCGAGGCCCGGCCAGTTCCATTTGTGTAAATCTATGCATTGAAACGCGCCGCCGCCACTCCAAGCCCGCTGAGTTCGTGTCCGCGGCCTAAGGGTCAAATCAGTCGGGTACCGGGTTTGAAGTCGAATCCATTTCACCTGAGCCAAGTTAAATGTGCGTACTTAGATAATATTTAAAAAACTTAAAAAGGAATACTCAAGGTTTTTTAGGTAAATAAAATAAAAGAATTTATAATTCGTATTCGTAAGTACTGACAAACTAAGTACAAATAATGCTTTTTCAACATTATTACAACATGTTGCGTATCTGTATAAATAAATCTAATTTGACTATGTAAAAAAAAACTGCCAGACAGTTAAGTTTTTTTCGGATTAGTAGGTCAACGCATAACGTGAGTTGGCAAAAAAACGAAAATCATAGATGTTTATAAGTAATTTCTGTCAAAACATATTTTAGACGACCTAGATTATACTGAAATATTGAATATTAAATGTCGTTACCTCTCTCTTAAATGTGGTCAACGAAACTATGGAATTATTAATTATAGTCAATAATTTATGTCTGCAAGTATTTTATGTGGTGGTGAATATCCTGGAATCTGGACCGTGTCTGGGAATTTATTGCCAAGCCCTGAACAGTTGGGCCTTCCCGCCGCGCCACCGCGCCGCCGCGATTTGATTATGTACGACAGTCGGAGCGCATTGTCGACGCTCGCTCACGGGCCCACGGCACTCGGCAGGCTCGCGCAGTTTCCTCAATGACGCGAGCGGACCTCGTGGAAGATCGAGTGCCGGCAGGCCGCGGGAGTGTGGCGCGTACGCTGCATACTGTCATCATAGTCAACATAGTCCAGTTTATTGACGCCGCGTTCGCCTGAACTTGGCTGTTAAGCCGGTGCGAATGTCATCCGCACTCAGTAGTTCAGTACATGTGCAGTTCCGTGCACGTACACACGGCCTGTGCTCGCCTGCTCGCCACGCTCGCTGCGCTCGTCACGCTCGCAGCGCTCACCACTGCACCCCCACCGCTCCTCATCGTACACCCCGCGCGACATCAACACGCGACACTAATCTAATAAACAAAAGATGACAGTTCGAATTCAAATTCCGAATGTTCGAATTTAGAAGTGAAATGGCGGGAGCGAGTCGTGTGCGCGACAGAGACGGCTACATGCAACTCCCCGCGTCTGCTATTTCGGTGACGTCGGCCGGTGCATAGCGAAATAATAATGAAAAGTGGCAGTAATTTCGTTGTGTTTACGCGCTGTGCTAGTTTGTTTGGTTAATGGCGGGCGTAGTTTATTTTTTCTAATCGGACACGTCGGTGGCGCCCTCTGAACGTCGAGTGAGGAACGTGCGTCCGATCATAGTACTCACGCTCGTGAATGTAATTCATGGAGCTGTCAAAACAACGGCAGTAACCTCGTGGGTCGAGCGAGAAGGGCCAGCGTCCCGGCCACCGATGCCGCTGATGCCGTCGACGTCGTCGCCGACGCGACAGAGCGCCAGATATGAACGATCATGTGACGAGTTTTTGGCGCGGTGAAACCGTGGCGGACTCTTAACACGGAAAATTGAGCTAGCGGTGTTTTTTTCCAAACTTAACCTACGACAATCTTCAGTTGCGCGCGAGCTGTCCCCGCACGCGCCGCGCGTCCTGGTCGCCGCGGAAACTTGCGAAAAACCACCGAATGGACCCCGAGACGGCTCCGAACCTCGCCGACCAGCCGATCAGACGACGAGCGCCGAACCCCGGACACTCTATGAAATGTGAATGTGTGGACTGTGGACGAAACGTTCCATTTTGAAATGTAGCGGGAATGGTGGCGCGCCGCGTTCGATGACCTCGCCCAGTGAAACTATCGCATTAGTTTTTTTCGAATTGCTCAATTTTGTGATGTAGACGTACGTAGACGTAGTGCCTTCCGTGTACAAAGTACTAGCGGTGTATGTGATTAACAAGTGCAAATATATTATGTATATCTATAGATATTAGTTTGTAATCAGTCAACTCGTGAACTATTTACGTGGGACACTCGACTCTCGGATATTCTACGTGCATATGGACAGATACTGCGACGGGTTTAGGTAAGTACACTCTCTACATTCATTGCATACAGGAGCAACAATGATTAATTTATTGTCATGTCTATGAACGCCAATCTTAATCTATGAACTTGATTGGAGCGGAGGGAAGTTGGCCGCGAGTCGGTGCATTCCTAGTTTGTTCAAGACCGCGTATGTGTGTCGCGAACTTCATTGAGAGGGCTGCGAGAGGGGACGCGGGAAAATAGACCTTATTGCTTTCGCGCGAGATTGATTTATTTCTCGTTTGATGTGTCGCTTGGTGTTGGGTTCCGTGGTTGTTTTTGGTGGTGATAGGAGGTGCTATAAGGGTTCGTGGCTGTGCGACCAAGGCTGGCGGCCTTCGCGCTATCACCGGCGCATGCGCCCGACCTAGCGTACGCGCCTAGTTATGTAGGTACATCGATAGCGCATTGTCGAGTCCGCTACACACTTTATGATTTAATATCAAAACATTCTAGAAAACGGCAAATCTATTCATCAGTCTTGACAGCCTCTGTGGCGCAGCGGGCGAGTAGCCGGCTGTGAAACGAGAGGCCGTGGGTTCGATCCCGCACCAAGGCAAATGTTTGTATAACCTACAGTTATTTGGCTGGGTATTGTGGGACAGTAAGTCTCGGTAGTTCGGGATACCCACGATACGGTGTAAACCTAGTGTGTAGTCAGGACTATGTGATTGTTGGGTGTATTTATTATTTTATCTTTCCACTACCTAAGCACCCACTTCTAAAAAAATCTGCGGTATTATGGATTAGAATTAGAAAGCAACTTTGGAGCCTATGAACCAGGATTAAACCAGTTATTAGTCTGCATCTACACTGGTATAAAAATATCAAAAAGAAGTAGGTAGGTAGATACTTACATAAATACTAACTCATAAAAGCATTCTTAAATACCTACATATTAAGAACAATACGCGTCTCTTAAGAATTTTGGTCAGTGGCGTAACTATGCCATCTGAGGCCCGTGGCAAATTCATTGGATGGGCCCCCGTAAAAATCGTCACGTTGTAATTGAATTTCAATAAATCACCTGAATTAGCATCGATTTAATATATCCTAGATGCACAGTTCTTTGCAAATATCGTCATAAAAAGTGGTCTCAGTAATAAAACAAAGGAAAAAAATCACAAGTTCTAATTAAATCAACCCAATTATAACCCTATGCCAGTGTTATAAAGTAGCTTTTTAAACAAAATGAGCAAGCGTTTTTAAATTTGAATTTTGAAATTTAGAATTCTATCGGCGTTCGACTGTATGCAAAAGTAGTGCTTAAGCATTTCTTTGCTGTCCCATTTTCTGAGCGTCAACTGTGCATCTAGGTAAATAATATATCGATGTGAATTAGTTAAAAACATAACATAAGCTCGCGGCACCTCGGGCTGGGGCCCCCTCTGTCCAGAGGCCCGTGGCATTTTGCCAGACCGGCTACCCTAAAGTTCCGCCATTGATTTTGGATAGATAAATCAATTGCAGAATCAGTGGGACAGAGGCATAGAGCTGATCACTCCGGGTCTTGAGGTCCACTTGAGTTAATCGGTGGTCCCTAGAATCATGCCTGTGTAGTACCTTCTTCTTTCTTTCTACCTGCCCTTATCCCACCTTGTATGGGGTCGGCGCAACACACTTTTTCAAGCATATTGCAGAAAGGATTTGACTGAGTTATTACGACCGGCTGCCTGCCTGACGTCAACCCCGTCTGAGGGATCCAGTTCCGGGAAGATTAAATTAGAAAATCCGCTTTGCCCGAGAATCGAACCCACGACCTCCCGTATAGTACCTTCTATGGAGGGAACATTAAATAGAAGTGCTTGCGATAAGACAAGCAGATGATTGATAAGGCAAAGGGACACAAGGATGTACCCCCATCCCCGCTCCAACAAGCCATCAAGTCATGTTGCAAACCTCTCAGAAGAACCGAATATACACTGTCTGATCCTGGAACGCCTGCCTCGGTGGCGTGGTGATATTTCGGTACGACTACGTTTCTGAGGTCTCGGGTTCGATCCCCGGGTCGGGCAAAGTGTTATTGGATTTTTCCATATCAGCCCGGAGTCTGGAATTTGTGCCCGATATGGCGATAGGCTCGCCCCCTATCACATCTGGGACGGAACTAAGCTCGGCGAAATGTGGGTGTTCTAGTTCGCTAGTGCGCCTCTACTTACCTCTTCGGGGATACAGGCGTGAGCTTATGTTATGTTATGTGATCCTGGAACGCGATCCACACACGGTGTGTGAGTCACTATGGCACATTAAAGCCGCGTCTCCTGCACATGTTTTTTAACTAACACTAATATCACCTACACAAAACAAGGTTTTTCATTTTTTCTTGCTCATATAACAATGGACCATAGCCAAAAAAATCTAGAAATGCCATGTTTAGTGCAGTAGCCCGAGCACGAAAAACTAATGTAAATGTAAATGTATTCGAGTTCGCTGCGCACTGATGACGTTTGGTTAATATTTCATACTAATTTCATAGACGCGCATCGAGTTCGAATACATTTACGATTGTCAAAAATTTTCCTGCTCAGGCCGCATGAGACGCGGATTAACACCTCGGGTATTGTGAACGGTCAAAGAGATTTAATATTATACATACATACATACATACTCCCGCCTGCATCCCATGGGGGTAGGCAGAGACAATTGAGCGCCACAAGCTACGACCCTGAACCACCTCTTTTGCCTCGTCCACATTCATGTATCGTTTCATATATTTCCGCCGGTTAAGGGTACTCCGAACTTGCCCTTTACACAGGAGATCGCTTATTTGATCTATATAGGATCGCGTCGGGCGACCTCTTCTGGCCCTACCATTCACTTTAGCACGAGAAATACCTTTCGTAAGTCGCTTTTCATCCATCCTCTCTACATGTCCAAACCACTTAAGCATCCCTTTATCAATCCTAGTCACCACATCATTTCAACTTACAACAATCCCTTAACTTGCTATTCCTCATACGATCGGCATCACTCATACTTACACTCCACATGTACCTTGTACTGTTTTTAGTATTATAACATACATAACATAAGCTCACGCCTGTATCCCAGAAAGGGTAGGCAGAGGCGCATTAGCGAAATAGAACACCCACATTTCGCCAAGCTTAGTTCCGTCCCAGATGTGATAGGGGGCGAGCCTATCGCCATATCGGGCACAAATTCCAGACTCCGGGCCGATATGGAAAAATCCAATATTACTTTGCCCGACCCGGGATCGAACCCGAGACCTCAAAACCGTAGTCGTACCGAAATACCACCACGCCACCGAGGTAGTTTTAATATTATGTACTGTATATATACTTAACTATTTTATTATATGTTTTTATGTTCGCTGATATCCGGGCGGACATGAATATCTTACCACAAGCACATTTTGTGCTTATTTATTTTAACTAACTCATGTATAATGTATTGTAATAATAGTTTATATTAAATATTATACACGTATAACCACTGCAGAATACTTTCACATCTAGCCCACGTGGGATAAGAAAGTTCGTGAACATTTTTACCGTTGCGTCATAACTTTCTAGCTAGATTAACTTACAACCAAAGATTTAGATATATTAAGATTACGTCGCTTGAGATGGCACGGCCATGTTCTGAAGAAACCATAGGAGTACGTCGGTCGTATGTGTCTGGCCCAGATCGTACCAGGGGTGCATTCCCGTGGACGGCCCAAAAAGCGCTGGCTGGACGTTTTGGAGGAGGATATGAGAGCCAATGGTCTTACCATGGAGGATTTTAAAAACCGGGAGAAGTGGAAGCGTCAGAAGGCCAGGATAATGCCAGGCAGAAATAAATATTTAGCCATAAACAACTATCAACCGATTTCAAAAAAGGAGGTAATCAATTTGCTTGTATTCACCATGACCATCACTATTATTATCATCGTCGATCGACCTATCCTGGCTTAAAAACAAATCAAGCGCGTAATTTTTGAAAATATGTTTTTAATTATGACTTTGGCTTGCACAATTCTAAATAAATAAATAATTTACACTATACCCTTATTCCTAGATAACTTGCATGATTTTTTGATTGAAGCATGATTGACTGCCTCGGTGGCGTGGTGGTATTTCGGTACGACTACGATTCTGAGGTCTCGGGTTCGATCCCCGGGTCGGGCAAAGTAATATTGGATTTTTCCATATCAGCCTGGAGTCTGGAATTTGTGCCCGATATGGCGATAGGCACGCTCCCTATCACATCTGGGACGCAACTAAGCTCGGCGAAATGTGGGTGTTCTAGTTCGCTAGAGCACCTCTGCCTACCCCTCCGGGGATACAGGCGTGAGCTTATACATACATACATTTCCTAAGTTGGAAGAACTTCGATATGTTTGGCACAAATTCTACATCAATATTACATACATACGGGTCAAATTGATAAACTTCTTTTTTTAAGTCTGTTAGAATAATATTTTTTGAGTCTGTTATTTTGGGATTTACATATACCAAATAATAGGATAACAGTATCGAGATAATGAATCAATTAAAACTAGGACCGACATTAAAATGCCATATCGGTTTGTTCACGGAAAACCCATAGCCCAAAAGTTATTTTGACACAATATATTGTATCACGTTACCTTGTTATGATGCCTACTGGGTCTAGTGGCAGTGCGTATCCACTATGGACTGGGAGGAAATGGGATCGAGTCCTAGATAAACCGATTTTTTAACACCATTTACCCGGGAGTGGATCTTCCAGGGTGGGTAGACGTGAGGCAGACAGCCGTCAAACCAAAAGCCAATTTCGGTAATCGAACCCACAGCCTGTCGCTTCAGAGCCGGCTTCACCGAGGCTGCCAGTTTGTCAAGTTCAGTTATGTTATACCACTACTGAGCACAGTCTTGGTTGTCAGTTGGAGTGGTAGAGCCACGCTGTAGACACTTACGTCTACAGCACGAATGGGTCGGCTCGACCGGTTTGATACCACTGTCTCACAGACAACCGACGTAAAGTGGCAGCTTGCTGTCGCGTTTCGTTCGGTGAGTGAGATTTCCGGGGGCCCATTTCCCCCTTCCCTTTCCTAATCCCTTTTCACTCCCCTTCCATTTCCTCTTTTTAGGTTGGCAACGCACCCATGATTCTTATTGTGTCCTGGGTGTCTATGGGCGGTGGAGATCACTTAACATCAGGTGACCCATCTGTTCGTTTGCCAGACTCTGCTATAAAAAAAAAGTCTGGAAGACCAGACTGTCAAACTAATCAGCTAGCAGTTTGACATATAACAGACTAATATTCACGTCCAAACTCCCCCTAATCGATGATGTCTCAAGATCCCCTAGTGACCGTCATGAGCCGAGGTTCGTAACCCGTCAGTGGGTTGCCCTCAGCATGGTCACCTAACTTTATGGGTTCAGAGCGCTTGTCTGCGCTCACCCAACATCCCGGTGTAGCTGTTAAAGCCATCTCGCGACTGGCTACTAGATGTAGGGCCAAAAAAATGTTGTTATCTAATAAATAATGTTGTTAGTAAAAAAATGTTCTTAAGGAAATTCACAACCATTACGTTTTCTCCAAAATTTTAAACTGAGTTTTCCATTATTTACTCATGAATGGAAAATCCTATAGCATGAGTAATATTGTTCAATATCATTACAAATTCCGAAAACAATTCAAAAGAAATCCCATGTTCAAATGGAAATTTGTTATAAGATGACGTGACTCGTGAGGTCACCTCCTTGGTTTAGTTGCGGCGTATATGGGCTGTGGACCGGGAGGTCCTGGGTTCAAATTCCAGGTCAAGGCTGTATTACGATTATAGTTTCATTACGATTTGCCCAGGAGTCGGGACTGGATCCCCCAAATAGCGTTGACGTCAGGCCTGCAGCCAGTCGTAAATTTGGAGCCGAATCATTTCTACATGTCTGATATAGTATGTTGCGGCGATCCCGCAGTGCAGTGGGATGAGGGCAGGAAGAAAAAAAATATGACGGAGACCAGTAATGATAGTGCTTAATGCCTAGTAGCAGTATATTTAGGACGGGAAGTCCTAGCTTCAGATCCCAGACCGAGCATCAAGTTCTTTTTAACATTTCCCGAGACTAGATCACTCAGAGGATGATCCGAAGAGGGAAGAAGCAAATCGAGGGGCTTGCGAAAAGACAGGCGGATGACCGATGCAGATACAGGGATACCCCATACCGGTATCAAGAACCATCAATTGAAATAAAACTATTCTTACGGAGAATCCGTCTTACTGATTTCTTAAGTTAAGTCTTCGTTGTCACGGAATAATAATTAAAACATAATCGTGATAGAATCCGTAAGAATAGTTTTATTTCAATGTATAATATTCGCGTAAACTTAAGAAATCAGTAAGAACCATCAAGTCATCAAGCCCCTCGAGATAACCGGAAGTACACTGGCTGATCCTAGAACGCGAACCACACGCGGAGTGTGGGTCACTATGGTTTTAGCACCGTGTGTACGGTGGGCGCCATTCGAACGGATACGAATATCCTAACATGTAGAATATACTATATTATCTATACTAACAGACTTGTTCTGGACGTTACACTGACTGCCGGTCTTCTAAGCCGAATGCTGTCTGCAATACACTAATCGCTTATACAAACGAACATAGGCTCGCGCCAGTATCCCCGAAAAGTTAGGCAGAGGCAAACGCGAACTAGAACATATCCGTCCCTGATAAATAAATAATAACACCCAACAGTCACACACATAGTTCTGATCCCACACTAAGATCGAGTCTTGTGTCGTGGGTATCAGGAACTACGAGAGACGCACGGTCTCATAACACCCAGAAATAAAAAAAAACACCCAGACTCGACACAAATATCTGTGGGTTACACAAACATTTGTCTCGGTGCGGGGATCGAACCCGCGGCCTCTCGCTTCACAGCCGGCTACTCGCCCGCTGCGCCATGGAGGCTGTGAGGCGGGAACAGATTCCAGACTCCGGGCTGATTATATTGATTGATAAAAACCTATAACTATTGAAATTATTGATTGATATAACTTTTGATACAGATGTTATTGATTAGATAAAAACCCAATATTACTAGCCCGGAGATAGAACCCGAGACCTCAGGACGATAGTTACAAGCAGTACAGTGCCACCAAAGTAGTCTATTCGGTTATGTAACCCGTTTCATTAAAAGCTCAAATAATTCCAACGAAGGCAACTATTATTAAACATAATACCCGCATCCTAATTTAATCTCGACAGTAATAAGCTTCTGGGGAAACCCAAAGGACAATAATAATGAAGTAAACAATTGATAATTAAATAATAGAACGAAAAATACGTTAAATTCGGAGACGTATGAGGAAACCACAAGCCCTGTGGCTGTGCGTGATAAAGTTGTTTTGAAACCCAAAATTTATATCAACAACAACATATCTCCCATGATTCTGTAGCGAACTCTATCTTTGTGTTCATTATTTTACTGGTTGATGAATATTTTTATTGTTGTAATAACATAATAAGCTCACGCCTGTATCTCCGAAGGGGTAGGCAGTGAATTAGCGCACTAGAACACTCACATTTCGCCGAGCTTAGTTTCGTCCCAGATATGACAGGGGGCGAGTGTATCGCCATATCGGACACAAATTCCAGACTCCGGGCTGATACTGAAAAATCCAATATAACTTTGACCGACCCGGGGATCGAACCCGGAACCTCAGTACGACAGCCGTACCGCGCATGCAATACCGCTGTGCCACCGAGGCAGTTTGTTTGTTTTATGTATCTAGGTGTTATTGTGTAGTGTTTCGAGAAAAACAAGTGTATGAGACGCGCCTTTAACGAAACATTGTCTGTGATTACCTAAATGGTGAGAAAAAAACAAAACTTCCGTGAAGCATATAATATTAAAACACAAAACTTGTACACAATATAATAAACTCGTTTGATTACGATGTCACGAGTGTATATTTGTGCTTATTTTAACATTTTGTGAGCATGATGTCGTATTTATTTTTAATCTCCATTGTTTTATTTAAACTAGGTATATTTGTATATCAAAAATACCTTTTGTAAACAATTTTTGTACCTAATTCGGTATAAAAAATGTTGAAAAGTGATTACGTTGGTATTTTGGTACACTGTAGTTATTAAAGGCTACTTCGCGATAATTCTCTATTTATCCTAAATCTTGATTTAAAGATAGGAGTAAGCTGTAGGATAAATCGAAATAAGATGTAAGTCTAGATTAGTAATAGCGCTGCAAGTCGCCCTAAGGGCCTTATAAAAACCATCCGAATGCTGAATATTAATAAAAATTAAAAATAAGTGATTAAAAAATTAAGTTCAATTTTTATTTTTTTATTTCACCATTAAGCTTTTAATCATCTCCCTGTATGTGAAATTGTTATTGGTATTAACTTAATGAAACATCCGGTATACAAAATACGACTTCTATCTAACTTACCCGTCAGAGGCGGCACATATATATGTTCCATAAGCGTATGGGCCACCGGAGGCCGAGCCGCCCGTGACTATTTAAAAAACAGGAATATATTACTGTCTCCCGGTGTCCAGGCCTTCAGACGCATTTCAATTTGATGGAGGAATTTCCCCCAAAGCCTAGTTCCGTCTTCACCATCACAATGCCCAAAAACCGTCATATTTGATTACAATAAGCCATAGAACGTCATGCACCGCGGTGGTTTATCGATCGTGTACAAAAATGTCCAAACATTGTTTTTAATAATTGAACGATGCATTTCGGTTGGCCGCCAATCGATATCGGCCATATTGTGGTTTATTTGAGTTGGACTCGTCACGATTGCAATTACATCACTACATAGTATAAAACAAAATCGCTTCCCGCTGTCTGTCTGTCCCTATGTATGCTTAGATCTTTAAAACCGATGTAGTAGCAGCTCGCTGGTGTCTTTCGTTCAGTGAGTGCAGTGGCGTGCATTTCATATAAACAAAGAGACATTGTCTACCCTGTCTATTGCCCTTCTTTAAGTGTGGCAACACAGCCAAGATTATTTTGGTGTTATGTGTGTTGTGTCTATTGTAATGACGATTGAGACAGGAGATCACTTATCATCAAGATAAGGGTAGACGAAAAGAAATAGGTACGTATTTCCGTACTGGCTAACAAACGAATATATTTGAAGGTAGTTTAATATAGATTATCCGATCGTGACCAAATTTATATGGGAGCACCTTTGGAATAAGCTCTGTCGAACACAAAAATAATTTTGAAAATCGGTCCACATTTGGCGGAGATATCGTGTAACCATGGACGTTAAAAATATATGGACGGAGCACTAGGAACATTAAAAGTGAAGCAGGGTTTTCAGTCGCCGCCAATACGTGTCGATAGATCGAATGAGCCGAAAATCCTCCTTCACTTTCAATGTCTCTAGCGCTCCGTCCATCTTTTTTTTTACGTCCGTGCGTGTTATATACATTAAAAAAATACAGACGAATTAAGGAAGTCCTTTTTGAAGTCGGTCGAAAAACTACTTGCTTGGAGTGCAACTAACCTGACCGTCAATAATTGATGAGGGTGGTTGGCCGGTACTCTGTCTTTGTTCCTTACGAAACGTTTGTCGTATTAATAATTACAAAGTTTGTTTTAACTGGACATTCGATTTACTTGGATCATCCTTCCACTGATTTCTTAAGTTTACGCGAATATTATACATTGAGATAAAACTATTTTTACGAATTGAACGGGTCTGACCCGTGACAACGAAGACTGCAAAGCCTTCGAAACGTCGGGAATAAAAATTAAAACCTAATCGTGATAGAATTCGTAAAAATAGTTTTATTTCAATCCTTCCACTGACTATAAAGTTTAGAAGTTCAGTTTTTTATTTTCAAATTCAATAATTCTCGCTTCAGTGGGCATTGTGTGTGGTATACTATTTAATAGACATAAACGACCGTTGATTATTTTTATTAAAAAAAACCTGCTTATAAAACCTGGATTTACTAAAAGCGGAAATATTCCATTATCAAAAGCGATAGACTCCGCTTCTTGCAGCTGAATTTTGTTTTCGTACTTGATAATGTTTTTTTAATTTTCATTTATTCGAGAAACGGGCTTTACGTCATGTTTTTTATATATCATTTTTTGTATCTAAGATTTCGAATAACAGGCACATGATTCTTTTGATGTCATAGTCATAGAGATCAAGTTTATTTTGAGTTTCTGCTATTCAGCAACAAAACAAAATTGCTGAACATTACATCCAAAACTGGATCAAAACACAAATGCAGACTGCAGTCAGGCCTACAACTAGTTAAATCCGGTTTTATTTGGGGAGCAGTGCACCCGCTCCGATCGATACTAATTAGCTAAACAACCGTTGTGACATGGTTTACTAGCCCCAGCTATGGCACTAAAAATACTAACCCCACCGACGAACGCCATTTTAAAATCGACGTTTTAATAGAGGTGTCTAATAGTTATTTTTGGTTGGACAAATAAAATGGTTGAATTCGTACACTTAAAAAACCTTAGACAAAAGAAGATAGAGGACGAGGCAGAAGTACGAAAAAATGAAGCATGCCTAATATATGGAGAGAAGCCAAAATGGCGACTTTGCGAAAGAACATAACATAAGCTCACGCCTGTATCCCCGAAGGGGTTGGCAGAGGCGCACTAGCGAACTAGAACACCCACATTTCGCCGAGCTTAGTTCCGTCCCAAATGTGATAGGGGGCGAGTCTATCGTCATATCGGGCACAAATTCCAGACTCCGGGCTGATATGGAAAAATCCAATATCACTTTGCCCGACCCGGGGATCGAACTCGAGACCTCAAAACCGTAGCCGTACCGAAATACCAACACGAAAGAAAGCGAAAAGAAAGATTCCATTATTATAGCAGTTAAGCATCTCCTTCATTCCAAAATGACTATTATTGTAAATAAAATACTGTATTTATTATAATAAAATCAATAAGTATTTATACGTTGTATAAAAGAGACACGGTGACAATTTACATGTAAATAGATCGCGAAACTAAAATGGCGGAACCGGCTGCAAAGTTACACTTATTTTTCGTAGATATGCCAAGTCCTTAAAGTTTTTCTTTAATAATTGTATAAACAAGCATCTGTGATCTAGCCACTGCATTCTAGCTCCATAAGCACCTACTTTTGGATTAGTCATTATTCAATTTTATTTTAGATTATTTAATTTTAGACGCATCCTAAGAACATTTTCGGAAGAATCATAAATCCTAAATCCAAGATATCAATAGGTCCAAGGGGAATTTTTAATGTGGCAATAATATTTAAATAAAAATATGTGTATAATGTCATATAATTTTGCATAAAAATAATGTTTATAATTTTATCCTAAAAATGTTAACGTGAGGTTAGGCGTCCGGACGTATAAAAGTGAAAACTATAAATTATGCCAAATCCTTTCTGCACCACGCACGTTACGGTGTGTTGTGCCGACTCTACATTGGATAAGGGCAGGTGTAAGTAGAAAATATTACATGTCTTTCGAATTTCCATAATAATTAAAAATAATATCTAGGTACTTTAATAAATATAACAAACGATATATTTCAATATAATCAAATTAATCATCCTGCAAAATAAAATAATATACTCTTCCACTGCTGAACATGGCCTCTCCCAATGCACACCATTGAGCTCGGTCTTTCGCTCCTTGCATTCAGTTTTTACTCGTCGCTTTCCGAATATTTCAATATTCCGTTGTTTAATAAAATATGTGGGTTGCAAGTTGTACCTAACAAGAATCACATTTTGTGCATCTACCACTAAATAGATTCCCACGATTCGTTTGCTTACGTTTAAAAAAGAAAAACAATATAATTACATCGTATATAGTGTATTCTCTTAAAACTGACCACTAAAGAACTCCTAATATGTAATTTTATAGCAAGAAAAGCAATCATCATGCGTCCAAGATGGCCGCCGAGTTTTTTTGTCTATTCACTAACGGCCGAGCGAATGTTAGAACCAGTTTCTATACACTTAACCTTGTCATTAGGCTCGCCAAGTCATTTTTGAATTTAGAATCGCGACGCCATATTTTGTACGATAGTCAAGCTACATCAATCCTTATTTTTTATCGCATATAGTTGAAATTTTAATGTAGCGTAGGTTGACATGTGATATTTGAAAATAGAAGAATGGAATTTTCGTCACAGAACGCTAGCATTCCCCTTCCACAACTGCGCAGTGGCACCGAATGAAAGTATGCTCTACTTGGTGTTTTTTTTAGTGTAGCGACTTATGAAAAACCACCCGTATTTTTTATAAATGAGTTATTAAAAGATCTTACTTTTTGCAATATATTGAAAAATAAACAAATAATTAATAGTTGTAGCTTAAAACTTGTTCTAGCCTTGAAACTTAAAACGAAAATATAATATTTTATTTTTCATTAGATTCTAATTACGATGTTGGAATACAGATTTTTTGCCTCTGAATTAAAAACACAACCCTCTCACAATGTTGATGGCAAATTAGTACCTACTACCTAATGTCCTAAATTACAAATCAATAATGTTAGTGATTTCAAGAGTGCTAAATATCAAAGTTCCAGGTCATGGATTCCGTTCTAATTTCCAGCCACGGATCTCTAAAAGCACGAAGCCCTCAAAGGCCAACGCACTATAATATACGCATGTCCCTTTATATTATTTTTCAATATCACTCCTCTCGCATGACATGCGACGAGCGTATAATTTATATAATTTAATTAGCTACCAGTTTTATCCGTTACCAGTACCGGCCTCTCATAGTTCATGATACAAGGTGTCCTTATCTCATCGGCCGACACCCTTCCAGCTGATAAACCAACCTAACCTGACCCGCCGACGTCAGACCACTCTTTCAATTAAACTACGCGATGTAACAGTGCTGAGGGTCATATCTAATTGGCTGCCGAAGATTCGCGATTGCGCCCGAAGCCCGCCGAAGGTTGCCGAAGTCATCTAAAATGGCGTCACGGTTTTTAGGTTAAGGTTTGACATTTCTAGCCGTTCTAAACATTATGTTGTTTTGATACAGATATTTATTCGTAAGCGATCCTTTTAGAGTTAATTTTCGCTCGCTTGCCGGCCGGTCTATAAATGGCACAGCGTCGGTTGTCATTGTACAGTGATGCAGTTTGTCAGATATGTAACTATGTTCAATGAAAATACAAGAACGTCATTTTTTTATGCCAGGAATCAAAGCCTGTAGGTTTTTTTAAGCAAATGCTGGCAAACACGCAAGTGGGTCACCTGGTCGTCCACGATCATACTAAGAGAATAATTATTGACGCGTTTCCAAGGAAAGGAATATTGATTGGGAAGAGAAGGGGATTTTGGCCACCGCGCTGGAAATCTCACTCAACGAACGAAATGCGACAGCGAGTTGCTATTTAATGTCGTTTTTCTGTGAAACATTGGTATCAAACCGGTTAAGCCGGTCCATTCATGTCTAAAGCGTAGCTCTACCACTTAAAGACCACCTCTGCCTAACCCTTGGGGGATACAGTTGCAGATTGTAAGTAGTTTAGTACTAAATATCTACTTAAGGCTAGAGTAGGAATGCATTCTCACGGACCCCTTCGCATTATAGTTTTAATAATGCACTAGTGTGTAACAGTTGGTTATTAGTGGCGTTTTTTTCTACTGGTCGTTGACTTCAACTGTACTTTGGCGATTGTTCTTTAATTGTATGAGACTGTTCTGGCTTTTAATTGCGGGCTGCGGCTTTCTTCTGTGTTGGTTATTTCTGTGAAGATTGTTCGTGGTCTAGGATTCGAGGGATTTGATTCGCATGTAAAATGTCAAGGTTTACTGCATTTGCGTTATGAGGATCCGTTGTCATGATGGGCAAGGCAAATAATAATTTATCTGAGCATGGCAAAGTAACTACACTACAACTGGTTTATTACTTAATATATATTGAGCTATAGATATTTTTCATGTTTTTAAATAAATAGTGACGGGCGGCTCGGCCACCGGTGAGCGAGACGCTTATGTAACATATTATACTTATATGTGCCGCCTCCAAAGAGTTTAAAGCTTACCTTTACTTATGTTAGTGGATATAGCGATAAAAGTATTCATCATATATTATAAATACAAAATATTCTACTGCTGTGTTATAATTGTACTTTTTGGGACACCTTGTATGATATTCAGAATGGTTTCAGAATAGTATTTTGAATTGCCAACATTATGTCGTACAATTAACGAAAGTACCTACTCAAAAAAGTCCCGATTAAAAAATTCAATCAGTTCTAAAATCAATCGGTCACGTCTGCGGTCCGCGGCGCTTCGGTATCACGAAACAATACGCTCTTATCACATGCTATTATGGCAGTCACACAACACCCGTCGGCTAATATGGCGCTTTGGTGCTTACCAACACTAAATTGGGTTGATAACTATTGTTTTGTTCGTTTGGATAATTTTATTATTGCCTAAGTGGGTAATAGCAGTGCCAGGAGAACATCCAAAATACTGACTACCTTAAGGAGTGTAGGTACGCTTTTTTTTTTAAATGTCATAGGGCTCGGAGAACACCGAAGCAAGGAGTTCAATGCAAACTTGTATGTGCATAGTAAAAAAAACAGCAAATGTGTCTCAGATTACAGATAGCTATGTTCATGGGGCGGTTTCATAAACAAACAGAAATATATACATTTATTTCTCCTATAAAAGATAATTTGAACAATCTATATATACATCTTACATGCCAACTTTTCTTAGCTGTATAAAATAGTAGCTGTAGTTATATATTAGGTTCTTCAATATTAATGTTACATAATTATTTCTGCAGAAACTTCATCTAATGTGAAAGATAATCATGCTTTGCCCGATATCATTTATAATGCATTTAAATATTTTAATGCATCTTTAAATCCAAATACGACTATAGTACACTTCTCGTGATATCCCATTATAGGATATAATATCTACTACTAATGACGGAGTCTGTACTTGCCCAGTTTCGTTTTATTTGTATATGAAACGTGTTTTTCTTTTATAGCTTAACTGAAGATTTTTACCGCGCTATGAATAACGTTTTATAGACTATAACTGTTAACACGAGTTTTAATTAAAGTCATTTTGTACTTATTAATTTTGTACACCACCTTGCCGGATTAAACATGTGAGGTCACTTAAGTAGCTATAAATAAATTTTTTGCTCATGTTTTTACAGACTTATCTAACTACATTACAATTTACAATGTAATTAATATTAAAAACCTTTAAAAATGGATTTGAATCCCATAAAAAAGATTGCCACTGCAACAGCGCCATTTTAGTCCGCCTACATTTGTGTTCTCAATTTAAAATCCGTTCGGGGAACACGAAAAGATAACAAAAATTTCCGCGCCAATTCCGGGGAAGGACACTCGAGCTATTGTTTGAATTCAGAATGCTTTCGTCGAACCGAGCACACCACTAGCACTTTATAGCCGGCCAAATAAAGTTTCAATTTAACCACTACGAAATTCGGAGTTGCCGAATGGTATTTTTAAATTGGTCGGGGACATTCGGAAGCTCGGCTTCTGATGAAAATGGGACAGCCCTATTAGTGTTTATTCCAGAGTCGCCGGAATAATTATTGCCATTGCGGTTATTTGATGTTTCACTTTTGTGTCGTCAGCAGCGATAGCGAATAATAGCTTATTTTAAAAGTAAATGGCTGGTTCGTACTAGCTCTGAGTAACGTATTAAGTGGTAGATAGTCACGGGCGGCTCGGTCTCCGGTGGCCCATACGCTACTAACAACAAATACAATTCGGAAAGTTCATGAAAATACATGAACATTTGTATTCCGAGAACTATATCACGGTAGTGAGGCGGCGAGCATCAGACATACAATATATACGAATTCGTTCAAAGGTGGTTGACACAAGGCAGTCTTTAAAACGAAGCCAAATCTTTCCATCAACATGCTTGAGTATGCAGTTGTGTTTAGCACACGAACAGTACGAATAATAACTTCTAGACATCTTCAAAATGGAAATGTTTTTACAATTCATAAAAACAATTTTATAAATAATATTTTCAGTAATCAGGCATTACAGTCGGGCGGACTCCGGCGTCAATTAACAAAGCTTAGCAGATTATTTTGTACCGAGAACAAATTCAAGTTGTTCCACGAATTTATTAATTGAAATCATACTTCGGCAGACTAGATAGTACGAACTAAATCAATATCCACTTTAATATAACTTTTATATTTGTTTATGCTACTAATAAGTATTTTAAAAGCGGCAGAGCCAAGAGTCCGAAGCTCAAATTTTTCCTCAACGTATTCGAATCGATTTCGTTGCGGCCTTAACGAATTCGCTTGGAATTTGAATGGCACTGTAGACAGAGCTATGCTGTACGTCAATATTAAGTTGCAACTTTAGATAAACCTGAAAGTAAGCTGGAAGTGTACTTGTATTTTTGTGTTCTATCGGATATCGAGTACACATGTGATAAAAAACCTGTCATAGTGGCTGGTCTGGCGCTCCGAGTTCCGAAGACATCTAGTCACACAGGCTGTCAAATATAAATACTATGGAACAAAGTTACAACTGCCAAGGAATAATGACAGATTAAAAAAAAACAGAATTACACACATAACTATGTTTTTGGTAGTCAATACAGTTACTTGTATTTATAATATCGCTGTTGGTACTGAGGTTGGAACAAAGCCGGCGTCACACAAGACGCGCGAACACTCGCTGCGTGAAACTATAAAATAAATCCATTGTTACACCGTCCGCGTCTGTCGCCGCTCTACCTAGGAAATTAAAGTTCCGACGCGTAGTCTGTAAACAGGCGTAAACCTCACGTGCTCCCGTTTTGTATAAACAATATTATTAAATCTGTGAGCTTAGTGTAAGTTACTTTACTTTTACGCTTTCGGTCACGTTAAAGTACACTGACATTTGTATGGAGTTGATTGTTCCGATTATTGACAACAGATGGCGCTGTATTTTTACAAATTGCAAAGAATTTCATTCTAGGCATACAAACTTTCATTACAAATGAGCAATAATAGCTCAGTTGGGATTTTGTACGGACTACAATGACGATGCCATGTCCGTTGGATCAAGAACAGTCTCAAGAGCATAAGTATACTGCTCTAAGTGTAGTCTCATTGTGTATTCGTTAAGTCGTCGCCTTAGTCGCTTGTTTTAAAGAATTCTTCAAAGGTATGTGAAGTCCGCGAGCCGGATGCCTCTTATCAGCAGAAGAGACTTGTGTCTTGCTAGTGGGACGATTCACGCTACGATGATGGATGATGTATGTGTCGTTAGCATCTTCTATATTACACTACCTGTTTTTTGCTCCACATCTTCCACCTTGTCTTGTACCAGGTCATCCATCACCTTATATAACTCAAGTATTGTAAAGATTATTTTATGAGCGTATTTTTTAAATTGGTTCCGTAGTTCCAGAGCTCACCAGGCTCCTACATACAAAATAATAAAAACTTCTTTCTATGCAGGATAGAGAATAGTTTTAATTATTAATACATGAGTTTTATTTTTTGGACATGTACAACGATTTTTTTCCTAAAAGCTACGTTATTAACAAATTAATGATACTCGAATCTTTGATTATATTGTTTGTAAGTTTTTAATACCATAGCATTATTTGGTTTTCCGCACTCGTTCCTTGAAATATTTAACTTGTTTCCTTGTAAAGTACATAATTACTTTTGTGGTTTTTGTATTGTCACTCGACTTCAACGCCGTTTTGCTCGTGGATCTCAATCCCAGCTGTAGCAGCTACCTATATCCTACCGGAAATAGTATTTAAAAAAATATAAAGAGGAATACAATATTTGAAACTTAAACATACCTACCGTACCTACAATATTGTAGTCAGTATACTGGAGAAGTATTTATCATAAGTACGATAGTATACCATGTTCAGTGTTTAGTTTAGCGAGATATCAGCGGCTGGTGCGGCGCGGCACGGCGCTGTCGAATCCGCGCCAAATCGCAACGCGCGGCAGACAGCGCGTTGTGCGGGTACGCCGGAAATATCGCCGCCGACAAAAGTGCTGTAGCTCAACCATGAGTTTGTTGCAAGTATTTACGCGAACGAGGACGTAAGATATTTGTATGAAAAACGTCAGTTCCCCGCGTAACCGCTAGAGGCGTTCGAATGTTTGTCATAAACATATTTTACGGAGTCGCTAGCGAGTAATGTAAAATAATCATGGTTGGCCTACTGTACTGTCCCGCACCTAATCTGTATTTTGTGATTTGTCTGATAAAAATTATCATGAAAATTGGCCCACATTTGGCGGATACTAATAGTAAGGATACAAGGCGTAACATACATTAAATTTTAATAGAAACGGACGAATTAAAACTCACGGTGGCGTGGTTGTATTTCGGTACGACTACCGTATTGAGGTCTCGGCTTCGATCTCCGGGTCGGGCAAAATATTGGATTTTTCAATATCAGCCCGGAGTCTCGAATTTGTGCCTATTATGGCGATAGGCTCGCCCCCTATCACATCTGGGACTGAAATAAGCTCGACGAAATGTGGGTGTTCTAGTTCGCCTCTGTCTATAGTCATTATAGTCTAGTCTCTCTATAGTAACACTTAATCTCTTTGAGTCCAGTCAATAAATATGAATAGTTCAATATTTTGGCAATGGTTTGAGTACGCGACAGTACGCGGCGTTGTCACCGTGCCTGAGATTACACGG